>CM074694.1:24678856-25332320 GCA_037355405.1 Vitis amurensis
ATGCCCAATCATGATTTAGCCAAACCCATGAAAGAAGACTCCATCTTACCTTAAGTTTATTACTATCTACCCAATAAAATGTTGTGCTGGATTTGGCATCTTGAGTTGGATTCTAAGCATTATTTTAAGGCTATGTTGCTCGAAAGTGTTAAACAAAAGGAGAACAATTAGCTAAAATAATTTTCATATAAAATTTTTTTTTATTTTCTCCTATTTGAATGTGAAAATTTGGAGAAAAAGTGAATTAAATCTTTTTTGAATGTCATGCAAAGAGATTATATATATATACTCCAAATTGTAAAAGTGAATTGGATTCCTTGTAGATTTATTTTATTGTCGTGAGAGTGAATTCCATGTAGATTTATTTTTTTTTCCCTCAATTTTTTTAATGAAAAAATAAAAATTAAAATAATTATTTTTTTCATTTCTTTCTTCTATATTTCTTTGTTTTCTTCCCTCCAAAATTTTCACAAATGAAACACAGTCTTCTCATAGAATAAATAAGTGCTTACCAATGACATGGAAATTGAACAAATCTTATAGTTTTGTAAAAAAAAATTCCAACTAAGAATAATAAAAAAGTAAAAAAATAATATTACATATTAAGTTGTTTTATTGAAAAAATCAATATATGTATAATTAAATTAATGATAATCCATAATAATTTACAATATTTGAACTCATATTTAATATTTAGTTTATATATATTTATGATAATGCATATATAATAATATACATGTATTTCTCAAATATAGATTCATTTATTGTTTGAAATATTATATGGATTGCTTTTATAATCTTTTTTTTTTTTTTTTGGAGAATCATCCAATGAATTTTTCTACTTTGATAGTACCTTGGATTCTTTTTGAATCAGTCACTTTGCTGTAACAATTATCCACTAGATCCCAAGAATCTTGAGATTTAAACAAGACACATATGAATACACAAAAGTACATTTGACAATGATTTTAATATTTTTTATATTTAAAAAAGGTAATAATTTTCAAATATTAAAAATATTAAAACATTTACAAAAATTACTATCAAACACACTAAAAAATACTACCAAACACACTCTAACTATCAAAAATTTTACACGTGAATTTTATGAGTTGATGATGAATTAAGTTATTATTTGTAATCATAATTTTACCAACAAAATTATAATTTTCTTGTGATTGTGTACTTTCTTAGTATTCTAGCTTTGATTTGGCATTTTACATTCCCTAATCTTCAACTCTAATACCATTTGTTGGAATACACACATTGATAATATTTTTTCTAAAATAATGTTTTATTGCATTTTATTATATTGTTTTCAACATAATAATAAACTTATTTCTAATAAACTAATTATGACTTAGACTATAACATCAATTCTTAACTACGTACGTTCCTTGGATGCTACAAAAATGATTTTATTTGAAAAATTAACCAATAAATATATTTAGATGGATGACTCAAAAATGAAGAAAAAATTTGTTCATCAATGATATTTCATGTAGAATATATATGCACATGTATCAAAAGAAAAAACATAAAAAATGGAAAACTATACATGTATAAATATTAAGATAAGATTCATATATTGGTGCAAGTACAAAAGAACAATATTTCAACAATAATGCTTTTCCCTTTGAAACTTTACATGGCTTTACTTGGAAACAACATTTGAATACATTTTTTTAAAAAACCATTCTTAAATTAAGATCGTTTATGATTTTATGTGGAACTTGTATTTTGAAAAAATGAGTTCAATATATATAATAAACTTTATTTATTTATTTTTCAAAAGACGAGTTGAGTATAAAAGTAGGAATTACTCGTATTTTGAAAAGATAAATTTAATATAAAAATAAAAAAGTAAAAAAATATTGTATTCTTGTATTTATTTGTTGAACAACCATTTTTAACAATATTCTTTTAAAATAACATTTTTTTAAGAAAAAAATCCCTCTTTTTTTTTTTTTTTTTTTTTTTTTTTTTTTTGCCTCCCAATTCAATCTAATAGAGATCAGATATTGCTTTATAGAATGCATTAAAATATATCGCCCAATATATCGGTGATATGTCCGATATCTGAATTAGGTATTAGTTTTTGCCCTAACGTGAAATCCTTGGAACTGCAGTCAATTAGAGATCAGATATTGCCCAAACTTGACAGCGTCCTTAAACGAGGTTTCATTGCCTCATCTTGAGGAAACTATCCCTATCTACAATCAGGTGTTTAAGTGTTTGCCAAGTCAAAGCAATGTCAGATAGTGATGTACTTGTGACACCTTACTTCTCTAAAGCAACTCGAAAAGTGGGGATTGTTGCCTACCACATCCTCATTTCTCTCAAGTCGTCGAAAATTCAGTGATGTGTCAATAGCCTAATGTCTTTGTCACAAGTGATTTAGGGATTCAGATTGTTTCTCTGAATTGACATAAATAATATGTTCTGGTTTGGTAACATTATCACACTCAATGGACAACCTCCATTTACTAACATCTTCAAGTTTATAATTGTCCTGAACTGACATGGCTGTCGGAAAACATGCATGTCCTCAACACCCTCTGGACACTCGTAATTGAGTACTTTTTGGTTTGGCAACATTAATAGACTCAATAGGCTTCCTTGCGATCACTTCAGAACTTCAAATTCATGAGTGCCTTTAATTGACATAACTTCTAGAGGAGATGGCTCACTCAATTCTCTACAAACACTTACAACATTAACGGACTTTATAGGCAGTCTTACCTCACTTGCATGCCTTGAAATTGATAGCTACCCTGAATTGACACCATCTCCTAAAGAGATTAGTTTCTTCAGATCCATACTGCCACAATCTCTTATTGTCCATGACTATTGGACAGATGTGAGAGTGAAACAAGTGAAGATTGGTCAAAGATTGTTCACATTACAGAAAGTTATTCAGGTTTCAAATCCCTGTCTTTCTTCTCATTTGCTATGGTTTCATTTTTATCAATAAGCTTTTGTTTACCTTCTTTTTGACAATTCTAGTATGCATTAGCATATAAAAAAAAAAAAAAAAAAAAAAAAGGCTGAGATAATATTAAACATAGTTGTTATTTGGTTATTAAAGACCAAACTATTCATGTTACTTTAAGTTTTGCACACTAAGAGTTTGGGAATAAGCTAGTGTTATGAAAAACGAGAATAGGCAACAAAAAATAAATAAGAACACACACAGATTTACGTGGAAAACCGTAGGCAGGAAAAACCACGGACAAAGGAGAAGAATAATCCACTATGTCAAAAATTGGTACAAAAGGGGAGAGCATTAAGCGGCTACAATATAAATCCCTTAGAACCTATACACCATCCCCATATATATATGGGAGAGAAAAAAAAAAATAAAGTTGAAGAAATCTATAATTTTTTCTTCACCATATATATTGCATCGTGAAGATTTTGAGTTGGACCAATAAAGGAAATTAGGTCACCAAGCTCTAACAATCTCCACCTTGACATGAATTCCAATGTAAGGAATAGGAAAAACAAACTCCAATCTTCAACCAAAAAAAAAAAAAAAAACTCTTCACCTTTTCCACAAACCCCAAAGGGTAATTCAACAACGAATACTAACCAAGTCCAAACAATGCTCAAACTTGGAAAGAGGGAGTATCTTCATCATCATATCAGTAGGATTATCATGGGTGCTAATTTTGGCCACACCAATATCACCATGAGCAATGATATCACACACAAAATGATACCACACATCAATGTGCTTTGTCTTCTCATAAAACATCTGATCTTTTGTGAGGAAAATAGCACTCTCTGACAATCACAAAAAACTATGGTAATTTTCAAGTTGTCACTAAGTTCACTAAATAGTCCTTTTAACCAAATAGCTTCCTTACAAGCCTCTATAATAGCCATGTACTCAGTCTCAATAGTAGACAAAGCAACTATAGTCTACCAAGTAGCTTTCCAACCGATAGCACAACCACCAATAGTAAAAACATACCCTATAAGAGATCTTCTTTTATCAAGATCACCAAGCAAAATCATAATCAACATACCCAACAACTCCATCTCTAGTTCTCCCAAAATGCAAAGAAACATCGGTAGAATCACGCAAGTATCTAAAAATCCACTAAACCGCTTTCCAATGTTCTTTACCAGGATTTGTCATGTATCTATCGACTAAACTGACCGCATATGATAAATCTAGACGTGAACAAACTATAGTATACATGAGAGACCCCACTACACTCAGAATATGGAACTCGTGACTTATAATCAATGTTATCATCTGATTATGGAGCTAAAACAGATGCAAGTTTGAAATGAGTCGCTAATGGAGTACTAATAGGTTTAGCATTCTACATATTGAACCTGTGAAGAACTTTCTCAATGTACCCTTTTTGACTTAGGTATAATTTACTTGCCTTTTTGTCTCTTAGAATCTCCATTCCAAGTATCTTCTTTGTTGCTCCTAAGTTTTTCATCTCAAACTCCTTATTGAGTTGGACTTTTACCTTTCTTATATTTTCCTTATCCTGGGCTACTATTAACATATCATCAACATATAAGAGGTTTGACTCATTCATGACCACTCATGATATTAATTATTGTTTATACCTATTCCCTGATGAAGTACAAAATTTTGATATTATGAAGTGGTGGAAATCTCATTAATCCACTTTTTCTAAACTATCTAAAATGGAATGTGATTTACTAACCCCACCGGTGTCTACTGTAGCTTTGGAATATTCTTTTTTTATAGTAGCAAATGTAATAGGAGACCGGAGGACAACTCTTACAACAAAGATGCTAGAAGTTTTGACATGTTTGAAGGATTAGGAAGATGGAAGCATGAGACTTCAAACTTTAGAGGATGAAATTAAAGAAGCCTTCGAGAAATTGCATCTCAATGCAGACAATGATGTTTAAGAGATTGATGATGATTGAAGATGTAAAAAAAAGGAATGAAGATTGAATAAGAAGACAAAAGTGAACATGATAATAGAAGAATTATATGTTGTTCGTTTCTTTTAAATCTATTAAATGTAACTAATTTTTAAAGGTTGAGTAATACATATGATTGATAGTTGGGTGGGTGCCAACCTAGTTGGGACGTGGTCAAACTATAGTGATGCAATTCTCGCCTTTTTATTTCTTCTTATTTTTTTAATGTAATTTGTTGAAATATTGAATAAAAGAATTATTTTTTATATTTTATTTCCTTTTATATTCCATTATTTTAAATTTATTGTTATTTTGATAAAAAAAAATTCAAATATAACTTTTTTACTATTTTTAAAAACAAAAAACTAACATTTCTATAAATTTTACAATTACAATTAAAGATTTGAACTATTATACTGTGGATATGAACAAATTAGCTGATTTAAATTTTTATTAATATGAGCTTGCCCATTTGGTTTTCTTCCCAAGTTTTATTTGCACTTTGTGCTTTATGTGAAGAACTAATTAATTGATTACATCAATATGTTGTTTCTTCTCATGCATTCATTTTCTCTAAAATATTGAGTGGTTCTAAATTTCATATGATAAGAAAAAAGAGATCGACTTATGCATTAATTTTTCTTATCATATGAAATTTAGAACCACTCAATATTTTAGAGAAAATTAATGCATGAGAAGAAACAACATATTGATGTAATCAATTAATTAGTTCTTCACATAAAGCACAAGGGTGCAAATAAAACTATTGAGTGGTTCTAAATTTCCTTACAAACTAATATTTTAAATTATGAAAACTTTGAAATATTAATATTTCATTTTACTCAACCCTTAATAAATAAAAAGAATTTGGCCAATTTAATTTTTTTGTAATATATTATGTTATGTTTGATTTCAGAAAATACTAAAGAAACAATATATATATATATATATATATATATTTTGAGGAAAATAATTTTCTCATGTTTTTTTTTTGTTTTTTTATGGAAAATACAAAACAAAATAAAGTATTATTCAAATTAATTAATAATTTTATATTTTAATTTTTAAAATTTTTATATGAAATGAGAAAAATAAATTTAATAAATTTGAAGAAGTATAAAAAAATTATTTAAATCTTTATTTTATTTTCTTTCAAATGTTTTCTTCATATAAAAATTAAATATAATTAAAATTAGTTCAAAATTTATGTATTTTCAAAATTAGTTTATTATTATTGAAAACAAAAAAAGAAGTAAAATGAGTTTAAAATGGTATGTAAAAATAATTTATTAATTGTAATTTTTTTTTATTATTTGTCACTTTTTTAAACGCATGCAATAACTGGTTAGAGTCTCCTCACTTAAGGTCCCTGAATAATTTATTATTTGTCACTTTTTAAAAATTTATTTTTCTATTTTTTCTATGGCATTTCTCTTAAATCTTCCAACAACAAAACCTAACTTGGGGGTTTCAATTTTTGCATCATAGCATGTGTTTGAATCGACCAAACATCCATCACAAAATACTGAATGTAAAGAAAAATAAAATGAAAGAAGGACAAAAGTTATATTACAACTTGCATGTGATTTCCATAATAATAATAATTCACATTTTATATTAGTACCATGTGATTTCCCCAATGTCACAAGCCCTATATATCACTACTTTGCCCAGTATTCTCCCCTCACAATTCTCTTTTGAGTTCTCCTTTTCTTACTATATTTCCTTGCTCTTCTGCACTTCGAATTCTTCTAACATGGCTGACCAAATTCCATTCGGTGTTGTGGATCACATTTTGATCAAGTCAGGGTCCCTGGCTGTTCAAGAAATTCGATCCATGTATGGTGTTCCAAAGGAGTTAACCAAGCTCTGTGGGAAACTTGGCACCATCAAGGCTGTGCTTTTGGATGCTGAGGAGAAGCAGCAGCAGAACAATCATGCAGTCAAAGATTGGGTCCGGAGGCTTAAAGGCGTTGTGTATGACGCAGATGACTTGCTGGATGACTATGCAACCCATTATCTTCAGCGAGGAGGATTGGCAAGGCAGGTCAGTGACTTCTTCTCATCTGAAAATCAAGTTGCTTTTCGTTTATACTTGAGTCACAGACTCAAGGATATCAAAGAAAGGATAGATGATATTGCAAAAGACATCCCCATGTTGAATCTTATTCCACGGGACATAGTACTACACACACGGGCAGAGAATAGTTGGAGAGACACCCATTCATTCGTGCTAACATCTGAAATTGTAGGAAGAGAAGAAAAGAAAGAGGAGATAATAGGGAAGTTGTTGTCGTCCGACGGTGAAGAAAATCTTTCGGTCGTTGCCATTGTAGGTATTGGGGGGTTGGGTAAGACCACCCTTGCTCAATTGGTATACAATGATGGGAGAGTGAAAGAACATTTTGAGCCTAAGATATGGGCTTGCATTTCTGATGATTCTGGTGATGGTTTTGATGTTAATATGTGGATCAAAAAAGTTTTAAAATCTATGAATGTTCGGTTTGAGGAAAGTCTGGAGGATATGAAAAATAAGCTTCATGAAAAAATGAGTCAAAAGAGGTACTTGCTAGTCCTCGATGATGTTTGGAATCAAAATCCTCAAAAATGGGATGACGTGAGAACTTTATTAATGGTTGGGGCTATTGGTAGTAAAATTGTAGTAACCACCCGAAAACCAAGAGTTGCATCAATCATGGGAGATAATTCTCCCATTAGTTTGGAAGGTTTGAAACAAAATCAGTCCTGGGATTTATTTTCAAAAATCGCATTTAGAGAAGGCCAAGAGAATTTGCATCCAGAAATTCTAGAAATTGGAGAAGAAATTGAAAAAAATGTGCAAGGGAGTTCCTCTCATCATTAAGACTTTAGCAATGATATTGCAGTCTAAATGAGAACAGGGCGAATGGTTGTCTATTAGAAACAATAAAAATTTGTTGTCACTTGGCGATGAAAATGAGAATGTTTTATCCGTGCTAAAACTAAGTTATGATAATTTGCCAACTCATTTGAGACAATGTTTTACATATTGTGCTGTATTTCCAAAAGACTATGAGATTGAGAAAAAGTCGTTGGTACAACTATGGATAGCACAAGGTTATATTCAATCTTCAAATGATAATAATGAGCAACCAGAAGACATAGGGGATCGATATTTTGAGGAATTATTGTCAAGGTCATTGTTGGAGAAGGCGGAAAACAATCATTTTACTAATATATTAAGGTATAAAATGTATGACCTTATACATGATCTTGCACAATCAATCATAGGATCTGAGGTTCTCATTTTAAGAAATGACATAACAAACATTTCAAAAGAAATTCGTCATGTATCATTGTTTAAAGAGGTGAATCTTAAGATGAAAGATTTAAAGGGAAACCCATAAGGACCTTTTATAGACTGTCGTGGACATTGGGAAAAGGATTCATCAGCTGTAAGTGAAGTTCTTCCAAGCTTTAAGTCCCTACGTGTGTTGAGTGTGGATAATTTGGCTATAGAGAAGGTGTCAACGTGGGTAGACAAATTGAGTCACTTAAGGTATCTTGATCTTTCTCGTTGTGATTTTGAGGCACCTCCAAATGCTATTACAAGGTTAAAGAATTTGCAAACACTAAAACTCAATAAGTGTTGGAGTTTGAAGAGATTTCCAAAAGATACAAGAAAATTGATCAATCTTAGACACTTGGAGAATGGTGGGTGTGCTAATTTGACTCATATGCCACATGGAATAGGAGAATTGACATTACTTCAAAGTTTACCATTGTTTGTTGTTGGGGAAGAGAGAGAGTTGTCCAGGGATCATACAATTGGCAGCTTAATTGAATTGAAGAGGCTAAACCAACTAAGAGGAGGACTACTCATAAAAAATCTTCAAAATGCACGGGTATCAGAAGGAGAAATTTTGAAAGAAAAGGAATGCCTTGAGTCTTTGAGATTAGAATGGGAACGGTTGCAGGCCCAGCCCCAAGAAGGTAACTGTGATGTGGATGATGAGTTGGTGATGAAAGGCCTCCAACCACACCGAAACCTAAAAGAGCTCTATATAGGTGGCTACCGAGGTGAAAGGTTTCCAAGTTGGATGATGAATAGCCTGCTTCCTAACCTAATTAAAATTGATATTAGGGGATGTTCAAGATGCCAAATTCTACCACCCTTTTCTCAACTCCCAGCTCTCCAGTCTTTGGCGCTTTGGAATATGGAAGAGGCGGAGGGCATGAAAGAGGGTTCATCAACAACAAATGCCGAATTCTTCCCAGCTCTTCAATCCCTCAAACTCAACAAGATGCCGAAGTTGAAGGGATTGTGGAGGATGGGTGCAGGGGCAGAGCAAGGTCTCTCATTTCCTCATCTTTATGAATTAGAGATTGAAGAATGTTCTAAGTTGACATCCTTTGAATTGCATTCATCTCCTTCTCTTTCTACTTCAAAGATCAAAAATGCCCTCACTTGACATCCTTTAAATTGCAGTCCTCTCCTCGTCTTTCTACTTTAAAGATTGAAGAGTGCCTTCTCTTGTCATCCTTTGAATTGCATTCATCTCCTTGTCTCTCTGAATTTGAGATCAGTGACTGCCCAAACTTGACATCCTTGGGACTGCCTTCATCTCCCTCATCTTTCTAGATTACAAATCAGTTTTTGCTGTAACTTGAAATCCTTAGAACTGCCTTCATCTCCTGGTCTTTCTCAATTAGAGATCGAATATTGTGATAACTTCACATCCTTGGAACTGCAGTCAGCTCCTCGTCTTTCTCAAGTACAGATCAGACATTGCCAAAACTTGACATTCTTAAAAGAGGTTTCATTACCTAGTCTTGAGAAACTATCCCTATCTACAGTCAGAAGGGTGGTGCTCATAATGTTTGTCTCTGCTTCTTCTTCATTGGAGTCTCTGTTTATTAACAACATAGATGATATAGGTATCTCCTCCAGAGGAGCTGCTTCAACATCTTTCCACTCTCCACAATTTGAAGTGCTCTGGTTTGGCAACATCACCACACTGGATAGGCAGCCTCACCTCACTTTCTGAATCAGAGATCAGTGATAGCCCAGACTTGACATGCTTAGAACTGCCGTCATCTCTGTGTCTTTCTAGTTTAAAGGTCAATGATTGCCCAAACTTGACATGCTTAAAACTGCAGCCATATCCTTGTCTTTCTAGTTTAAAGATTGGAAAATGCCCGAAGTTAGCATCCTTTGAAGTGGCTTCATTACCTTGTCTTTCTAGTCTAAAGATTGGAAAATGCCCAGAGTTAGCATCCTTTGAAGTGGCTTCATTACCTTGTCTTGAGGAACTAAGCCTGGGTGGAGTTGGAGCAAAGTTACTGTCAAAGTTGGTGTCCATCTTTGCTTCTTCTTCATTGAAGTCTCTGTATATATGGGAGATACATGATATGAGATCTCTCCCAAAGGATCTGCTTCAACATCTTTCCACTCTCCAAACTCTCCACATTTTGAAATGCTCTCGTTTGGAAACATTATCACACTGGATAGGCAGCCTCATCTCACTTAGAGAGCTTGGAGTTCATGAATGCTGTCAATTGACATCACTGCCAGAAGAGATGCGTTCACTCAGAAACCTGCAGGAGTTATATCTCTGTGTTAGTCTAATTCTACAGATAAGATACAGTGTGACAACTGGTGGAAACTGGTCCAGGATTGCTCATATCCCACATATTCATTTCTTCGATGATAAGGGAATAAATTTAAGGTCCAAAATTCCTAACCTTTATTCTCATTTTTATTATTTTACGATCAAAATGCAATGTTTTCCCATTTGGTTTTGGTAATTCTTTTATATTGACACTTCATATGTTTGTTAAAATGCTCACATCAATAAATTTGATTTCTTTTTTGCAGACTATATGATAGATGATGTGCACTAAACTGATCATTTTACTAGGTTCTACATTCTAAGGGTTTGAGGAAATACTGAGATCTGATATGATATATCTCCCAGAGGAGCTGCTTCAACATGTTTCCATGATCTAAACTCTCACCATTAGACATTGCTGTTTTTGCAACATTACAACACTGGATAGGCAGCCTCCCCTCAGTTATAGAACTTGGAACTCATGGCTGTCAGAAGGTATGTTCCCTCAAAAACTTGCAGATGCTCAAAATCTGCATTGAAGTCTTAATGAGGGCTGAGGTGCTGTGTCAGTTAATGTTTCTCTCCACTTCTTCATTGAAATCTCTATCTGTTGGATCCTCAGATGCTATGATGTCTCCCAGGGGAGGTACCTCAACATGTTTCCAGGATCCAAACTCTCAAATTGAATTATGCTCTGGTTTTGCAATATTGCAGCTCTGGATAGGCAGCTTCCCCTCATTTATGGACCTTCATATTTGTGACTGCGCTGAATTGACATCACGGTTGGAAGAGATGCATTCCCTCAAAAAGCCTGCCAACACTCAAAAACTTTCATTGTTGGAACCTACTTGAAGATGCCAAAAGGAAACATTTCAAGTTCAAGAATAGAGAGAGCCATGCTTGGTGCAGATTCCATCAATATAGAGAGACATTTCAGGTCTGAAATCCACCCTTATAGTTGTATTAGCATATATATCAGAAGTGATTTTGTTATTTATGTCCACACCTTATTCATTTGATGAAATGCTTAAACAAGCAAGTTTTAAAAATTTTCTCTTCAAATCACTTATCAAAGAACAAAAAAAAAAAGTTTCTCTTCAAATCAATTCTAATGCCCCATGAATTGGTAATTGAAGTTTGGGAAGATGCTGGTTTGATTTAATTATCATTTGGTTGCAGATTTTATCTTGCATAAGACGCGTGTGAATATTTCTTCTTGGCTCAACTTGAAATCACTGCCTACATTCTTCCATTTCCCAGCTCAAAATCACGTGGCAGAAGTTTTGAACTGCCAAAAAATTTGTGATGGCCCATAAATTCTTATCTACCAGATGACTAATGGAGGAAGGTCCTGCTTTCTTTAGAATTCAGGTCTACTCTTTGCCATGTATTACAGGTAATCTGCTGCCTGATATTAATTTGTACATCGTCTTTCATTTTGCCATCCATTTCTGTCAAGAGTGTCATTCAAGTTGTGACTATATTTGTTGACTTTCACATGCACAAAACTAGTAAACAGATTGAACAAGTTAGCAATATGTGTCACTGTGAGTTTCGTTGTTTTTTAAAATCACTCCAACTAAACATGACATAGACCAAAAACTCATTATCTCAGTCAAGTAGTTTATTTTTTGTCCTTCATTTGGTGATGCTGTTTGAGTTTTTTATTTTCTCTCTCTTTCATTGATAGGCTTGTCCTCTCTGCAATATTATAATTTAGCTGGTTTTTTTTTTTTTTTTTGTTAGAAATAATGCTTGTTATTATGCTAACCACCAGGTAGCACAATAATTGTTTCATTATTTTTTTTTTGCATTCTTCATATGCCTAGAACATTTCTTAGATTAATCATTGCAGATGTAGTGTTGTATAATCAATACAAAAAGCGATAGTTGTGGGGCTTGGATACCTGACTTCCTTGATCAGCAACTGCATCGAGTGTTTCTAGACACTAATGTCTCTATATTTTTGAAAATTCAGAGAGTTGCAAATTCCAAGGACTTAAAAGCTCGAGTAACTGTCTCTACCATTAGGGCTTCAACATGTTGCAAATTCAGAGAGTTGGAAATTCTAAAATACGTCAGAATGCCAACACACTCATGGGCTCTTTGACTTTGCCATCTACAATATATCAGAGGTTCATGATCCATCCTCTATTTCTGCTTTGGGTGGCTTCAATTTTTTATCTTACTTTTGTGTCAATATTCTAAAAATGTTATATTCTATTTACAATTTTGTTTATCTGATTCTCATGCATTCGCACATGCTAAGAGACAAGTAATATAACACTTTCATAATGCTGGCCTTTTCCATTTAATTACTATTTTTTCACAGATTTCACCTTGCTTAGAAAGCCTATGACTATTCATATCTACTAGATGGCTAAGGCATCCAATAAATATGCTTCACTCACCAGAAAAATACCCATCTCCTCAGCTCCATACCCTTCTTTCTTCTCCTTCTCTTTTTTACTGTTTGCCATTATAACCCTCTTACTGCTTTTGAAGACTATTACTTCTGTAAAATCCTTAGATTAGTAAAATTTGAAATTGTATTTTTAGTTTAATGATTATAATCTATATGTGATCTTGTTATTTCATATTTGTAGTTACGTGTTTCAAATTTTATTAGGTTAACTACTTTGTTACAGATGCAAGTGTTGCTGGGTCAAAGCAAAATACCAGATGGTAATGTAGTTGTGACACCTTATTTCTCTAAAGCAACTCAAAAGTGGGAATTGTCATAGATTAATATTCTCTCAGTGGCGGCCACACCTCATTTCTCTCAAGTCATTGAAAATTCAGTAATGTGCTAGTAGCTTAATTAACGTCTCTGTCACAAGTGATTCAACATCTCATCCCACTTGAAGCCTTGGAAGCTATCTCTATATTCAGGGACTCAGATTGCCGCCCTAAATTTGGTAACTTTATCACATGCAATGGACAACTTCCCTTTACTAACGTCTTCAAATTTATTGTTGTCCTGAATTGACATCATTGTTGGAAGACATTAATGTCCTCAGCATCTTTTGGACACTCATAATTGGGTACTTTCTTGTTTGGCAACATTAACAGATTCAATAGGAATCCTTACATCACTTCAGATCTTCGAATTTATGAATGCCTTGAATTGACATCACTTCTAGAAGAGATGGTCCACTCAGGTCTCTGCAGACACAATTCAGGACTTTTCTTTTTTGGCAACAAGAAGAGACTTTATAGGCAGTCTCACTTCACTTGCATACCTTGAAATCAATAGTTGTCCTGAACTAACATCATCTCCAGAAGAGATTGGTTACTTCAGATCCATACAGCCACCCATAATCTCTTATTGTCCATTGCAATTGGAAAGATGTCAAAGGGAAACAATTGAAGATTGGTCAAAGATTGCTCATGTTATAGAAAGTTGTTTCAGGTTTGAAATCCCTGCCTTTGTTCTCATTTTCTATGGTTTCATGTTTATCAATAAGCTCTGTTTACCTTTTGTTTCGACAATTCTGGTATGCTTTAGCATATCAAGAAAAAAAAAAAAACTGAGATAATCTTTTAAAATTTTTTCATCTTCAAATCAAAATTGTTAGTTCCATGTATTATTAAATATAGTTGTTATTTGGTTATTAAAGACCAAACCGATCATGTTACTTTATGTTTTGAACACTAAGAGTTTGGGAATAAACTAGGCTTTATTTAATTTCTGTTTTTAGCATATTTCACCTTGCTTAAGAAGCTTGTGATTATTCCTTGGACCAAAGATTTCTTATGAGTCAGAATTTTTGCTTTCTTTCAAATTCAGCTGCTTTGTTTGTAATTCCAATCCTTTTCCTGCCTTTGAACACTAGCACCATTTTTAGTTATTTATCAATGTGTTAGGAGCATTATCCTCTAGTTTTTATAATTTGTTGCAAATTATCATATATAACAACACATTAACCAAGTAGTGCAAATGAACATCTATAAAGAGTCTAATTATGTTAATTAGCAACTATTAGATAAAGTAGTTATAGTATTTTTTTTTTGTTTGCTTCACCTGCTCTATAAAATCCATAGATTAGTAATGTTTGAATTTGGTATCTTCAAAGATATCAATTGCTACTTCGATGGTTATAATCAATGATTTAACTGTTTGCCAAAGTGATGATATTGTTAATAACTTCATGTTTTCATTTTACATGTTTGAAAATTTATGAAGTCAACTATTTTATTACAGATGTAATAGTTGCTAAGTTAAAGCAAAAGTGGTAGTGATGTGGTTGTGACACCATACTCATATGAAGTAATTGGAAAGTGAAGATTGTCATAGACTAATGTCTATTTTGGTGGCTACCACACCCTCACTTCTCCTAAGTTATTGAAAATTCATAAATGTGGTAGCCAAATGTCTCTCCCTCATGTGATTTAGCACATTGCCCTTGAAAATTTGGAAGTATGTAAATTCACTTTAGTGCCCTTGAAGATTTAAAAGTTCTCCATATAGGTAGGGTTAACTGTTTTGGTTTTGCAACTTTGTCAAATTAGATGAGTTAACTTCAGATTGATAACTACCTTGTGTTGAAATTAATGCTAGATGGGATGCACCCATGAGCACTCTACAAAAAGTCAATAACTTTCATTGCGAAATCTTATTAGAGAAATGCCAAAAAGGAAAGGTGAAGATTAGCCAAAGATGAGTTTATGGTTGATTCATGCACTACTATTGCAATCCTTAATTCAAGCATGCAATCTACAATATGTTTTAGGCTTGAAATCCAACCTTTCTCTCATTTTTTTGATGGCTTTGGTTTATTTTTATACATTGTTTATGATTCCATTTTCTTGATTCTCATGTGCATTAAGATATATAAAGAAAAAATGTTTTCATCATTTGCTTTCTATCTACTATGTGCCGATACATATATGTTTTAAAAACCAATTTCTAATAGCGGTGCAACTTAGGCAAGTTGGCCCAACCTAGCTAGACCTTTGAGTGAGTTTGGACGATCATTTTTAATGTTCGGATTGAGTTTATCTTAAGTGTATTTTCAACATAAATTCAATTTGGTTGGGCTTAAGCCAAGGTTTAGACAACTTGAGCCTAACCTAAACCTAATTTAATCATTTTATAATACTTATAATTTATATTATCCTGTATAATAATATTTATAATTTTTATTTATTTATTGTTATAATTTAAGAAAAAAAATCAAATTATAATTGTATCATATACTTTTTTGTTTCTCCAAAATGATATATTGAATGACTTATTATTATTATTATTATTATTGTAATCTTGAAAATTTGTCATATTTACTACTTAAATTTGTGTGTGTGTATATGTTGATTCGTGCCCAATTGGTGTCTCAGCTGATTCATGTCCAGCTGGTGCTCCTTGATTGAGGGAGTAATCAACAAATTTTATAACCTATTACACCATATACTAGCACTATAACAAAAATAATTTATGGTGTCACTATTTATGGTGTCACTTTTAAAATAATGACACCATATGACTTAAAATTCATAAAGGTGACACATCATATAAAAATTTTTAATTAGGATAGATGATATTAATTTTAAGTTTAGTGTCAGTTTTAAAAAAGTGACACCATATAAAATAAAAATTTTAAAATATTATAACTAAATGGGCCTACTTTGAGAATAATGATTGTATATAAAAAAAACTTATTGTTTCCACATTCCCACAATCCAAAAAAATCTCATTCCATAACCCATAGCCATAACTTTCTTCTACCTCTCTTCTCACACCCATAATTCACACACAACTGCTCTTCTTTATTTTGTGGACTCTCAGGTAACCCAAAATCTCTTAGATCTATCATTTTCTTTTTTCTTTTTCTTTTTTTATTAATACCAAAATCTTTATTAACACAACTGGTTTACATTCATTGATTTGGTATATTTGTAATGTAGATTGTGTAAATAGTGTTTTTTTTATTGAGTTGCAGGAAAGTAAAAATTAGGTTTAACATTTCACCATATTTTTTGTTTCACTGTTAAATCCATAAACCCCAAAACGAATGAAAATAAGATAAATGAATGATTTTTTAATATATTTCATACTCAAAATGAGGGATAAACATTTTACAGTATGAAATTTTCTTTTGATCTTATAAGAAATTTCTTTTGATGAGATTTTCTGTTTGTTTTCTATGAATATTGTAGTATATTGTGATGAGGATATGTATCGGTGATATTTGAAAAATAATTTTTTAGAAAATTATTCTCAATATTGTCATCTCCCACAAAAGGAAAAATGAAATAGGTTTCATATCATGTTGGAGTTGGTTTAGAATGTTGGAATTAACAATGACAAATTAATTTTATTTTCTATTTATTAATGTAAATGAATTGTTTTTAAAAATTTAAATAGGAATGAAAAATTTTATAATTATAAAAATGATCAAATTTCATATTTTGATTTTTTTTTTTAATTCTTTTACATGGTATTATGGTTAATATCTCATCTTGTTCTATTCATATATTTTTTTAATCCTTAAAATATGTTTTTTGTTTTTTATTTTTACCTTATTTTCTTATTGTTTTTATATGCGTTCACCAAAATTTAGAGTAATTTGAGATTGATGATGAAATTTCCCTTTCAAGGTTAAAAATTTCTATAAAATCCTTTTATTACATAAATTTTCCTTCCATAATTTTTGAGAAAATTATTCTCAATATTGTCATCTCCCTCAAAAGGATTCTAAAAATCTATAAAATCCTTTTATTACAAAAAATTTTCCAATCCCTTCCATAAAACTCTTCATTTTCTTCATTTTTCATTTTTCTAAAAAAGATATTTGATAATTTATTGATCTAAAGATTATCAAAAGTAAAATTTAAAATATTGAATATCTTTCCCTTTGATGTTTTTAATCTTTTATTATTTTTATTTGAACATATTTTTCATATCCAGATTTTTTATTAATTATTTTAATTAGAAAAAATAAATATTAATTGGAGTTATGACTGAAAAATTAATAATTTTTATGAAAGGTTCTTTAATTATTTCTCATACTAATTTTTCTCTTAATATTTTTTAATAATGAATTAGGTTTTTTGTCTTATATACACAATCTTCAAGCTTGTTATAATATCATGTCCTCTCATATTAGTAGTTGAAAACATTTTTATATTTTGTTACTAAAATTTTATTTTATATAATTGAGATGAAATTTAATGGACATTGTTATTTCACAAAATGAACATTAAAAAAATATTGAAATAAAAAAAATCCTTCCAAGAAATAAAAAAATATATAAAAAGAATTAAATGTTAAAAATGATTTTTAAACACAGTGAATTATAAAAAAATAAATTTAAAAAGTGCAGATTTTAAGTGGAAGATTACTATTTTCTAAAATTTTAGATTTATTTTTTTATTTTCTAGTTTTTCTTTATTTTTTATTTTCTTGAATTGTTTTTATTTGAGTTCAAATGTGACTACTTTGATATGAGATTCATTAAAGAGATAATTGCTGATTCTACAATTATTGTATTAAAGGTTTTACTCATTTAATGAATTGTACTTAGTTTCATACTTCCAATTATTATAATATTAATGTTATTCTCATTTGATTTCAGTTTTATGATAAAAATAAAAAAATAAAAAACCATATTCTCAGGTAGAATTTTGATGAAATTAGAGGAGAATTAACTTCTTTTGTATTATAACTAATCATGAATCATATTGATAAATCATGATCATGCATGGTGAGTCCCTTGTTGTTATATGAATTTTCCATTGGTATTGTATAACATTACTTATTCTTTACAAACTATTTTTATATCAAAATGGGAAAAAGAAAAAAGAAAACATTAGTACTTAGATTTGTTTATTTTTTATAACATCAATTAATTTTTATTTTCAATAAAACTCTAAATCTCATTAAACTATGAAATGCAGGTATACACTCTTGGGAAAACATTATGAAGAATAAAAAGAAAGGAGAAAGAAACAACAACATTTTGGGTTTTTAGATGTGACTCTTATGTCATACATTATAGGACATCAATGTTATTTTATTTGGTATTGAGAATTTTGGGTTTTTTGGATGCAACTCTTGTGTCATTTTATGATTAGTCGGTTTTATGCATGTGAAATGCAGGTATACATGAATGTTGGAATGCTTAACATTTCTAAATCATATTTTAATATGTATTCACTTTTCTTTTTTAGTTTCGGTGGGTTTGATGTACTATCATTTTGTAAACATTTGATATACAAATATCACTGCATGATGTAATGTATTACAGTAATCCATAAGCATTATGAAAATATAAGTTAAATATGATATGATTATTATATTTATGGACAAAATATTCACAAGTTGATCTTATTTGTTAATAAGCATTACAAAAATCAACAGACTAATTAATAAAAAACAACCATATCTTCCATAATCATTTACAATGATGTGACATCATAACTCAAAGGTGATGTATTTAATGTGACACCATAACTAAAATGTGATGCATTTAATATGACACCTTATATATCTCATGCAACTCTATATCAAATTAAGTATAACTAAAAATATATGGTGTCGCTTCTAAATATGTCACCATTTATCTGCTTTAGTGTCGCTTCCAAATACGTCACCAATTGGTACCCTCTATGGTGTCATGGGATAAGGTGACGCTATGTTGTAGCGACACCCTATGTTTATAGTGACTCATTATAAATGTCATCATATCTTTTTTTTTTCTTGTAGTGTAGGGTAGCAAAGACAAAGCTACTATAGCATAGTGGCTCTAGGATCGTCCACTGGGATGGGTTTTCACTTCACAATTGATATTAATTCAAAGATGAATTGGTGCCTTTTCATTTCAAGGTTAGCTTTAAAAGAAAACATAAACTTGAGTTGGAAAAGGTTTGGTTTTAAACTAACCACAAATAGTAACTGATTTTACTTACAAAGAAAAGTGTTTCTTGGAGTTTAGATCACTAGGCTCAGGTTCCTCATACAAAAAGGGAGTTCCGGTCACTTGTTTCTTTTCCTCGCATTAGAGAATTAACATATAGTTCCTTCTCCAACCGGTGTTGTACAGATGCTCCCCTTTAATGGTTTCAAACACTAAATCCCTCTCACTGATGCATCTTGCAATGGCTCGTGCCTCTCACCTAGCACTTGCCATTCAAGGTGATCTTTAACCTTGGATTACCCGTCAAAAGCTCGCAAGAGATAACTAATGGATGTCTCCTTGGAGTCCAAAAAGCTTACCAAGTGTTGGCTATTCTAGAAAATCCTACCTTCAAGTCACCTACCAAAGGCTCGCAAGGGGTAAACTAGTGCATCTCCATGGTTGGAAATCACTTGCCTTACCAAGTGTTGGCCCAGGTGATTTAAAGGCGTTTTAAGTTAACTAAAAAGATAAAAACCATTAACGGGTCACACTTTCTCTTCATTAAAGACTAAAACAACAAAACTTCCAAATTATGCATGTGGAAACTTACCCGACTTTCCTCACTCCAAGAGACAAAAAGCTTAGCCTCTCATCCTCTGAGGAAAAATCCTCAAAGTTTGGTTGGCTAGAAATAAAATGAAAATGAAAGAGAAGGAAAAACAGAGCAAGGCTCTGTATATTCTATATATTGATCGATATTACCTATATTACATATGATCCTCAGCATCCCCTTTTTAGTGTTTACAAGAGAGTTTATATAGGAAGGTAATTTACCCTTCCTTGGATACTTCCTAGCTAAGGAATTACATGAGTGGCTGAATACAAGGAGAAAATGGAAATTTATACAAAAATATCTGAAGAAAAATATCCAAAAGAGTCGGTGCACAAATATCAGGAGGCTTCAGGAACCATTTCGCAGAGAAAATGGTGTCCATGAGATTCCGGCAGACACTCAAGAGGGCTGCGAAATAATTTCGCAACAACATGCTATCTTCACAGGGCTGCGAAGTTGGCTTCCACCTTGAGGTTCTCAGCGTTCCAGCTTGCGGCATGTATCGGGTAGCTTCAGGAGGAATTCCATAGCATCAGTACAAAAAGGTCATGAAATTCTCGCAACAAAAGGCTGATTTCGCAACACTTTGGAGTGATCTGCTTCCAATGGCTGTAACTCCTTCATTTCAACTCCAAATCGCGCACCGTTTGAAGCATTGGATTCTTGACTTCCTGAGCTTTGAAATGGTATATAGAATGTAGAAAATGGACTTCGGGAAGTGCTCCAAAAGTGCGAAAGAAGACTGCAGCTGCTGTCCTCTCTGCTTTCTTCACTCTGTTTTCCTCTTCTCCGTTGTTCTTTCCTTGCATACTTTGAACGACTTTGGAAAAGGGCTATGGAGCTCCAAAGCTTGGTTCTTCATGAATTTGAGCTTCCAAAAGCTTTGCCATGGACTATATACAACTCTCCCTCATTCTTATATTGCTTTGGTGAGCAAAAAGCTATCAAAAACACCAAAACTTGCACAAAATGATTAAAATTGCTTGCAAGGGTCCTTAACATGTCAATTGAGTTAAAAGGTAATAATTACTACTCAAGAGTGTTTAAAAGAGTTAATTACAAGCTATCAAATAGCACTTTTTGAGTAGTAATCATATGTGTCTATATTAAAAAATATTGTGAATGCATTTTGAATCTGTTAGCCCAAGGGTTCTCCTAATCGGGTTTTGATGATAACAAATTATGGTTAAGTGACTAATTGTTTTAAATGGTAAAGAATCTCAGGTATAAATTCGAAATCATCAAAGGACCAAATGGATACAAGATCAAGACTTTGGGAAGACTTTTGATCATAGGAAACGAATGTAAGATGAATGCATGGGTGCACTTAGGATTTTCATACCATTTCATGCATCTTACAAAACTCGCTTTATCCTTTAAAACTTCGATTTCATTAAAACCCAAGTTTTATCAAATGTACCTTAGGTAAAATGTTTTAAAATTGGCATTTTATTTCACCTAAAGACCTTGCCTAAGTGTTATAAAAGAAAAGAATTGAAAAAGATAGGTTTTCGGGGCCAAAAGGCTGAATCGGTCAAGGCTCTAGCCAACCGGCTCAACCGGTTGGGGAATCGGTCGAGGAGTGCCAAAAACACTCTCTCTCATCTAGTAGCTTCCTCTTCCCGGTTGAGGTTCACCCATTCCCGGTCGAGGTCTGGTCGAGGCAACGGTAACCTGCCAAAGCATTAAATGCTCTAACGGCTAGTGAACCGGTCAACCCCTAACTCGACCGGTCGAGGCTCCCTTTTCCTGTTTTGACTCTTGAGCTTAGAAACCTATAAATTGAGAGCTACACTTCGTTTATGAACAAGAGAACACTTGCAATCAATTGTCTACCTATCTGTTCTTGACCAAAAAGCTCTCATTTCTTTCTTAGTGCATTAAATCATCACTTGCATATCCTTTAGTGCACTCTTGTGTGTCATCCTAGCTTTGTCTTGTATTTGAGTTATCCTTAAGCTAGGTTGAGGGATTCATTCTTGTAAAAACTGAGTGTTAAAGCCTTTAAGAGGTTTGAATCTTGAAAAGATTGTGTAAGAGCCCATTAGAGCCGGAATCTAAGTGTAAGAAGATTGGAAGCTTGGTTGAAGCTTCAAGTTAGTGGAACCCTCACTCGGTTAGGAGATTGAGGAGAGTGGACGTAGGCAAGGAAGTGTCAAACCATTATAAAACCTGAGTTTGAATTCTCTAACTCTATTTCTTTATTTTTGTTTATATTGTGCTTGAACTTGTTGTGTTTGAAAAGATTTTAAAAAACCCAATTCACCCCTCCACCCTCTCCCATTTTGGGTGTTTTTCTTAATTAAACATAGTCTTTATTTTCTTAATTATATC
This sequence comes from Vitis amurensis, assembly GCA_037355405.1. NCBI lineage: Eukaryota > Viridiplantae > Streptophyta > Magnoliopsida > Vitales > Vitaceae > Vitis > Vitis amurensis. Next base: position 24,701,152 of record CM074694.1, read on the forward strand.
AGAGCTAGACCTCTTGTTTAAGACCTAATAGTCTAAGAGGAAATGGCTATTCTATCCAGCTCATCTCACACTAAAATTTTTGCAAAACATAGAGCTCCATTTTTTACAGGAACCGACAATCCCTATTGGAAAACTAAAATGATTTGGTTTTTACAATCAACCAATTTAGACGTATGGGATGTCATTGAAGATGGCCAACTTTTCCTACTAATCTAGTTGATGGAGTCTTGGTTCCAAAACCCAAGCAAGAATGAAATGAGCTTGATAGAAGAAATTTTCAATTAAATGCTAAGGCTGTTTTTACTTTGCAATGTGCTATGGATAGAAATGAATATAATAGAATATGTCAATGCAAATCAACTAAAGAAATTTGGAGATTACTTGAGATAACTCATGAAGGAACAAATCAAGTGAAAGAGTCAAAAATTAATTTACTTGTTCATAACTATGAATTGTTTTCAATGAAAGAAAATGAGACTATTGTTGAGATGATTAATAGGTTCACCGACATTGTTGTGTTTGAAAAGATTTTTAAAAACCCAACTCACACCCCCCCCCCCCCCCCTTTTGGGTGTTTTTCTTAATTAAGCATAACCTTTATTTTCTTAGAATCATATAATGAACCAACCTAAACCCAATAAAATGAGATTATGTTGGGCTTAGGTTAAGTAAATTGGATTAGAGGTTGGGTTGGGTTGGCTTAGGGTTAAGTGTTTCTTAGGTTTGGCTCGGATCAGGTTGACCATCATCCAAACTCAACTCACCCAACTTGCAACCCAAATTTCTAAGAATATGATATATATTCCATTTACAAATCTTATTTTTTGGTTCACATGGCTACTAGAACATCATGTTAAGTGCCTGAGAAACATTTCCTAGTTGATATTCAGTTGTAGGTTAATCTTCAAGTACCCTAGAGCTAAAACATTTTATATTATTAGGGTTTGATGATTCTTGTACTAGTGGTTGGGTCTCATGTTGGATTTCAGTTCAAGCGACTAAATAATCTTTTGCAAATTATTTGATTGTAATTATGACTACATTTGTAATTATTATTATTTTTTATTTTTATATCTTGGTAATTGATTTCAATACATTTTTAATTATTTTATGAAATGTCTAGCCTACATTTAGAGTCAAGGATGTGTTTGTTTTACATGTTGGATTGGATTTAACTTTTCACTACTAGTATTCCTTTAATAGAGCTTCAATGCTAAAAGCCTAAAACTAAATCATTTTGGTTGTTGATATAGTTTACAAGAAGTACAATACCTCTTGCAAGTGACACTGCCTTCAAGCCCTTTGAAAATTTTGTGTAGAACTACTAATTAACTCTTTGTTGCTAAAATATAATATGTGAAGTTATCTTATAGTCATATAGCTAATAAAATTTTAATGTTATATTACTTGATTTAGTATTTAAAATATTTAAGGTTTTGTGAATTAAAGACCACCATGTTATCCATAACAAAAGTTTTCTATGGTTAGATTGTAATTGTTTTCTTGGTTAATTTGGTAGTTAAATTGTGGAGTTCAATTGAATATTCCTTGAGTTTCATGCCTTATGTATCTGATTTGTTTGTCAAGCTTCAATGATATTCACTACACTTGCGAGTTGTGTTTGTTTATAGTCTTCAACTTTAGAAAACTGATATTAGGGCCTAAGGTTATATTAGATAAGGAAATCAACCTTTTATCATTAAGTTTAGTGATTAAATGTATTTCTTTTTACTCCACCCATAAAACAAAGTTTCTAAATGTTGCCCTGGACTTCCTAACTCCATTACTGTTTGCAAAGAAAATGGTTAAGTTTTTCATTTTATGTAAAAGTTAACAAAAGTGGTCATTTTGACATGATTTGACATTGTTATTATTATCTTTTTAAATTAGATATAATAATTTCCCAAAGTCGATATTTTGTTTGCATGATGCTTTTTTTATATTGATATGTAATGGATGGCTAAAGTGGAGAAAACTTACTTTATTTAAGTCAAATGTGTCTTCCACCAAATATTTAAGGTTTGTGTGGCAACCTCTCTTTCTATTTGTTGCTTCATCTTTACTGTTTTGAAGTCAAAGAAAGAAAATGCTATCTTTAATACTCTTCATGCAAATAGGCTAGACATGCATGCTTGAATGCAATATTTTCTCTATTGTTTGTTTATTTTCTTGTCTTTATTCTATCCCACTTGTTAATGTTATTTAAAATCATTATTGTGATGATTAATTGCATATTGTAAAAGTACTTGGCTTAACCAATTATTAAATTGGAATTAAGTTAATATCATGACAAATACCAAAAGAATAATTTTTAGTCTTACTTGAACATTATTCACTATTCCAAAGTTAAGTAATGTTGTCAAACAAGTTATGGATGGTTGATGGATATGCATCACCAATATTTGTTTATATTGAAGGGATGGTGGAGGAGAGATGTTGTAACCACAAAGTCCTTGTCTTTCTCAATTAGATATTAGCTATTGTCATATGTTAACACAATTTGCACTGCATTACTTAACATCCTTTTCCATTAATTACATCTCATTTTTCTAAAATAGAGATCAAATACTAAGGTAATTAGACATACTTATTTATGCCTTCATTTCCTTGCCTTTCTCACTTACTTATCAATAGATATCAATAAGTGCCCTAACTTGATAACCTTCAAAGTGAATTTATTAATATAAGTTGTTGGCTTTTTTGTTCTTCATTGAAGTCTCTATTTGGGACATTCATGATCTGATATCTCTTCTAAAAGAAGGCTTGGCTTCAACATTTTTCCAATCTCCAAACTCTCACAATTAAGAACTATCATGGTTTGGTAACATTATTGTATTGGATCTACAACCTTCAATTACTTACCGAGCTTCAAGTTGATCACTATCTAGAATTGATATCATTGATAGAAGTGATACATTCTCTCAAAAACCTTTAAAGACACAAAATCTATTGTTGTCCACACCTATTAGAAAGATACCAAAAGGAAAAAATTAGATTAGCCTAAGATTGCTTGTCTTACAAAATGATATTTAGTTGAGATTAGATTGATAAAACATGTCATTTTAGGCATGAAATTCCAATCTTTCCTTTCATTTTTTATGGATTTATTTATTTTAAAATTATATATAATCCTTTGTTTTCATTTTCCTTTGGTCAAATGCTTAGATCATTAAGTTTTGAAAGTTTTGTATCTTTAAATTACTAACCGCTAATGATATGTAGCAACCTGATTATGTCTGTTACTTTCAATTTTGCATTCTAAGGGTTTGAGACATGCCAAGGTTTTTTTTCATGGTTTTTAACTTGAAATCATTGTCTATTCAGGTTCATTGCCCAGACTTAAAGTAACTGTCATAAGGAAACAAACTTCTAATAGGCTTAATGATTTCTCATGGCTAATTCACATCCACTAGATGCTTGATAATGAAAACACTTTTGCTCTCTTCTAATTTTAGGTTTCTCTGCCTTATATTTTATGTTCCAACTTTACACATTTGTTAAAATTATTAGACTAGTTGAAATTTATAATATATTTGTAATAATTCTAAGAGTTTGGGACATGCCAAGGTTTGATTTGATAATTATTTTTTTCATGGTTTTCAACTTGAAATCATTGTCTGTTGAGGTTCATTGCCCAAACTTAAAGTCATTGCCATGAGGAAACAAACTTCTGATAGGCCTAATGATTTCTCATGGCTAATTCATATCCACTAGATGCTTGATAACGAAAACACTTTTGCTCTCTTCTAAATTCAGGTTTCTTTGCCATATATTTTATGTTCCAACTTTACACATTTGTTAAAAATTTATAACATGCTTGTAATAATTCATTGTTGACTATTTGCACTCATTATGTTACTTGATATTTTGTTCTCATACCAAGCTTATACTAAAATGATAATGTTGAGAATTGACTAAATACGATTCAATATTCCCACTATAAATGTTCACAAGTTATGGAAGGTTGATGCATATGGAAATAGTAATATCAATTTCCTGTTGTCTATAATATGATTACTTCATCTCTTTCTTCGTTTAGTGTCATGCTCAATAACTTATAACTTTCCATTCAATTTGTTAAGAAATATTGTACTCTATTTAGAGTTATGATCTTATGATTCCATAATATAGAAAACCTTGAACATAAAGTAATGGGTTAAGTTCGTATAAGTTATAGTGCACCTTATCAAAGGGAACTTCAAAGTCTTTAGTTGATAAAGAGAAATGGAGTTTGTAGCTCTTCCTTATTTGAAAAATACTACATATTGATTTACCTTTTGTCTTAGATGATACCATTAATAATTGTTCTATCTCTTAGAAATTTTAAATATTTTACCTACATCATTTATCATGTTCATCATGACACCTAAATTAGCATAAAAGGCGGGGTCATTTTATCTTCACTTATTGTAGCCAATGCTTGAGGAATTTCTTTTGTGTGATGTAAATAGTCAAACATGTTTTAACTATCTTATGGAAATGATTAGTCTTGTTAAAAATTTGATAAACGATAATACCTCCAACTTTTGAGAGTTGTCACTTCTATCATTCTAGTTGATTTGTTTTTCCATTGATTGTTGTCACACCATTTGTTTTTGTTATTGTAGTTTCCTCAACCATTGCCTCAAAATCTTCTTGCAGGAGTGAAAACTCTTCCTCTCTAATTAAAATTACTATCATGATTTCTTCTACCATGTTTGCTTAGAAAAACTTGCTCATGAATAACTTGATTTTTCCTATCTTCATCTTCATTGATTAGATTTCCTAATGTGATCATTAGGATGAATTAATTGAAAGATAGAGAAGGTGGTTTTGCAAGCATGAAAACCCGAAAAAAGTAGTATTTTGGTCGAAGTCCTCAAGGGAGTCAAAGCACCTTCTCAACGTTTTGCATTAGATTCTAAATAAGTACTAAGTTATCACTTATGCCTTTAAATTTTCAAAGATTTTCATCTATAGATAGAACCTTATGAGGAATCTATTATTTAAAAGGATTTCCTTTTCATAGGTAGCAATCATTTTGAGTCTAACAAGCCTCTCTAAGACTTCCTCTTTCATATTCCAAGAAGCTAGGGGTAAGAAGTCAGTTTGATTGAGATATTGTATATCTTATTGACAACCTTATTTTTATTCTTTTGAATCTTAAGTTTCTTTTGGTCATTTTCTACATTCAGGGAGATGATGGAGTATATCAAGATTCTAAAATGAAGGAAGAACTTTCAAGCACCCTAACATAAACTTTCAAGATTTGGTCATTAATCAAAAGATGAAATGCTAGCAGTATACCAAAAAGAGGTTATTGGATTTCTATATTATTTCATTATATTTATATAGACACTTTTCACTCAATTCCTAGTCCTTGCATTTTTCATGTTTAGAAATTTTCTTAGGTTAGGCTATTTTGCTATAGATATGATTGTTGCTAAGTTTATGCAAAAAAGCATGCAATAATTTCTTCCATAGTGATCTTGTTACCTTTTTGAATAAGTGGATGTTTGATTTATGTGGAACTGTTGAACTCTTTAATTCAAGCATGGTATCTACAATATATTTCAGGTTTTACATCTAACTGTTATCTCTTTTTTATGACTTGGTTTTTTATTTTCTTATATGGATATTGTAAGAGGTTATGCTCATTTTTTTAATTCCATTTTCATGATTCTCATATGGATTAACACAAATGAAGGAAATATTTTTTTAATTAAGTTAATTTATTGATGTTGGAAAAATTAATTGTTAGTTATATTCTAACTTTACATGCTTGTTTAAATGATTAGACTAGTTAATTTTAAAATATATATCATTCTTGTAATAATTCACTATTAATTGTGTGGCTAAGTGATCATGTTCTTTCATGTTTTCTTTTCATATCAGGTTGATACTAAAGAAGTAATATTGAGAATGAGTTGAGCATTGTTCAATTTCTCAAGATAAATGTTCATAAGGTATGGATGGCTGATGTATATAGAAAGAGTTAGTTCACTTGCTTAGTATCTATAATATGTACTCATTCTTGATGTTTGTGATTACTTTCTATCTTTCATCTTTTGGTGTCTTGCTTGTTAATTTATACCTTTACATTCAATTTGTTAAGAACTATTATACTCTATTTGAAGTTTAATTTTATGATTCTCATACACAAAAGAATACCAACAATTTGGGCAAGGACATGATACTAAATCATTTATCAATTTGGTTATCTCTCTTCTCTCTAATTTCTTAATCTTGGGAATCAAAATGCTTTGGAATACCAAGAAACAATGGGGATGACTCTTTTCTTCATCATCTTGAGTTTTATTGATAGTCAACTTGTAGTATCATCCTTCCTATTCCCTAAAATACTCAAACTTGATAGTTTGAAATACTTAACATGTTTACAAAAATATTCTTACTTCATGTTTAGGTTATGTTAATTATTTTATTATAGTCATGACCATTTTCATGTCAATGCAAAAGAGATAGTGGTGAAGACTAGCAAAATGTTACTCATAACTATAAGTTATTAATGGCTGGTGCACGGGAAAGGTCTCTCCCTCCTCTACTGTCTTTAGTTAGAATAAAGGGTTCATATTATGTTTTCATTATTTAGTTTTGTAATTTCTACTTATCATCCCACTTTTTGTCTCTTAATGATTTATCACTTAACAATCAAATTTTAAAAACATGTTCTTATAGGTGATAGTGCAATAACATGTTAAATTCATGAAAATTTTTCCAAATTGATATTCAAGGTTTAGTTTATCTTCAAGTGCCTTCGAGATGTGGCTTTTTGTGTTTTATAAACCAAAACATTGATCTATGTTCTTTGTGGCTAAGGCTTGGTTTATTTTCAAGTACCTTGTGGTAGAAGCTTAAGCTTTCCTTCTCTTTCTTTTTGAGAAAATATATTGATGATCGCTAGAGGATTAAGTTGTCAGAATTCAATATTGTAGAAAATGTTTGGTGTTTTAAAATTATTTAATGAATTTGGTTGAGAAGTTACTTAATATAGAAAAACATATTTATTTGAGAAACAGGGAAATAAAAATATTTTTTGCACTACTTGCCTTATGTTTGCATGATGTGTGCAAACAAACAAATCATAGAATTAAGAATACAAATTGTTTGCTCTCATTTTTATAAATTTATAAAACTATAACCAAAATGCAATGTAGCTAAGTCACATTTATTGTATTAGTCCTAAAATAATGTTTGAACTATGTTAACTAGTAAGTATTGGAAAAAGGAATTATGTCATCTTTATTTGCTATTTACCTAGTTTATAAAATCCTTAGATCAATAAAGTTTGAAATTTGTATGCAGTTAGTTAATTGCTAGAATTATAAATTTTTGTAATTATAATTATTTTTTATGATTTTATTTTATAAGTTTCTCATATATGTTAGTCTTTCTATCATTAATATAATAATTATCAAGATGATTCAAAAAGGATAGAGGACTAGTGGTATATTGTTCACATTTTATAAATATATGCTGACAAGGTGGTCTTTAGGTTTACATTTTAAACCTTTTTCCTCACTATTTATCTTTTTATCATTTATTACATGGCAGTCAATTTCTAATACACAATGAGTCTTCTCTTCCCCTTTTCAAGACCATTCTTCTCATTTTCAAAGGTACTTACATTTAAAAAACTTAAGATAATGTTGAAGGGAGTTTCATTATGAGGACATGTTACAACAACACTTGTTAATAATATTGTTTTATGAGCTGACATCCATGTCAATGCATTTACACTTAACAGGATTCATTATACAAGAGTATCTTCTACATTGAACTCAATGCAAGTTTAGAAAAATGATATTAGGTTGGGTTTAGGTTGAGAATTAGGTTGGGTTTGGCTATGGTTAAGTGTTTCTTAGATTTGGTTTGGATCAGATTGACCATCAACCAAACTCAACTCACCCAAGTTGCAACCTTAATTTCTAAGAAATTGATATATATTCCATTTACAAATATTATTTTTTTTGGTTCGTATAGGCACGAGAACATCATGTTAAGTGCATAAGAAACATTTCCAAGTTGATATTTAGTTGTAGGTTAATCTTCAAGTGCCTTGGAGCTAAAACATTTTATATTATTAGGGTTTGATGATTCTTGCACTAGTGCTTGGGTCTCATGTTGGATTTCAATTCAAGTGACTAATTAATATTTTGGAAAATATTTGATTGATATTTTAACTAAATTGATAATATATTTTTTTTATATTGGTAATTGATTTTAATTTTTTTTTTTTAATTGTTCTATGAAATGTCTAGCCTATTCTTGTTAGGGTCAAGGATGTGTTGGTTGCATATGTTGGATCATATTTAACTTTTCACTATTAGTATTCCTTTAATAGAACTTCAATGCTAAAACTAAATCATTTGGGTTGTTGGTATAAGTTTACAATGAGTACAATACCTCTTGCAACTAAGATTGCCTTCAAGCCCATTGAAAATTGTGTTGTTACTAATTGATTCTTTGTTGCTGAAATATAATATGTGAAGTTATCTTCTAATCATATAACTAATAAAATTTGAATGTTATATGACATGTTTTATTATTTAAAAAAATTTAATGTTTTGCGAATTAAAGACCACCATGTTATCCATAACAAAAGTTTTCTACAGTTAAACTGTAATTGTTTTCTTGGTTAATGTGACAGTTTAATTGTGGAGTTCGGTTGAATATCCTTGAGTTGCATGCCTTGTGTATCTGATTTGTTTGCCAAGCTTCAATGATATTCACTACACTTGTGAGTTGTGTTTGTTTATAGTCTTCAACTCTAGAAAACTGATATTGGGGCCTAAGTTCATCTTAGGTAAGGAAATCAACCTTTATCATCAAGTTTAGTGAGTAAATGTATTCCTTCTTACCCCATAAAATAAAGTTTCTAAACCTTGCCTTAGACATCGTAACTCCATTACTATTTGTAAAGAAAATGATTAATTTTTTCATTTTATGTAGAAGTAAAAAAAAAAAAAAGAAAAAAAGTGGTCATTTGGACACGATTTGACATTGTTGTTATTTTCTTTATAAATTAGATATCAATAATTTTTCAAAGTCCATATTTTATTTCCATGATGTTCTTTTTATACGAATAGGTAATAGATGGCTAAAGTGGAGAAAACTTACCTTTTTTTTTAATTCAAGTACCTTACACCAAATATTTAAGGTTTGTGTGTCAACCTCTCTTCCTATTTGTTGCTTCATCTTTACTATTTTGAAGTCAAACAAAGAAAATGCTATCTTTAATACTCCTCATGCAAATAGGCTAGACATGCATGCTTGAATACAATATTTTCTCTATTGTTTGTTTACTTTCTTATCTTTATTCTATCCCACTTGTTAATGTTATTTAAAATCATTTTTGTGATGATTAATTATCGATTGTAAAAATACTTGGCTTAACCAATTATTGAATTGAAATTAATTTAATATCATGAAAAATACCAAAAGAATAATGTTTAGTCTTACTGAAGGATTATTTACTATTTCAGAGTTAATTAATGTTGTCAAACTTGACGAGTTATGAATGGTTAATGGATACGCATCACCAATATTTGTTTAAATTGAAGGGATGGTGGATGAGAGAGGTTGCAACAACAAAGTCCTTGTCTTTCTCAATTAAATATCAGTTATTGTATATGTTGACATAATTTGCATTGCATTACTTAACATTTTTTCCATTACTTCCATTTCCTCATTTTTTCTAAACAATAGATCAAATACTAAGGTAATTAGACATACTTATTTATGCCTTCATTTCCTTGTCTTTCTCACTTACTTATCAATGGATTCCCTAACATCAAATCTTTCCCACTGCCTTTAGCTCCTTGTCTTGCTCACACATACATCCATAAGTGCCCTAACTTGACATCCTTCACAATGCATTCATAATCGAAGTTGTTCTATTTTTGTTTTTCATTAATGCCTCCATCTATTTAGAATATACATGATTTGATATCTTTTCTAAAAGGAGGCTTAGCTTCAATATTTTACCACTCTCCAAACTCTCATAATTAGGAATTATCATGGTTTGGTAACATTACTATATTGGATCTAAAACCTTCAATCACTTACCGAGCTTCAAACTTATCACTATCTAGAATTGATTTCACTAACAAAAGTGATACATTCTCTCAAAAATCTTATAAGACTCAAAATGTATTATTGTCCACATCTATTAGAAAGATACCAAAAGGAAACAATTGAAGATTGGTCCAAGATTTCTTATGTCTTACAAAATGATATTTAGCTAAGATTAGATTGATAAAGAATGTCATTTCAAGTATGAAATTCCAATCTTTCTTTTCATTTTTTATGGATTTATTTATTTTAAAATCATATATATGTTGAAAGCAAGAACTATAAAGCTATGAACTCACACAAATCTAGAATAACATTCCCTGTTTTATTAAACACTTACTGGTGGCTTATATAGCCTTACAAGATAAGGAATTAGAAAAATATTGCAGCCCACGTCTTATACCTAAAGACATGGTATTAGTTACTGAAAGAGTCAAAACCTATCTACTGGTTCCTAACTAATAGGAACTTATTAACAGAACTTTGACAAAGCCAAACCTTAACAGAAACAAATAAATCCCAACAATAATTCCTCCCCTAAATTGAAGCAATATGCATTCAGTTTAAGTTTGGTACCTCACATACCCCAAGCTTCTCACACAACTTCAAGAACACTTCAAGCTTCAGTGGCTTTGTCAGGATATCAGCCACTTGATCATTGGTGCCACAATGAACCAACTTCACCACTTCCTCCTTAGTGAGATCCCTCAAGAAATGGAACCTCACATCTATATGCTTGCTCCTACCATGCATAACCGGATTCTTGGATAGCTTGATCATTGAATTGTTGTCACACATAATAGTAGTACACTTACTCTGTGAGTGCCCAATCTTTTCTAACACTCTCCTCATCCATATACATTGACAAGCACAGAAAGCTGCTGCCACAAATTCTGCTTCAGTGGTAGACAGAGTCACCACTGGTTGCTTCTTTAAGGCCCAAGAAACTGCTCCGTCACTCAATAAAAACACATAACCAGATGTGCTCTTCCTATCATCAGTGTCTCCAGCATAATCGCTGTCAGTGTAAGCCAATAGTTCTCCAACATCTTCTCATCTCTTATAAAACACACCCAACTCCACAGTTCCCTTTAAATAACGAAGAACTCTCTTTGCTGCTTACATATGTAGGTCAGTAGGAATGGCCATATACCTGCTCAAGAGACATACTATGTATGTTAAATCAGGTCTTGTTACAGTAATGTACATGAGACTCCCAATTAATTGCTTATAAACTGTAGCATCAATCCTAGCACCTTCTCCTTCCTCTGATAGCTTGAAACCGGGCACAATAGGATTCTTCACCGAATTGGCATTTTGTAAACCAAACTTCTCAAGTAATTCACAAGCATACTTCTTCTGACTTAAGAAGATACCCTCTGAAGTTTGCAAAACTTCAACACTAAGGAAGTACTTCATCTTCCCTAAATCCGTCATATCAAACTTGTCCTTCATGGAACTCTTGAAGCTTTCAAACATGCATGCATCATTCCCAGTAAAGATTAAGTCATCCACATACAAACTCACAATTAAGAACCTCTTACCTCCTTCTTTTGTTTTGACAAAGAGAGTGTGCTCGTAATCACATCGTTCAAATCCCTCCTTGACAAAATAAGCTTCAATTCTGCTATACCAAGCACGTGGTGCTTGCTTCAACCCATATAATGCCTTCTTAAGCTTGTAGACCTTTTCTTCTTCTCCCTTTCGAATATAACCTAGTGGCTGCTCCACATACACATCTTCTTTCAACTCACCATGAAGAAATGCACTTTTGACGTCTAATTGATACACACTCCATCCCTTTTGTGCTGCTAGGGCTAGAACTATCCGAATTGTATCCCACCTTGCTACTAGAGCAAAGACTTCATTATAATAAATTTCTTGTCGCTCAGCATAACCTTTAGCTACCAACTGGGCTTTGTACTTATCAACCTCACCCTTTTCATTCAATTTGGTCTTAAAGACCCACTTCACACCAATCTTCTTGGCACCTTTCTGCAAAGTAGTAAGCTGCCAAGTTTCATTCTTATCAATTGCTTCAATTTCCAAGTCTATGGCCCTTCTCCATTTCACATCCCTCTTAGCTTCTTCAAAAGAGCCCGGATCTTCATGAGAGATAAACTTTGCAAGATTATTCACATCTTCATCTTCTGACAGTCCTTCACCTGTTACATAGTCCTGCAAGTAAGGAGGTGCTCTTCGAAGCCTTGTTTCAACTTGAACTGGTGCAACTTCATTGAATGATTCAATCGACGTTGGAGTTGTTGCTTCTGCCTCTTGATCTGTAACCACTACTTCAATACATTCCACAACTTCTTCTTCACTCTCAGAGAAAGCATCTTCACCTTCAACATTATCTTCCTAGACCATTATATCACTCTTCACTTCTTCAGCCGTCCTCCCCCAATTCCAGCCTTTATCCTCTTCTAAACTCACATCTCTGCTCACTATAATTCTTCTAGTAGCTAGATCAAACAACCGATAAGCTTTAGATTCATGACTTACTCCAAGTAAGATGCACTGAAGACTTTTATCATCCAACTTTGTTATCTTCTGATCTGGCACATGTACATAAGCTAGGCACCTAAAAACCCTTAAGCAGTCCACTTTGGGTTTAACTCCACACCACATCTCTTCTGGGGTCTTGTCTTTCACTACCAATGTCGGACTCCTGTTGAGAACATGCACTATCCATCTTGCAGCTTCTAGCCAGAATGCTTTTGGCACTTGTTTGTCACAAAGCATGCACCGAACCATATTCATGATAGTTCAATTTTTGCGTTCAGCTACCCCATTTTGTTGTGGGGTATAAGATGCTGTTAGCTGCTTGCTTTCCATTGATTCTACAAAACTCATTAAACTCATTGGAGGTGAATTCTCCTCCTCTATCAGTGCGTAAACAACGGATAAGTTCACCTGACTCCTTCTCAACCAAGCTCTTATAGTTTTTGAAAGTTGTAAATGTTTTAGACTTTGCAACCAAAATATATATCCACACATTTTTACTAAAATCATTGACAAAGGTTATAATATACCTTTTGTTACTGTTGGATTCAGGAGTAATAGGGCCGTAGATATCAGCATGAACGAGCTGCAATTTTCTAGAAGCTCTCCACTAACTCTTCTTTGGAATAGCATTTCTGTGTTACTTTCCCACAAAGCATTCATTGCAAGCTATAGTTGACGCTCTGAGAAGTAGAAGACCCTTCACCATCTCTTTGTATTGCAAAGTCCTCAACCCTTTGTAACTCAAATGCCCAAACCTACAGTGCCACAACTTTGAATTATCTTCTGTGACTGTTTGCAGGCATGTCGAGGTCTCAAGCACCACATTATCCAATAACACAAACATCCAATTTGTTGTCATCTTTGTCTGCATAATCAATCCTCTCTAGGGTGGTATAACTTACATTCCCCATTTTGTATAATTATAGCTAAACTTCTTTCTTGAAGTTGGCCTATAGTTAGCAAATTATTCTTCAAAGCAGGAACATAGTAAACATCAGTGACTACCTGAGTTAAGCCATTAATCTCGAGTCAGATGTTGTCTTTGCCCATCACTCCCATCCTTGTATTATTGTCGAGCTTCACTAAGTGTTTGAAAGCCTCATCAATGTTAGAGAACCATTGCCTGTTCCCGCACATGTGATTGCTGCAACCCGAGTCGAGGAACCACACATCTTCTTGTTTCGAGTTGTTGACTTCAACATAAGACATGAGGAGCATCTCTTCTTCTTCATCGAACTCAGCATAGTTTGCATTTTTCTCCCAACTAGGGCATTCGTATTGGAAGTGCCCTAGTTTGTGGCATTTAAAACACTCCACTGTGGCCTTGTTTGCAAAGTAACTTTCTCTGCCTCTCCCGCGGCCTCGAACAAAACTTCGACCTCTACCTCTTCCTTCATACCTTTCTCCATACGAAACCTTTAAAGCTTGTTCATCTCGTGCATTTCCACTATGACAATTCATTCTCTGTTCATGAACCAAAAGGCTGCTTTGGAGCTCATCAATGGTCTTCGTGTCCACATTATTAGACTCTTCTATTGAGCATACCACATATTCGAACCTGGGAGTCATCGATCTCAAGATTTTCTCCACAATCATGTTCTGCCCCATTCTTTCTTCATGTGCTTTCATCTTGTTTACAATAGTCAAAGCTCTGGCAAAGTACTCATCAACCTTCTCACCCTCTTTCATCTGCAGGATCTCAAACTCTTTTCTAAGGGCTTGTAGTTGAGCTCGTTTAACTCTAGTGGAGCCCTGATACTTCTGCCTCATTGAATCCCATGTACTCTTTGTTGTGTTTTTGTCAAGAATTATCTCCATAATGGTCCTATCAATCAATTGAAACATGTAGTTCTTGATCTTCATATCCTTTAGCCTCGCCTCTTCAACTTCCTTTCTTTGTGCTTGAGTAGGCGTTGATCCTTCGACTATTGAAGGAATTCCATTTTCTACTATGCTCCAGTACTCCTTTGAATGGAGAAAATTCTCCATTAACATGGCCCAATGGTCATAATAATCATCAAACCTTGGAATTACCGGCTGAGCAAAGTTTTCTGTCGCCATGTTCACTCACTCCACCTTCCTTTCTTCTCTATTCTCTCTTCTCACACTTTGTAAGAAATCTACAGTTTCTTACTTTCTTCAATTAGGCCTCTTAGCGGAGCTCTGACACTAGATTGTTGAAAACAAGAACTATAAAGCTATGAACTCACACAAATCTGGAATAACATCCCCTGTTTTATTGAACACTTACTGGTGGCTTATATAGCCTTACAAGATAAGGAATTAGAAAAACATTGCAGCCCACGTCTTATACATAAAGACATGGTATTAGTTACTGAAAGAGTCAAAACCTATCTACTGGTTCCTAACTAATAGGAACTTATTAACAGAACTTTGACAAAGCCAAACCTTAACAGAAACAAATAAATCCCAACAATATAATCCTTTGTTTTCATTTTGCCTTGGTAAAATGCTTAGATCAATAAGTTTTGAAAGTTTTGCATCTTCAAATTACTAACTGCTAGTGATATGTAGCAACCTAATCATGTATGTTACTTTCAATATTGCATTCTAAGAGTTTGGGACATGCCAAGGTTTGATTTAATAATTATTTCTTTCATGTTTTTCAATTGGAAATCATTGTTTGTTCAGGTTCATTGCCCAAGCTTAAAGTCATCGCCATAAGGAAACAAACTTTTGATAGGCCTAATGATTTCTCATGGCTAATTCATATCTACTAGATGTTTGATATCGAAAGAACTTTTTCTCTATTACAAATTTAGGTTTGTTTGCCATATATTTTATGTTCCAATTTTACAAATTTGTTAAAATGATTAAACTAGTTAATTTTGAAATTTATAACATGTTTGGAATAATTCATTATTGATTGTTTTCACTCATTATGTTACTTGATGTTTTCTTCTCATACTAGACTTATACTAAAAGGATAATGTTGAGAATTGGCTTAATACAATTCAATATTCCCACTATAAATGTTCACAAGTTATGGATAGCTAATGCATAAGGATAAAGTTATTTCATTTGCATGCTGTATGGAAGGTTGATGCATATGGAAAGAGTAAGATCAATTTCCTGTTGTCTATAATATATATGATTACTTCGTCTCTTTCTTTGTTCAGTGTCATGCTCAATAACTTATAACTTTTCATTTAATTTGTTAAGAAATACTATACTCTATTTGAAGTTATGATCTTATGATTCTCATAATATAGAAAACCTTGAACATAATGTGATGGGTCAGGTTCCCATAAGTCATAGTGCACCCTATCAAGAGGAAATTCGAAGTTTTTAGTTGATAAAGAGAAACAAAATTTGTAACTCTTCCTAATTTGACAACTACTACATATTGATTTATCTTGTCTTTGCTAATATCATCGATAAATGTTCTATTTCTTGTAAAAAATTTAAATATTTTACCGATATCATTTATCATGTTCACCATGGCACAGGCAAGGTCATTTCATCTTCATAGACTTATTGTAGTCAATGCTTGGGGAATTTCTTTTAAGCTATATGAATAGTCAAACATGTTTTAACAATCTTTTGGAAGTGATTAGTCTTGTTAAAAATTTGACAAACAATAATACCTCCAGCTTTTGAGAGTTGTCAATTCTATCATTCTAGTTGAGTTGTTTTTCCATTGATTGTTGTCATGCCATTTGTTTTTGTTATTCTACTTGCCTCAACTATTACCTCGAAATCTTCTGCATGAGTGAAAACTCTTCCTCTCTAATTAAAATGATTGCCATGATTTTTTCCACCGTGTTTGCTTAGAAAAACTTGCTCATGAATAATTTGATTTTTCCTATCTCTAGCTTCATTGATTAGCATTTCTTAATGTGATCATTAGAATGAATTAATTGAAAGACAGATAAGGTGGTTTTGCAAGCATGAAAACCTGAAAAAACTTGTATTTCGGTCCAAGTCTTGAAGGGAGTTGAAGCACCTTATCAAAATCTTGCATTTGTTTCTAAATAGGTACTACATTATGACATGTGCCTTTAAATTTTGAAAGATTTTCTTTTAAAGATAGAACCTTATGAGGAATTTATCATTTGAAAGGATTTCCTTTTCTTTCTTTTTTATATAGGTAGCAATCATTTCTAGTCCAATAAGCCTCTCTAATTCTCACTCTTTCATATTCCAAGAAACCAGGGGTAAGAAGTCGATCTAATCAAGATATTCTACATCTTATTAACAACTTTTTTGCCTTTTGTATTTTAAGTTTCTTTGGGTCATTTTGTGTATTTAGGGAGATGATGGAGTATTTGAAGACTCTAAAATGAAAAAAGAACTCTTAAGTACCCTAACAAAAACTTCCAAGATTTGTTCATTGGTCAAAAGATTAAATGCTGATAGTTGGTTCTTTGTTAAACATGATTGGCTGCTGATATCAAAAAGAGGTTATTGGATTTTTTTATATTATTTCATTATATTTATATAGACACACCTCACTCAATTCTTGGTGCCTGAATTTTTTATGTTTGGAAATTTTCTTAGGTTAGGCTATTTTGTTACAGATATGATTGTTTCCAAGTCAATGCAAAATACATGCAATAACTTCTGTTACAATAATTTTGTTACTTTCTCGGGTAAATGGATGGCGGATTCATGTGGAGTTGTTGCGCTCTTTAATTCAAGCATGATATCTACAATATGTATTTTAGGTTTGTCATCTAACTTTTATCCTTTTTATGGCTTAGTTTTTTATTTTCTTATAGGGATATTGTAAGAGGTTATGCTCTTTTTTAATTCTATTTTCGTGATTCTCATATGTAGTAGCACAAATAAAGGAAAGGTTTTTTTGAATTAAATTAATTGATCAATGTTGGAAAAATTAATTGTTAGTTATGTTTTGACTTTACATGCTTGTTAAAATGATTAGATTAGTTAATTTTAAAACATATATCATTCTTGTAATAATTCACTATTAATTGTGTGGCTAAGTGATCATGTTCCTTCATGTTTTCTTTTCATATCAAGTTGATACTGAAGGGGTAGTATTGAGAATGAGTTTAGCATCGTTCACTTTCACAAGATAAATGTTCATGAGGTATGGATGGTTGATGCATATAGAAAGAGTTAGTTCACTTACTTAATATCTTTGATATGTACTCATTCTTGATGTTTGTGATTGCTTCCTATCTTTGTTAATTTGGTGTCTTGTTTGTTAATTTATACTTTTACATTCAATTTGTTAAGAACTATTATATTATGTTTGAACTCATTCTTGATGTTTGTGATTACTTCCTATCTTTGTTCTTTTGGTGTCTTGCTTATTAATTTATAACTTTACATTCAATTCGTTAAGAACTATTATATTTTGTTTGAAGTTTTGATTTTATGATTCTCATACACAAAAGAATGCCAACAATTCGAGCAAGGAGGACATGATACTAAATCATTTATCAATTTGGTTATTTTTCTTCTCTCTAATTTCTTAAGCTTGGGAATCAACATGCTTTGGAATACACAAGAAACAATGGGGATGACTCTTTTCTTCGTTATCTTTAGTTTTATTGATAGTCAACTTGTAGTATCACCCTTCCTATTCCCTAAAGTACTCAAACTTGATAGTTTAAAATGTTTAATGTTTACAAAAATATTCTTACTTCATGTTTAGGTTCTATATATTTGGAAAATTTATTATGTTAATTCTTTTATTATAGTCATGATCATTTTCATGTCAATTCAAAAAAAAAGATAGTGGTAAAGATTAGCAAAATGTTGCCCATACCTTGAACATAGGTACAAGCTATTAATGGTTGGTGGACGGAAAAAGTCTCTTCCCCCTCTTCTACTGTCCTTAGTTAGCATAAAGGGTTCATATTATGTTTTTATTATTTAGCTTTTAAATTTCTACTTCTTATCCTACCTTTTTGTCTCTTTATGGTTTATCACTTGACAATCAATTTTTTAAAAACATGTTCTTAGTGTCCATATATATAACCTTCGTTGTTCAAGTTTATAATTGTTCAAGTTTATAATCCCTATCTCATTTTTTTTTTTCTTTTCATCTCTTTATTGTTTATAATTTTTGAATTGATTTGTTAAAAAATTTTAAACTTTATTTGCAATACTGATTTTTTTTATTCTCATGTGCAATAGAATAATAAGTTGAATAAGAAGCATATACTACTTAATTGGTATAACCGTTTAGTCAATTCTCTTGTCAAATCTTTTTTGTTTTTCATCATTTTTCTTCAAGGTAATCAAAGTATCATTCTTTCTATTTCTAAAGGACTTGAACCCATCTTTGAAAACTTAAAGACAAGTTAAAGTGGAAAACCATTCCCAAAGCAAGTAATAATATAGTTGGGTTCTAATATCATATCCTCGATTGACATCTATGTCATTGCATTTGCATCTAAACGATTTATGATGAAAAAAAAAAACTATCTTCTTCATTTCCATTTTCCTCCCTTCTTTTGACCATAATTTATGTGCATATTGAAAGCATTCATAGCCCAATATATTTGCTAGCATGTATATGCATGTCATAATCTATTGAATTTTTTGGCATAAGATCTTAGAGTATTCACATATATCTAGGTTCTATATATTTATAATTTTTACAACATCAAATGAAGTATATGAACCTTATCCCGAAGGTGAAGTCTCTTTAAAAGAAGCTTCAACATGTTAGTGGTTACCAAACTTTATAATCTAACAACTTGACACTATATATCACTTTGCAACTCTTTCATAAAGTAGTTGTGTTACCTCTATTTGCATTTTTCTATCTTTATTCATATAAAAATAAATAAAAATTGATTTAGTAATTGTGTGTTGAATCATGCTTACAATCATTAATAGGTACTTATATGCTAAATTGATAAAGTTATTTTACAATTGTTTCAATATGTTCGGAAAAAAAAAGATTATGATGTATTTTTTTCTAGATGTAATCACTACCAAGCCAATGTGAAAAGCTATAGCAATGAGGATATAAGCTTCAGTTATGTTTTGGAGATTCATATTGAAAGTTGTAGATTGTGGATGTATAGTATAGGAGTTAGATTGAGTTTATCATTCTATCTTTGATATCTTAGTTATCATCTATTCTTTACAACCAATTTTTTAAGGACTTCTATGATTTGTTTATAATTTATATATTTGTTTTTATTTGTACTAGAACATCCTGAAGCTACTAAAGCACCATTACGGAGTACCCACCATAAGTCTAATGGAGCATGCTTCTCAACCTTCACAATTACCTGTAAGTTGCTGATAAGATAATTTTCTCTATAATTAGGAAATCTTTGTTGCACTTAAATCTTTTTACTTAGTCAAGCATTAAAAGGTTGTGTTTGGTTGAAAAAGAAAAAGAAAAACTGAATAAAGGATTTAGAGTAATAAGAGTTTGCCACATAAAGTTTATGAAGGTGAAGGCTAATAATAGGAGGGAAGTTAAAACTTCACAACCTATTTGAAATTATAAAACATGATTAGCTAACAATTGGTTAAAGGTTGTATTCACCTTGAGCTTCTCCAATTACACTATAAAATGGCTCAAGAAGAATGAGGTTTCTCCATTGTTAATTGCTTACGAGTTTTACCAAACAAAGCAGAAGAGAGGGACAAGGCAAAGATGGGCCTAAAAATGAATATCACAGCAACCTCTCTTCTGCTATTGCTAGCATCTTCTACAGAAGTGTTCGGTGATACCACTTTTTATGTTACCAAATATGGTGCCAAGGCTGATGGAAACACTGATATTACCCAGGTGAGGGCAATGCAATTATAATATTTGTAAGATGTTAAACTTGAATTTTTGCTTAATGGGTTCTCTGTGGAATGTTTTCTTAGGCCTTACTTAATGCTTGTCGAGATGCTTGTGTGTCGCCTGTGGTGAGTACAGTTATGATTCCAGATGGGACATATGCCCTAGGGCAAATAACCATTGGAGGCCCTTACAAGGCTCCTATCAATTTCAATGTCTAAGGCACTGTGAAGTCCCCGATGGATACCAGCAGGTTCAAGGCTGAAGCTGGTTGGATTGCTTTCCAACAAATCGACCAGTTCATATTGTCTTATGGTGGAGTATTTTATGGCCAAGCAAAACCTGTATGGGGCAGAAAAGGCCACAGTTCTGCATATTGCAACCAACTTCCCATCGTAAGTTTATGTGTATATATATATATGCTTACGTAATTCTTTCAGTTTGTGTTCATAATGACACTAGCTAACAGTATAAGTTTTGGCGTCTTTTTTTTTTAATTCAAATATCTATAACAGAATCTGAGATTCAACTTCATCACCAATAGCATGGTCAAGGACATAACTTCAAGAGATAGCAAACAGTTTCAAATGAATCTTTTGGGGTGCAAGAATTTGACTTTCTACAATGTTGGAATTAGTGCACCAGAAGTGAGCATTAATACAAATGGAATTCACATTGGACGGTCCTCAGGGATCAACATAACCAATTCAACCGTAGAAACCGGAGATGATTGTGTCTCAATTGGTGATGGCAGTGAGTAAATTAATACCCAATGAAGAACCTGTGGTTGGCATTAGTGTCAAGAACTGCACCTTCACCCCCAGAATGGCGTGAGAGTGAAGACATAGCCTACTTCCCATCAAGGCGCTGCTTCTAAAATGCATTTTGAAGATATTGTCATGAATGATGTTGCCAATCCCATAATCAAAGATCAAGAGTACTGCCCCCATATGTACCAATGCAACTTGAAGGTACATTTAAAGGAAACGAAAAATGCCATTTTTATTGTTTACTTTCCCTCTTTTTCCCTTCATTTTCATTGGTCTGGAACTTAACTTTCCGTTGTTTTCAGAGTCCATCACGCATTAAGCTCAGCAATGTTAGCTTCAGAAACATCCGGGGCACTACCTCAACTCAGATTGTTGTCAAGCTTGTTTGTGATCAGGGAGTACCATGCCAAGACGTGGAGCTTGGTGACATCAACTTGAAATACAACGGAAATGAAGGCCTTGCCATGTCATAATGCAACATTAAGCCAAATCTACTGGGCAAGCAACTGCCAAGGACTTGTGCCCAAGATGCTTAATCTTCTTTCAAAGTCTGAACAAATTGTACTGCTTCTATTATATAGCTACCTCTTCATGCTTACGCGTCTGCTAGTTTAATATTGGTGAATAAACTACAATGAACAGACAAAAATACAACACTCGTCTATTATGGAAGGTATGTGCAGTTTGATCCCATGAGAAAAAACAAATGTCTATTCAGTCGTTTTTTACATAAGCATCCAAGTTTAGATGAGGATTGAGCTGCCGTAGTACAAATTGTAGCTCCAAAGAATAATCTTAATGTTAATGCAGTTTGGATTACCAAATGTAGTCAAGTGAATTAAAATTCCTTTAGAGTGTATTATTTGAAATTTAATATTTGGATTACTAGAACCAAGAAAAAACTATAGATTGGTATTTGGTGTGTTGGAAATGCTTGATGGTCAGTGATCGAACTAATGACTTCGAGAAAAGCTAAGAATGATAAGCACAATAGTAATAACTGGCAAGAACCGACAAAAATATTGAAGTTGTAATTCTCTCAAGGTGTGTAGTTTGGGATTTGAATTATATGTAAAGAAGAAATGCTCTTGGAAACTGCAGCACGATGAATCTTGAATGGTTTTCCATCATATGGCTTTGTTGTTTGGAGATGACTAAGTAATATTAGTTTTACCAATCCTCCTTAAGCTAGCATGTGGAAGCTGTAGCATTAGCGGAGAGTTGATAACAGTTTCTGGGTAGTTGGAAGCTTGAACCCCAACATATTAGTGCAAGGACATGAAGATATTAAATCATTCATACAATTTATTGTCTGAGAAGATAGAAAAAATATATAAAACTATTTAAGATCTTAAAAACATCCTATATTTATCCGCTTTTTGTATTTACACTCTGATCCATGGACTTTCACCCCACAAAATGTCTCACATTCCTTTTCAAATTTTCTACCTACATTTAAACTTCTCATGTCTATTTTCATCTCATAACTTTTTTCTCCTCATGACCTAATTAAAATATATATAGAGATAATCCTAACAACTTTTATTTTATAGGCAAATCTATTTATATAAGGAATTAATTGTAAAATATCCTATATAAGCTACCTTAGCATAGTTGAATTAGGTTATAAATTTTATTTTGATACAATAAACGGCAAAAGTCCATTGATAAAACTGTATCAAAATCTAATAATTGTATAGGAGAAACCACACTTATTTTGGATAAATAATAAAGTACATGCTCCAAGTATTAAAAGGTTGTCTTTGGTGTGTATGATTTGGAGAGCCCCAGATAATGTGCAAGTAGATGAGACCTTGAGTGAAATGTTTTCTCTTTCAAATCAATTTCAAAGTTGCGAAATCCAAAATTTCAAGCTCTTTTTAGAAGTGTTTTAGAAAATAGTTCGGAAAAAACACTTCTTGAAAATAGCTTTTGAAAATTATTCTCTAATATTTTATACCACATATGTTTGTTTGAGAACCTACAATATTCTTAACTTATTTTGTATATTTTTAAATACATTTTAAAAATAATTTTCGTATGCATTGCTTTATTTTTAATCGTTCTCCATATTTGTATAATTATTTTTGAAAACAACCCTAGAAAAAAGTAAAATGAAATGAAAATAACTAAAAGATGTTTTTTTGAAACATTGTATTTTCTATTTAAAAGCATTTTTTTCTAGTTTTTAAACATACTTTCTTGTTTTTTTATATTCTAGATAATTAAAAACTATTTTCAAAGCAAGACCTAAATTTTTACTATGAAAAATCGAAATGGTGCTTAAACTTAGACTTCAAATTGATTTTAACCAAAATACGTTTTTTTCTTTTTTCAATCAAATCAAAACTCCAATTTCTCTCTTTTCTATAAATTGGAAATTTCAATTTCTATCGTTGGACTAAGAACTTTAAATCATTTTCTATTGGCAATAGAGTCTTTGATTTAAGGACACATAATACACATGAAAAATCTCATAGCTATGTGTGTGCGTGTGATATATATAAAAAATGATGGATGAGGAAATTGTGGACATGGCCAAATCTGAATCACTTGTATTTAACAATAGCATGTGATTTACATGGAAACCTGTTGGTGGAAAGAGCCAAGGCCTTCTCTCCTCATTCTATTTATCCTAGAATTGAAAGAAAAAGAGTGGTCTAACTTTGAGTGAAAGAGTGATGTTCTCTTGAGAATTAAAGAATTACTATTCTCTCAGGTGTAATCGGGATTTGGATTGTGAGAAGTGAGTGCTTATAAACACTTTTAGGGAGAAAAATAACTACATAAATTTCGTGTTTTGTTTTTTCTACTCTATTTTATTATCATTTCCATGTTTTTTTTATTCACTTCATTAATTTGGTCTTTTAGGAGGTATATTTCCTGACAATTGGTATCAAAATGGCATGTCCTATGGTGTTCTAGGAGCTTAGTGGTACTATAAGGAGGTTTTGTCTAAGGAGGTTGGAATTTAAGAGGAACAATTGTGACCCCTCCAATTTTTCTTAGGAACTTTTATTTATGTCTAAGGAGACAAGGTTTTAAATGGGATCATTGTGATCCTTCCAATCTTTCTTAGGAACTTTCTTACTAGTTTAAAGCTCTAGGTAGAAGTTTTTCTATAATCTATTACAGGTATAGAGGTACTGTAAAAAGTACAATTTTTGTTGAAGTCCTAAGGAACCAGATTTGAGTGGGAGTGATGGCAGCAGATGAAGAAAGGACATCATAATTGAGAAGTTCTTTGGTGAACATTTTACCTTCTGGAAAATGCAAATTGAAGATTATCTATATATGAAAGACATGCATTTCCCTTTTTTAGGATAAAATCCAACCAATATGAAAGATAAAGAGTGGGCTTTACTCGAAAAATAGGCACTTGGAGTTATCCAATTAGTGTTACCTTGCAATGCCGCTTTCAACATAATGAAGAAGAAGACCATAGCTGGTCTTATGGCAGTTCTCTCTGACATGTATAAGAAGTCATCTGCTTCAAATAAAGTTCACTTTATGAGGTTGTTATTCAATTTGTGAATGACAGAAGGTGCATCTGTAGCAACTCACATAAATGAATTTAGTACAATCACAACACAACTAAGTTTAGTGGAAATCAAGTTCAATGACGAAGTTCGAGCTTTGATCCTCCTATCCTCTCTATCTAAAAGTTGAATCACGATGGTAACAATAGTGATCAATTATTCTGCGAGGAATAAGATGGTATTTAAGGATGTTCGAGGTCTAATTCTAAGCGAAAAAACACACCAAAGAGAACTAAGAGAAACATTAAGTTCCGCCTTAAACATCAAATCTAGAGGTAGACACAATGATAGAAACTCAAATCAGAGCAAATTAAATTCAAGATGAAGCAAGTCTAGATCTAAGAAGAAAGAGGATAGTTGCTGGAACTGTGGTAAGAATGGTCACTTGAAGAGAGATTGTAGAGCACCAAAAAAGAATAATGGCGGTGCAAAGGAATCCGTGAACGTGGCCGAAGATACTAGCGATGCTCTAATCCTAAGTGTCAATAGTCTAGTTGAATCCTAGATTTTGGATTATGAGGCATCATATCACTGCACCTCACATTACGAAATCATGGAGAACTACGTCAATGGTGATTTTGGGAAGGTTTATCTGGTTGATGATGGGACCATGAAGATTACGAGGAAAGACGATATTCAAGTGAAGCGATCAAATGGGACTATCTAGAAGTTGAAAGACATGAGATTTATTCCTAGTCTAAAAAGAAATTTAATCTCAGTGGATCAGCTTGATCAAGAAGGTTATCATACAACCTTCTTAGGGAGCGAATGGAAGATCACCAAGGAAACTATAGCCATAACGCGTGGAAAGAAGAATGATACTCTCTATGTTACTTTTAGCATGGAGAATATTATTGCAATTGTAAAATCATATGAGAAGTAGAAAATCTAGCAATAGAGACTCAGTCATATGAGCGAGACAAGGATGAAGGTTCTTGTTTCAAAGAGGAAGTTTCCAAATCTAAAATCAGTAAACATTGGTTTATACAAGGATTGTATTTTTGGAAAATAGAAAATGGTCAATTTTCAAAGATCGGTAGGCCACCCAAAGTAGAGAAGTTAGACCTAGTTCACACAGACGTGTGGGGGTCATCACCAATTTCATCTATTGGAGGCTCATATTACTACGTCACCTTCATTGATGACTCTACTAGGAAAGCATGGGTTTATTTTCTGAAAAAGAAATCAAAAGTTTATGATGTTTTCAAGAAATGGAAAGCCATGGTAGAGAACAAGACGGGCTTGAGCAGAGAGACGGACTTCGAGGCCCCTACTAGTTATGACACTTACGATGAGCAATCCTTGGGGCGGATGAAGTTCAAGAAGGCCCCTGATGGCTCTTGGATTAGGAGAACTAAGCGACCTCCAGCATAGGCCCGGCGACAGGGACAGATGCATCCCGGAGTAGAGGAGTAGGCTGATATCAGAGAAATGGAGGGTGAGTTAGACCCTCAAAGGGATTTTGAGCAGAGAGGGCCCGAGCTTGACATTCCCCCTCCACCTCAATCAAGAGGGGATTCATGTTGAGGCTACTTTCTCAGAGCCTATGATGACTGAGTCGTCTTACACAGCGGGACCATCCTCTCAACCATCATTCACCAAGCTTCCTCACACAGAGATACCATCTCAGGCACCTCACGCTCCTGATCATGTGCCTTGGATGGATATTTCAACTCAAATCAGCTCACTTGGGACTCGTATGGAGGAGCTTGCTTTAGTCAGTGATACTCAATTCTACTCTATGGAGGATCACATCGATCAGTATCAGACCGGCTTCACTTCTCGTTTTGAGCACTTCCAACAGAGATTTAAGCGTATAGAGGAGCGTATAAATCAACAGCAGGCTACAGTCGAGCATCTCTAATAGAGCATTGAGGGCATTGAGAGTCGCCAGGCGAG
Organism: Vitis amurensis; assembly: GCA_037355405.1. Taxonomy (NCBI): domain Eukaryota; kingdom Viridiplantae; phylum Streptophyta; class Magnoliopsida; order Vitales; family Vitaceae; genus Vitis; species Vitis amurensis. The sequence goes on from CM074694.1 coordinate 24,727,683, forward strand.
TCAGCATGAGGAGATGATGGCTTACCTCCGTCCGTGTTTCCACCTCCACCCCCTCAGCCTTAAGTTTATCTAGAGTTCCCTCTCAGTATATTTTTGATGTTGCCAAAGGGGAAAAAATATCTAGGATCTAGGAGACCCTCATGCATATCATTGTCATATCTATCTTGATTAGCATATATGTTATGTTTTCGTGTACATGTGAGGTTACCATATATATATGATATGCTATTTTCATGATCCATTGTTTCCTATTCAAATTTTCATGCTTTACATTGTTTCCTATTGAAAATTGATTGATTGATCCATGATTGGTTTGAGAGGGAGATTTTTTTTCTCTCCTAGATAACCGAGGTTTGTCATCATAAAAAATGGGGAGATTGTTAACTCAAGGGTTCTCCTAATTGGGTTTTGACGATAACAAACCATGGTTAAGTGACTAATTGGTTTAATGGTTAAGAATCTCAGGCATAAACTCGAAAATTCATTAAAGGACCAAATGGATACAAGATCGAGACTTTTGGAAGACTTGTGATCATAGGAAACAAATATAAGATGAATGCATGAGTGCACTTAGGATTTTCATACCATTTCATGCAACTTATAAAACTTGGTTTATTCTTTAAAACTTTGATTTCATTAAAATCCGAGTTTTAACAAATGTACCTTAGGCAAAATGTTTTAAAATTGGCATAATAATTCACCTAAAGACCTTGCCTAAGTGTTAGAAAAGAAAGGAATTGAAAAGGATAGGTTTTCGGGGCCAAAAGGCTCAACCGGTAGAGGCTATGGCCAACCGGCTCAACCGGTTGGGGAATCGGCTCAACCGGTTGGGGAACCGGCTCAACCGGTTGGGGAACCGGCTCAATCGGTTGGGGAACCGGTCGACCGGTTGCCCTTATCGAGGTCCGGTCGAGGGATGCCCAAAATCTTCTCTCTCTACCAGTAGCATTCTCTTCCCGGTCAAGGTCGGGTTGAGGCAATGGTAACCTGTCAAGCATTAAATGCTCCAACTACTAGTGAACCGGTCAAGGTTAACTTTTGCTGTTTTTGGCTCCCGAGCTTGGAAACCTATAAATTGAGAGCTCCATTTCATTTATTGACAAGAGAACACTTGCAATCAATTGTCTACCTACCTGTTCTTGATCAAAAAGCTCTCATTTCTTTATTAGTGCATTAAATCGTCACTTGCATATCCTTTAATGCACTCTTGTGTGTCATCCTAGCTTTGTCTTGTATTTGAGCTATCCTTAAGCTAGGTTGAGGGATTCATTCTTGTAAAAGCTGAGTGTTAAAGCCTTCAAGAGGGTTGAATCTTAAAGAGATTGTGTAAGAGTTGATTGGAGCCGGAATCCAAGTGTAAGAAGATTGGAAGCTTGGTTGAAGCTTCAAGTTAGTGGAACCCTCACTCGGTTAGGAGATTGAGGAGAGTGGATGTAGGCAAGGAAGTGTCGAACCACTATAAAAACCCGAGTTTGAATTTCTAACTCTATCTCTTTATTTTTGTTTATATTGTGCTTGAACTTGTTGTGTTTGAAAAGATTTTGAAAAACCCAATTCACCACCCCCCCTCCCCTTTTTGGGTGTTTTTCTTAATTAAACATAGCCTTTATTTTCTCAATAATGATCACCCTTGAATCAACTAAAATGAAACAATGAAATTTAAAATCATACTTGTGTGATTGAACAAATAATTCAGTCTATTAGATTCAAAGTTTGGTTGTTGTGCTCATTAGATAGTAAAATGATTTTCATTGTAGCATGAAGACATATTAAAAAAGAACCAAGAAAAGGTTCTTCAAACAAAACTTAAATGACAAGAAACTGAAGAAAATCTTAATAATAAAAGAAGTCAAAACAATCGTGGAGTGGTTATGACCAAGTAAACTTAGAAAGATGTGGTTTATGTGGTTTTATTTCATCAAATAATCAAGAACATGCATGTCAAAACCCATATTTTTTAAGAAGACATGAAAGAGAGCACAACTAAAGACAAAATGAAAGGAGAAGGAGAAGTTATGAGAAATCTCAAGTTCAACCTTATAACTATAAAAAATTTGGTCATTATGTGTATGAAATAAAAAGTACTACTAGCAATATGGAAAGAAAAGCCAATCATGTTAAAACAAATAGGTAAAGAAGAACCTAGCCACTTTATTTTTGGCATATAAAACATAAAGTAATAAGGAGAAAAATACATGGTATTCACTCGATGGTGAAAACAGCCATATATGTAGCTTCAAAAATATTTTCTTTGAAATTGATGAATATTCAAACACTAATCATGTTACTTTTGAATCTATTCAAAATTCTCAAAAAAGGCAAAGGTAAAATCTTAATTTGTTCGAAAAATGGAAGATATTAATTTATTTCAAATATCTATTATGTGCAGATTATGAAAAACAATTAATAAAGTTTGGATTGACTTTTAAAAAAGATATAATATTCACAAGAAAAATCAAGTTCTCTCAATAAGATATCAATATGTTGACTTCCTTGCAAATGTGGTCATGACAAGAAATATAATGTTTCTGTAATTAAAATTGCTAAAATTTTGTGTCAATGTTCCCATCTAGATTTTCCACTTAAGATATCAACATCTTAATTTAGGAGGATTGAAATTGTTGATCAAGAAAAAAATGGTATAAGAATTGCCCTCTACAAATCATTCGGATCAATTATATATGTGAAGGATGCTTACTTGGAAAATATTCCTATGAAAGTTTTCCAAAAGTTGGAATTCAAGGTTTGGTAACTCCTTGAGGTTGTAATGATTTGCAGATCCAAAGTTATTGAAGAAATTAAGAAAATATGGGAGAAAAATGCAAAATGTATGAAGAATAAATTATTTCTTCTCTCTCTCTAATACAATTGGTACTTATCAAATTATATGGTACAATGCAGGTTTTAAATGGCATGTATGCCTAGACATTGTTTTTACTAGGAACCATTAAATTATAGTATTACTAATAGCATTGTAATAAAATGGCAGAAGATAGATATCAATACAAGTCTAATTAAGAAAGTTTCTCAAAAGGCCACCTTCACAATTACTTGTAAGCAGCTGATAAGATTTCCTCTATAATTAGGAAAAATCTTCATATCAACTATTCTTTGCACTTTAATCTTTTTACTTAGTCATTAAGAGGTTGTGATTAGCCTAAAAAAAACTCGTCAAAAAAGGATTTAGAGTATAAAATTTGAGACAGTTAAGGCCAATAATAGGAGGGAAGTTGACCCAAACATCACAACCTATTTGAAACTATAAAACTTAATTAGATAGTAATTGTTTAAAGGTTTTATTGGTGTTGAGATTCTCCAATTACACTATAAAATGGTTTGAGAAGAATGAGGTTTCACCATTGTTAATTGCTTACAAGTTTTACCAAGCAAAGGAGAAGAAAGAGACAAGGAAAAGATGGGCCTAAAATTGAATATCACAGCAACCTCTCTTCTGCTATTGCTAGCATCTGCTGCGAAAGTGTCTGGTGATATCATTTTTGACGTTACCAAATATGGTGCCCGGGCTGATGGAAACTCCGATATCAGCCAGGCGAGGACAATGCAATTATAATATTGTAAGATATATGTTAAACTTGAATTTCTGCTAAATGGGTCCTCTATTGAATGTTTCTTAGGCCTTACTTAAAGCTTGCGGGAATGCTTGTGCATCGCCTATGGCAAGTACAGTTATGATTGATTACTACCAAAAAATGCTATTTTGTAGATCTAATTATAATGGTTTTTAGCACCTTTGAGTAGTAATCATATTCATTTAACCCAATTAATTCATTAAGGTCCTTAGTAATTGGTTTTAACCATTTTGTGGCAAGTTTACATGTTTTTATCAGCTTATGAACCAATTCAAGCATGCCAATTGATGGAGGAGCTACTTGGACAAGTTAAAGCAAGGATTTTGGAAGTTTACAGGCTTGAATTTTAAGTGGAAACACGAGCACAAGCAATGGAGAAAAGGAAAACAAAGTGAAGAAAATAGAGGACAGCAGCTGCAGTCTTCTTTCGCACTTTTGGAGCACTTCCTGAAGTCCATTTTCTACATTGTATATACCATTTCAAAGCTGAGGAAGTCAAGAATCCAATGCTTAAAACGGTGCGTGATTCGGAGTTGAAACGAAGGATTTACAGCCATTGCAAGCAGATCACTCCAAGCTGAAGGAAGATTTTTGCACGGCTGCGAAATCAGCCTTTTGTTGCGAGAATTTCGCAGCCTTTTTGTACAGTGCTATGGAATTCCTCCTGAAGCTACCCGATATATGCCGCAAGCTGGAACGCTGAGAACCTCAAGTTGGAAGCCAACTTCGCAGCCCTGCGAGAAGAGCCGGTTGTTGCGAAGTGATTTCGCAGCCCTTTTTGTGCGTCTGCGAAATCTCGCAGACCTCGTTTTCACCTGCAAAATGTCCTTAGTGCTTCCTGATATTTGTGCACCGACTCTTTTAGATCTTTTCTTCAGATATTTTTGTATAAATTTCCATTCTTCTCCTTGTAAGCCACCAACCATAAGATTTCTTAGTTAGGAAGGTTGGAAAAACGTCTCTATATATATTCCCTTGCATCCACTGTAAATATCATCATAGATATCATATATGTAATATCGATCAATATATAGAATATACAGAGCCTTGCTCTGTTTTTTTTTCCTTCTCTTTCAATTTTCATTTTCTTTTTCTTTCTAGCCAACCAAACTCTGAAGATTTTTCCTCAGAGGATGAGAGGCTAGGCTCTTTGTCTCTTGGAGTGAGGAAAGCCGGGTAAGTTTCCACATGCATAAATTGGAAGTTTTGTTGTTTTAGTTTTTAATGAAAAGAAAGTGTGACCCGTTAATGGTTTTTATCTTTTTAGTTAACTTAAAACGCCTTTAAATCACCTGGGCCAACACTTGGTAAGGCAAGTGATTTCCGTCCATGGAGATTCACTAGTTTATCTCTTGCGAGCCTTTGGGAGGTGGTTTGAAGGTAGGATTTTCTAGAATAGCCAACATTTGGTAAGCTTTTGGACTCCAAGGAGACATCCATTAGTTATCTCTTGCGAGCTTTTGACGGGTAATCCAAGGTTAAAGATCACCTTGAATGGCAAGTGCTAGGTGAGAGGTATGAGCCATTGCAAGATGCATCAGTGAGAGGGATTTAGTGTTTGAACCCATTAATGGGAAGCATCTGTACAACACCGGTTGGAGAAGGAACTATATGTTAATTCTCTAATGCGAGGAAAAGAAACAAGTGATCGGAACTCTCCTTTTTGTATGAGGAACCCGAGCCTAGTGATCTGAACTCCAAGAAACACTTTTCTTTGTAAGTAAAATTAGTTACTATTTTTGGTTAGTTTAAAACCAAACCTTTTTTTCATTCAAACAAGTTTATGTTTTCTTTTAAAGCTAACCTTGAAATGAAAAGGCACCAATTCATCTTTGAATTAATATCAATTGTGAAGTGAAAACCCATCCCAGTGGACGATCCTAGAGCCACTATGCTATAGTAGCTTTGTCTTTGCTACCCTAGTATATGGTGTAATAGGTTATAAATTTTGTTGATTACTCCCTCATTCAAGGAGCACCAGCTGGATACAAATCAGCTGAGACACCAATTGGGCACGAATCAATGATTCCAGAAGGGACATATGCTCTAGGCCAAATAACCATTGGAGGCCCTTGTAAGGCTCCTATCAATTTCATTGTCCAAGGCACTATGAAGGCCCCGGTGGATACCAGCAGGTTCAAGGCTGAAGCTGGTTGGATTGCTTTCCAACAAATCGACCAATTCACGCTGTTTGGTGGCGGAGTTTTTTATGGCAAAGGAAAAACTGTATGGGGCAGAAAAAGCCCCCGTTCTGCATATTGCAACCAACATCCCATTGTAAGTTCATGTATATATATATGCTTATGTAATTCTTTCATTTTGTGTGCATAATGAGGACATGACAGTATAAGCTTTGGTGTCTCTTTTTTTGACTTGAAATATCTATAACAGAATCTAAGGTTCAACTTCATCACCAATAGCATGGTCAACGATATAACTTCAAGAGACAGCAATCAGTTTCATATTAATCTTTTAGGGTGCAAGAATTTGACTTTCTACAACGTTGCAATTAGTGCACCAGAAGAGAGCCTTAACAAAGATTGATGGAAATCACATTGGACGTTCCTCAGGGATCAATATCACCGATTCAACCATAGAAACCGGAGATGATTGTGTCTCAATTGGTGATGGCAGTGAGCAAATTAATATCCAAAGAGTAACCTGTGGTCCTGGCCATGGCATCAGCATGGGAAGTCTTGGAAAGTACCCCAATGAAGAACCTGTGGTTGGCATTAGTGTCAAGAACTGTACCTTCACCAACACCCAGAATGGCATGAGAGTGAAGACATGGCCTGCTTCCCATCAAGGCACTGCCTTTGAAATGCATTTTGAAGATATTGCTATGAATAATGTTGGCAATCCCATAATCATAGATCAAGAGTACTGCCCCCATAACCAATGCAACTTGAAGGTACTTTTAAAGGAAATGAAAAGTGTCATTTTTATTGCTTATTTTCCCCATTTTTCCTGCTTATTTTCCCCATTTTTCCCTTCATTTTCATCGGTTTAGAAATTAAGGGTTCATTTGGTCATGTTTTTTAAAACTTATTTTTAAAAATTGTTTTTAAGTTAAAGAACAAAAAATAGTTTTTAAAACTAATGAAAACAACTCCTACTTGTTCTCTAAAAGTTGTTCTCCATTTCATTTTTTTTTTAAAAATTATTTCTAGAAAACAATACCTAAACAATGTTAGGAATTTTTAAAAATATTTTGCTATGTTTAAAAACAAAAAACTGTTTTTAAATCACGCATTAAGCTCAGCAATGTTAGCTTCAGAAACATCCGGGGCACTACCTCAACTTAGGTTGCTGTCAAGCTTGTTTGCAGCCAGGGAGTACCATGCCAAGACGTCAAGCTTGGTGACATCAACTTGAAATACAATGGAAGCGAAGGCCCTATCATGTCACAATGTAAAAAACATTAAGCCAAATCTACTGGGCACGCAGCTGCCAAGGACTTGTGCCCAATTAAGCTATTCAAATCTTCTTTCAAAGTCTGAACAAATTGTACTACTTCTACATTTTTTATATAGTTACCTCATGCATTTTCTAGTTGATTGCTTAAAAACTACTTCCACATAGTAAAAGTAAAACACAATGAATAGACTTTAATATTATACCTCGAATAGATAGGTACGTTAAAGAAATATTTGAATGGATAACATAAGAAAAATAATCTCAATGTTTTGAAAATTGCATATATCACCTCATTTTGGCACTTCTGTCGTTATTTATACATGAGATAGGGATTTATAAATTATTAAAGATTAATTTTCTCCAAAAGAGGTTACATTTTATGTTTTTTTAAAAAGGAAAGTCATTCTTCCGAATTTGGTTTTCTATAAGAATATTTAATTAAAAGGGGTAAGTAAAATCACCCATAATTTGTAAAAGTAACCTTCATTATCTCTCAAATCAAATAGAAATATATATATATATATATATATAATAAAGAACCTTCTAAATTCAAATCCCTTTCTTCTTCTCTCTCTTCACCACCTTTAAATCTCTTTCTTTCTCTCTCTCTTCATTGCCTTTTCTTATAATTTCTATGTGGTAGCCACATCCAATTCACCTTTCATTGATGCATTGACTCCTTTGATTCGTCACAATTAGTCAAAGCGCTTGGCTAATGTACTCCACTTGGAGGCTATTTAACCACATCCTTCATACCATGGCATCATACTATTTAACCACTTCATCTTTGCCACATTTCAAAATCACTATATATGAGAAATAACACTTATTTTGAATAATAATGGACATACTCCATATATCAAATGATCACAAACGAACAATTGACCTCATATTTCTAGACCCCTAATTTTGTTCTCTAGTATTACAATACATACATACTCCACATTTATCCCCATGTATTCGAGTTGATGAGGAATATTGATCATATATTTCAAGTGTTTAGAAGTTTTAAAAGGTTCTAGATAATTTGGAAAAAAAAAATGAACTCGAGTTTCAAATTTGAGAAAATAAAAGCTAATCTTAAAAGAGAAAAACACCCAAGAGGGGGGTGAATTGGGTTTTTCAAAATCTTTTTCAACACAACAAATTCAAGCACAATAGAAGCAAATATAAAGAGATAGAGTCAAAGAAATCAAAGTTAGATTTTATAGCGGTTTGGCACTTCCTTGCCAATGTCCACTCTCCTCAAGCTCCTAACCGAGTGAGGGTTCCACTAACTTGAAGCTTCAACCAAGCTTCTAATCTCCTTTACACTTGGATTCTAGCTCCAATGGACTCTTACACAATCTCTTCAAGATTCAACTCACTTGAAGGTTTTAACACTCAATTTTACAAGAATGAATCCCTCAACCTAGCTCAATGATAGCTAAAATACAAATCAAAGCTAGGATGAATTACAAAGGTGCACTAAAGGATATGCAAGTGAAGATTTAATGCACTAAGAAAGAAATGAGAGCTTTTAAGGCAAGAACAAGTGGGTAGACAAATAAATGCAAGTGTTCTCTATGTCATAAATGAAGTGGAGCTCTCAATTTATAGGTTTCTAACCTTGGGAGCCAAGAAAAACAAAAGGCAGTCTCAACCGGTCGAGTTGGGGATCGATCGGTTCACTAGCCGTTGGAGGATTTAATTTTTTGGCAAGTTACCGTTGCTTCAACCGGACCTCGACTGGAGGTCGACCAGGAAGGGAAAGCTACTGGAAAAGAGAGAGTGTTTTTGCACTCCTCGACCGAACCTCGACCGGGCAAAGAGAACTGGTCGACCGGTACCCTGGCCGGTTGAGTCGGTTGGCTCAGTGCCTCGATCGATTCAACATTTTGGCCCTGAAAACATATCTTTTTCTATTATTTTCTCTTCTAACACTTAGGCAAGGTCTTTAGGTAAATTAATATGCCAATTTTGAAACATTTTTCCTAAGGTACATTTGATAAAACTCGGGTTTTAATGAAACTGTAACTTTAAAGAATAAACTGAGTTTTCCAAATATGTATGAAATGATATGTAAACCCTAAGTGCACCCATGCATTCATCTTTCATTTGTTTCCTATGAATAAAGGTCTTCCAAACGTCTTGATTTTGTATCCATTAGGTCATTTGATGAATTTCCAAATGAATACTTGAGATTCTTTACAAATCAAACCAATTAGTAACTTAACCATAGTTTGTTATCATCAAAACCTTATTAGGAGAACCCTTGGGCTAACAAAATTGATTATCAAGTAGATTCTCGATTAGAAATCAAAATCCAAATATGTTTTTCTCTTTTTCCCTGACAAATCAAAATTCCAATTTCTCTCTTGTACAAATATGAAGTTTATGCTATTGGAATCAAAACTCCAAATCATTTTCTAAGTTAGATTCTCTTCTAAAATTAAAATGGAAATCTATTTCATCCTTGTGGTTCAAATTGATCTTTGGAATACTTGCACATTTGAAAGGAAAATAGTATCACGAGTTTTGCAGTTGAAGTTCATGGATCGGGCATTTTAGGAGTTCTTGTACCTAATGAGGATGTTTACCTTGATTAATTTAACACTTATATTGCAAATATCTACATAGGAGTTCTATAGATTTATTTAAACATTTATGGGCATATTTATCCTACTTGTAGCATATTCTAATGATATTTTTAAACATTAATATAAATTGTTTGCTTGAAGGTTTCAACTATTGAAAATTATTGTTCAAGCCTAATGTTAATCTTTTTCTATGGTGGATTTCACATATTTAATAAATTCTTATTTTATTATTTGTAGGGAAAATAAACATCTTCTATGTTTGATATGAAAGAAGATAGATTAGATCACTTTCACAATACATGGATGCAACTTTTTCTATACTTTTAAAGTGGTTCTAATTGGCTTTATGAGGGGTAATGGTTTTCTAGTTCTTTTAATACTTACTAGTAAAGGCTCACATGCCATGCACATACATTGAGTATAATTTCTCAATAGATGTAGGGAACCTTGCAATCATGCTTAAAATATAAAATTAACCAGTATATTAAATGAAATTTTTGTTTAGGAAATATGATTACACAAGAAAAGGAAATAAGATTGTTAAAGTGTTGGAAACCTCTCTGGTTCAAAGCCCCAAGCATCAAATGGATGATAATAACAATTATCATAGGAAAAATAGGAAAGGAAAAGAATATATAAATATTTTTTTTTTCCTAAACAAGGGATTTCCCATTTTATAAGAATGACCAATATATACATATAAAAGAATTGTTTAAATTACTATAAAAAATTTATATACTTTACAATAATTATATAATCTATAATTATATGTGTTAAAATATAAAATTAATATACTTATAATGTAAAAAATGTCCTTATATAAAACATATCACTCAAATTAGATAAAAAAAAATTTCAAAACATTGACAAACCATTTAAAGAAAATACAACGGTAATAAACTAAAATAAGGTTCTATGGAATAATATTGAAAAAATTGTTAGATATGTGAGTATGGAACAGGCTCTGATACCAATTGTTATGAGTTTTCATTTTCCATTTCTACCAAAACGCATACAGGATATATATTTATCAATTCATTTAGAACATGCATTTATTCACATGGAACATACTCGAATCCATTTCTGAATTTTGGTTGAAGATGTATGGATCTTCTAAGGCTGAGGAGGGTAACCACCATCACTGGATTCTCTCTGGCAATGGGAAGTGGGAGAGATTAGGGTTCTATTCTATTCAAAAATGTGATATGACAAAATGAACAAACCCTTGACCTTTTATACCCTCCTACCTTAGGGACCATACCCATTGGGCTATTGAGCCTCACAAGTCTTAGGCCCATCATCTAAGGCTCGTGATGGCGTTTGGGCTCTACACATAGGTGGCCCATACTCTTGAACAAACAGAAAACAAATAGAAAGAGGTGAATAGCTTAGTCATGAATTATTGTTAGATATGTGAGTCCATATCTTAACAATCTCCCACTTGGACCACATATATTACAAAACAATGTTCATGATAGTACTTTATTGAGCTCATCTTGCTATTCTATCTTAATATCCTTAAACAATCCGGTCTACTAGTTATGTTAACATGGGATTAAAGCAGCCTTCGTTAATCATAATTTAACTAGACCCATCAATGATCACAACATTAACAAAAATTAGCAACATGGATCAAGTATGGATGTGTAGCATGGAAATTACATAGAATGTGATCTTTAATATGTCTATTTCCAATTGGTCCTACTTTATGACTAAAAATAGTCAAATTCCACTTTCAACACTTAATGCTAAACTGCTTCTTGAAAGTCATCATTTTAATTCAGAGTATTCAAACACAATAGTCTTTTAAAAACAAAGTCTGTACAGATAACATAACATAATATCACATCAAGAAAACAAACACAAAATCTAAATACAAACTCCCACTATACTAGCACATCATCAATGTGTACAACACCCATATGTATGACATGCTCATGATATACTTTGGGTGGCAAACCCTTAGTGAGTGGATCCGCAATCATGGAGTTTGTGCTTATGTGTTCAATCGATACTTGAAGACTCTGAACTCTTTCTTTCACAATCAAGAACTTGATGTCAATGTGTTTGGACTTTGACGAACTTCGGTTGTTCTTAGAATACAATTCTGCGGCTTTATTATCACAGTTGATTCTCAATGGTTTCTCAATCCCATCAACAATTCGCAACCGAGTGATAAAATTTCGTAGCCATATCTGATTCGACTCATGGTAGCTTAGCTTTAAAGGCGTATCAACAAAATTTATACCTTAAATACTATTACTAAAGTAGCCAAGCTACTATAGCATAGTGGTTCTAGGATCGTTCACTGGGATGGGTTTTCACTTCACAAATGATATTCAAATTAGGAAAATAGGTGATTTTCTTATGGATGTTAGCTTTAAAAGAAGATGTAAATGTTTTAGAAAGATTTAAACTAATCTAAGCTAACATTAAAGATTAAAATGAAAGGGTGTAAAAACAAGTTTCTCAAAGATAGGATAGTTATGCTCTGGCTCTTATGCAAATTGGAAATCTCGGGATAGGCTCCTCGCGTTGGGGTTGCAACTATGGTGATGCTTGCTTCCCGAACCGGTATGGATTTAGCAAATCAAGTTTTAATCCTTTAAAATGACAAAACAGATGGTAGTGAATTTCATCAATGGTTATTCACCTTAGACTTCCTTTGAATGGCTCGTAAGAGATAACTAGTGGTCTAAAGCCAAAAGCTTACCAAATATTGGCAACTCAAAGTCATTCCAGTGATAAACTCACCTTTCAATGGCCATTGAAATTGGTTCTAACGGATTAATTCAAAACTTGGAATTGAAAACCTCACCTTCCAATAGCTCGTAGGAGATAACTAATGGATAGAAATCCAAAAGCTTATCAAGTATTGGCCGTTGGAAGTTGTCAAAAGGAAATAAAAACCAAACTTTGCATTAATGAACCATTAATGAAAAACGACTACCTTACCTTCCGGGTGCGAGAAATTTCCATGGGATTGCATCCAAGCCATCACATAACATCTATACTTTGAGAAACTAAAAGTTTTAGCCAATCATCCTCTGAGGAAAAGCCCTCAGAGGCTGTTTGGCTACTAAGAAAATAGAAACGGGGAAGAACAGGAGAAGAGAGAAAAAAACAGAGCTTTATATATTTCTATATCTATATATCAATCGATGTCCACGTATATTTTACAAAGGATGCACGGGAATACTTATAGAGAAGTTTTTCCAACCTTCCTAGCTAAGAAATCTTATGATTCGTGATTACAAGGAGAAGAATGGAAATTTATACAAAAATATCCAAAAGAAAAGATCTCGTGTGGAGTCGGCAAAAACAGGGGAAAATTCGCACCATGCAAGGGGGTGTGCGAATTTTGAAGGTGTTGTGCGAAAATTTCGCACACCCCTGGAGCAGTTGTCTTCCAAAGGCCATATCTTCCTCATTTCAGCTCCAAATCGTACACGGTTTGAAGCGTTGGATTCTTGACTTCCTGAGCTTTGAAATGGTATATGACATGTAGAAAATGGACTTCGGGAAGTGCTCCAAAAGTGCGAAATAAGACTGCAGCTGCTGTCCTCTGTTTTCCTCTTTGCTTCCCTTTGCTTCTCTCCTTTTGTTGGCTTGCTTTGGTGTAGCTAAAAGCTTGCTTTAACTTGTCCAAGAAGCTCCTCCATCATTTGGCATGCTTGAATTGATTCATAAGCTGATATAAACATGTAAACTTGCCACAAAATGGTTAAAACCAATTACTAAGGACCTTAATGAATTAATTGGGTTAAATGAATATGATTACTACACAAAGGTGCTTAAAACCATTATAATTAGGTCTACAAAATAGCACTTTTTGGTAGTAATCAATATCCCATGGTTTGATGCCTCGTAGCAAGCTATGAATTCAGCCTCCATGGTGGAAGAAGCAATAAGTGTTTGTTTAACACTTTTCCATGAAACTGCTCCTCTAACCAACATGAAGATGTAGCCTGAAGTGGATCTCCTGCTGTCAAGACATCCTGCGAAATCGGAGTCCGAATATCCCACGATCTCTAAATGACTGGATCTACGGTATGTGAGCATATAATCTTTAGTTCTTTGTAAATATCGCATAACCCGTTTTGCCTTTTTCCAGTGATCCATACCTGGGTTACTCAAATATCTACCTAACATTCCAACAATGTACGTAATATCCGGACACGTACAAACCTGTGCATACATGAGACTTCCTATTGCCGAGGCATAGGAAAACCTCTCCATATCCTTTTTCTCAAGTTCATTTTTCAGACATTGGTGCAAACTAAATTTATCGCCTTTTGCTACAGGCGTGTCTCCTGGTGCACAATTGCTCATGCCAAATCTACTCAACACTTTATCAATGTAAGCCTTTTGTGATAACCCAAGTATACCTCTTAGGCGATCCCTATAGATCTGTATACCCAGCACAAAAGATGCATCACCAAGATCTTTCATATCAAATTTACTAGATAGAAATCGTTTGGTTTCGTGCAAAAGTCCCACATCACTACTTGCAAGCAGAATATCATCAACATATAGCACCAAGATAATGAATTTGCTCCCACTGAACTTGAGGTATATGCATTGATCAACGGTGTTCTCCTTAAAACCAAATGAAGTAATCACCTGATCAAACTTTCGGTACCATTGTCGGGATGCTTGCTTTAAACCATATATGGACCTTTTTAATCCGCATACAAGTTGCTTTGAATCATTAGACTCAAAGTTCTTCGGTTGCACCATGTATATTGTTTCATCAATGTTACCATTAAGAAACGCAATTTTAACGTCCATTTGATGCAGCTCTAAATCATAATGAGCTACAAGTGCCATGATGATTCTAAAGGAGTCCTTTGATGAAACCAATGAAAAGGTCTCCTTATAATCAATGCCTTCTTTTTGAGTGAAACCTTTTGCGACTAGGCACGCCTTATACCTAACAATATTGCCTTTTGAATCCCGTTTGGTCTTAAAAATCCATTTACAACCAATCGGTTTTATACTTTCAGGCAACTCTACTAGGTCCCAAACACCATTGTCTTTCATTGATTTCATCTCTTCCTTCATGGCTTCTATCCACTTTTCAGAGTTAGAACTTTGTTTGACTTGACTAACTGAAATTGGATCGTCTTCCAGACCCATGTCAAACTCATGTTCTTGGAGATATACAACATAATCATCTGAAATTGTACTTCTCCTTTCTCTGGTAGATCTCCTCAATGGCACTTGTACTTGAGGTTCTTGAGGTTCTTGAGTTACCTCTTCATGAACTTGAATCGGTTCCATAACTTGAGTAGGAGGAATTTCAGGTGTGTCTTGAATTTCAGTTATCGACTGTACATTCTGAATAGTGTCATCAAACATAATATGACCATGTCCAGTCATAGGAATACTAACAGATTCCTCTTCAAAGACCACCTTTCTTAATGGTTCTCTCCCACTTAACTCAACATCCTCAATGAACTTAGCATTACCCGTTTCAAAGAAGGATCTAGATGAGGGGTCATAAAATTTGAAACTTCTCGACCTTTCAGAATACCCTACAAAGTAACAACTCACTGTTCTGGAGTCCAATTTCTTTTCATTTGGCTTGTAAGGCCTAGCTTCAGTTGGACAACCCCAAACATGCAAGTGCCTAATACTAGGTTTCTTGCTAGTCCATAACTCATATGGGGTTTTGGCTACTGCTTTGCTTGGTTCTCTATTCAAAATGTAAACTGCAGTTTTGATAGCTTCGCCCCAAAGTGATTCTGGTAAGGTGGAATGACTAATCATACTTCTTACCATATCCTTAAGAGTACGCTTTTGCCTCTCTGCTATACCATTTTGGCTTGGATTCCCTGGCATGGTGTACTGAGAAACGATACCACACTCCATTAAATATTTGGCGAATGGCCCTAGACGTTGTTCACCTGATCTGTCATATCTACCATAGTATTCACCTCCACGGTCAGATCTGACGGCCTTTATTTTCTTGCTTAGTTAGTTCTCAACTTCAGCTTTGAAATTCTTGAACACATCCAATGACTGAGATTTCTCATGAATCAAATAAAGATAGCCATAGCGCAAGTAATCATCAATGAAAGTGATAAAATATTGTTGTCCATTCCAAGAAGTTGTAGGGAATGGACCACAAATATATGTATCAATTCCAAGACGTCACTGCACCTATTGGCATCCTTTTTCCTCATATTTATTTGTTTACCTTTAATGCACTCTATACAGACTTGAAAGTCTGAGAAATCAGGTGGATCAAGAATTCCTTCTAACACAAGTCTTTGAATCTGTTGATTTGAAATGTGACCCAAACGCTTGTGCCAAACATTGATGAATTATCATTTATTAATTTTCGCTTAATGTCATAATTACTTGAATGCAAGGTTTCATTTCCATTAGTGGCCTTTATGTTCAATTTGTATAATTTATCTGTTAGACTACCTGTACCAATAACATTTGAATTTAGATAAAGACTAACCATTCCATTTCTAAATGAACAACAATATCCAAATTTGTCCAAACATGAAACAGAAATTAAATTTTGTCTAAATGACGGTACTACAAAAGTCTCTTCCAAATCCAAAGTACATCCAGAGTCTAACTGTAATTTGAAAAAGACCAATAGCCTTGACTGCAACCTTGTTTCCATTTCCCACATAGATATATCTTTCACCATCAGTTGGCATTCGGCTCCTTAGGCAACCCTGCATAGAAACACTTATGTGAGTAGTTGCACCCGTATCTATCCACCAAGTGTCAATAGGCACTACAGCTAAATTAATTTTTGAACAGACAAAGTTGAGAAGTGTACCTTTCTTTTCACGCCAAGCAGCGTATTTGGTACATGTTTTCATCATATGACCAGCCTTTTTGCAAAAGAAACAAGTAATCTCCTTATTTTGTTTCTTCTGCACCTTCTGCTTTGATGTCTCAGAAACTGCAGTTTGTTTTCCTTTATTGTCCTTCTTTTTTTTCTTATTGGCACCAAATCCCTGAGATGTGGAAGCCAAGTGAGCACTTTCTATCTTCTCTTGTTTCAATCTCTCTTCCTCTTATACACACTGAGCAATAAGCTCATTCAAAGCCCATTTCTCCTTTTGAGTGTTGTAACTAATTTTGAATAGACTGAATTGTGTAGGCAAAGAGATCAGGACCAAGTGCACGAGTATGTCTTCCGACAACTCTAACTTTAGTGCCTTGAGTCTCGTCACAAGATTAAACATTTGCTCCCACTGAACTTGAGGTATATGCATTGATCAACGGTGTTCTCCTTAAAACCAAATGAAGTAATCACCTGATCAAACTTTCGGTACCATTGTCGGGATGCTTGCTTTAAACCATATATGGACCTTTTTAATATGCATACAAGTTGCTTTGAATCATTAGACTCAAAGTTCTCCGGTTGCACCATGTATATTGTTTCAATCTCTCTTCCTCTTGTACACATTGAGCAATAAGGTCAAAAACAACATCCCTGGTAAAGTGGATTATCTCTAAACTTGAAGATGATCATATTTCTCAAATTTGAAGATGGTTAAGATAAAGTTTCCTATCATATTTCTATTTTGTGGAATTTGAATAAGTACATAATAATTTTGTTTTATTTTATGGATGATAACTTCTTTTAACATGTTAGTATTCATCATATTTCATTTTACCATCCATTTTTAGAGACTTTAAATGCTTTCTTTTGATACCCATTTTTCAATTTCAATGAATAAATTGGGTATAAGAGATTTGCTAACTTCACTCAACAAATTCTATTTAAGATTTAGAAACTTGTATCTCATATTTAGGAATGGCAACGGGCGGGTTTGGGACGGGTCACCCCTATCCCATTCCCGTCCCAAAATATTTAGTTATTTCCCATCCCGTCCCAAACCCGGGGCAGGGCAGGGCATTCCCATCCCCGTCATAGAGTTAAAATTAAAATCCCATCCCCGGGTCATCCCGACCCGGGTATGTGTTGTCGGGGCGGGGCGGGACGGGACGGGGCTGGGCTGGGCTGGGTTGGGTTGGGGTTATTGATGAAACCAAATAGTTTTCAAATATCTTTCTTTAACAAGAACAATTGTAGAGCATTTGAAGATACCCGTTAACACCAATGTCCTCCATGTTATGAATGCACCCACTACAAAGGCAATGAACAACCCAATAATGATAAAGAGCTCCAAAGCAAGTAAATTGCCAATAAAAGGCTTGATGATGATGAAAAAAAACCAAATGCCCATTATAAGCTATTCAAATCCAGATTATTTCTGGAAGCAAGTTCAAGGAATAATACAGAAATTTAGAAATATGGCATCCACCTTAGCCTGTTTCTCAAACATTGATGTGGTCCTACACTCCTACCTATATAGTTCAGAGTTCTTGTACACATCGATGAAGTTAATGCCTAGAGCTGCTTCTTGTGCTGTTGAAGTCACTTCCAACATCCAAGTTGCCGGATTGTAACCATCTTTTATCTTATTGACTCCATCAATTCCCTTCAGGAAACATAATAATACATGGCTTATTCGAGTAACAAGAGGCAAATATGGTGAATACCTAGAATCTCTTGTGTTTATTGACCTTACCTCAAAGCACTTAATCATATGTGCAGAATGGTGTTCTAATGGGCCTGCATATATTTCCTCTCCTCCTTGTTTCAAAAGAAATAGCTATAGTTTGACATTGAAATACTTAAACCTTGTATAAATCCAAGAAATGAAAACTAGTTATTGGTTCCATAACCACTAGAAAGATATCTTACCACATCAAAAGCATCAAATATATCAATACTTGGCTGGTGGATAGTGCACACCACAGTTCGTTTAAGGGCGCCTAGCTGCAATCTTGGCTTTCCTCCAAGGGCACAACATACTGCGAAAAAAATTAGAAGTTTTTAGAAAAGGAAAGTTAAAGTCCCCATATCTGAGAGATAAGAGATATGGCCATAACTGAACCAGACAGTGTTCAATCAGATTAATAGTGAAAAATAAATTTCGAGAAGAGCTCTTGATTCCAGTAGTGTGGATAGATATTCCTCGTACTCATAATCAGACTTCCAGATAGAGCAATCTCTTTTTCGTGAGCTTGTTGTATAACAATCTTTTCTCCAGCAATTCTAAAACATTCATGTATACACCCCAGAAGCAGAAGCATCCATAGCTCCAGAAACATTGCTTTGGACAGATTGTAACATTACACTTTGAATTATGCACTGATCAGTGTTCCCATTGAACTCCAAAGGCAACACAGATGATTCCATTCTTTCACAAATTTGATCAATTGGAGCCTAATAGAGCAGGCATCACCTCTATCTTCAAATCCGGCATTAAGAAAAGGATAAAGGGAATTTTCCATTTAGTATCAGAATATCAGCATAAAAAAAAGTTCTTTTAAGCATCGGTTCAAGTTCAAAAAGGTAAAACTCATGCCACAAAAGGTTTAATGTGCACCAACTTTTGCCAAACCTGTAGACAGTAAATTCTATTTACATTGTGGCATTCAAAAACCATGCATTCAGAAGCTAACTTCTCAACAGGGAAGACTCAAACAGGAAGACAAAATGTTGATATATTATTGATATGAACAAACTCTCCATTCACAAAATGGAGATCTGTTTTTTTGGGAAGCAACTTTGGAAAATCAGCATTAAAGCACTCTCTTTGACAACACCAACATTAATATTGCACTTCTATTATCACATCAGACTAAAAATTCATTAAAAATCATTCTAAGAAGAATTCAGTGTCTAATTTCATCCACTTGATATATAGATACGTGCATATTTACATACATATATATCAAGAGCCAAACAGATATTCACAACAGAGCACCTGAGTGAAATACAAATGTCCTATATACACTGATGTCATGTGTCTAGGCCCAATTTTCTAACTTTTTTTTTTCTTTTTGAATTCCAACAATACGATATCTAAAAGAGATAAGAGATTTGAGGTTCTTAGATCTTCTCCTTCCACACATGATTATTCACCTCAATGTCAAGAAAAAATCAGCCCACTGCAGTCATCGGAGCTTCTTAAATTAATTAATAGGTAGACTATGCCACTTCCCACACAAAAATTTCTTATTTGACTTAGGTATGTATATAACATATGAATGAAACTTCACCAGAAACATAGAAAATCCAACACACACACTAGAAGCAAGAATACATATTAAAGAAAACAAATTTAAAAGAAGAACTCAATGCTTGAGACAAGAGAATAGTTAATCCTTAATAAAGTGTAAAACCTAAGAAATTTACAAAACATCCAGCACATTTGAGTTGGGTGCTTTTCATTTTCTTTTATTTTCCTTCCTTTTCTCCAAGTAGGGAAAAGAAATAAAATGAAGAAACGAAATGAAGAGTGGTTAGTTTGTGAGTATTACCTTAAGGGAAGTGACCATTTTGCAAGAAAAAACTCTTCCGTAGGAATGGGCATCGAAATCATGTGAAAGAGAAACCCTAGAAAAATGCAACAAAGCGTTGGCAACACAATACTTGCAACCTCGAGCTATCCGGCAAGGCAAACCTATGTAGTCCGCCAATTTCTGCATATGCGAAAACCTAGTACCTGTCAGTAATCAATTCTGAAATAAACATGCTTTTTAGTAAACTATATATGCTGATGTCCCTACTCCTACAATTAATGGATAATCAAGCATGTCAACGTTCTGATCAATTTAAATAATAGCACAAACATCTCTTCTTGTAGAATTTCCTCAAGGAAAACCAAAAAAAATTAAGCATAAGGGTGTTATTTTTGGTTAATAACCGGTAGAATCATCTAGTCTAGTATTCATTAACACTAAGACAACCGATAACCCTGCATTATGAATTGCTTGAAAGGCCAATGTTCCATCTAATGATCCTGACAGAATAAATGCAATGATAAGAGATCATTTATATTAAAAGAAATGACAAACCCAATCTCTCCACAAACACCAGATAATAATATTAACACAATTGCAGAATTGGCTTTCCTATGGAAAATTCAGTATTCAAATAATCATCTTAATCAAGAAAATTTTTCTTTCTGATAAGCATGAAATATGACAAACATAACTGAAACAGTCAATAAAACCACATAAAGGGTTTTACAGGCTTACTTGCACATACCCATTCCCCTCACTAGAGATGTTCATTCCAATTTTCAGTCCTTACTTTAGTTTAACCTAATTCACATTAAAAACATCGAAGAGTTCTATTTTATAAAAAGAATGGCAAGAAATCCTTCCAAAAATACAAGATCTGATCAAAACTAAAAAAATAAAAAAATAAAAAAGTGAAAATAAACTAAGACATCAAAATACCATATTTAAAGATGAGGTAGTGCTGCAAATGCCATATTGGTTGATCAATTGTAGAAAGACATGAACAGATACACAAATATGAGACAATGATACACAAAGGAGGCAAACCATTTACAGCTGTACAGTTGGTTTCTAAACAAGAATTATACTGATTAGACAGATACACGTACATGTTCACCAAAATTATATGTTTTGCATACTTCTGGACGAATAAACTGTCGGCCTTTGTGATTCTCTTTTAACCTCAACCAATCATCCCAGTAAGTGAAGTTTTGTCAAAGAAAATTTGTAGGACTAATTAAAACTATTTTTTATTAGATGCACAAAAAAATAATTTAGACCATAAAGGATATGCTTTTTGGCCACTTTGGTAATAGATCATCCCATATAGATTTAGGCAGCATCCATCCGAGTCCAGGAAAGAAATCTGATTGATAAAGTGTATCTGCAGAAGGTATCGTATATAGATAAGAGTTTTTAAAGCTTCTGTTTCAAAGACAAATAAAATTTTCATTAACAAAATCTCTGATGCATTAGTAAACTGTAGAGAGTGGTTTGTCAAGTCATACGTCTATAGCATAATTATGACTGAAATAAGGGTTGCTAAAATGTATAAGTGGTAGAACTGGTAAATGAGGGTTGCCGAAGAGTTCTATTTTATAAAAAGAAGGGCAAATTTCTCAAAAACAGAACATTTCTAGCTGTTCCTAATTGGCAGGTTTGCAACTTGAGAAAACGTTTCAATTAAAGCTCAAAAAGTCGAAATTTAAGAGATAAAGCACCAGGTTCCACAAAGTCTTATCCCTACCTAGTGCATGCATCAAATTCTTTTGTCCAAAGAGGGACTTGACAATGTATCTGTAGGTGTGATAGATGAGACATAGTCATGGAATTCTTTAGTCCAAACGGGGACTTGGCTATGTATATCTAGATATAATAGATGAGCCTTAGTCATCTCCTTATTCTAAGGTCCATCAAATTTACTTGACGACATTTGGAAATATTGAGAAGAAGGATATAGACAGATTGGTTGCAGCATCATACAAAGGAAAGACAAATCAGAAAAACCAAAGGAACATGCTATCATGACACAGAGAATTTCTGACAGTGATCAAAATTGAGGAAAGACTGTTGGGCAATTTTATATAGATGAGAACCATTTCAGACTGCTAACGAGTACCTGCTTCATAGTTTAAGTATTCTGTAACACTAATGCTCTTCATCAATGTCCAGTTTTCTCCAGTTCCAATAAGTGTAGATGGGAACATCACCTGGAATTAAAAAATCAAGCAAAGGATCATGTGTAGGAACTAAATCCAACTCCAGTTACAATAAAAAGAAATAATGAACTGTTTATTCAAGCATAGGAGATGAACTCTTATAGTGTGGAATGACACATTATCCTTGCCCATAAATTGGTACAGATCCACATTTTCAGAGTTCATAGCATGCAGTGATTGAGACATAACCAATTGGTGCATCAAACCAGACATAGAAAACCTGTGATCAGAGTAGTATAAATTGTTTCAAACATTGTTTGCAAAAACCATATAGAACAAGAAATTCTCTACAGAAAAAGAAGGGGTCAATTCTACAAATTAAATCAAATGAAATTAAATCTTGTCCAACCTTGTCTTTATATTTTTCATGTGGAACAGGAACCCCCCACTTGAGATCCCTGGTAATACAGCGGGATCTAAGTCATTCTTTAAGCCATGCATATGTAGTTTGGATAGAATTTTGGTTCCAGCATCCTGCAATGGACATGTTATTGATATATTCTTCCAATTTATCCTTTAGCAATGGGAGCTCGAGAAACAAGTGGTCTGTATCACGGATTTGTGGAGTGGACTGGCATACCTGTTGATCATACAATCTTTCAAGTGAGACAGAAAATTTGAAAAACAATTGGATGTTTTTTAACCCAGTAGGCAAATGAAAATTTTCAATGAAATGAAAAAGATGGTCACACCTTGCATCTAGGATCTTTCAGTTCAGTTGGATTCAATAGCTTTCCACACTTTTCACACTGATCCCCACGAGCAAAGTCTTAATTACAATCTAGTGTTGGGCAAGTGCCTTCCACAAGCCGATCAGCTAAGAAATGTTGACATGTCTCGCAATAAACGTGCATTAGTATTGAACCTCAAATTAATGAACAGATGGTGCAGAATTTACCAATGAGAATGCCTTCTTCATAAACAAATTTGATGATGAAAGTGACAATTAATGGAAACCATAATAACATGTAATTATGGTTTCCTTGTAAACATGAGAGTTGATTTTGATGAAGAAACTCACTTATATAGGTCTTACCTTTGCAGTACCTAGTCTGCCTAGCTGTATAGCTAGATCAAATCTATAGTCAGGATCCGTGGCAACTTCCAGTGCATCTTCCAGCATACCTCGAGCTTCCAAGAAACGAGCCACACTAGCAAGTAAAATACATCTTCATCACATCTCAGTCAAGTTTCAGAACTATGGAAAAAGGAATTGAAACAACAAGAATAAGTGGACAAAAAATGTGGTCACAAGATAAGTATATACAGAATGCACTTCCTTTTCTTCAATGCATTGACAGTATATGCAATATATGGACATGATAAGAGAAAAAAATGATAGGTGGATGAATGAAAAATCATAGCATGAGATTGTTTGCAACTTAAAAGGTTAGAGCATAAGGTATACATACATAAATTAATATAATCTGAAAATCAATTACCTCTAACATATTAGCGGAGAAATTGAATACTGTAGGTAGTGCTCTGCCTCCTATAGATGCTTCTGCATCCACTATTATATGCTCAAACCGAACTTCAATGGTTAGAATATCAAGTCCAACTCTGTTTTAGGCAATTAGAAACCAACATAAATACATGATACAAAAAGGCTTCATAGAAAAGAAGAAAAATAAAATAACTCAGAATTCCTAAATCCCCTTTAACCAAGCTGGATTTAGAAGGCCTGTTAATGGCCTTTGGACTAGGCTGACCAGACCCACTTCCTATAACACAGGATGTCAATCTAAAATAAAAAACCAGGTTCATTTGAGAATTTGTACTTTCCTTCTCAAGGCATTGTTGGCTTCAATTAGCATATGTTCCTACACCCACATTTCCTATCAAGGACTCTACCTTGCAAGTCTTGAACTTGATTGTAAAGAATGTGGTTCTTAGTTACAACCATGGTAATTAACTTCATATAAGACATGCCAAAATATAACATCCAAAATTAAAATATATCCATAAGCTTAACAACATTGAAAAAAAAAAAGACATTACAAAGAAATTGTTAGCAAAAAATAAAGAAAAATGTCTCTAACATCATCTTAAGTAAAAAATCTAAAGCACAAGTAAATCATCATTTTCATCCATCATTGTGAGTTGGGGCTGTGAGTCATGAATTGATGAATCACCTAGTAAAAAAAAAGCACCAAAAAAAATATTAGAAAACTTTGCTAAATATTTTAATAAAAAACAATTCATAAAATTGATAATTATGTAAATCGGTTACCTTCTTTTTCCTTCCATAACCAACTTTGAGCACACATTAAGGCCTCCAAAGTATCTGGATGAAGCTTACTGCGATGTTTTGATACCACCCTACCACCCGTGCTAAAGGCTGACTCAGATGCAACTATAGATACCGAAATAGCATAGATATCACAAACAATCATCTGCAAAGTTGGATACTTTATACCATTTGTCTTCCACCAACTTAAAACATCAAAATTTGAATTCCTTGGCAGAATAGACTCCTCTAAGTAATAATCTAACTCCGGGTAAGCGCTATCAGAGGATCCGGATATGTCTGACCGGGGAAGTTGAAGCGCCCTCCTTTCCTATCCGGTGTCAGGCGCTGGATGTGAAATATCCGGAGAAGGTGGAACGTCGCAAGGGGGATCGTCTGCGTGTACATGGTGTAGGGACCCCTCCCCCTTGATGAAACGGAGCGCGCATCGCTATCCGGAGCAACTCCATTTGGATTCCCCAAGAGGACACGTGGCGCACTCCCCTATCTGGACTCCTTCAGGGAGAAGCACACGGCACTCGCGATCATCACACCCCGGATGATAGCATATCCAATCCGGATATGTTGTCCAGATCATTGACTAAAGTGCACAAGCCTTGCTACGTCATTTCAACAGCCTGCCACAGCCCACGTTCCGCCGCCCTCCGATGGTGTGTCCGGACGCCCTGTCCGGACATCTTTTGCAGGGGAAGACTGAACCAAAACTCAATCTGTGTTGAAAGCGTGCGTCCACTTGGCAGCTACGTGGATCACTGGGACGCAAGGCATCAACACAAGAGAGAGAGAGCCACGTGGCATTTTTAGGGAGGATCCCATACTCCTTGCATTCTGGAATTGCTTATGGCAAAGGACTTCAAAGCTTCGGTTCTTCATGTTTCTGAGCTTTCCATTGCTTTGCCATGGATTCCAAAGAACTCTCCTCAATCTCGGATTGCTTTGGTGATCAAAAAGCTATCAAAACACCAAAATTTAACACAATTTGATTAGAATTGATTGCAAGGGTCCTTAATATGTTAATTGGGTTAAAAGGTGATAACTACTACTCAAAAGTGTTTAAAAGAGTTAATTACAAGCTATGAAATAGCACTTTTTGAGTAGTAATCAACCCTAAGTGTGACTCCTTATTTGGAAAAGACAGTCTGTGGAAAACCAAAGTTGAGTCTGGGGGTCAGGTTACTTATTGGGAAGGTATGGTAAAAAGACCACAGCACCCCTTTAAGTCCTTGAGAACGGGTCTCTACTAAATAAAGTGAAGCAAGTGTAGCAATTGATAAGGAAATAAATGAATATCAATAAAATGATCGAATAACAAAACAAATCATGCATGAGAATAAGCAAAGTGGGAGTGAGATCGTACCTTAGCAGCAAGTAATAGTGCACTATCATGGAAACAAGGTTAGCTCAAGTAAAAAATTATCACATGCATATCAAAGAGCAAAAAAAAAATCAAGCAATATTCCTCAAGCATAACAGTTGACAATCAGAAGAGAAAACTCATATGTAGGGCCCCCACCAAAGCCCAATTGATTTTACATGAATTAATTCCACAAATTTCATTATTTTGGAATTATAAAAATTGTCTTCATGCTTATTAAAAATCAAGGAAAACGGAAAATTATTTTAAGAATCAAAGAAAATTTGCGAAAGAGCTTACTTGAAAGAAAATGTAGCAAGTTTATTTAAAAACGGGATTTTCAGTGACTTAAAACCTTAATGAAGGATAAGAAGTGGTAGAATTAAAATATATATATTTGAAAACTGGAGTAGAATTAAAATTATTTGAAAGAAAACTAGAGTTTTTGAAAATTGAAATCTTAAAAATTAAATTTCAAAAAAATGGAATTTAAAAATAAAAATAAAAATTGGAGTTTTAAAAATTAAATTTGAAAATTGGAATTTTGAAGTATTATTCAAGAATGGAATTTTGAAAAATTATTCGAAAATGGAATTTTTTTGAAAATTAGATTTGAAGATTAGAATTTTGGAAAATTGAACTTTGATATCAAAATATGAAGAAATAATAAAATAAAAAAAGTTGTGGTGATCGGTTTGGGTTGCATGCCAAAAGTGGCCATGCATGAGTGTAGGCTCGGGGTGTAAATGGTAGGTGCTGGACCATTAGTTGTGGCCAACTGCATTGCTTTACTAGTTTATAGCCACACAATTTCAAAGTTCACCAGTGTGCTACAACTGGACACAATCTCGTACAACTTAAATCTTGAATCTGAATCTACACGCTAAAGATTTAGTGACAACACCATATGAGCGATGGCATTGTCTTGACTAGGTAGCATCCCTGGATGCAGTCTTTATCTAACCAATCCCTTGGCTTGACCTGAAGTTCTGCTAGTAGTCGACCATTTTGAACCACTCCCATAAGCAAAAATATTTTGCGGTGCACAAGGTCTAACATTTACCCTTTGGCTTGCTAGCAAGGAATTTGATGTTGGAACCTTATTTGGAGCAAAGCGTTCAAGGAGAGGTGGATGTCTACCGAGCTATGATTAGGGTTGATCTCCTTTCTGTTGGTTGCCTTCGAGATGGAGGATGAGCTTAGAGGTTTTAGGAATTGGACTTGAGGTTGATTTTTGGAAGCAAAAGAAAGAGAAAGACTGAAATGAGAGAGGTAGCGGAAGCCATAGTCCTCCTAGGTCAAGGTGCGTAAGTGGGAGAAGCATAGAAATAGAGATCTAATGGGGTTGTCAGGTGTGGGGTTCAGTGTGGTAGTTCTGATGGTTGTGCGGGTTGTAAGTGAGTTGTGTGGTGGTCGTGAGCTGCATGAGAGGTTGTGTGGTGATCGTGAGGGGGGTGCGGACTGCATGGGAGGGGATGCAGGCTAGATGGGTGGCTATGTGGTGATCATAAGGAGGGTGTGCGGTGGCTGTGGAGGTCGTGGATGAGTTGTGGGGTGCATGTAGTGGCCAAGGTGGCCATTGGGTGCATGCGGACTGCATGTGGGTTGATAGCTTTGAAAAGAGTTTGAGTGGCCATACATGGCCAAGCAAAGATGGCTCTCTATTCTCCATGAAGCTGCTTTAGACCCCTTTCTTCGCCTCGGCATTGCCAACGCCTTAGCACCATCTTCCCCACCTTTTCTTAGCCATGCATGGCCACCCAAACCCTTTTCAAAGCCCCCTATCAAATCCAAATCTTTCCTGCCTTGCAAACCCACCATTTCTCTAACCTTACCCCACTCATTTCAGACCCATCACACCCATCATCTGTATTTCCTTTGTCTTCCTTTGGATTGATGACTTCCACATTTTTATGGTTAAACAACCTGTTTAGAGGTTTGGTGCATAGGTTCTTCACCAAAGAGGATATTACTCTGGTCTTCAGCAGGGTTAGGACCTTTGATGAATGTGCACACACTTTGTGGCACATTCAAGCCATCTTAACAAGATTCCGAGTGGTGAATCATTTCTTGCTCTCCACATTCTTCACATGTCGCCCATCCTTGAGAAGAAGGATTTCTGATTTGAGGAATCAAATGCACCAACCCTTTGCATTGAGTGAGATCTCCAATCTTTAGGTCAAAGCCACTGATTACTTGTGGGACCATCCGAAGTTATCCAGTAAGAGTCTTCAAGCTTATGTTGCATGATGGAAGGGTCCACTCTTAACACTACTGAATTAGATTTCAGTTTGGTGGTAGCAAGGCTGAAAGAAATAGTTTTTGGATTCCTTGCAGCTTGTTCTTCAAAGAGCATTTCCTCTTGTTCATAAGCTAGTATAACTCCACATTCCAAGGTTCTCCCACTACTTTTCAATTTGACCTCCACAAACTTCTTTCTCAAGCCCCCCTTGAAAAATTGTCATACCTCCAAGATGAACAATCTGAGAAACTAGACCCACCAACCATCTTACTGTAGACTGCCAAATTCAACCTCGACCAAGTTTCAATCATTTTTATAAAATATCTAATTGTGTCAAGACTCTCTTAACCTTGAAAGTGAACACACAATCCTTCATTTGAACCATGAGTTGACTGCATGGACTGTTGGTTGATTCGTGCCCAATTGGTGTCTCAGCTGATTAGTGTCCAGCTGGTGCTCCTTGGATGAGGGATTGATCAACAAAATTTATACCTTTAACACCATACACTAGGGTAGCAAATAAAAAGCTACTATAGTATAATGGCCTTAGGATCGTTCACTGGGAATGATTCACAAGCACTCAATGATACCAATTCCAAGTGAATTGGTCTTGTTTCCTTTCATGGTTAGCTTAAGAAGTAAAACACAAACTTAGGTTGGTGATGGTTTAGACTTAAACTAATTGGCTTAACAGAAGTTTGGAATAACTTAGGAAGAAAAACATTCCTTGAAGACTTAGGTACACTGGGGTGGTTCCTCATGCAAAGTA
Organism: Vitis amurensis; assembly: GCA_037355405.1. Classification (NCBI taxonomy): domain Eukaryota; kingdom Viridiplantae; phylum Streptophyta; class Magnoliopsida; order Vitales; family Vitaceae; genus Vitis; species Vitis amurensis. The sequence continues at coordinate 24,756,460 of CM074694.1, forward strand.
CATAGCTCCGGTCAGATGGTTCCTTTCCTCACGTTAGAGATTCAACATATAGTTAATTCTCTAGCTGGTATGGTACAGATTCATCCTTCAATTGGATTTCACTTTAATTCTCTCACTGATTCAACTTGCAGTGGTTTAAGCCTCTCACTAAGCCTCAACCATTCAAGGTGATCCTTAACCTTGGATTACCCGTCAAAAGCTCGCAAGAGATAACTAATGGATGTCTCCAAGGAGTCCAAAAGCTTATCAAGTGTTGGCTATTCTAGAAAATCCTACCCTGAAGGCACCTACCAGAGGCTCGCACAGGGTAAACTAGTGCATTTCCATGGTGGGAAATCACTTGCCTTACCAAGTGTTGGCCCAGGTGACTCCCGGGTGTTTTAAGTTAACTAAAAACATTGAAATCACTAAAGGATTTCACTTCCTCTTCATTACTAACTAAAACCACAAAGCTTTGCATTCTTGCACTTGGAACCTCCCAGGCTACCTTAGCTCTAAGGAATTGGAAGTTTAGTTACTCATTCTCTGGGAAAACTCCTCAGAGAGTTCATAACTTAGTATTAAGTAAAAAATACAAATTGAGAAGGTAAGGCAGTAGAAGGAAATAATCTTTTCTTGCTTACCAAATTCTTACAGAAGGAACTCCTCTCTGGAACAGGCTCCTCTAGAGGTGTTTATATATACATAATATAAAACTAATTGTTACAAAGATATTTAGTCTTTTTTACTAACTTAAAAGCTAAGGAAATTTGTAATTGGAGGTTTACAAGGAGTATTTTGGGATTTAGACAACAAAAATCTATTGGAAAATATCTCCCAAAGTCGGTAGCAGCTGTCGGAGGTCTTCAGGAGGTATTTCGCAAGAGGAAAATGGTGTCTCATGAAATTTCATGAGACACTCAAGAGGGCTGCGAAATATTTCCGCAACACCAAGCTATCACTGAAGAGTTGCGAAGTTGGCTTCCATCTTGATGTCCCTAGCTTCCCTCTCGCGGAATAAATTGGCCATCGTCAGAAGGAGAAACATTCTACTGTACAAAAGTGTTGCGAAATCACTTCGCAACAAAAGGGTGATTTCGCAGCACTTTGGAGTGATCTGCTTGTAACAGCTGCAACTTCCTCAATTCAACTCCAAATTGAACACCGTTTGAAGCATTGGATTGTTGACTTCCTAAGCTTTGAAATGATATATAGCATGATTCATTTGGACTTCAGGAAGTGCCCCAAAAGTGGCTGCTACGACTGTCATCAAGAATATGCTCCATAGCTGATCCTCTTTGCTTTTTCTCCTTGCAATCCGGATTCACTCTTGGCAAATGACTTCTAAGCTTTGCCCAAGATTCCTCATAGCTCTCCTCAATATTGACTTGCTTTGGTGATCAAAATACTAACAAAAACACCAAAACTTGCACAAAATGAGTAAAATTGCTTTCAAGGACCCTTAACATGCCAATTGAGTTAAAAGGCCTAAACTACTACTCAAAAGTGGTTAAAAGGATTAATTATAGGCTAATCAAATTGCACATTTTGAGTAGTAATCACTCCCCTCAACCGACATATTGCTAGTCCCTTAGCAATAAAGGAGAGAAAATTGAAAATAAATAGCAAACTAATCTATAATTTACAACATCATGCTAAAGGGAAACAATTCTCAAGTGGCATGATGATCTAATTCTCACATGAAGCTTTAAAGAACTACAAACCCAAATCTCAACAAGAGTCATAACACCTATGCTAAACACTGTCAATCAAGGGAGTGCATTATGCAAATTGAAGTTTTAAAATCACTTCCACTTTCTAAGAATCAAACTTTAGTCTTCCACAAAAGTCTATGTGTATTTGTTCCTTAGCTTCCGAGAATAATATGCTACTAATCTCACCCCCCAACCTATCTCTTTTCACTACTTTAGCAATCTGACCAAAATCCATAAGAAAAGAACACATCTTTCTCTCTTTTTTTTTTTTTTTTTTTTAAGCAGTAGCTTAATGGGGTATTCTTTATGAATTGTCCATGTAATGGGGGTCCATCGATGACTCCCAACCAATTAAGGTTTAGGGCACCAAGTTTTAAGGATCTTTCAACCACTAACTTCTCGGATTTTTCCCCGGACTTTTAAGAATGAATTTCTAATACCCAAGCATCTACCATATGCTAACTCTACCTGTTCACCCTTATAACGAGCATTGAGGTCGGTGACTCCCAACCAATTAAGGTTTAGGGCACCAGGCTTTAAAGATTTTCACCATATACCCCTCAGACCTTGCTCGGGTTTCAAGGCAAGCAAACAACTTTCTTTATTTCAAAGGCTCATTGGCCTTTTGCAGGGTGTTTCAATTTTTATCAAATGAGGTCAAATATGCTAAGTTTCAAAACTATCCTAAGTCAAGAGGGAAATAGCTTTTCATCTTATACTCGGAATCTAATGTGCACAGTGTGTGAATAGCTTAAAGTAGAAGAAGTCAATTCAATTTCCCTAGAAGTTTCAACAATTGAACCACTTTAGTAAGCATAATCCATACTCTAAGTCTAGTGAAAAACAACAGTTCAATTTCTCTTGGTTTAATTTGAAAATTTTTCCTCAAAATTCATGGAGAATAGAGTAACAAAAGCAAAAAGTAAAATCTACAACTAATTAACCAATATAATTAAAATACCAAAAAGATTCAGCAAACTTCCTTCCTCATACCCCCCAACCGAACTGAGCATTGTCCTCAATGTGATTTGAGTGACTGTAATTACAGGGAGGAAGTGGTACCTCCTGGCTGATATCAAATTCGAATATTGATTGGGGCAAACCACATGTTTCAAAAAGAATAGAATATGTGAGAAAAGGAAATAAGGAAAATTTAATGCTAACTTTTGACAAAAAAATATTGAGCTTGTATTACTTTCAGTTGATTTAAGTACAATGCAAACAAAACAAGTAATACTAGGAATCCCAAGCATAGTACCAACATACTGGGATTTCTTTTCAAAAAACAAACAAAAACAAAATACATATAAATATTAGATAGATAGTGGTCTGATGAGTGGTGCTGGGACTAAAACTAGGCAGATGGATCTACTGCCTCTTCTGTAGGTGCATCAGCTGGGGCTTCTGGAGGATGAGACTCTGCAGGCTGAGAGTGTGGTTCTGCTGGAGTGGATGTGGAGGGCTCTACAGCTTGTGGCAAATCGAAATGGACTTGGAGCTGCCTTAAGATGGCAGCTTGTTGGGCCTGTGTGGCCAACATCTGCTCTTGGCAGGCTCTGATGGATGCCACCTCCTGAGCAAGATTGCTCTGTGAAGCTGTAAGAGTCTCCAGTGCACGACACAACTCTCGATATTCTGATAGAGGAATGGCCATCCTTGACTCTGCTAATGTAGATGGCTGAGATGCAGCTGGGGCAGGTGGTGGATCTCTAGGGATGGCAGGAATGGCAAGTGTTATATTCTCTGGCCTATGCCTTTGGGATGCTCTCCTTGGAGCTGGCTGAGGCTGCCCAGGCTGATCAATTTTGTAGGCCGTCATGTTATTCCATTTCTCAAGAGTAAATGGCTCACGGCACATTCTCTTTCTCTCCAGCTGAGGGTCAGCAGGGTATCCCATATGCTCTAAAATCTGGCATAGCAGCCTTGGAAATAGAAGAGGGATGCAATCAGCCCTTTGCAGCTTCTTTCTATGAACCTTCTCTTCGAAGTAGAGAAGGGCTGCTAGGATCAGATTATGAGGCCCAAAGAAAATTCCTTCTGACATCTTGTAGAGAGCCTCCAGGAGGATTCCCCTTCTCTGGGTCCAATGCTGCAATGGATATAAATTATGCCTCAAAAAGGCATCAATCAAGAACATAACTGGAGGCAGCTCCCCCCTCAGCAGGTGTGATCGATTTGCAGCTCCTCTGGAAAGGGCTCTCACCATTTCTAGCTCTGTAGGATTTGCCCAAGCTCTATAATTATCGAATTGGGTTGGTTCAAAAGGGATTTGCAGGGCTTCAGCAATCTGACGTGCTCCCAAGATGCCATGTTTTCCATCAATAGTAAAATGGATCATAGTTGGATTTCTTACCTCTTTAGTTGTCATCGATTGGTAGAAATTCGTAGCTATCCGTGGATAGAAAAATTCTCTTGGAGCTAGCAGATGCTCCATATGGTACCTCCTCAGTTGCTGGAAGGATTGGGCTAGCTCTGGCCTCACTCTAAATGCTGCTAAATCGAAGCTCAATTCTGAATGGAATGCCCGAGATCGACAATCCAAATTACCTTCTATTGGGGGCTGGGCCAACATTGGCCTTCTGATCACTTCCTCTGGAGCTATCTCGGCTTGAATTTGAGGCACTGGAAGTGGTGCCTTTCGCTTCTTCGATTTTTCTTTTGGTGCCGGAGATGGTACCGGCGATTGAGTTGGCGAGGGAACTGGAGTTGCAGGGGGAGAAGAATTTGGTGAAGACACCGGAGTTTGAACTGGCGACTGCTCTGGTGATTGCACAGGTGATTGCTCAGTCAAATCAATCGGTTCTGAGCTCTCTATCCTCGGTTTTTTCTGCAATGGCCGCCCTCCCGACCTGGTCAAATACCGTCTTGCAGGCGGCTTTGGTGGCGCGGACTGCACCGGAGGTGGATTCGGCCTTGTCTGCGAAGGCTCTGGAGCAGGCTCAGAAACTGATTCTTTTCGCAGCCCCTTTTTTCGGTTCGAAGGAGACGACGTCTTAGCTCCTCGTGTGCGTGCCATCTCGGACTACCAAACTTCGGCCGGCGTTGCTGAACGGAGAGGATGATCGGAAGCTGGACGGCGAGGCTCAATGAAGAAGACGAAGAGGTTGCGAAAATGGTGCTCTGATTTTTGAAACCCTTTTCGCAGTGCAAATGACCGGTATAAATAGGAAAAAACGGAAGCCCAAGGGTCAGTTTAAATTTCGCAACAAAACGCCAATTTCGCAGCAATTTGGCATTTTCGCAGCAACTTCGTAGTGAGTTTCGCAGCTGCGAAATCGATGTCACTGTTCTGCGAAGTGGCACTCGTGTGCCAAACCCCCCTTTCGCAATTGCGAAATTTCTTCGCAGTAGGACTTTTGGTGCGAAATTTTGCTTTTCCATTTCCGCAATGCACTTCGCAGCTGCCAAATCGATGCTACTGTACTGCGGAGTGGCACTCGTGTGCCAAACCCCTGTTTCGCAGCTGCGAAATACCTTCGCAGAGACTTCTACAGTGTTGCGGAGTGATTTGGCAACAAAATGCCAATTTCGCAGAGGTTTCCTTCAGGCTGCGAAATTTCGCAGAGCTCTGTTTTTCCCCTGTTTTTGCTCTGTTTTTGCTCCAATTTCGATCCGATTTTTTTTCTTTCAATTCCCTTGAAATTTCTTCCACCTGGGATCATTCAAAACAATTAAAATACACCTAGAAACATAATTTAAGATCAAAAACTAAGATCAAATATACGAAGAAACTTGAAAATTTACAAAATTTACAAACTGAACTGTGGTAAAACCACGTTCAGCAAACCCTTTTTCACTTAGGCTTTTTGAGGTTCAAGGAGGTTGATTGCCTCCTTTTCTGATTTGAATGGCTCCATGAATGGCTTGAGACGATATCCATTGACTCGAAAGCTATCCTTGCCATTGGAATTCAATAAGTCCACCACTCCATTGGAATATACTCGATGAATAACAAATGGACCAATCCATCTTGACTTGAGCTTCCCAGGGAAAATATGGAGTCTTGAGTCATACATCAGAACTTTTTGCCCTTCCCGGAATTCCTTGTTGGAGATGAGTTGGTCATGCCATTTCTTCATCCTCTCGCTTTGCAACTTTGGAATTGATATAAGCATTATTTCTCAATTCCTCCATCTCATTAAGGTCTAGAAATCTCTTTTCTCCTGCCTTGATCAAGTCCATGTTCAGCTTCTTTATTGCCCACCAAGCTTTGTATTCAACTTCCACAGGGAGATGGCAAGCTTTACCATAGACAAGACGATAGGGAGACATCCCAAGAATAGTCTTATAAGCTGTTCTATACGCCCACAATGAATCATGCAGCCTAATAGACCAATCTTTTCTGTTGGAATTCACCACTTTCATCAAGATGTTCTTTATTTCCCTGTTAGCTAGCTCAACTTGCCTAGAAGTCTGAGGATGATAAGGTGTTGCCACCTTATGCTTCACTCCATACTTGGATAATAGAGCTTCAAAAGGTTTGTTGCAAAAATGAGCACCTCCATCACTGATTATGGCTTTGGGCACCCCAAATCTTGAGAAAATGTTCTCTTTAAGGAACTTGAGAACCACCCTATGATCATTTTGTTTACAGGGGATTGCCTCAACCCACTTAGAAACATAATCTACCCCCACCAAAATGTAAGAATTACCAAAAGACATTGGGAAAGGTCCCATGAAGTCAATGCCCCATACATCAAATAACTCAACTATCAGAATGGGGTTCATAGGCATTTGATTTCTTTTTGTTAGCTTTCCAAGCCTTTGGCATCTATCACAACTCCTACTCATAATGTGGGCATCTTTGAAAAGAGAAGGCCAAGTAAATCCTGATTGCAATACCTTCATAGCTGTTTTCTGAGAGGCAAAGTGGCCTCCACATGCATTCTCATGACAATGAGATAAAATCCCTTGCTGCTCATCTTCAGGAACACATTTCCTAATGATCTGATCTGCACAATATTTGAAGAGAAAGGGCTCTTCCCAATAATAAGCATGAATTTTGGCAAAGAAGTACTTTCTGTCCTGTGCATTCCACTCACTTGGAATTTCACCAGTTACTAAATAATTAGCAATATGAGCATACCAAGGAGTTTTCACTAGGAACATGAGTGATTCCTCAGGAAAATCATCATTAATAGGCAAGGGATGAGAATTATGTGCTATAACTAACCTTGACAAGTGGTCAGCTACCACATTCTCCACTCCTTTCTTATCTTTGATTTGAAGATCGAATTCTTGTAACAAAAGAATCCATCTAATCAACCTTGCTTTTGCATCTTGCTTTGTCAATAAATACTTCAAGGCTGAATGGTCAGTAAACACAATAATGAAAGACCCCACCAAATAAGCTCTAAATTTATCCAAAGCAAACACCACAACTAACAGCTTCTTTCTCTCGTAGTTGTGTAGTTCTTTTTGAGCTTCATTCAGTGTTTTACTTGCATAGTAAATCACATAGGGCTTCCCATCTTCTCTTTGGCCAAGCACAGCTCCTATAGCAAAATCACTGGCATCACACATTAATTCAAAAGGTAATTGCCAGTTAGGGGCTCTTACTATTGGAGTTGTTGTTAAGAATTTCTTCAGTTGATCAAAGCTATGCTGACACCTTTCATTCCATAAAAACTTAGCATCCTTGGTTAACAGTTCACAAAGAGGTTTTGAAAGACTTGAAAAACCTTTTATAAACCTCCTATAGAAGCCTGCATGGCCAAGGAACTGCCTGACTCCTTTTACAGTTGTTGGAGATGGTAATTTGACAATAAGCTCCACCTTTGCTTTATCAACTTCAATGCCCTTTTCAGAGATGATATGGCCAAGGACAATTCCTTGACGTACCATGAAATGGCATTTCTCCCAGTTGAGGACCAGGTCCTTTTCAATGCATCTATGAAGAACTGATTCCAAATTAACCAAGCATTCCTCAAATGTACCTCCATATACAGTGATGTCATCCATGAAAACCTCCATAATTCTTTCCACCATATCACTGAATATACTCAACATACATCTTTGAAATGTAGCAGGTGCATTGCATAAACCAAAAGGCATTCTCCTATAAGCAAATGTTCCAAATGGACATGTAAAAGTGGTCTTTTCCTGATCTGCCAAATCAATTTCAATCTGAAAATACCCTGAATATCCATCCAAAAAACAATAGAATGGATGTCCAGAGACTCTCTCCAGCACTTGATCAATAAATGGCAATGGAAAATGATCTTTCCTGGTTACAGCATTTAGCTTTCTATAATCAATACACACCCTCCAACCTGAAGTGAGGCGTGTAGTAATTTCTTCCCCTCTTTCATTCTTAACCACTGTGATTCCTGACTTCTTAGGTACCACTTGAGTAGGACTCACCCAAGGGCTATCAGATATAGGGTAAATGATTCCTGCTTGAAGTAGCTTCAGCACCTCAGCTCGCACCACCTCTTGAAGATGAGGATTCAACCTTCTTTGAAATTGACGAATTGGCTTTGCTTCCTCCTCCATATATATGTGATGAGTACAAACTAAAGGACTAATGCCTTTCAAGTCAGATATTTGCCATCCTATTGCCTTCTTACACCTCTTGAGAACTTCCATTAAACAATTCTCTTGCTGACTAGTCAGAGATGAAGATATCACAACAGGACATTGATTATTCTCCTCCAGATAGGTATACTTCAGCTCCACAGGTAGAGGCTTCAGATTGAGTTTTGGCATTTCTTTTTCAACAGCTGCCTCCTCTTCCTTATTGAACAAAGGTAGAATTTCTTCTATCTTTCTCCAACTTTGCAGAGTAGCAAGTCCCATAGGAGATTCAGAAAAACCTTCCTCAATATCCACAAGACTTTCATTCAACTTGTCTTGCATACTTTGATTACAGTGCTCCTCCACCAAAGTATCAATAATACATACCTCCTCTGGACCTTCTTCTTCTTCCGGAGTGATTTGCTTTTTAGACATATAGAAAATATTGAGATCCAGTGTCATATTACCAAAAGTAAGTTGCATAAGCCCATTCCTGCAGTTGATGATTGCATTTGAAGTTGCAAGAAATGGCCTTCCAAGGATGATAGGAACTAAATTAGCTTCCTTTACAGTAGGATTTGTATCAAGAACAACAAAATCTACTGGATAGTAGAAATTATCCACTTGAACCAATACATCCTCAATTACCCCTCTTGGAATTTTCACTGATCTATCTGCCAAAGACAAAGTGATTGTTGTTGGCTTCAACTCTCCAAGGCCCAATTGCTTGTAGACAGTATATGGAAGCAAATTCACACTTGCTCCCAAATCTAACAAGGCTTTCTCCACTACCTTTCCTCCAATCATGACTGAAATGGTAGGACTTCCAGGGTCTTTATACTTCAAAGGAGATTTACACTGCAAAATAGCACTTACTTGCTCAGTCAAGAAAGCTTTCTTATTCACAGTCAACCCTCTTTTGATAGTACATAAATCCTTTAGGAATTTTGCATACGTTGGGACTTGTTTGATCATATCCAACAGTGGAATATTAACTTTCACTTGCCTTAAGACTTCAAGGATTTCAGCTGCATTCCTAATCCCCTTTTTCCCTTGTAATGCTTGAGGAAAAGGTGGAGAAGTTGATTTCTTCAGCATTTCTTCCTTCAGAAGCTCCTTCTCTGGCATTGCTTTCACTGCTGAATCAGAGTCCTTCTTTTCTTCAGTGATCTCACTCTCTTTATCTTCCATTTCCTTTCCCTTCTTTACCTCTTCTTCTTTTTCAACATGTGACTTAGGCATTGGCTTCTCAATTTGCTGACCACTCCTCAGAGTGGTCAAGGCTTTGACATCTTTCACCTGTGATGATTCTCCCTCTTGGCTTTCCACTTCATGGACACCTTTGGGATTTTGGTGAGGTTGAGAAGGAAATCTTCCCTTTTCTTGCAGTGTATTCAAATTTGTAAGCCTGGAGATTGAATACTGGATATTATCAAATTTTTGATTCATATCATTCTGCAGCCCATCTATCCTTTTATTCAACCCATTCTCCATTCTATCCATTCTTTGATCGACTCTAGCATTAATGGCTTCTTGCTTTTCAACAAAATCTCCCACTACTTTGCTGAGATTGGTTATTGCTTGTTCAATACTTGAAGATTGCTGAGATGGTGGATCCGGCTGTTAGTATTGAGTTGCTCTAGCCTTCCATGAGAAATTTGGATGATTCCTCCAACTAGAATTGTAAGTATTTCCATAAGGCACATTGTTATTGGGCCTAAATTGTCCAATAGCATTTGCTTGATCTCTATACATTTCCCTTTCAGTTGAAGTTGCAGGGCATTCCTCCACCAAATGTTCATATGACTGACAATTGGGACACAGCTTCACTTGCACTGGTGCTTCAGCAACAGCTTGCACTTCATGAATTCTTTTCAGCTCCAGCTCCTCCAATCTTCTTGTCATGGCTGCCATCTTTGCTTTCATGTCATCATCTTCTTTCAAAGCATACATCCCAGCCTTAGCATTATAAGCATTCAACTGAGACTTCATTTTTCCCACTTCTCCTTTAGTTGGTTCATCCCAACCCCTAGAAACATCAGCTACATAGCTCAAAAAATCCATAGCTTCGTCTGGATTTTTACTCATGAAATCTCCTCCACACATTGTCTCGAGGAGTTGCTTCATTGAGGAGGACATACCATCATAGAAGTAACTCACCAACAACCATGTATCAAAGCCATGGTGAGGGCAAGCATTTATAGCTTCCATGTATCTTTCCCAACACTCATAGAATTTCTCATTCTCTTTAGCTGAGAAGTTTGAAATTTGCCTTTTCAAGCCATTTGTTCTATGAGTAGGAAAAAATTTCTTAAGGAATTCAGCTTGTAAATCAGTCCAAGAGCGGATACTCCTTAGCCTTAAAGAATTAAGCCAAATTTTGGCCTTATCCTTTAAAGTAAAGGAAATAACTTAAGCCTCATCAAATCAATTGAAGCTCCTTCCTCTTGGAATGTATTACAAACATCCTCAAATTCCTTAATGTGTGCATACAGATTCTCACTCTCCATCCCATGGAAAGTTGGCAGAAGTGGAACAAGATATGGTCTGATCACTAGCTGCTCTGTAGGGGGCACTATACATGATGGTGCACTCATACGAGGTGGATGCATACGATCCCTCATTGATCTGAATTCATTGGGATTATCTTGACGACCTTGGTGACTATGCTGGATCTTCGGTGTAGGTTCCATGATATTCAAGATTACTTCCAATTCTCTCCTCTGAGGTGTATCACACTTAACAAGTCTTCCTCCACTATCTCGTATCCACTTTGGCATACACAAGTAGTATCCTTCTATCTAAAAATTGAAAACAAAAGACAACACAAGAAACAGGGCTACTACAACAAAATTAACTAGGCTTAATTTAAAAAGATAACTTAAATTATAAAGAAAGAATGAAAATTAGTAAAATGAAAGAAACTTTACCAACTTGTGATGAAAATCACAAGTGCTCAACAAATGGTATCACTACAAACTTGACACTCATGTCCCCGGCAACGGCGCCATTTGATTCGTGCCCAATTGGTGTCTCAAATTGATTAGTGTCCAGTGGGTGCTCCTTGGATGAGGGATTGATCAACAAAATTTATACCTTTAACACCATACACTAGGGTAGCAAATAAAAAGCTACTATAGTATAGTGGCCTTAGGATCGTTCACTGGGAATGATTCACAAGCACTCAATGATACCAATTCCAAGTGAATTGGTCTTGTTTCCTTTCATGGTTAGCTTAAGAAGTAAAACACAAACTTAGGTTGGTGATGGTTTAGACTTAAACTAATTGGCTTAACAGAAGTTTGGAATAACTTAAGAAGAAAAACATTCCTTGAAGACTTAGGTACACTGGGGTGGTTCCTCATGCAAAGTACATAGCTCCGGTCAGATGGTTCCTTTCCTCACGTTAGAGATTCAACATATAGTTAATTCTCTAGCTGGTATGGTACAGATTCATCCTTCAATTGGATTTCACTTTAATTCTCTCACTGATTCAACTTGTAGTGGTTTAAGCCTCTCACTAAGCCTCAACCATTCAAGGTGATCCTTAACCTTGGATTACCCGTCAAAAGCTCGCAAGAGATAACTAATGGATGTCTCCAAGGAGTCCAAAAGCTTATCAAGTGTTGGCTATTCTAGAAAATCCTACCCTGAAGGCACCTACCAGAGTCTCGCACAGGGTAAACTAGTGCATTTCCATGGTGGGAAATCACTTGCCTTACCAAGTGTTGGCCCAGGTGACTCCCGGGTGTTTTAAGTTAACTAAAAACATTGAAATCACTAAAGGATTTCACTTCCTCTTCATTACTAATTAAAACCACAAAGCTTTGTATTCTTGCACTTGGAACCTCCCCCAGCTACCTTAGCTCTAAGGAATTGGAAGTTTAGTTACTCATTCTCTGGGGAAAACTCCTCAGAGAGTTCATAACTTAGTATTAAGTAAAAAATACAAATTGAGAAGGTAAGGCAGTAGAAGGAAATAATCTTTTCTTGCTTACCAAATTCTTACAGAAGGAACTCCTCTCTGGAACAGGCTCCTCGAGAGGTGTTTATATATACATAATATAAAACTAATTGTTACAAAGATATTTAGTCTTTTTTACTAACTTAAAAGCTAAGGAAATTTGTAATTGGAGGTTTACAAGGAGTATTTTGGGATTTAGACAACAAAAATCTATTGGAAAATATCTCCCAAAGTCGGTAGCAGCTGTCGGAGGTCTTCAGGAGGTATTTCGCAAGAGGAAAATGGTGTCTGCAAAATTTCGCAGACACTCAAGAGGGCTGCGAAATATTTCCGCAACACCAAGCTATCACTGAAGAGTTGCGAAGTTGGCTTCCATCTTGATGTCCCTAGCTTCCCTCTCGCGGAATAAATTGGCCATCGTCAAAAGGAGAAACATTCTACTGTACAAAAGTGTTGCGAAATCACTTCGCAACAAAAGGGTGATTTCGCAGCACTTTGGAGTGATCTGCTTGTAACAGCTACAACTTCCTCAATTCAACTCCAAATTGCACACCGTTTGAAGCATTGGATTGTTGACTTCCTAAGATTTGAAATGATATATAGCATGCTTCATTTGGACTTCAGGAAGTGCCCCAAAAGTGGCTGCTACGACTGTCATCAAGAATATGCTCCATAGCTGATCCTCTTTGCTTTTTCTCCTTGCAATCCGGATTCACTCTTGGCAAATGACTTCTAAGCTTTGCCCAAGATTCCTCATAGCTCTCCTCAATATTGACTTGCTTTGGTGATCAAAATACTAACAAAAACACCAAAACTTGCACAAAATGAGTAAAATTGCTTTCAAGGACCCTTAACATGCCAATTGAGTTAAAAGGCCTAAACTACTACTCAAAAGTGGTTAAAAGGATTGATTATAGGCTAATCAAATTGCACATTTTGAGTAGTAATCATTGGTTATGTGAAACCTTAAAAATGCAAACGCTTCTCATTGAAACTCTTAAAGGACTATGATGATAGTCTTATTGATGCTTTGTATTTGCTCAACGTGCCAAAGAATAAATAGATACATGATAAAGACCCCAAGAGACATTTCTTGATATTCAAACCAAACCAAAACAAAATAGGAGGATGTGCACAATCTAATACTCTCAAGAGAAGCAAGTACCAAAAAAAAAAATATAGAGTGAACAACAAAAATAGAGCAACGATAGAGGAGATAAAGTAAAGCTACAAGTTATTGAACGAAACCCTGTTTCATGCTTTAATCAACATGCTTGAATAGGTGGTTGAAACCAACTCGGCTTTAAACGAAAATCAAAAGCATGGCTGGTAAAACTAGAACATAACTCAAATCAATCTAATCTAAAATGAAACATGAACACCCTATAGCTCAGCCCAAACAAACCAAAAATCAATAAAATGACAAAATGCATGACATGACATCCATACCCAAAATTAACAGCAAGCAGATAGGCCTTTGATGGCCATGTAAAGGCATCCCACAAGCCTCAACAGTAGCAAATGAAAGAAATGTAGAAGGGAATGGATATTTACAGTGAAGAAATTACCTCCTAGAAGATGCGAGCTAATGAATCCCCCATTCCTTACTCTCAGCTCATGTTTCTTTCTCTCTCCATAAAAAATCCTTCTGCCTTCTAAACGTCTCCATCCTCTTATATCTCTCCTGTCTCTCGAAATAGCCCATCCCATGTTTATTTTTTCAAAATACCCCATCCTTTTCCCATGCTGAAACCCCTTGGAAACTTGGCCTTCCTTTTTTTTTTTCTCACTCTTTCCAACATTCCCTCATTTTTCAACACAACAACCCGTTCCCATGTAGCCCTTTATTTTTCTCCTTCCTAATCCTCTCTCTTTTCGCCTCTCCATTCTTTTTTTTTTCTTTTTTCTTTTTTAAGTAAATAAAATAAATATTTAAAAAAAAAGAAATAAAAATAAAATAAAATGGATAAAAAAAATGAAAACATAGAGTAAATAAATAAATCAATAAATCAATAAATAATAATAATAATGATAATAATAACTTACCAAAAATTTATTCATTAAAAAAATTATATTGAAACATTTCAAAAAATTAATTTACCAAAATAATAATATTAATAATAATAATAAAAAATAAATAAATAAAATAAATTAAAAATTACCTTACCAAAATTCAAGTTAAAATGAATATGTATCTAAATTAACTAATTTGAAGTGCACCTACAATGCAACCAAGTGGACTAAGTTAAAGTGTAACTAAGTGGATTGGAATGATCTAAAGTGCGACTAAGTGAGTTTGCGTAAAAGATACCTAAGTGGGTTTAAGTGTGTCTAAATGAGTTAGGGTGCATCTATGTGACCTAAACTAGGCGTGAAGAGTAGCCAAGTTCATAGTGAGGGTTCTAATGAGCCCATTTACAAAAGGATCCTCGAAGATGGCTTAGAAAAAGAAGTTGTATGAGTGTCAATGGGTTACCAAGTAATGATCACGAGATAAAAGGGGAACACAGGGTAGAAACTAGCATCACATGTGCTAAGAGGACAAAATGGAGAGTCTACACTATTGAACCACACATAAATGATACTTTGGACAAGCCTACCGCTTGTAGTGGAAGGTATGCTCCTCTTTTTAGTGGTATAATGATCATCCAGCTCCCATGGCCCAAATGCATGCATGAGGGCCTTCACCTCAGGTGTAGATGAATTTGTGGGAATTTAATACCAACACATTGGACTTCACTGATCTAAGAAAGCTAACAACGTACCCTGCTAATGTTGGAATTGGCTTAGAATTATTGATTTCATTGATACTTCACAAGTGGTGTCGATAGGCAATTCAAAAAAAAAAAAAAAAAAATTCAAATCAGATGACTGGGGAATTTTCTTTGTTTGGACATGAGTGCTATGGGCTATTACAGTAGTTAGGACTTCTTAATGACACATCCTAGCTTGTTCTTGATTTTGGCCACATGGATGGCATTACATCCAAGAACTTCACCAGAATTGGCCGAGCTTTCCTGACAACAAAAAAAGAATTTGTGTTATTCCTGATTTCAATAACCGGTTTACCCCTTGCCCCTGATTTTCTTCCTTGCAGTTCAAGTCTCAAGAAAGTCTACTTGCTGGTAAATAGATGAAGGCCGATAGCTAAGAGATTGGGAACGCCTCATATGATGTCCATTGTCTTGAGTGCATGAGAGTGAAAAAACGAAACGTCTTTTAGTTCATTTTCTCATCAGTTTCTGTAATCAACAAATTAGCCAAAATGCTCTTAATTCCCTCCTGAGCACCACTTTCAATATTAGAGAATTCATTACAATCGATTTATTTTCTTTATATTTTTAAATTCTTGTAATTAGTTGTAATTTCCTACTTTTGTTGTAATTCCCTAATTCTAAGATTGTTTATTTTTATGTTTTGGGCTAATTCTAGGATTGTTTCCTATTTTTTTAATTCCCTAATTCTAGGATTGTTTCCTATTTTAATGCCCAATTTTGTGTATATATATATTCATTCTTAATCAATGGAAAATTCAAGTCATTGCTTCTCCATAATTCTCTCTACTTTCAACATTCAGTTCTACAATATGTCTTGTTCTCTTTTATTCGTAGAAATTCTCAAATGATTAAAGCCACTCAAAAAGTCTGATATCTGCCAAAATATGTCGAGCTAACAGTCCTGGAAACAAGCCAATACCCTCCCTTCCTCTAACTCTGCTTCTACCACAAATTAGTTGTAAGTGAAGTTTGTCCAATCCTTCACAGTACTAATGACCAGTGGGGCGGGATGATGCTGAGTGGAGCCTTCTATAGATCGGGGTATTGTGTAGAGCAATAGACATTACTTTAAAAGACTGGGCAAGATTAAGTATTGGCAGTAGCTTGAATGGAACTTTAATCCCTGATGTTTCCAAAAATAATCAACAAGTTTTAGAATTTTCCTTGTGTATATGTACCAGGATCATCACATGAAAGGCGCAAAGTTGGACGAATCACTTGTCACTGATGTCTAAGGTAGCTAAATTTATTGATGGCTACCATTGCTTTGTCTTCGAAAGTCACTTTCATTGCTGCAGTTCCATTAAATCTTCCTGATGACCCGCATATTTTCATCCCATGTTGAAGCAATTCTATTGACAATTTCGATAGTTATGTCAACACCAATACTCCTTAATGAAATTACAACAAAAGCTTTTCCACAACATTGGCCAAGGGAGCAAAAATCTCATTCATTGTTCACAAGGGATCACAATACTGAAGCTTCATTCACTTCCTTTAAGCCCTTGAGACAAATGACACTGAGACCATTAAGAACAAATGCGAGGGCCTTTGAAGAAGGGAGTATTCTTGCCACTACTGAAGACAAAAGGCATCAAGGTGACCTAGTTCATGCAAAGCAAAAAGACAAGTAGGGTCTCTATAGATAATTTCAGTCATGACAGTTATGGCTGAAAAAGTATCCTCCAAGATGGATAGGTAATTAATTATCATGGGAGCCTTGAGATCCCATAGAATTTGCGGGAATACATGTGAGAGCCTCTGAATGAGAAAGTATTCCAGCCACTCCAATCTTTTCTGCATTACCAAATATCAGTGACAAAGTAGCAAGTAAAGGATCATAGTAAGGATTCGATGTCTAATATCCATATCATAGACCTCAACTCTTGTCACTCCAATCTCAATATGATATATTTGTTTATCCAATGAGTATGAGATGCCATGGCAGGCGTGGCATTGAAGAAGACTATGACAATCTTTGTTGAAAATCAAGACCAACATATGTTGTAGGACTCCACGAGCTTAGATCGATAAAAGATGAACAATATCTCTAAATTAATAAGAAAACAAACGACAGCTTGGCCTTTGGCAATTGCGGCAGACCCTCTAAACCATCATCAGCTATCAAACCTAGTAGACCCCCTTGTCATTTTGCTTACTTGGAGGTTCTTCAAGATCACGGACCATATCGGCTCCGTTTTGCAGTCAATATACTTTTTTAAGATCAGCAAGAGCAACAATCTAAACTCAGAATCAAACCACCCATAATTGTCTAGTCACTGGATGAGAAAACCTCCAGGTCCTTTTTGAGGAACATGTATTAAGGACCCTTCCACATCTTTCTTTATCCATTCCTTTGCCAAGTGATATGTTCTCTTCTATCTTGCCACTCTGAATTCAAGGAAAATGAGTACCAAATTAAACATCATAACCAACTTGTTCACATGGTGGCCTTTAGTTTGAGCTCTACAATTTCTAGAAAACCCGTGACGGATCAAATTCCCATGCTGCATTCCTGAACGCACCAAAACTCATGCTAATGCCTTCATGGGCACCAAAACTGATCAATCTCACCACTAGCAAAAATTCTCCAAAATATCAGCAAAACTATCCATGCTTCATATCTCCTCTGTTCTTCCGCCCCTGTTTTTCTTCCTTCGTTCTCCAGTAATAGATACTTTAACCGGTGCCAAACAACCTTCCTCCTGGAATAGTAGTTGTACGAGAAACCCTTGAACCTGTTTTCTTATTCCAAATTTGGATATGGAGTTTTGACAGTATCAAGAAGCCATTCTTTAGTGATGCAGACATGGCTAGAAATACTCGAAATATCCACATAAGACAGAGGAAGACTGGAAACAGAGTAATAAAAAAATAAACGACAAAAAGGAAGAACCAATGGAAGCCACATTTCATATTTTATTCCATGGGCTTAGGTTGGTGAGGGGAGTACAAGCAAATTCCAGCAAACATATACGACCACTATTCTCATGTAATGCACAGTAAATAAAAAAGGTAAAGTCTTTCAGCCCTAAACCAAAACTAAAGTACTCCAAAGGGAGAAATCAACAACATTTATAGAAGCAATCAAGTACCAATCCAAACAAACATATAACCTCTATCATTCTACACCCAAGCATCCAAACAAAACTCAAAATCCCACGAAGATCAATACATAACAAAAGGATAACGAGAATGAAGGAAGAGTCCATAGGAGGCATACCTGGAAATGTTCCTCTCTGGTAAGAAAATCTCCACTGGTATATCGCCTCAGATCTCTTACTCTGCTTTGCCGTGTTTCCTTCCTCTCTCTACGAAGACAATCTTAGAATCCTCCTCCTCCTTAGAATCCCCCCCCCTCCCCCTTTTTTATTCCTTCAAAAGCCTAATCTAAACTCAAAGGGCAGCCAAGGTCACGATGAGGGGTCAAGTAAATCCCTCAACTAAAGTCTCCGAGGTGGCTAAAAAAAGAGAGTAAATTGTATGAGTAGTCATGGGCCACCAAGAGACTACTATGAAGTATCGAATGAGCTCCTAATAGGACATGTGCTAGAAGGGCAAAATTGAGGGTCTACAATACCTTTTTAGGATCACATAAGGGGATACTTTGTCTCAATTCCATGAGATATCATGGTGCCTACATTGAGAATACCTATTGTTACTGGCTTTCATCAACAATGACCCAATCCATAGGGAATATGTGATCAACTTACAATCTCACCCATAAATCAAAGACACTAGTAACTTTAGCATAAACTCAATATTCTCTCAAGGTTGAGAGACAACATAATGAAGCAATTTGGTGAGGTCATGACTACTTGATAGCCTTAATTCATGACTTATTGTAGGTCATATCCAATGTGTAACCATGCACACTAATGCACTCACCATGGGAAACTCATCCCAATAGCGAAGATCAATCATCCTTCCAATTAGGAGGTGGTGCACTACAACCTATAATGGGTTGCCTAGACCCACGAATCGGCTGGGAACAAGTCATCTATTTGTAAGGAATCCATGACTTGGATCTTCCGTGCAACTCTTAAAGCACCAAGTCACGTACAATGCAAAATATGCATGCAAGAATGCTCATAAAAGTGTAATGCATGGAATAAATTAAAACAAATAAAAGTGAAACTAGAATATCATTAAATAATGAATTCCAAATTTGTTACATCATGTCATGCTTTTAAGGGCTCTATCTTAACAACATCAATTTAATTT
This sequence comes from Vitis amurensis, assembly GCA_037355405.1. Lineage (NCBI taxonomy): Eukaryota > Viridiplantae > Streptophyta > Magnoliopsida > Vitales > Vitaceae > Vitis > Vitis amurensis. The sequence goes on from CM074694.1 coordinate 24,775,635, forward strand.
GTTCTAAGATCATCAAATTTTTATTTAACACAACCTCGTTGATCTATATACAACACAACTTGACTTCTCCTTAATTTGATATCATATTTTTTTTTCTTTTTTTTTCTTTTTCTTTTGAAAGTAAAGGCATTTTATACCATGATATCTTTGATTTTCCATTTTATTTTTCATCGTGGTTGCCTTTGTTTCCACTTTGGAGGTGTTTCCAAATGTTACAAGTGAGCAACTTATATTTAAGGGCATGAATTTTGGTAAGTGTATGAGAGTTTTGCTTATCTTAAGATTCAAGTATATACTAACTTACTTCAAGAAACAATTATAATGAACTTAGTCAAACAAGGCATGTAGACAATAAGATTTGAGCATGATGTACAAAGGATCTTTCCAAAGATATCAAAGTCTACTTTATGAGTTAAACTTAAGAAGTCTTCCTCTTGATCAAGCACAAGATGTACCTAAGGTTGAAATTCCACTCTCTGAAGACATTTAATTATCAAAAATCATATCATCAATAGTGATTAACAAATATCTAAGAATCAATCCACATCAAGTCTTGTAGATATAGTATATTATCCAGTTCTCAAACTTGAGATATTAAAAATCATGCCAATATATCAAGTAAAAAATCAAAAATCATACGCCCAAAGCAAACCAGAAGAAAACCCAAGGAAAAAAAGTAGACAATGAAACAATTAAGCTCAAAACCTTTCAAGGCCTATAACATTAGATAATTAGTCAATTAGGCATATGCCCAAGGATTTCCTAAGGAACTCAAACCTAAGAGAATTCAGGGGTTTGTAAAGATATCTGCCAATTGATGTTTCGTGAGGACAAACTCTAGAAAGACAACATTTTCTTCAACAAGATCCCTAATGAAATGATGACAAATTTCAATATGTTTAGTACGAGAATGAAGAACATGATTCTTTGATATATTTATAGAACTAGAGTTTTAATTATATATGTTCATGGTCCTTTACTCAATCCTATAGTCTTTCAGTATTTGTTTCATCCACAAGAATTGTGTACAACAACTTTCAGCGACAATATATTCAACTTCAACAATAGATAATGATATAGAATTTTTTTTCTTACTAAGCCAACCCACAAAACAATCACCAATAAAAAAGTGAGCATCATATGTGCTTTTTCTATCCTCAACATTTTCGACCCAATCAACATCAAAATAACTAACAATCATAAGAGAAGAATCATAGGGATACCAAAAACCATAGTCAAGAGTCTCACTAATATATAATATAATTCTTTTAACAGAAATTAAGTGTGACTCTTTGGGGTTTGCTTGTTAGTTAACACAAACACCAACATAAAATGATATGTTAGGACGACTCACTATGGGGTATAATAAGTTTCCCATCATACTCCTATAGAGCTTTTTTTTCAACATCCTTTCTAGATGCATCCTTACTAAGCTTACTGGTAGTGTTCATAGGTGTCCTAGAGTGTTTGGTGTATTCTAGACCAAATTTCTTCACTAACTACCTAGCATATTCAAATTGTGAAAGAAATATTTCATCTTTTAGTTGTCTAATCTACAATCCTAAGAAGAAAGTTAGTTCACCAATCATACTCATCTCAAATTCAGTCTTCATTTCCCCAACAAAACTAAAGACAAGATCACTAGAGGTGTCTCCAAAAACAATAACATCAATATAAATTTGGATCACTAATAATTAATCCTTGTATCTATGAGAAAACAAGGTTCTATCAACTTCCCTTTTCTCAAACTTTTTATCCAAAAGATAGGTAGTAATCATCTCATACCAAGCTTTATGAGCTTGTTTTAATCCATAAAAGGCTTTCTTCAACCTATAGATATGATTGGGGAATTTCGAATCCTCGAAACCCTTAGGTTACTCAACATAAACTTCTTTACTTAGAATCCCATTAAATAAAGCACTCTTGACATCCATTTGATAAAGCTTCATTCTCAAGGAGCATACTATAGCCCAAGTATCTTGATTGATTCTAGTTGGGCTACGAGTGGAAATGTCTCTTCATAATCAATCCTCTCCATTTGTGAGTATCCTTGGGCTACTAATCTTGCTTTGTTCCTTCACAATGATCCTATTTTCATCTTGTTTATTTTTTAAAATCCATTTTGTACCTATAACATACTTATTTTTAGGCCTAAGTACTAAATACCACATATCATTCCTAGTGAATTGATTCAACTCTTCCTAGAGTGTGGTAGTCTAAGACTCATCTTCTAAATCTTACTCCATGTTATTGGGCTCCAATTGGGAGGTATAGCATATAAGATCCATCTCATTTAATCTTGATTATCTCCTAGCAATTACACGTTCATTCACGTTACCTATAACTTTTGAGATACAGTAGTTCTTGGGTACTTTGGATTTATGCTTATTCCCCATTTCTTCATAATTATCTTCTTGAGATATATTCTCATCCTTGTTGGGGTCAACTTCACTTTGAGGAATATTATTTGGGTTCTTTGATTTCTCCTTAGGAAAACTCACAAAGAAGTATCTTGAAAAATCATCCACAACAACTAAGACAAATCTCTTACCACTTCTACTCTCAATATGCATGGGACCCATAAGATCCATAAGAAGAAGGTCTAAAGGTCTAGTAGTGGTCCTAATTTCCTTAACCTTTTTGTGTGAACTTTTTTATTGTTTACCCACCACAAATGGGTTTAGGTTCACCACTAAGTTTAGGGATTCCTCTAACGTTTTCACCATTAACTAAGTGTACAAGATCCCTATAGTTTATTTGACCTAGCCTTCTATGCCAGAGTTTAGTAAGGTCTAGCTTTGCACTAATGCACATAAGAGGTGTCTTAGAGTTAGGATTTATTGCATAACAGTTGTCAACTATCCTATGTCCTTTGGTAATGACTTTTCCTTCTTTATTGACTACCTTGCATAAGTCTTAGCAAAAATTCACCCTATAATCTTTGTCATAGATTTGACTAATACTTAGGAGGTTTGCCTTGAGTTCATCTACATAAAGAACTCCATCTAACTTAGGACAAGTAGGGATAGATATACTTCATTTGTCTTTCACAAGCTAAGCTTCCATCCCCAAAGGTCATTGTGCCACCATTATAGTCCTTAAGAGATATGAAAGAAGGACTTGTCTCTTTTCATGTATCTAGAGCAACCACTATCAAAGTATCACTCACTAGAAGACCTAACTTTAAGTGCAGTGAAGACTACTTGACATTTAGGCCTATTTTTTTTTCATTCAAACTTGTTTAATCCTAGGTGGTAACTTAGAGGAGCTTTGTTGAGATATAGGCTTTTGATTAGGTTTATTCCCTTTTCCATTATTCAAGATGTTATTTTTAAGGGAATTAAAGTCATTCATTAGCCTATTTATTTGAGATTCAAATCTCTCTAGGAACTTAGTGTAACACCTATACTGAGTGTGTCCTATTTTCTTTCAGTGTATAGTGATAGGTTTATGAGAAATGCTGCTTGGTTGGGGGTTTCATCTTTTCCTTTAACAAACACAATTTCTCCACTAGAAAGAGTTTCATCTTTATTAATATACCCCAAACCTCATTTATCACCATGGGTTTTGCATTTATCAAGTATTTCATTAAGCATTTTAGTTCTAAGGTGAAATATCTCATTCACAAATGAAGAAGACTTACTATTTTTCATCTCTTGAGTAAGAGCCTTATTCTTCTCAATAAGAGAATGATGTTTAGACTCAAGAAATCTAATTTTTTTTCAAGTATATTAATCTTCTTTTCTTTTAGAACATCAATCTTAGTTTTGTAAGCTTCAAGTATATGATGGTATCTTAAATAATTATTGATAAGTTTTTCATGCTCAACAACAAGATTATTCAAAAAAGTAGCTTTTTGATCATTAGTGAATTCATTATCACTATCACTATCACTATCACATTCACTATCATGCACAAATTCCATAGATGCAACAAAAGCTAAAAAGTTATTAGGATCATACCTTGTATCTTCAAAAGTTGTGGAACCACTTTCTTCAAAATCAAGGTCACTCCATGTAGCTTGCATAGACTTTTTGATATTTTTTGGGTTAGGACAATCAGTAGCAAAGTGTCCCAAACCACCATAGTTAAAGCATTCTACTTTCTTACCTTTGGAGGAACCTTTGTCATTTTCTTTGGATGATTTCTTAAGTCTCTTTCCTTTTCTAGATTCTTGATTTTTGCAAAACTTTTTGTTGAATTTCATTACCGTTTTAATTATTTTAGTCATGTAAGTCAATTCATTCCTAGTTATATTATGTGACATTTCAGTATCTTTTTCCTCATTCTCCGAAGCCTTAAAGGCAGAGTCTTGGGGCTTTTGAGAATTAGGTAGGGACATCTCATATGTCTATATAAAGCCAACAAGTTCATAAAATCTCATCTAATCAATGTCTTTGCTTTCCTCTATGGCAATAACTTCAGGTCTAAATCTCTTTGGGAGAGAACTCAATAATTTTTCTTACTACATTTGAATCTAGAATGGGTTCTCCAAGGTTCAAAGAAGAATTAACTAATAATCTCAAATTTAATTTTGATTTTCATGCATCGTAATAATCTCAAATTTAGTAGTAAGCATTTGCAATTTAGAAACTTTAATAGTAGACATACCTTTATGAGTGACTTGAAGGATATCTCATGCTTCCTTAGCACGAGTATGGTTTGTTATCTTGCGAAACTCATCTGGACGAACTCTATTAAAGATACTAAATAAAGCCCTATCATTGGCTTCACTTCCTTCATTATCAGCTTTGTCTCAATCTTGTTTAGGTTTTAATTCTCCAAGTGATCTTCCACGGACATCAAGAAAAAATGAGGGTGTTCACCTTGCATTTTCAGAAAAAACTTCATCTAGAAACAATAGGGATGGTTACTCCCATAGAAGCAAGGTGGACTATTTAAAGGAACCCTATTTTTTTATTGTTTCATACTAGACTTACAAAATCAATAAAAAAAAATCATTTTTATCCTATATAATTAATAAAAATTTGATTTTTAATCAATACGAAAAAAAAAATCGATTTTTATTTGTCTATAATATCAATTGAAAAACCAAAAGTCTAATAGGATAACACCCAAAGGGAAGGGGGGTGAATGGGTGTATTTAAAAATTATTTGTATATTATAACTAACTTTTTCCTTGCAAGAAGTTAGAGATTATTAATTCATTCAACAATGGACAATGTAATCAAGATAATCAAATATATGTAACGAGGCACAAGGACATTTACGTGGAAAACCCTCACACCAATTATGGAGATAAAAAACCATGAGATCTAAGACTGTTAATCTAAATTCACTATATGAGATCAAGTTACACAAATTTACCTGACTACTTTACCCTAAAAACTTACTCTTCAATATCTACAACTTAATCCACGTCTGTGATGCAACAATCCTTAATTGTTCCAATGAATACACTTCAGTCTCGCTAAAGGGATGAAGATCTTCAACCCCAAGATTCAAAGCTTGAATTCTTTGAATGAGAGATCATGAATGGTATGACTCGTTAAGCTTTCTCTTAAAGAGACTCTTTTGAATCTCTCTAATCTCTTACCCTATAAGGGTTATAGAGAGGTATATATAGGCAAATAACCCGAAGAGATTTGATATGCATAGGTTTCCAAATCCAACTTATGTGAAATTCTCAAAATTATTCTCTAATTTTTTGCAAGAAATACATGAGTGCTTGAGCGCACATAACCACCACTTGAGTGCCTCGGGTGCTTGAGTGGTGCTAAGCGCTTGAGCGGTCCCAATGCTTAAGTGTTGATGCCTACTCAAGTGTCCCCTATTTCATTCACTTTAAAAAATAAAAATAAAATCAATTTTTGTAGATTTAAAAGATATCGTTCCTCTTTATATCTAATAGAAGTCTAACTTGCCACAAGTCAAACCTTTTCAGATGTACCTGTGACTTCTCGGTTGAACGAACAACAACCCTTGATCTTCAATGAAGAGCAAGTCACTATCTAACAGGACTTATGTGGCCAAACATTAAAAGAAATAAAATTATCGACATACAAACAAGACTCAATGTCCTAACAACATCTCTATCATTTAGATTCCATATATGTATATTACACCCAACAAACTTAAAATGATTGAAAATTTCATGATATATCTAATTTAATGGCAATATAAAGACCACCAAAAAGAATGATATTTGACATTCTAATCATAATGCATTTTTGTTAGTTCAAGATGTAATTTTTATTTGTTTTCATTAAGATTATGTTTGTTTTTTTGAAAAGTAGTAAAAAAAAAAAAAAACAAAATGTAATAAAAAAAAGTGAAAAAAAATGAAAAAAAATAAAAAATAAATTTTAAATTAATAAATTATTTTTACACACTTCTTCAAACTTAACTCATTTAGTTTTTATCTTTTATATAAAAATTAAGTAATTTAAAAAAAAAGTTTCTAACTAATTTTAATTATATTTTATTTTCTTTCATATTTCTTATAGTAAAATAAACATAAAAAACATTTTCCTTAAAAAAAATTTCCCCTTTTTCCATAACATTTTTCAAGGAAGAAGACCAAAAAAACCATATAGCCTAATTATGTTTAATCTTTTTAGAAATATCCCATAAAATATGGAACTTTCCAAGTCAACCAAACATCGTTTAAAAGAACGAATGAAAAGAAAAGTAAAATGAATAAAGCATACACTAATAAATTTCGTATGAAGTTGGAATATAATTAATGCTAGCACATGAAGCTACATTTGATAATATCACATCTCTTCAATAACACTTAATTATAATGTCCCTAATAATAATAATTCACATCTTATATTCATGTTGCCTGATAATAAGAAAATGGACACCATCAAAACTAGGATAAAATAAGTATTGAAAGTCTTCACCTAATGAATAATAAATGTCCATATTTTCTATTAGGCCACATGGGAGTTTTCCATGAACGAATCAACGTCTCAGTTGTAGCCTTCACCTAATATATAACATAACATGGGCAAGTTAACATATTATATTGTCTTGATAAACCTAAGTTTATATTTTTTTTTTCTTTCTTATCACCTCTTACTTTTTAATAACATTAGAAGTTCAACTTTTGTATCAAAATCAAATTATTAAATCAACAAAACTTCATCCAAAAATAGAAAATCAATCAATTCAACAATAATAAATTTTATGAGGCACCATATTGACCAAAACCTAAACCAACTTCAGATCTTTCTTCAAATATTCACACTTATAAATTTTCATCCTAAAAGAATTATCGATAACATATATTTATTTACCATTACTTTGATATTTTGGTAATCTAATTTATGGCCAAGCGCAAGCATAATTTAAATTTAAAATCATTATCAATTCTCTCCCAAATATTTTCTTTTGTAGTTGATATTTGAACATTTATCAATATAAAAATTATTGTGTCGATAATATTTTCACTCCCAACGAAAATGATGGCATAAGATGTAAGGCTCAAGATTCGGTAAGCTTGAGATTTGATATTGGTTTTGAGAAAATATATCTAAAAAAGCAAGTATGAGATTATGTGTGCTTGAGATTTGGTGTTGACTTAAATTTTGATGTGATTTTAATAATACAAAGAGGATTAGTTTTATCTTATTGAATTAACTTTTGATAATTTCAAGTCTTAGATTGAGTTTTGTCCGTCTCATCTAAAATATTAATTAATGTTTGACGTGGATAGCCTAAACTTTTTATTACATTCAATTACCATCATTTTTTATTACATTCAATTACCATCATTTAAGTAGTTTATTCCTAATCTTAAAGAGTAACATTGTTGTACACTAACAATCCTTCCTTTAACACTTCTATGGAGTGAACCCATAACTCTTAACTCCAATATTAATTCTTGGATGGGTATTTATCATTTCTTCTCAAAACCAATTATATTCAATGAGAATAAACTAAATTTTTTATGGCTTTCAACCACCATCATTTTGATTGCCCATCTCTATACTTAAAAGAATGACATTATTGTTGCACCCTGATGATGAGAAATAGTTTTATTCACTACTTTTAACGAATTTGTTATTTTGATTAAATATACTTCTTTTTATTAAAAGTTTTGTAGCATTCTTTGAACAGATAACAAATTAATCGATTTCAATTTTAATAATATATAGTGAGCTTGTAGACTTGTTTTATTTTCTAATTTTTATATCATCACACTTTGGTTTATAAATTGATTCGTTAACTATATTTATGTATATGTCGCTTTCCTTTGACATTTTATAAATCATTGTTCATGTGATATGCATGAAGAATTTACTAATATTTTACTTAAAATATTTTAAGAAATAAAAAGTATTTAAACCACTTCATTTGAAAAAATAATGTATTACCAGTGTTGTCATTTTTATATTCACAAAAGTCTACTATAAATATTTTTATAAATTCTCTCTTATTATTCACACTTTTCCATCCTTAGTGGTATTGGGCAAATATTTTTTGTTACAAAAGTTACAAAATAAAATATAGTTATAGTGAAAAAATTATTAAAACAAGTATACATGACATAGAATGTATATTATTATAATATATTAGCTAGTTTTAAGTTCTAATATTTAATTGTGGGTGAGTGCTTATTAATGAAGCTTCTCCATTTTTTTCTCTTTTTAAAGGCCTTCTAATTAACATTTTTGGACTATTTTGCAGAAAATGAACAAATTAGGTAACTTGAGTTTTAATTAATATAAGTTTATCCAATTGGTTTTCCCCTCCTTCAATGCTTGGTCTCTGTTACAACCTTGTGATTTGTATTCATTAGTAATTAATTGATGGTATCATTTTCTATAAAATATTGAGTGGTAGTTTAGATTCAATTTTTGTATTTAAATTATTTGTATATCTTTCTTCTAGAAGGAGTATTCAATCTTGTTTGGTAACTATTTTTGAAAAATAGTTTTTAACAATAGTTTTTGAAAATTGTTTTATGATATTTTGTAAAATAAAAATTTATTTAAAACTTGAAATGTTTTTAACATGTTTTTAATATTTTTAAATATGTTTTGAAAATAATTTTTGTGTAAAACTTTATTTTTATTCATTTTATATATTTATATAATTATTATTTTAAGCAATTTTCAAAAAGCAAGTGAAAAAAATAAAAAGATGTTATCTTAAAATATTCTATTTTTTTCTTAAAAATAGAAAATAGAAAATAGTTTTTTTTATTACCACACATGTTTTCTAGTTTTTTTTAAAGAAAAAATAAAAAAAAATTGCTCTTGAAAACAATTGTGAAATCAAAAAACAAAAAGATTCTACACTTTTTTTTTTCTAAAACTTCTATATTTTTATAATATTAGGTCATGTTTGACTAAAAAATTAAGGATAAAAATAAAAAGAAAAAGGTAAAAAAAAAATTCTAAAAAATTATCTCCTATTCGTTTGCCAGGGAAAAACTACAAGTAAAACAATTAAAATTACATAGGAATACACTTTGGATTCACAAAATTTTCTCATCCTTTTTTTTTTTTTTTGAAAGAAATATAAAAGGGAAAAATCTTTTAGATTATGCTTGATTATTGAAATATTTTAAAAAATAATAACTAATCCTTGATATTTAGTTTTACTATCGAAAAATAAGAAAAACTAAATAAATTAATTAAAAAATTTGTATTTTCAAATTATTTAATCTTTATATGGGAATTATTAACATAATTTTTTTATTTTAAAATTATTTTTTATTTTCTTCATTATTTCTTTCCTTTTTTTTTTTATGATATCTTACATAGCATATATGAGAAAACTCCTAACGTTATATAAGTGTGAGTTCATATTAATAATATAGATAAACTTTAAAATAGTGAGGATCCCTTTAAACTCAGAATAAATAATATGTGTACTGTTGGATTGGATATGGATAGTTACATTCTCTTTTTTTTTTTTTTTTTTTTTCCTATTTGCTTTATCTTGGCTCCTCATAATCAGCCAAATGTCCATCCAAAAGACTTGGACGTAAAGGAAAAAAAGTAAATGAATAAAGCAGTGGAGCATAAATAATACATTGGTTATAAGGTTGAATGAGAACAGATGGCACCACATTTTATATTGACAACGACCGCATTTTATGGGAAGTATTATTTAATACTTGTCCACCTATTACATAATATTATTCAGTGCCCATGTGACTCAGCAACGATCTATTTTTTCTAAGTCTCTTATGTTGTATTTGTTTTTTGGTTGAATAGAAAAAACCAAATATTTTAGCTTTTTCTATTCAGCTAAAAGTACCTTATTGATACTAACCAACATAATTAAAATGAATTTATTATCAATAAGTTTAGTTTAATGATATTGGTTGATGTCAATGAGTTACTTTTAACTTAATAGAAAAAGCTAAAATATTTAGTTTTTTCCATTAAGCCAAAAAACAAACACAACCTTAGACTTTTACGTATTAATTTTTTATCATATTCATTGTTTTTAGATTTAATAATTATACATTTACAACTACTTTATAGTAAAAATATAATATTATTTATAAATTAATAAATTATTTATTTATCAATAAATTAATAATCCTACAAAAATGATAAATTCTCTTGGTTCCAAGAGTATTATTTTAGTGTAGTTGGAGAGACACCCATTCCTTTACTGATATTATTGGAAGAGGTGAAAGCAAAAAGGGTGTGATACGGAAGTTGTTTTCATTTAAGAATAAATCTTAAAGTTGTTGCCATACTTGGTACTGGGGGTTGGTTAAGGCCACCCTTGCTCTCAATTGGTCTACAATGAGAGTTTAAGAACAAAATAATCCATTTGTAAAAAAACTGACAATAATAGTATCCATATCAAAATATTTGTCAAAATAATCTTTTGTATCCACGTAAGCATTCACATGGATTTTTTTTTAAATGTAAAAAACCACCGTTGATAACTATGGTTTTAAAAGTTTCAAAAATATCATTAAAACCACAGTTTGTGACTGTGGTTTTACAATTTTTCTTAAAACCACAGTTACTAATTATGGTTTCAAATTTATTTTTAATTCACCCCGTTTGGATGGTAGTGTGATTTTAATATTATTTTTAAAATATTTTTTATCATAATAACCATAAAATCACAGTTAGTAACTATGGTTTTAGAAATATAATAAAAACCACAGACTATACATGGTTTCACACTTTACCAAAATTTCTTAACGATGTACCAAATTTCCTTAAAGTTCATTTAGGAGTGGAGATATTTTTTTGCAATTTTTCATTGTCAGTTTAAAATTATTTTTTTTACAAATTATTCTTAATAAATTTTTTCTTTACGATTGTTTTAAAATTATATATATATTTTTTTATCTTTATTTTTTTTCATATTTTCCTTGAAATTTTGATAAAATAATTTCTCCTACATGCATTCCCATAAAAATTTATATATTTATGGTAAATAAAATATTTATTTATTTTATGAATTTTATCACATATGAATTAAATAAAATTATTTTTTCATATTATTTTTAAATTTTAAAATAATTAAACAAATTGTTTATATTATTTAAAGTTTATATTTTCAGATAAAAAATAATATCAATGATTATGATTTTAGGTTATTCATTACTAATTATGGTTTAATGGTTATTATGATAAAAAAAATATTTTATCATTAAAATGGAGGTGGATTAAAAATAATTTTGAAACCACAGTTAATAACTGTGGCTTTAAGGAAAATTGTAAAACCATAGTTACAAACTATGATTTTAAGCATATTTTTTAAACTTTTAAAATCACAGTTACCAATTGTAGTTTTTTACACTTAAAAAAAAAAATTCATGTGAATGCTTACGTGAATATAAAAGATTACTTTGACAAATATTTTGAAATGAGTACTATTCTTACCATTTTTTTTTTACAAAAGGATTATTTTGGTTTTAAACTCCTATAATGATGAAAGAGTGGTACGATACTTGAGCCTATGCGACACCTCAAACCCTGAGGATAAGGGTACCGTGGTCAAAGTCAAAATCTAAATCATCAAATTTAAAGCAGCTTCTAATGGAAGCATTCATCCTACACTAATACCTCCTCATTGATATCACGTGGGGAATAATATAAAAGAGTTTCACTCCATATATAGTATCGAATTAAATCTTGGGAGATATCACCTTTTTTAATAAAAATCAATTAGTATGTAAGCTTATTTAATTCAATTTCTTTGAAAAAATTTACACTTTCAATTTATCGATAAAACAACATAATAGTTGTAGTAGAGTAATTGAAATGTTTTACATAGATTCACGGGCTGATCTAATGGATTGAAAAATAAACCTATTTTTGGGTCTGATTGATTTTATTTTATTTTTAACAATTATGTAATTGAGTTATCCTTGTACCAATTGGATTGACCAACAATGTGATAGACTACTTTTGATATAAGTGGGTCAATGCATCATCATGTGGGTTAGGAGTAGTGTTAAAGCCGAAAGTCGTGAATAATTGAGTCTATTACCATTGAGTTAATACCTTTAAAAATGCTTTTAGAATTGGATCAGTTTTTAAATCAAAAAATTTAATAGTTTGTGGTTTATTGATTAGACTAATAGTTAAACCATGATCAAATCAATTATATTATAAACTATGCATCAATTTTCATAAACCTTACAAATGGCTTAGTAGTAGTGTTCCCATTACTCACAGGTTAGCTAGACATGTGCACAAATCTGGTCCTTATAAAAGGGATTGGTTTTTTTTTTTTTTGCACTCTGGTTCAAGAATTAACTTTAAACTAACAACTTTGAAGTAGAATTTTTCAATACTTTTGAAATATGAAAACGAACAATTTTGATTTTTTTATTTATTTATTTTAAAGGGATATTTGCACAACTATTCATAATTTTTGCATACAATTGTGAAGTGTGACACTTTCAAATTTAAACAAGTATTTTTCTTTACATTTCAATTTTATTTTAATAAGCTATTCATTAACTTTTTAACAAGCTTAAGAGCGAAATGTTTGAGTTTTGAATGTATGAAACATGTCAAAGATTAAAGGAGAAGAAAGAAAGTATTTAAATCTAAAATTTATTTCAATATACATTATTAATAGTAAAATATCATATTTTACTCTTTAATAAATTAAAAAAATCTAAAAACTTATATTTTAAAGTTTTTAAGAATTTTTATAACTAATTATAACTTTAATAACATGTAAAATTTATATTTAATTTTATATTGATATCATGAATTTATATTGGTGTCACAATTGGATAGTGATTGAATCATGGATCCAACTAGTCCAATAACTTTTCGGATACATTGACCCATTCGGTTATAAAAACATGATAATAACTATAAAATTTTATATATATTATCACATTTACAAGTAAAAAATCATGCACGATTTCAAACTTGATTCTTTTATACATTTGGGTGATATTAGAGGTTGAATTTTTTATCTTAATATATATTAATGCCTATCATGAATACACATTTGAGTGATATTGGTGGTTGAATTTTTTATCTTAATATATATTGATGCCTATCATAAATAAAAAGTATGAAGACATAATACAACTGTATTTGAGTTGTAGAAAGCATGGTGTTTCCCACGTCTCTACCTATGGAATTATAAAATTCACACCAAGAATGCATCATCAAATGAGCACATCCACTGCATGTGACCCCCCATGTGATATGTCACTACACTCTTTCCCAACTCTTCCAACTTCTTCATCTATATTTTAATCGACAAGTTTAAATTTCTTTAAAATGTTGACATAGAATTGAGAATAATGCTAATCACAATTTTCACACAATTAAAAGTTTTGTACTTTTTTTTATTTAAGGAATAATCATTTTTTTCCTTATATATATATATAGCCTTACTCTATGAATGGCCCTTTCTCCTCTTGGCCAAAGGAAATCCAAATTAGCTTGAATTTTGATATAAATGAAGTTGTTCAATTTGCCTTTTTTTTTTTTTTTTTTTTTTTTTTTTTATTGTAATTTTCTATTGCTTTTATAAAGGTTGAGTTTTATTTTGGAAACTTTTCACAAAAATACAAGGAAAAAATAGGGAGAAAAATAAAATATAAAAAAGTTTAAAAAAAAAAAAAAAGAAGAAGTAGAAAATAGATGTAAAATTAATAAATTATTTTTAATTATTTTTTCAAATTTGTTTCATTTATATGTTTTATTTATATAAAGATTAAATAATTTAAAATATATAATTATTTTAATTAATCTTAATTATTTTGATTATAAACCAAATATCATAAAATTATTTTTCTTAATTTTTTTTCTTTTCTATATATCTTCCATATTCTTTTCTTAATAATGTTGTATCCATAATAATAATACTTTTGGATGCTGAGGAAACCCAACCATATTTTATATCATGTCACATGGGGCTTGGAATAGTTGTAGGTAGACAAGTTAATAATTGATTTGAAATCTTCAACCACTAATTTAAATTCTTCACCTAATCAATAATAAATGTCCATATCTTTCTACTATCTTTCTACCAGGCCACATGCATGGGACTTCGAATGGTTTAAAGTGAACATGTTCCCTGATTAATTTGGAGCTTTCACATAATATATAATATATATTTTTATATATATAAAATTAAATAATTTAAAAATATATAATTATTTTAATTATTTTGATTTGATTTTCTATCATAAATCAAATACCAGAAAATAATTTTTCTTAGTTTTTTTTTTCTATATATCTTCCATATGTGTTTGTTCTTTTTTAGAAATATCCCATAAAATATGGACCTTTTCTAATCAACCAAACACCCAGGAGGAACAAAAAAGAAAAGAAAGAGAGAGAGAGAACTTAGAGAAAAATAAAATGAAAAAACTGTTAAAGATAGTATACATTTTATATAAAGTTGGAATATAAATCAATGGAGCCACACCCCTTCAACAACCCTTAATCATGTTGTATCCATAATAATAATTCACATTTTTTTTATTTATTTTTCATATCAGTACACATGCGACCAGATCATGAGCAATAATAAATGTCCATATTTTAATAGATTTGAAATCTTCACCCATTAATTTAAATTCTTCACCTAATCAATAATAAATGTCCATATCTTTCTGCCACTAATTTGGAGACTTTACTTGTTGTATAATACTATAAAATGTTGGATAGATCACTAACCTCATTTAAATAATAAAATCTTCTAATTCTTTTTTTTTTTTTCTAATTTTTACATGATTGTGCTTTATTTTATAAATTAATTAATAATTATATTTATTTATCTTGGCTTCCCGTACATATTTTATGAAAATATTATCCATGTATGTAATACACAAGATGAATGCACCCTTACAATTAAATTCATCTTTTAAATTTAAAAAAAAAAACTAAAAATTAATATTTTTTTTCCTTAACATTTAAGTAATAAAAATAACATAACCAATTTAATTTGGTTTTTCATTTTTTAAAAATTACTCTTATATTTCACAACTTTTCATCCTTAATGTGCTACAAATCTTTTTACCACTATAAGGGTTATGAAATAAAAATTATATGTATGGAATAAATAAGAAAAAGAAAATTAAATTATCTTATTATTTTGCAATGTAGTTCCGATTCCCAAACTTTTCTCAAATCTTTTTTATTATATTTGATTCTTGGAAAATGACAATAAAAAATATTTTTTTCTAATGTTTGGTTTTCATATAGAAGATATCGAATATAATTAAAATTAGTTAAAATTTTTTGTATTTTTAAATTATTTATTTTTTATGTTCAAAACTTAAAATAATTAAAATGAGTTTAAAGAATATATAAAATAATTTATTAAATTAAAAATCATTTTAATTTTTATTCATTTTTTTCACATTTTTTATTAAACTTACGAAGAACCAAACACATTCTTAGTATTTCTTCATTTTTTGTTAATGTTGTTTTCCCTTTTCTTTTTCCATGGTATTTAAAAATAATAAATTTGTTCTTTTTTCTTTTACGGTATGTTTGGTTTTTGAAAAATTTTAGGGAAAGAAAATAAAGAGAAAATAATGAAGAAAATAAAAAATTGATTTAAAATTAATAAATTATTTTTATATGTTTTTTCAAACTCATTTCACTTCATTTCTTTTATTATATAAAAATTAAATAATTTTAAAATATTTAAATTTTTACTTAATTTTAATTATATTTAATTTTTTTTTTTTTAAATTTAAAGTGAAACAAAACATGAAAAAACCATTTTTCATCTTTTAAATTTGAAAAAAAAAAACTAAAAATTAATATTTTTTTACTTAACATTTAAGTAATAAAAATAACATAACCAATTTAATTTTTGGTTTTTCATTTTTAAAATATTACTCTTATATTTATGTGTATGGAATAAATAAGAAAAAGAAAATTAAATTGTCTTATTATTTTGCAATGTAGTTTCGATTCCCAAACTTTCCTCAAATCTTTTTGGTTATATTTGATTATTGGAAAATGACAATAAAATATATATAAAAAATATTATTCTCTAATGTTTGGTTTTCATATTGAAGATATGGGATATAATTAAAATTAGTTAAAAATTTTGGTATTTTTAAGTTATTTATTTTTTATGTTGAAAAGTTAAAATAAATAAAAGGAATTTAAAGAACATATAATTAATGTTGTTTTATGTTTGGTTTTTGAAAAATTTGTGAGAAAAAATAAAGAAAAATAAAAAATAAATTTAAAATTAATAAATTATTTTTATATGTTTCTTTAAATTTATTTCATTTAATTTTTTCCATTAAATAAAGATTAAATAATTTTAAAATATATAAGTTTTTAATTAATTTTAATTATATTTAATTTTTTTAAAAAATTTATAATGAAAAAACCTTTTATTTATTTATTTATTTTCCCTAAGAATCAAACCTAACCTTAGCTTCCAAATTTCGGATCCAAAAGTAACTGAATGTTACGAAAAAAAAAAAAAGAAAAAGAATGAAGTACAGGAGCATAAATGGTACATCAATTTTATATTGACTACCTTCAGTACCTTTAATTGCAGCGTGTTGACTTGTCCACCGCATTCATAATATCAGCCGGTACCCATGTGATTTGGCCCATCCCATCCCATCCACCCCTATAAAGATATCTCTTACTTTGTTCCCTATTCTCTCACAATTCCCTCAGCTTCTCATCTTGTACGTGCTGTATTTTCTTGGCTTTCTGCAACTTTGAGTTGTTCCAAAATGGCTGACCAAATTCCATTCGGTGTTGTGGATCACATTGTGACCAAGTTGGGGTCCAAGGCGTTTCAAGAAATTGAATCCATGTATGGTGTTCCAAAGGAGCTAACCAAGCTCAAGGACAACCTGGACGTCATCAAAGGTGTACTTCTGGATGCTGAGGAACAGCAGCAGCAGAAAACTCATGGAATAGAAGCTTGGGTCCAGAAGCTCAAAGGCGCCGTGTATGACGCAGATGACTTGCTGGATGACTATGCAACCCATTATCTACAGCGAGGAGGATTCGCAAGGCAGGTCAGTGACTTCTTCTCATCTGAAAATCAAGTTGCTTTTCGCTTTAAGATGAGTCATAGACTCAACGATATCAATGAAAGGCTAGACGCTATCGAAAAAAAAATCCCCATGTTGAATCTGACTCGACGGGAGGCAATACACATAGGAGTAGAGAATAGTTGGAGAGAAACCCACTCATTCTCGTTGCCATCTGAAATTGTAGGAAGAGAAGAAAACAAAGAGGAGATAATAAGGAAGCTGTCATCTAACAATGAAGAAATTCTTTCCGTTGTTGCCATTGTTGGCTTTGGGGGATTGGGTAAGACCACCCTCACTCAATTGGTATACAATGACCAAAGAGTAAAACATTTTGAGCATAAGACATGGGTTTGCATTTCTGATGATTCTGGTGATGGTCTTGACGTCACACTGTGGGTCAAAAAGATTTCAAAATCTATGGGAGTTCGGGATGTGGAGAGTCTGACCTTGGATGGTTTGAAAGACAAGCTTCACGAAAAAATAAGTCAAAAGAAGTACTTGTTAGTACTTGATGATGTTTGGAACGAAAATCCTGGAAAATGGTATGAAGTGAAAAAATTGTTGATGGTTGGTGCTAGAGGTAGTAAAATTATAGTAACCACCCGAAAACTTAATGTTGCATCCATTATGGAAGATAAGTCTCCCGTTAGTTTGAAAGGTCTAGGAGAAAAGGACTCTTGGGCTTTATTTTCAAATTTTGCATTTAGAGAACAGGAGATTTTGAAGCCAGAAATTGTAGAAATTGGAGAAGAAATTGCAAAAATGTGCAAGGGAGTTCCTCTCGTTATTAAGTCTTTAGCAATGATATTGCAGTCTAAAAGAGAACCGGGGCAGTGGTTGTCTATTAGAAACAATAAAAATTTGCTGTCACTTGGAGATGAAAATGAGAATGTTCTAGGGGTGCTGAAATTAAGTTATGATAATTTGTCAACTCATTTGAGACAATGTTTTACATATTGTGCTTTATTTCCAAAAGACTATGAGATTGAGAAAAAGTTGGTGGTACAACTATGGATAGCACAAGGTTATATTCAATCTTCAAATGATAATAATGAGCAATTAGAGGATATAGGGGATCAATATGTTGAGGAATTATTGTCAAGGTCATTGTTGGAGAAGGCGGGAATCATTCATTTTAAAATGCATGACCTTATACATGATCTTGCACAATCAATTGTAGAATCTGAGATCCTTGTTTTAAGAAGTGATGTAAATAACATTTCACAAGAAGCTCGTCATGTATCATTGTTTGAAGAGGTAAATCCTATGATAAAGGCTCTAAAGGGAAAACCCATAAGGACCTTTCTAAACCTTGGTGAAGATTCTTTTAAGGACAGTACAATTGTAAATTCATTTTTTCCGAGTTTTGTGTATTTACGTGCATTGAGTTTAAGTCATATGGGTGTAGAGAAGGTGCCAAAGTGTTTAGGCAAATTGAGTCATTTAAGGTATCTTGATCTTTCCTACAATCAGTTTAAGGTACTTCCAAATGCTATTACAGGGTTAAAGAATTTGCAAACACTAAAACTCATATGGTGTTGGAGATTAAAAAGAATTCCAGACAACATAGGAGAATTCATCAATCTTAGACACTTGGAGAATAAGGGATGTGATAACTTGACTCATATGCCACATGGAATCGGCAAGTTGACTTTACTTCAAAGTCTACCATTGTTTGTGGTTGGGAATGACATAGGGTTAAGGAATCACAAAATTGGTAGCTTGAGTGAATTGAAAGGCCTTAACCAACTAAGAGGAGAGTTACGGATAAGTAATCTTCAAAACGTGAGGGATGTTGAACTGGTATCCAGGGGAGAAATTTTGAAAGGAAAACAATATCTTCAGTTCTTGAGATTGGAATGGAAACGATGGGGCCAAGATGGGGGGTATGAGGGTGATAAGCCAGTGATGGAAGGCCTTCAACCACACCCACACCTAAACTGTATCTTCATAGAAGGTTATGGAGGTACGGAGTTTCCAAGTTGGATGATGAATGATGGGTTGGGTTCCCTGTTTCCCTACCTAATTAAAATTGAAATTTCGGGATGTTCAAGATGCAAAATTCTGCCACCCTTTTCTCAACTCCCTTCTCTCAAGTCTTTGAAGCTTCATGATATGAAAGAAGCGGTGGAGTTAAAGGAGGGTTCATTAACAACGCCACTCTTCCCATCTCTTGAATCGCTCGAACTCTCTGACATGCCAAAGTTGAAGGAATTGTGGAGGATGGACTTACTAGCAGAGGAAGGTCCTTCATTTTCTCGTCTTTCGAAGTTATATATTTATGAATGCTCTGGTTTGGCATCACTGCATCCTTCTCCTTCTCTTTCTCAATTAGAGATCAGAAATTGCCATAACTTGGCATCCTTGGAACTGCATTCATCTCCTTCTCTTTCTCAATTAGATATCAAATATTGCCCAAACTTGACATCCATGGAACTGCCATCATCCCATTGTCTTTCTAAATTAAAGATCACAAAGTGCCCTAACTTGGCATCCTTCAAAGTGGCTCCATTACCTTCTCTTGAGACACTATCTCTGTCAAGAGTTAGATATGGTGTGATATGGCAGATAATGTCTGTCTCTGCTTCTTCTTCGTTGAAGTCTCTGTATATTGAAAGCATAAATGATATGATATCTCTCCCAAAGGAGTTACTTCAACATGTTTCTGGCTTGGTAACGTTACAGATCCGTAAGTGTCCTAACTTGCAATCCTTGGAACTGCCGTCATCCCATTGTCTTTCTAAATTAGAGATCATAAAATGCCCTAACTTGGCATCCTCCAATGTGGCTGTGGCTTCATTACCTCGTCTTGAGGAACTAAGCCTGCGTGGAGTCAGAGCAGAGGTACTGAGGCAGTTAATGTTTGTCTCTGCTTCTTCTTCATTGAAGTCTCTGGGTATATGGGAGATTGATGGTATGATATCTCTCCCAGAGGAGCCTCTTCAATATGTTTCCACTCTCGAAACTCTCTACATTGTTAAGTGCTCTGGTTTGGCAACATTACTACACTGGATGGGCAGTCTTTCCTCGCTTATGGAGCTTATTATTAATGGCTGCTCTGAATTGACATCACTGCCAGAAGAGATCTATTCCCTTAAAAAACTACAGACATTTTATTTCTGTGATTATCCAGACCTAGAGGAAAGATACAACAAGGAAACAGGTAAAGACCGGGCCAAGATTGCTCATATCCCAGATGTTCGTTTCGACATTGATTTTGATATGCATGTGAAGGTAGGTCCGAAATCCCTAACCTTTCTTCCCATTTTTATTATTTAAGAATCAAAATGCTATGTTTTCATTTTATTATTACGTTTTCATTGTATCCCTGGCACCTCATATGTTTGTTTTTACTGCTCACATTAATAATTTTGAAATTTTTTTCCAGCTTGGACGTGCTTTCTGATGATGTGCACTAAAGTAACCATTTTACTTGGAGTTGTACATTCTAAGAGTTTGAGGAAATAACTCTCAATCTTAAACGTTGTTTTGTGTTTGGAACGTTACTACACTTGATACATACCCTCACCTCACTTACAGAGCTTGGAAATCGTGGCTGCCCTGAATGGACGTCACTGTCAGAATATATGTTCCCTCAAAAACCTGCAGACACTAAATAATCTACATCTGTTCACAGAAAGATGCTGAAAGGAAAGGTGAAGACTAACCCAAGATTGCTCATATGCCACAAATTGATATCATACAACCATGAAGATTGAACTGATACACAATGCCTTTCAGGTCCGAAATCCCTAACTTTTCTTCTCATTTTCTATGACTTCATTTTCATTATCTTACTTTTAAAATGCTCTGTTTTCATTTGTTTTGGTAGTTCTTTGTATTTGTGCCTTACTTGTTTGATTAAATGCTTACTTCAGTTAAGTTTGAAAATTTTTACATCTTCAAATTATTTTACTGTAAGTGTTTTGCATTCTAAGAGTTTGAGGAAATACTGAGCTCTAATATAACTAGTAGAGTCCACCGTTCCTAAGAAGCTTACCATTGCCTAATGCCCAAAGGATCCCGAAAGGAGAAAACTTTGGATTGGCTTGAAGATTTCACATGGTCCAAAAATTTGTATTTACTAGACGCCTGATACAAAAAGTAGTTTAAATTTAGCCATTAATATAACTTTTTTATTAGAGAAATAATTGCCAAACAAATGCAAAATAGAAAATGGTGTTAATCAATTCAGTACTTCATTTATGTTGCAGTTTAGCAGCTTTTGTTAGATAACGAGTATGGGGTTGGGTTTATCTTGTTACCATTCCAAATATTCTTAAAAAATCATCAAGGCTTTGTTTGGTTTCTTGAAAATTTGAGTGAAAAAATAGAGAGAGAAAGTGGAAGGAAAAAAAAAAGTGGAAGTCAATAAATTATTTTTATATTATACTTTAAACTCATTTCACTTTTTTTAACTCTTTGATTTAAAGATTAAATAATTTGAAAATGTATAAATTTCTAATTAATCTTAATTATATTTTATTTTCTTTGCTATTTTCCATAGGACAATTAAACTTGAGAAAATCATTTTCCTTCACATTATTTTCTTAGTACTTTTCGGGAACCAAACATAACCTAAATGTTCTAGTTTAGTTTAGCAGCTTCATCAAATTAGATAGACAACCTCACATCTCTTATTCAGCTGAGGTGCTATGTTAGTTAATGTTTTGTCTCTACTTCTTCATTGAAGTCTATCTATTGGATGCACAGATGATATGATCCAAACTCAAATTGAACACTGCTCTTGTTTTGCAACACTACTGCATTGGAAAGGCAACTTGAACTCACTTATAGACCTACCTATTGGTGATTGCATTGAATTGACATCACCTTGGAAGAGATGTGTTCCACATGGAAAATCTTTCATTATATGCACCTACTTGCAAGATACCAAAAGGAAACAGGTGAATACTTGCCCAAGAATACAGAGGGCCACACTTGGTGAAGGTTTCATCAGTAAGGAGAACCAATGCAAGTATGAAATCCTCCCTTCTCATTTTCTGATGACTTCATTTTTATTCAATATCCATTTGAAATTATTTAAGTTCATTTTCTTTAGATATTATATTTTCTTTCTTGCTCAATAATTTCATTCAAGTAAGTTGTTTGGATATCACATTTTCTTTGGGGTTTTTTTCTTTTTAAAATAATTTCAAAATGTCATTTTTAGCTATTCACAAAATTTGATCATAGTTGAGTGATTAAAATTCAAGTTTATTCGTATTGTCATTAGTAGTTATTTGATATATTCGTTTGCTAATACAAAAATAAGACTAACAAGTAATGTGCATAGAGTTTGTAGAAGAGAAGAAAGATTTGATCCAAGATATTCCTAAAGATCGGAAACTTTCAAAGCCACCCAAGATCCCACAGGTTGAATTCGGATTCATCCAGTTTACAATCCATTAATTCTACTTATATCATCTTTGTTATGTTACAATTTGCCTTCACTTGTTATGCAGCCTACCTTAATAATTTGGGGAGACCAAGATAAGGTATACCTAGTAGAACTGGCTCACAAATTGAAAAGGTAAACTTGTATCACCTGCCTACATGCCTACAACAATATAAACACTAGCTCGTGTCTTTCTCACTATTGAAATTGTTATTGCATGCAGGCATTTCAGGCGAGGAGGCCCAACTTGTGATCATAGAGCATGCTTTTATTATAGAGAAGCCCAAGGAAATATTTAAGCACTTGAAATCCTTTCTCATTGATTTGCTTCCACCTCCTAAGCAACACCTAGAACTATTCCCACCATGACGAAGTTAAAAGGAACTAATGCAACATTCTCAATATATTAGAATATATTGAAGGAAGGGTGGCCACATATGAAGACCCTATTCCAAGGTCGAATTTTAGATTTTTGTGTTTTTCCTATCACTATTCCTATACTATTACCAGTTATTTGTCAAGATGATTAAAAGGGAATTCCCTAAGATAACTAGTGTCTCAAGTGATCTTGAGGTTCATAAATTTTTGGTTTCCACAAGATAGGTGCTAACTATTTTTATTTTTTTTACACCCATGCAATATTCCAGTCATCTATTAACAAGGGCTAAAATTTCTTGTAGAGAATAGAATAAAGAACTAAATTACATGAAAATAGGACATTATTATTCTATTTACAAGTAAGGGCCAAAAATTGTTGAGGGCCATCAAGCACATTGTTCCTAAAATAATAGCATCCATGTTGTTGAGCAAAAGTTTTTTTATATTGGCACCTCATATGTTTGTTGAAATGCTCACATCAATAACTTTGAAAATATTTTCTAGATTTTCGACAAATTGTAATGTTGTGCACTAAACTAATCATTTTACTTGGAGTTCTACATTCTAAGATTTTGAGAAAAAAACTAAGGTCTGATATGACAACTCTCAATCCTAAATGTTGTTTTGTGTTTGGAATATTACTGCACTTGATAAATGCCCTTACCTCTCTTACAGAACTTGGAATTCATGGCTACCCTGAATTGGCATCCCTGCCAGAAGATATGTTCCCTCAAAAGCCTGCAGACACTAAACAATTTGCATTTGTTCACACTTAGAGGAAAGTTGTTGAAAGGAAAAGTGAAGACTAACCAAAGATTTCTCATATCCCACAAATTGATATCATACATCCATGAAGATTGAACTAATACAGAATGCCTTTCAGGTTTGAAATCCCTAACTTTTCTTTTTATTTTCTATGACTTCATTTTTATTATCTTCCATTCAAAAATCCTCTGTTTTCATTTGTTTTGGTAGTTCTTTTTATTTGCACCTTATTTGTTTTATTAAATGCTTACTCCAGTAAGTTTGAAAATTTTTACGTCTTCAAATCATTTTGCTTGAGTGTTTTGCATTCTAAGAGTTTGAGGAAATATTGAGCTCTAATATAAATAGTATTGGTCATAGAGTCTTCCTTTCTTAAGAAGCTTACCATTAACCTAATAGCCAAAGGATCCCAAAAGGAAATGAATTTGGGTTGGCTTGAAGATTTCACATGGTCCAAACATTCGTATTTACTAGATGCCTGATACAAAAGAAATTTTTCTCTCTTTTCAATTTAGCCATTGATGTAGTCTAAATGTTTTATTAGAGCAATAATTGTCGAGTAAATGCAAAATAGAGAATGGTGTTAATGAATTTAGTACTTCATCTATGTTGTAGACTTGTAGTTTAGCAGCTTCTGTTGATAATGAGTGTGAGGTTGGCTTTATCATGTCACTGTTCCAAATATTCTTAAAAAAAATAATTTAAGCTCTGAATGGTTCTTAGAAAATTTGAGGGAAAATGTGAGGAAAACAAAATAGAGAGGAAAAGTGGGAGGAAAAAAAAAAGTGAAAGTCAATAAATTATTTTTGTATGCTACTTCAAACTCACTTCACTTTTTTTTTAACTCTTCAATATAAAGATTAAATCATTTGAAAAATGTGTAAATTTCTAATTAATTTTAATTATATTTGATTTTCTTTGGTATTTTCCAAAAGACAACCAAATATAAGAAAATCATTTTCCTTAACATTTTTTTTCTTAGTACTTTTAGGGAACCAAACATAACCTAAATGTTTTAGTTTAGTAGTTTCATCAAATTAGATAGACAACCTCACATCTCTTAGTGAGCTGAGGTGCTATGTCAATTAATGCTTTGTCTCTACTCTTCATTGAAGTCTCTATCTATTGGATGCACAGATGATATGATCTAAAATTGAACACTATTCTTGTTTTGCAACATTACTGCACTCAAAAGGCAACTTCAACTCACTTATAGACCTTCCTATTGGTGATTGCACTGAATCGACATCACTTTGGAAGAGATGTGTTCCACACAGAAAATCTTTCATTATATGCACCTACTCGCAAGATACCAAAGGGAAACAGGTGAATACTTGCCCAAGAATACAAAGGTCATACTTGGTGAAGGTTCCGTCAATAAGGAAAACCATTTCAAGTATGGAATTCTCATTTCTTCTCATTTTCTTATGGCTTCATTTTTATTCAATATCTATATGAAATTATTTATGTTCATTTTCTTTAGATATTACATTTTTTTGCTTTCTCAATAATTTCATTCAAGTTCTTTTGGATATCACATTTTCTTTGGTGTTTTTTTTAGAATAATTCAAAATGTCTTTTTTAATGGTTCACAAAATTTTATCACAGTTGAGTGATTAAAATTTCATGTTTATTATTATTATTATTATTATTGGTTATTTGATATATTTGTTTTCTTATACAGATAAAAGACTGGCAGCTAATGTGCATAGAATTTGTAGAAGAGAATAGAGATTTGATCTAAGTTATTCCTAATAGGTTGAGGAATTCATTCTTATAAAAATTGAGTGTTAAAGCCTTCAAGAGGTTTGAATCTTGAAGAAATTATGTGAGAGCCCATTGGAGCCAGAATCCAAGTGTAAAGGAGATTGGAAGCTTTGTTGAAACTTCAAGTTAGTGGAACCCTCACTCGGTTAGGAGATTGAGGAGAGTGGATGTAGGCAAGGAAATGCCGAACCACTATAAAATCCAAGTTTAAATTCTCTAACTCTATCTCTTTATTTTTTTATTATATTGTACTTGAATTTGTTGTGTTGAAAAAGTTTTTGAAAAACCCAATTCACCCTCCTCTTAGGTGTTTTTCTCATTTAAGCATAGCCTTTATTTTCTCACACTTGAAATCCTTTCTCATTAATTTGCTTCCACCCCATAAGCAACCCTCGAAACCACTTACACCATGACAAGGTGAAAAGAAACTAATACAACATTCTCAATATATAAGAAGATATCAAAGGAAGGTTGGCCACATATGAGGACCCTGTTTCTAAGGTAGAATTTTAGATTTTTGTGTTTTTCCTATCACTATTCCTATACTATTACCAGTGCACCTTATTTGTCAAGATGATTAAAAGGGAATTCCCTAGGATAACTAGTGTCTCAAGTGATCTTGAGGTTCATAAATTTTTGGTTTCCACAAGATAGGTGCCAACTATTTTTATTTTTTTTACACCCATGCAATATTCCAGTCATCTATTAACAAGGGCTAAAATTTCTTGTAGAGAATAGAATAAAGAACTAGATTACATGAAAATAGGACATTATTATTCTATTTACAAGTAAGGGCCAAAAATTGTTGAGGGTCATCAAGCACATTGTTCCTAAAATAATAGCATCCATGAAGATTGAACTGATACAGAATGCCTTTCAGGTTTAAAATCCTTAACTTTTCTTCTTATTTTCTATGACTTCATTTTTATTATCTTACATTCAAAAATCCTCTATTTTCATTTGTTTTGGTAGTTCTTTTTATTTGCACCTTATTTGTTTTATTAAATGCTTACTCCAGTAAGTTTGAAAATTTTTACATCTTCAAATCATTTTGCTTAAGTGTTTTGCATTCTAAGAGTTTGAGGAAATACTGAGCTCTAATATAAATAGTATTGGTCATAGAGTCTTCCTTTCTTAAGAAGCTTACCATTGACCTAATGGCCAAAGGATCCCAAAAGGAAACGACTTTGGGTTGGCTTGAAATTTTCACATGGTCCAAACATTCATATTTACTAGATGCCTGATACAAAAGAAATTTTGCTCTCTTTTTAATTTAGCCATTGATGTAGTCTAAATGTTTTATTAGAGTAATAATTTTCGAGTAAATGCAAAATAGAGAATGGTGTTAATGAATTCAGTACTTCATCTATGTTGTAGACTTGTAGTTTAGTAGCTTCTATTGATAATGAGTGTGGGGTTGGCTTTATCATGTCACTGTTCCAAATATTCTATAAAAAAAAAAAAAATCATTTAAGCTTTGTTTGGTTCTTAGAAAATTTGAGGGAAAATGTGAGGAAAATAAAATAGAGAGGAAAAGTGGAAGGAAAAAAAAGTGAAAGTCAATAAATTATTTTTGTATGCTACTTCAAACTCACTTCACTCTTTTTAACTCTTCAATATAAATTTCTAATTAATTTTAATTATATTTGATTTTCTTTGCTATTTTCCAAAAGACAACCAAATATGAGAAAATCATTTTCCTTAACATTTTTTTTTTCTTAGTACTTTTAGGGAACCAAACATAACCTAAATGTTTTAGTTTAGTAGTTTCATCAAATTAGATAGACAACCTCACATCTCTTAGTGAGATGAGGTGCTATGTCAATTAATGCTTTGTCTCTACTTCTTCATTGAAGTCTCTATTTATTGGATGCACAGATGATATGATCCAAACTCAAATTGAACACTACTCTTGTTTTGCAACATTACTGCACTCAAAAGGCAGCTTCAACTCACTTATAGACCTTCTTATTGGTGATTGCACTAAATTGACATCACTTTGGAAGAGATGTGTTCCACATAGAAAATCTTTCATTATATGCACCTACTCGCAAGATACCAAAGGGAAACAGGTGAATACTTGCCCAGGAATACAAAGGCCATACTTAGTGAAGGTTCCATCAATAAGGAGAACCATTTCAAGTATGGAATTCTCATTTCTTCTCATTTTCTTATAGCTTCATTTTTATTCAATATCTATATGAAATTATTTATGTTCATTTTCTTTAGATATCACATTTTTTTGTTTTCTCAATAATTTCATTCAAGTTCTTTAGATATCACATTTTCTTTGGTGTTTTTTTTAGAATGATTCAAAATGTCTTTTTTAACGATTCACAAAATTTGATCATAGTTGAGTGATTAAAATTCAAGTTTATTATTATTATTATTATTATTATTATTATTGGTTATTTGATATATTTGTTTTCTAATACAAACAAAAGACTAGCAATTAATGTGCATAGAATTTGTAGAAGAGAATAAAGATTTGATCTAAGCTATTCCTAAAGACCAGAAACTTTTAGAGCTACCTAAGATCTATCAGGTTGAATTTTGATTCACCTAGTTTACAATCCACTAATTATCCTTATATCATTTTTGTTATGTTACAAATTGCCTTTACTTGTTATGCAACCTATCTTAATAATTTGGGAAGACCAAGATAACGTCTTCCTAGTAGAACTGGCTCACAGATTGAAAAGGTAAACTCATATCACCTATCTACATGCCCACAACATTATAAACACTAGCTCATGTGTTCCTCACTATTGAGATTGTTGCTGCATGCAGGCATTTTGGGCGAGGAGGCCCGACTTGTGATCATCAATAACATAAGGCATGCTTTTATACAGAGAAACTCAAAGAAACATTTAAGCACTTTGTTAGCCCAAGGGTTCTCCTAATCAGGTTTTGATGATAACAAACCATGGTTAAGTGACTAATTGGTTTGAATGGTAAAGAATCTTAGGTATACATTTGGAAATTCATCAAAGAATCAAATGGATACAAGATCGAGACTTTTAGAAGACTTTTGATTATAGGAAACAAATGTAAGATGAATGCATGGGTGCACTTAGGTTTGACATATCTTTTCATGAATCTTTGAAAACTCAGTTTATTCCTTAAAATTACGATTTCATTAAAATCCGAGTTTTATCAAATGTACCTTAGGCAAAACGTTTCAAAATTGGCGTATTAATTTACCTAAAGATCTTGCCTAAGTGTTAGAAAGGAAAATAATTGAAAAATATAGGTTTTCAGGGCCAAAAGGCTGAACCGATCGAGGCACATGCCAACCGACTTAACAAACTAGGGAACCGGTCAATCGGTTGCTCTTGTCCGACCGAGATCTGGTCGAGGAATGTCAAAAACACTCTTTCTCATCTAGTAGCCTTCTCTTCCCAGTCGAGGTACTCTCCTTACCTCTGGTCGAGGTTCGGTCGAGCCAACGGTAACCTGCCAAAGCATTAAATGCTCCAACGGCTAGTGAACCATTTGACCCCAAGCTCAATCGGTTGAGGCTATTTTTTGCTCTTTTTCGCTCCTGAGCTTAGAAACCAATAAATTGAGAGCTCCACTTCATTTATGACATAGAGAACACTTGCAATCAATTGTCTACCCATTTATTCTTGCCTTAAAAGCTCTCATTTATTTCTTAAGGCATTAAATCCTCACTTGCATATCCTTTAGTGCACCCTTGTGAATCATCCTATCTTTGATTTGTATTTGAGCTATCATTAAGTTAGATTGAGGGATTGATTCTTGTAAAAATTGAGTGTTAAAGCCTTCAAGAGGTTTAAATCTTGAAGAGATTATGTAAGAGCCCATTGGAGCCAGAATCCAAGTGTAAAGAAGATTGGAAGCTTTGTTGAAGCTTCAAGTTAGTGGAACCCTCACTCAGTTAGGAGATTGAAGAGAGTGGACGTAGACAAGGAAATGTCAAACCACTATAAAATCCGAGTTTAAATTCTCTAACTCTATCTCTTTATTTTTTATTATATTGTGCTTGAATTTGTTGTGTTGAAAAAGTTTTTGAAAAACCCAATTCACCCATCTCTTAGGTGTTTTTCTCATTTAAGCATAGCCTTTATTTTCTCACTCTTGAAATCCTTTCTCATTAATTTGCTTCCACCTCATAAGAAACCGTCGGAACCACTTACACCATGACAAAGTGAAAAGAAACTAATGCAACATTCTCAATATATCAGAAGATATCAAAGGAAGGTTAGCCATATATGAGGACCTTGTTTCTAAGGTAGAATTTTAGATTTTTGTGTTTTTCTTGTCACTGTTTCTATACCATTACTAGTGCACCTTATTTGTTAAGGTGATTAAAAGGGAATTCCCTAGGATAACTAATGTCTCAGATGATCTTGAGGTTCATAAATTTTTGGTTTCAACAAGATAGGCGTCAAACCATTTTTATTTTTTTCTACACCCATGCAATATTCCATTCATTTATTAATAAGGGCTAAAATTTCTTGTAGAGAATGGAATAAAGAACTAGATTAAATGAAATAAGACATTATTAGTCTATTTACAAGTAAGGGAAAAAAATTATTGAGGGTCATTAAGCACACTGTTCCTAAAATAATAGCATCCATGTCATTGAGCAAAAGTTTATTGCAATTACATTAGCATATAAAACAAAACTAATTTTTTTTTATTTATGTTCACACCTTATCCATTTGATAAAATGCTTAAACAAGTAAGTTTGAATTTTTTTTGTCTTCAAATCAATTTAAATTTTACATTCAAAAGTTGAATTAATTTTTTTTTTTTTTTGGAAAATTTAACTGCACTTTAGAAGTTTGTGATTATTCTTTGGTCCATCTTAAAACGAGTTCCTGGATTCTTCCATTCCTCAAATTAAAATCACAATAAAAAGTTTTAGATTGACCTAAAATTTTCTCATGGCCTAGAAATTCATATCTACTAGATGGCTAGAGCAAAAAACACTTCTACCTTGTATTTTAAGTAATCCCTGCTTGCTATTTGTTTATTGAGAGCATCATACAAGTTGTGATTATATTTCTTAATTTTTTTTTATATGACAAGACGGTAACTGGATTGAGAAAGATGCAACTTGTAGAGCAGAAAATTTCTTAACTACTTCCCTTGTATTTGCTTTGTGTGTATCAACTGTTCTGTTAATTATTTTTTAAAAATATCACTAAAACAGACCTATTATGTCAGTGCTCTCTATTGTTATGTATCATAATTTAGCTATTTTTTTCCCTAGAAATCATGCTTGTTATTGTGTTAATCAATAGGTAGCATAAGAAGTATTTTGTTCAAGTTATTTTGTATTGCCATTCTTCATGTTTTAAAATATTGTCAGACTAGCAATTTTACTGCAGATATAATGTTCTCAAATCAATGCAAAAAGGGACGATTGTGGGTCTTGGGCACAACCTTCCTTGAATAGTTGAATTGAGGGTTTCTATAAACTAGGTCTCTATATCAATAGATTCTACATTTCATCACTATGGAGACCTTACAATAAATATCGCAAAAAGCTTCATTTACTACATAGTAAGGATAATCCTAAGGACTTAAAAGCTTGAGTTGTCTCTTCCATGGCAGCTTCAGATCTCTTAATAAGCTCCAAGTCATTGTCTACCTTGAATATAAATCAGTGCTAGAAGTATGTGCCCCCAACATTCCCATGTTCCCGATATTGACTAGATATTTGTTGCTAATTCATGAAGTATTGAAGGGGTCTTTGATAATGACATCTATAATGTACTTCAAGTTCATGATCCAAACCCTCTTCTTGCTTTCAATAACTTCATTTTTTTTATATTACTTTGTGGTCAATGTTATAAGAATGTTGTATTTTGTTTACCTGATTCTCATCCATCAGCACACATGAAAGGAAAAGTTTTACATTGCTTTCCTTTCCTTTGCTCTGTGTTTGTATATGTTTATGCAGCTAATGCGAACTTCCACCGTAACTTTTTAAGTTTTTTCATTCTCGAGTTTGGGAAACAATTGGATTTGATTGTAATATTTTCTTGTAGATATCACCTTTCTTAAAAAGCTTGCATTTATTCACATTTTCAAGATGGCTAAGTCATCTGATTATGCTTAGAACTTTTGGTTTCTATTAAATTCAGGTATGATGTTTGCAATTCTAACCCCCTTACTCATTTTGAAGACTACATAAGTTTCTAGTGGCTTTACTTTAATGGTTATGGTCAATGTATCCTCTTGTTACTTCCTGCTTGCATTCTATATGTTCAAGAGCTTTATTAAAGTAATTATTTTATTGAAGATATAATTGTTTTCAAGTCAAATCAAAATTGAATAATGACGTGGTTTCAACAACTTCTCAAAAGTAATTGGAAAGTAAGGAACTTTGTGGTAGTATTCTGATATCACATTGGGTCTCCAAATTGTTGTCTTGAATTGACATAAATAACATAATTTCTTTCCCAGTTGAGTTGCTTCAACATGTTATTATGCTTCAAACTCTTTCAATTATGTGTTGTTTAGGTTTGGAAACATTAGTACACTGGATATGTTGCCTCAAGTTACTTACACGACATAAAATTCATCTTTGTTGTTAACTGGCATCACTACCACAAGATGAGTTCCCTCAGCATTCTACGCTGCACAACTATAATCGGGACAATTCTGGTTTGGCAACATTATCAGAGTTGATAGGCAACCTATCTTCATTAACAAAAACCTTTAAATTTACATTTATCCCGAACTAGCATCACTGCTGGAAGACGTGCATCCTTGGCATCCTATAACCACTCACAATTGGAGACTCGTTATGGTTTGTAAACATTCAATGAGACTTGATAGGTAACCTTGCACCAATTACAGAGCTTCAAATTCATGGCTATCTTGAATTGACATCACTTTCAAACTAGATGGTTCATCCAAACCTCAGTTGACACCCATAATTCAAGACTTCTCCATTTTGGCAATGATAGCAGATTCTACTTCACTTACATACACTAAAATTGATAGCTACCTCGGATTCACATCATTGTCACAAGAGATTGGTTCCTTCATATCCCTGCAGACACTTGTGATCTTTTATCGTCCATGTATATTAGAAAGATTTAAAAGGGAAATAGGTGAAGATTGGCCCAATAATCTTCAGTCCTAGATATTGATATTTGGTGAAGATTGGACTAATATAAAGTTAGTTTAGGTTTGAAATCCCAATCTTTCTTCTCATTTTTTATGGTTTTGTTTTTATCAATATGCTTTGTTTACATTCTATATGGTAATTTTTGTATGTATTAGCATATAGATCAAAAAGGACTTAGATGATTAATTTGAAAAGTTTGCATCCTCAATTAATTAGTAATTAAAGACCAAACTGATCATATTGCTTTAAGTCTTGCATTGTAAGAGTTTGGGAAAATGTTAGGGTTGACTGAACTACTATTTTATAACAGATTTTTCCTTACTCAAGAATCTTGTGATTATCCCTTGGCACAATCATTTCTCGTGTCTAAGAAATTTATATCTACTACATGGCCAAAGAATTTAGTAGCATTCAAAATTTCTGTTTTCTTTCAAGTCAGGTGTATTGCTTGCAATTCTAACATGTTTCCTATTTTGAACGTTCTGTTGTTATTTTACTATCAATGTGTTAAGAGCATTATACTATATTTTCTATAATGTGTTACTTGTCATATGTATTAATTATTTTATTGCAAATGTACTTGTTGCCAAGTTAAAGCAAAAGAGGAAAGTGAGGATTTTTCATGGACCAATGCCTCTCTCAATTCCTGCCACACTTGACTTCTCTCTAAGTTGTTGAAAATTTAGAAGTGTGGTAGCATAAAGTATTCAGCTCAAGTGCTTTAGTGCCTTACTACCCTTGAAGCTTTAGAAGCTGTCAATACAATTGGGGTTTCAACATGTAACCATTTTGGAAATTCTAAGAAGTGTAAGTATTATGGTTTTACAACTTTATTAGACTAGATAGGCAACTTCAAATTGCTGAATGCCCTGAATTAAAATCACTACTAGAAGGAACCCATGAGCACTCTATAGAAACTCATAATCTACTACTCTTGCCACTTATTAAGAATGCTAAAAGGAAAAAGTGAAGATTGGCTTGAGCATGATTGATTAATAAACCACACATGGTCTCCTTAATTCAAGTGTGTCATCTGTTATATGTTTCATGTCAGTAATCCTATATTTCTCTTGTTTCTATTGGCTCTATTTTTTTTAATTATTTTACAATCAATCTTCTAACAATGTTCTACTTTTTTTACAATTTTATTTTTTTATTCTAAAATGAATTAAGACATATAAAGAAAAAAATCACCTTGTTTGATTTTCATATACTATATGCTTAAATGTACATGTGTTAAAATCTTTTGATTTTTTATTGATTACTTTCTATTTAATTTATTAAAAATTGTTAGTCTATTTGGAGATGATTTTTTTTTTCATATGTAATAAGATACCAACAAATTGAGTGAGGAGCACATCTTACTAAGTCGCTTGTTAATCTATCCACCTTCCTAATCTCAAGATTCTTCATGTTTGAATTAAAATACCATGAATTACAAAAACAAAAAATGATGAAAATGAGTATTTCTCATCATCTTCATTTTTATTAGAAGGCAATTTGTAGCATCCTCTTTCCCATTCCTAAAAAATACTACAGCTTTGTAGGTTGAGAAATTAGACATGTTTTCTTAAATGATCTTCTTGGTCCATGCATGCTTATATTTGGAAGATTTTTAAACCAATTATTTTATGACATATATGATAGCTTTCAAGTTAATGCATAAATGGTGATGGTTAGGATGCAAAATATAGTCTATGCTCAACCTATATATTGACAAACTACCAAGGGCTAGTTCTAAGGTAAACACCCAACACTTGCATCATACTCTCTCTTCTCTGCCCTCTTTATTTGTTTTCCAAAGTTCATATATAATGTCTTTATCATTCAAGTTTTCATTTTCAACCACTTTTTAAACTTTTGTCTTTTTATGGTTTATTACACGACAATCCATTTCTAATAAATCTTATCTTTTTGTTCTTATAGACAATAGAACAACGTGGTAATTGCATGACATACAATTTGTAATAGATAGTCAACTATATATTAAGTAATCTTTAATTGCCTTGGAGTTGAAACGTTTGATGTAACCCGCACCCAACCATGTAGATATTGTCCGCTTTGGGCCAAGGGGGCCCTCACGGCTTTAAAACACGTCTACTTGGTTAAGAGGAGCCTCTACATATATAGCACCAGGAACTTTCTCCCCTATCCGATGTGGGACATCACAAATACCCCCCCATGCAGACACAACGTCCTCGTTGTGTCCTATGGGATTGCGGGGCCAAACAAACAAAGCCAAACAAACCCCCACACCGGGGTCGGGGATCGGCTCTGATACCATTTACATTTCAAATATGTAACGCCCAAGCATTTTCTTTTAAGGGTAATTTAGGAAATTGTTATTAATAATTAGATTAATTAATTAATTAATTTAATAAAGGGGAAGAAGGGTAAAAGTGTAATTTTACGAATAATACCCTAGGTATAAATTAGAAATTTTATTCTTTCCCTTCTTTTCTGAATAGAGTTCCTGTTCGCAGAATTCCAGAGAACGTAAGGTTGGAGTCAGATTTCAAGGTTGAAGAACAGATCTCTATAGGTAAGATTCTAACCCCTAGTTTAATATTTTAGATTCATTGATTAATTCCAAGCACATTAGATATATTTTTTTTGGAAAACCCCAGATCTAGATTAGGGTTAGATTATTTTTTTAATTCGTTTTAATATCAAATAGTGAAAATTTAATATTCTGATTTTAATATTGGAATTTGGGAGATCTTAAGTTTTATTAGAAAAAAAAAAATTCCTTGGAATATTTCGATTTTAGGTTAGGGTTATTAAAAAAAAAAAAAAAAAGAGGAAGAACGCGTGTGCACCGGAAGGAAGGAAGGAAGGAAAAAAATATATATATAATAATGGGGGCGTACGCGTGTTGTGCCACTGGAAGCATGAAAAAAAAAAAAAAAAACCCAGGTGGGGCGTGACAGTGCTATGGATGGAGGCTTTTGTATATATATATATATATATATATATATATATATATATATATATATAATGAACCATTAGGCAAAAAAAAAAAAAAAAAAAAAACTTGCTTTTTGGTGTGTACCGTGAGGAACTTTTTGGTGTGTAGAGGAATGGTTGGGTGGCTTTTGAATTGATTAATTTAAAATAATAATATTTAGTTTTAGATTTATAATTAAGATAATAGTAATAATAGATTTAGCAATATATATATATATATATAGAGTTTTATAATGAAATAAAATTGTAATATAATTAAATTAGTAGTGTGTTATTAGAAACAAATTGGGAATTTATTAGTTTTATTTAAATAAGGAATAGATTAGTTAAATTATAAATAAATAGTATTAATTGTTTCTCTTATATTATATTAGGTGAAGAGTAGATTATATCTTTTTTCAGAATTATTCTTCTCCCAAGCTTTCAAGGACTTCTTTTGAGGTAAGGGAAGTTAATGCAATATTTATAAAATTAAATTATTTTATATGTTATTTTGAATTGTGGAAAGAAAATTATATTTTGTTACCATGCATGGATCAAATTGCTTTGCACTAAAATCTATGTTGGAATATTTTGTTTTATTTATGACATAAAATATGGAGATATTATGTTGTGTAAATTTGAATACTTGAACAAAAACATCATTCTGGTTTATTTGGCCCTTGTCAACGGGATATAATAGTTGACTATTCGGCCCTGTCAACGGGATATAATAGTTGA
This sequence comes from Vitis amurensis, assembly GCA_037355405.1. NCBI lineage: Eukaryota > Viridiplantae > Streptophyta > Magnoliopsida > Vitales > Vitaceae > Vitis > Vitis amurensis. The sequence goes on from CM074694.1 coordinate 24,812,199, forward strand.
CCTTTACATTTCATGGTGGGAATGTAATTGATTTGGACCCCAGCCTCTAGGGGTTTGGTTAGAGGTTACTAGTACTAGTAGTGTTTGGTTCCGTCCACCAGGAACAATTTGAGGCTAGCCACCCATTTGAAAAGTCCCACCTAACTGGGCATTTGACATTTGATAACCAGAGTAATGAAAAAATTGAATGGATTTGATTGAGTCTGATGTGAAAGTGTTTGAATTTGATATGAAATTGGTTGGTTGAATTTTGAATATATTGCTATTTTTGGAATTCTGATAATTTGATGAGAAAAAAAAAATTGATATCTCCTATTTGAAATGAAAATATTTGATCCATGAATTGCATTAATATTCCTTATTGGGCTGTGAGCTCATTCCCAATTGTTGAAAATTTTCAGGTACTCTTAGTTCGGGTGAGGAGTGATGGCTAGGCTGAGGGATGGTCATCATTAGGATTTGACTTAGGATTTTATGTTGGATTTTGTTTAACTGTTAGTTATGTTCATTTGGATCATTTGATATTTGGAAGTTATTTGGAAATTGAATTTTGAGGAATTTAGATTTTGTTCCGCTACTCTAAACAAGTGTTTGGTAATTGGTAACATCCAGTTACAATATGATTGTTCGGGTCAGATTATACTTTAAGCCTTCGGGTTTGTGGTGTGAAATGACCGTCACGCCCTTGGAGTGGGTCTTGGGGCGTGACATTTGATGTTGATAAGGTTTGATAATTCTCGCTTTGGTGCTATGTTGGATTTCAATTCAGGTGATTAATTGATCTTGTTATGATTCTTTGATTGTTATTATAACTATTGTGATAATCATTCTTATTTTATCATGGTAATTGACTTCACTGACTTTTTAACAATTATATCATGAGTGAAATGCCCAACCTATTATTGTTAGTATTCCATTAACATACCTCTAATGCCACCACTAATAAACATCGTGTATTAATATTTATAACACGATTCATTACTGAAATAATTTAATATTTTCAAATTTCTTTTTAGAGTGTGAGAAATAACCATTAATCTTTACAACAGCATAAGTATCATTGATTTGATATTGCTTTCTTGAGTAATTTGGCAATTTAATTATGAAGTTTAGTTGGACATTACTTGAGATTCATGTCTTATGTATATGGTCTATTTTCCAAGCTTCAATTATATTTAGTAGACTTGTAAGTGGTGTTTGTCTATGAGTTTCAACTCTAGAAAACTATTATTGGAGCCTAAGTTCACTTTCAATAAGGAAAAAAAAAATCAACCTTTTCCTCAATTGTGTAATTTTATTCACTATTGACATGCCCTTAAATGGCATTGCTATTATTTGTAGGGAACATTGTCAAGTTCCATATTTGTCTAGAAAGTTAGAAGAAGTATTTAATTTGACATGGTTTGGACACCTTGCTACTATCATTTTAAATTAGTTATCAATAATTTTTCAAAGTTGACCTTTTTGTTTATCTTATACTCCTTTTATATTAAAAGGTACCGCATGGGTATTGTGTAGAGGAATCATGCCTTCTTTAATTGAGGTGAGCCTCTTGCAAAATATTTCAAGTTTGCTCTCATTCCATTTGTTACTTCATGTCTATTTTTTTGTAATCAATCAAGCAAGAGTTGCTTACTTGTACAATGGTGAACTTGCTTACATGAATAATACTCTTTTTACTATTTTTTTCTTTCTTTATTATATTCATTGATACACTTAGAAGTGAATAGTGAACCAGGTTTTTTGTTAAAAGAAATCAAATATTGGTAATTATTTAGTATCATGTTTGTAATAATCAATTATTGATTGTAAAGATACTTGGCTTAATCAATTATTATATTGAAATCAATTTAGTACTATGACTAATACCAAAAGGATAATATTTAGTCTTGTTTGACCATTAGTCACTATTCTAGAGACAAATGCTCACAAGTTTTGCATCTTTGAAGCATATGAGAAAAGTTGGTTCAACTATATCACCAACTTACAAGCTCCTTATAGTGTCCATATATATAACCTTCGTTGTTCAGGTTTATGATTCATATCTCATTTTTTTTTTTATCTTTTTATTGTTTATAATTTTTTAATTGATTTGTTTATAAATTTTTAAACTTTATTGGCAATACTTTTTTTTTTTTTTATTCTCATGTGCAATGGAATAATAAGTTGAATAAGAAGCATAAACTACTTAATTGGTATAACTATTTACTCAATTCTCTTCTCAGATATTTTTGTTCAAGGTAATCAAAGTATCATTCTTTTTATTTTTAAAGGTACTTGAACTCAGTGAGGACCATTCCCAAAACAAGCAATAACTACAGTTGGATTATTGATATCATATCCTTGATTGACATCTATGCCATTACATTTGCATCTAAAGGATTTATGATGAAAAAAATATCTTCTTTATTTCCATTTTCCTTCCTTCTTTTGACCATAATTTGTGTGCTTATTGATAGCATTCATACCCTAATATATTTGCTAGCATATATATGCATGTCATAATCTATTGAATTTTTTAGCATAAGGTCTTAGAGTATTCACATATCTCTAGGTTCTATATATTTATAATTTTTACAACATCAAATGAAGTATATGAACCTTATCTTGAAGGTGAAGTCTCTTTAAAAGGAGTTTCAACATGTTAGCAATTACCTAACTTAATAATCTAACAATTTGGCACTATATATAATTTTGCAACTCTTTCATAAAGTAATTGTGTTACCTTTATTCACATTTTCTATCTGTATTTTAAAAAAAAAATGAATTGGTAATTGTGTGTCAAATCTTGCTTACAATCATTAATAGGTACTTATATGCTAAATGGATAAAGTTATTTTACAATTGTTTCAACATATTTGGAATCTATATATATATATATATATATTTATAGATGTAATCACTACCAAGCCAATGCGAAAAGCTATAACAATGAGGATTACAAAGCTTCAATTATGTCTTGGAGATTCATATTGACAAGTTGTAAATGGTGGGTGAAGTCTCTTTAAAAGGAGCTTCAACATGTTAGCAGTTACCAAACTTAAGAATCTAACAACTTGGCACTATATATCATTTTGCAACTCTTTCATAAAGTAATTGTGTAACCTCTATTCACATGTTCTATCTTTAATTTTTTTTTAAAAAAAAAAAGAAATTGAATTGGTAATTGTGTGTTGAATCATTCTTACAATATTTAATAGGTACTTATACACTAAATTGATAAAGTTATTTTACAATTGTTTCAACATGTTCTGAAAACAAAAAAGATTAATAAGTATATTTTTTCTAAATGTAATCACTACCAAGCCAATGTGAAAAGCTATAACAATAAGGCTTACAAAACTTCAATTATGTTTTGGAGGTTCATATTGAAAGTTGTAGATTATGGATGTATAGTATAGGAGTTAGATTGAGTTTATCATTCTATCTTTGACATCTTAGTTTTCTATGTATTGTCCATCATATATATTTGTCATCTATTCTTTACAACCAATTTTTTAAGGACTTCTATGATTTGTTTAAATTTATATATTTGTTTTTATTTGTACTAGAACTTCACCAAGCTACAAAAGCATCACAAGTTTTGCAATTGGAGTTCATGGATCGGGTATTTTAGTAGTTGTTGTACCTGAAATTTTTTTATGATACTAATCGGGATGTTTACCTTGATTAATTTAACACTTATATTGCAAATATCTATATAGGAGTTCTATACATTTATTTAAACATTTATAGACATATTTATCCTCTTTCTAGCACATTCTAATGATATTTTTAACATTGATATAAATTGTTTGCTTGAAGGTTTCAACTATTGAAAATTATTATTCAAGCCTAATGTTAATCTTTTTCTATAGTGGATTTCAAATAATAAATTCTTATTTGATTATTTGTAGGGAAAATAAACAACTTCTATGTTTGATAAGAAAGAAGATAGAGTAGATCAATTTCACAATGTACGAATCCTACGCGTTCTATACTTTTAAAGATGGTTACAATTGGCTTTCTATACTTAACAAGTACATCTTAGCTAAAGGTGAAAAAATGTTTCTCTTTGCACATGCCTTCACTACTATTTTAATTGCTATCTTAATATGTTATGGAAAAACCACGGCAAATAACAATAATAAGGAGAAGAAATAAAAGAACAAAAATATAAAACTTATAAAGTAGGATGATCTATGTGGTTTGGCCTAAACCTACATTTATATGTGAAAATGAAGAAGAACTTCTACTATTATTAAAGGAGATTAAAATCCTAAAGCTTTCAAATCTCATGATTACACTAAAAATGGACTTTTTTTTTTTTTAATCAAAATCTCTTCCTTTATTTTCTTGATTATATAAGAATATTCCATAGAGAATTAATCGTGTAATTATCAAAGATAACTATTTCTAAAAGAAAAATCTTATAATATGATATTTCCTTTAGAATAAAAGAAAAATCTCTTATATAAATATATCATAATAGGAAAATATTAAGGACTTATAAATTGACTCAAAACAATTTGAAATATTTTTCAACAATCTCCACATTGGCTCAAATTCTCAATATTCAAATAAACTCAAAATTCTTCTATGTTACTTTGCTCTTATACACCCTTAAGGGGACTTCAAGTAATATCAATACCAATTAAGTCTAAGCAATGCATAAACTTAATCATAGAAATAAGTTTAGCCATCATATCTATAAATTATCAACTATAGGGATCTTTTTCATTACATTAGTACCTTGTTCAATCACATCTCTAATAAAATGCATTCTAACATCAATATGTTTAGTTCTCTCATGTAACATATGATTTTTAGTGAAAAGTATGACACTTGGCTACCATGATAACAATATTCAATGATTGGAACCAAATAATTACATTTTGTGTGCCTAAAATTAGGCATTCATATTTAATATCCAATTCTAGTTTCATCCCTTTACTCAATTTTATTCCTAAGTCCTTAATTTTGGGTTTAATGTATTTTTTAAATATTTTCCTTCTTTTTTGGTATATTTATATCACATTTTTGCTAGCCATTATATTTTTCATGTATTGATTGCTAATTTTACACTCCATAGTTGTCACATCATCCAACTAATGGTTGTTACATTATCCAACTATGGGCTGCCACATGCTCCAGCTACCTTAGCCTCCTTGCCAAGTATTTTGCATGCCAAAAAAAGATTGACAACTATTTCAATTGGTTGGTAAAGTTGAGAAAAGCTTCCACCAACCTCGCCATTAAGTTGTGCTCCTTGCTCCAATTTCTAATTTTGCTTCCTACCCTCTTGTGGAGTTAGTGTGGAAATGACTTTATACAAGGGAGATGAAGGTTGGTTTTAAGTAAGGTAGCTTATTTGTAAACTTGTATTTCCTTTATTCAGGCGGTAGTTCTCATTTCTTAGCCTTGATTTTCAATTTTGATCCTCTTGTCTTGCCACTATGAGTGGCCAACATCCAAACCAAGGAATAATTTTTAATAAAATATTAATATTAATATTTAAATAAAATCATATATTTATATTCCTTATCACATTTATAGGAAGAGAAATATTTGGGACTAGGCCCAGTTCACTTTTTATAATTATAAATATCATAAAAATATGAATATTAATATCCTTATCCTCATAAAAGCATAGTTAATTTATTTTATAAAAAATTAATAATAATAATAATAATAATTACTAGTACGATTTTATTTTAAATGGATTTAAAAATAAATAAAGTTTAATTTTTAAGGTATACATGCATAAGTTTTTCATTACATATACACATTTAATACTTAATTAGTAATAGTGTATTCTAAAATTTTTTTATCTAGTCTATAACTAATTAATCCATTTTTTGGAATTCTAAATTGTTCTTAAAAATTAAAATATTCATTAAAGAATTGAAAGTGTTTATTATGTTTAACTTAATTTAAATTTATTTATCTAGTGAGAAAATTCATAAAATATAGTTTTATGTATAAAGGAAATAGTAACGACTTTACATTTAACGAATCTTTTATTTTATATTGATTCATTTAATAGTCTATTATATATATTTAAAATTTATTAAACTCATTAATAAATTCAATTCAAAGTTTTACTTAATTTGAAATTCATCTCTCTATTGAAAAAATTGAAAAAATATTATTTTGTGAAAAAAAAATACAATAAAATCATTCTAAACTAATTTTTATCCATAGATTTTTTGTATTTATTAGTTTATTATTTGATTTTTAAATTAATTTAAAAAATTATTAGACTTATTAATGAATCCAATACATTATTTTTTTGTTTAATTTATTTATCACACTATCAAACAAACTTTTATTATTTAGTAAAAGACCTCTCAAAAGATGTTTTTTTTTTCTAAATAAAAAAAAATAATATTCTAAACGATGTTTGATTCGAGAGTTTTTTAAAAATAAAAATAAAAATAAAAATTATTTTAAATTATGTGTACATAATTGTTGCAAATTTATTTATTTTTCCATTACCATTTTCATTCCTACCTAACATTGAAATGAAAACAAATAATCAATCAAACCTTACATTTATTCCTAATCCAATGACAAGAATTGGTATCACCAAATTCATTCCATTCTCTAGTCTCATGTATCAAACATAGTCGTATAATACCAAAAACTTCTTCTAAGTAATGTGGGATATCACATTTACTTTCATACAGATACAATTTTTATTGTATCACGTGGAATTGTGAGGCCTTTTAGTACCATTTGTAATGACCCACCTCCAATTATATAAATATTATTTGGTCTAAGTCCAATGGACTGTAATCGGTTTTAAAACTTGACTATACTGTTAAGAGAAGTCTATTATGTATACAATCTTCTCCTAATAAACGTGTGACATAACAAATGGTGGGACTCAAACTAAAGCAAGGCCTTTCAAACTGTCTACCATCTTAGTTTCAGCATGAATTCAGTTTGTTCCAAACAACATAACTCTGGAGTATTTTAAACAAATGATTTCCATTGAAAACACATTATTAAAGTATAAGGAAAACAAACCCGATCTTCAAGCGGTTTTGGGGATCACCTGTGGAAGAGCAGTGAAATAGAAATATCCACTAAGTCTATAGGGACCCAAGATCAACACATGCAACAGGATATCTAATTCCTCCTAATATCATCAGCATGAAGAAAATTGGCATCATTTCCACTGAGTTCTGATGCCCTCTCTGAAAAAAAAAAAAAGCAAAACATTTGTTTTTTCTAATCATCGGTCATCCATACATAGAAAAATCTATGTGTGATCTTAAGCCAGAAAAGATGTTGCATCTAATCAAATTCACTAGACATGATGATATCTATACTTTTTTTTTTTTTTAATTATATTCATATTTATGTCAGAAAATAAATTTTTTATTTTTTATTTTTAGAACATTAAACTTTTTAAAAGTCCTTTCTGGGATATTTTCTAGCTTTTTTCTTTTGCTAATTTTTGCTATTCAAACAAATCTTAAGAAATGAATCAAACTTGGACACAATTGAAGAGCTTGGCATCCTTGTTTTTAGATTCCAAAGCATATATAGAGATTGGGGTAAAACACCTTGTACCTAAGAAAAAAAAAGGAAAAAAAAACACCACAACAAAAAATTAACCAAAAATCAGAAAATTAACTGGAATAAAAAATCAAGAAAATATTTTTCTGGGTTAATAATTAATTATAATGAAATCAAAAGAAAAAGAAAAAAATACATACTTCTTCTTGGCTTTGCCTACACTGAAAGCCATGAAAGAATTGGGAAAGCAGTAAAGAACAAGAACAAGAACCACATCCATATTCTGGGGAAAGCAAATCCTCTGCTGCCTTCTTCAGATTGAAGGCAACTAATAAACGGGTTAAGGGGTTATGAGTTTGACTTGGTTGAGTTTGAAGCTACATAAGTAAGAAAAATGGTAGTAATTTTGGAAGCATTTCTAACTCTTTTATAACTTGAAAGATAAAAATTTTAAGCGTTAAAAATGTTAAAAGAGCTTTTTAGAATCACCCCAAATGTACTCTAAATTATTTATGACTTGATGTCACCTTCACACTCATTTTTCAGTGTCATTTAATTTTGGTGTCCCATATTGAAGATTTAGGGTAATGTAATATTCAAGCCTTCACATTTTGCCTTCACTAACCTTGGAATTTTAATTAAATTCTTTGAAGGATATTTGACCACTTCATTGTCCAAAAATGCTTATATTGCCATTTTTTTTGGTCTTTTTCTACAATTCCAATTTTACTATTTTTCTTTTATTTATTCCTATTATTATTTAGGCTATTATTTATAATATTCTAAATATTATATTTATAATTGTTAATAGTATAATTACTCTTTTTCATTTATTTGTCATTTATATTGCTTATCTTATCTTTATTCATCTATAAGACTCAAAAACTGCAAAAAGCATTAATAAGTAACAACTAAACTTCAAAGTGATAATAAAATTCAACTACATTGATATTACAATAATACAAATGAAATATATAGCAACCAGCCCTTAAAGGGGCTTTTAAGAGATAATGAGTCTACTTGAGATTGAAATTTAAAGTAGAATCACCATCTCTATAGATAAATATAAAGCCTAAAAAGAATAGAACATCACTAAATAATATTAATAAAGCAACAATTAGATCAATGGATAGTGAAAATAAAGGTTTACAAAATGAGTCACATAAGTAAGAACAACTAAATTAAGAAATGAATTACATGTCTGAGACAGATTTAATGAGGGAAAACATTGGATCTAGGTGCCCAATGACTGACTCCTTGAAGTTGACCTACCTCCTCAAGAGGTACATAGGAGTCCTTACTTGAAAAATATTAAAATCTATAGGATGAACATAAGATCTAATAAATAGGCAAGATATGCAGATGTTAGGATGGCCAGTCCCAAGGTAAAAAAATAGTTCTAAAACATATCAAGTAATAATTTTGGTGTATTATGAGCGGAAAATTGAGTTGTGAGAACTATACTTTATGAATAGAAATGTGAGGAAGAGTGAAAATAAGAGGGCTAACAGTTCAGGGTAGTCATACAAGTAGTCATACAAAGTGTGGGGAAATAGATGTATCTATTTTTGTCCCTTACAATATTTTTTATTGTATAGTGAAATATTATCTTTCAAATATGGAAATAAGCATGGTTAGGTGTACCATGTTAAAATCTTAAGTATTTGTTTTATTTTGTGTTCTTCCATTAATATATTTCAATATTAGAGCTTCCATTGACTCAACAATTTATTATACTATGAATCGTCATAAGTGAATATATTTTTACATTAGAATAAACCATTTTCTTAATTATAACTATATTTGAATATTTTACTAAACTATTTTAAAATAAAAATATAGTAAAAAAAATTTAATATATATAATAATAACATGATAAATAACATATCCCAAGCCAAATGCAACATAAATTTCTAAATTGTCTCTTCTTCTTAGTTCTCTATAATAATATTGCTATACCCATTGTTTAAGCTATAAATTAACATTTTATGTTCTTTGAAACATATGTATTACCAACTCAATATAAATAGCTACGAAGACATATTTCTCATTTTCCCAATCAAAAAGCATTGTGAGTTGAAACCTTTTTGTTTAGAAAGTTAACTTGCAATGTTAATATTCTTTTTTTATATTAGCCCCCTAGGAATACCATTGGGGAATACCATTGCCTTTCACCACACTTTTAGTTTCATTTTTTTTTTTTTCAGTATTCTTTTTTACTTCTACACTAGAATTTATGTAACTTCTTGTTCTTTATTATTATTATTATTTTTTTTTGCAATATTTTCTCTTAAGTCTACCTTACACTTCTTATTACCTCTCATATATATATATTTTTTTGTCTTTTTCAAATACTTGGTTGCTTCTCTATTACAATTCATTAACTTCCTATCCTTTTATTTATTTTTATTTTTTGCAAAATTCTTTCTTAAAATACATAAATCCATAGTTTTTATTTTAAAAGTATCAAGTAAAGAACATATACCTACTCAAACACCATTGTATAATACCCCTAAAATTTCCAAAAATCCTTAAAATTTCATAAATTCTCTGCAAACTCATCCCTAATTAGATGCTATTACATTAAATATATCTAATTCACTCTAAACACATGATTGATAATAATACAAAAAACTAAAACAATATTAATATGCAATTTATTATTTTTCAACACACTGTAATAGTTCCCAAATATTTTCAAACATCAGCTAACAAACCTAAATTTATTCACTCAAAATACATAACCGATAACAATGGAGAACTAAAAAAAAAAATTATACATATAACAATTTTATACTTTGAATACAATTCAATAAATCCTAAATTTTTAAAAACATTTAACTAATAAACTTAACCATACTCAAATATTATTGTATAACATCTCTAAAAATTTCAATAATTTATCAAATGTGAAGACTACACTCACCGGTTTAGCAGAATCACTTGCCTCTTCTATTGGTAATTGGGATTTTTGCTCAGTAGCTTCGCTTTCCTTTACTTCACTTTCTTTTGCTTCACTTTTTTCTTATGTTCGCAATTGGCATTTTTGTTTTTTCGTTACTTTTTTAATCTTTTTATCAAATCACTCTTCAATGACTCATTGTTTCCTTCATGCTTGAAGATACAATATGAGATAACTTGAAAAAAACATAATAACAATTTTTCTAAGGATTCAGAATGAAACAAAGGATGAAATGATAGACGAGAAATTTTCTAGGGTTTTTGAAGGAAAGATGAGATTTTCGTTTTATGCATCAAAGGAAGATAATGAAATAGAAGAAGAAGATGATGAAAGATGAAGACTCATTCTATAAATGAAGCGAAAGAGGATATGAGCTTTCCTTTTTGTGCACCAAAGGAAGATAATGAAGTAGAAGAAAATGATGAGAAATTTCTTTGGAAAAGATGATGAGTCGTTCTGTAAATGAAGCAGAAGATGAGAAGTTGTAAGTGTTGGAGAGAAAAAAGAAGAAGGGCATTTTTGTCTCAATCAACAATTTTGTTTTGTTTTTTAACCGGTGGGTTATATTTGGAAATATGAGGGTTATTTTGACCCCTTTAACCAAATAACCCTCTTTTTTATCGAGTTACAACTTTAAATTAGGTGTAAAAAGAAATTTTTATATGGTAGATATTGTACAGTTATATATTGAAATTCCATGGTTCACTAGATAAACCATCCTTGAATTTCTTCAGTTTCAATCAAGATGATAGATCATTCTTCCACAGAGTGACCTGATATGACATTGATTTTCTAGGGCTTCAAACATGAAGGGTGTCAATGACTAAGAACCTCATTTGATTACCGAGAAAATGAGGAAAAAAACCCCTCAAATAAAATATAAATACAATTCAGAATTTCAATTTTACATTGTTAGGGACCTCAAAAATGGGAATATTCACTTAACTAGCCTAATCCAACCGCCTGCCTTAGTTCAATTTAGTCCCCACTTTCTAGAGACCAAAACAATATAAGCATTCCTGTGTTTGGCTGCTCAGAAAGCATAGGACAAGTAAAGAAAAGGACGGTGCCTTCTCGATCAAACAATTTTTTTTTTTTCCTTTTCTTTTCTTGCATTTTCTTTTTTCGGCAACCAAATAGAACTTTTTAATTGAGCATTGTTGTATACAATTTAGATTTCTTTCCCTCGGCTTCTCCGCAACCAAACATAATTTTCCTCAATTGAGCGAGGGTCTAGTATATCCTTTGTTTTCTTGTAACCAAACAGAACTTCCCTTGTTATTTTTTTTTTATCTTTTCTTTGAATTTCTCGGAAACCCAACGGAGTTTACTTCTGGTGCAACCGTGCAAGAAAATGGTTTTACCTGATCGCAGTTCACCGGACTAGTCGAAGCAATAGAGGCTTAAGAAAAAGAGACTGAGCTTTGTTTGTTAGACCCTCTTTGTGAGTATGCAAAGTAAGAAGAATTAAAGCTGAAATTAGGCGGCTTCCAAACACGTCCTAGGAGTTGGTTTTAAAACCCATTTTTTTCCCCTTTTTGGTTGCAATCGATCTGCAAAGATGCCATTAAAAGGTAACTGCGGTTGGTTGCATGAACAAGAAAATGAAAAAAAAAAGTTAAAATTAATTAAAATTCTATGTATTTTAAAATTATTTAATATTTACATTGAAAAGTAAAAATAATTACAATATATTTAAATAAACACATAAAAATAATAATTTATTAATTTTAAATCTATTTCTAAATTTTTCAATTTTTCATTTATTTTATTCCCTCTAAGCTTTCTAACTAAGGTCATAATTTGGACAAATTGTTGGGTTCATAGCAGATCTAAATAATCTAATAGGGATAAATAAATAATTAATTTAAGTTCAACCCAACCTCTAAGCTTTCTAACTAGGGTCATAACTTGAACAAATTGGATGGTTAACATACAACTTGGACAAATTGGTGGGTTCATAGCTAATTTGAATAATTTAATAGAGATTAATAAATAATTAATTTAAGTTTAGCCCAACCTCTAAACAAAGGTATTTAACTCAAGCTCAACCAACTTCATTTCTTCGAGCTCTGGTTGATGAGGTTAAACTTGGGTTAGCCCCTGATTGTATAATTCAAAATACATGTAGAATGTTTTTTAATAAAAAAAAAATTTATATACTTATATCAAATTTTAAATAGTAAGTAGGACAAAATTTTAAAATAACAAAAAACAAAAAAACAAAAACAAAAACAAAGTTATGTATCTTTTTTAAAAGTGAAAAATATATTATATAATATAATTTGATTTTTATTTATAAAAATTTAGAAATAATAAAATTATTATATAAAATAACATATATTGGAAATATCATAAAAATATTAAAAGTTTGTTCAGTAGTTATTCAAATAAGTGTTTCTATCCCTAATTTAAACTTTGGTTTCAATCTAACTCGAATTGAATTTAAGTTGAAAAAGTTTAACTTGAATATTAAAAATAATTGTCTAAACACGATCAAATATCGGATTGGATTCGACTAATCTGCCAAAGTTGCACTCCTACCAAGAACCATACACAATAAAAAAAATTTAAGCTATTTTTTGTTCTAGGAAAGTACTCAAAAAGGAGAAATAAAGAAAAAAAAATGATTTTATATGTATAATTAAAATTAGTTAAATTTTATATATTTTAAAATTATTTAATTTTTTTTATATGGAAAAGAAGAAAAAAGAGTGAAATAATTTTGAAAAAACAAGTAAAAATGATTTGTTAACTTTCATATTTTTTTCTTTTCTTTTCTTTAGTTTATTTTTCTCAAAATTTTCAAAAAATAAACATAGAATTAAAAATAATAATAATAATTACAGAATAGGAAAATCAATTTTAGAACTTGCTTATATGATTGCATTATTTTTTGTAAATAATAATTTTATTGAATGTTAAGAGAGTGGTATTAAATGCACATTATTTAATATTTTTATATGGATATTTTTATTTCTAAAGAAAGTAATCTTTACATGGATTAGACCACTGTTTATTTATCCATCTGGGCCAGCCCATTAAAAACCATCAAACCAACAACCCAAGGGGCGACCCTGATCATTCTCGGGGGCCCACAACCTTCATCTCAAGCAAAAGCTCTTACTCACTGAAATATGGGCAGGATCACCTTCCACACACATCTTCATACCAGCCACCACGCTACCGCAACAATCCTCCTCCATGAAAGCCCACCTCCATCACAGCAAGCAGAAAATCCATCACGTCAACCATCAACCTCCACACAGACCTAACACTGCATAGCCGTGTTTTAGGAGTGTTAGGACTTGATTAAAGAGGATCTACTCTTGAGTGTTCATGGAGTTTCGCTATAAGAGGGTGATAGACCAGAGTATCAATGCTCCCTTTGTAACTTTAGGGCCAAAGAGGAGTCAGTTTACCAAAAATTCTTCATGAAACCATCCATTTATCTCAGAGAACATTTATTAAGTAGAGTCAAATAGATTTACAGATAAGATATGATTTATTCCTTTGAATGAAATAACCTTATTTCAAATTGCCCTAATGTGGCCTAATAAGCAAAATTACTGGTTATATTTTGGACACATCTCAGTAGAGGTTTGGGGGAGAAAATAGAAGAAGCAAAGATGCTTACTTACTTCAGAGGGGCCACTGCTCGCCACCACCACTTCATGGCTGTGGCCATTTCACTTGCCCAAGTCACTCTCTTCTCCAAACCCTCCATTTTACTCCACAGAAATGCCATCATTGGCTTCTCCTTTTCCATTCCTTTCTCCTCTTCTTCTGCTCACAAGATTCAGACTCACAAGTGGAGGCAACCGGTGGTCTCGCTTCTGGAGCTTGGTGGAGTCAAGATTGGCAGAGATGGTAACATACCCACATCCCAAAATTGCGTTTAAAAAGGATCTTTAGCTTGAATTTCGTGTGCCCAATTTGCGTTTTTGCAGACATTTGCACTCAAGTCGTGTCGTTTGTTTGCAATTTCATAATCTGATTTCTTTTCTATTGTGCGTTTTTTTTTCCTGCTAGGTTCGAATTCAAGCATCCAATTTGCGTTTTTGTGGGTAGTCTTATGCCCAACTTGTGTCATTCAATTTGCAATTGTTGTTATCAGACTTCCTTCTCTCTTTTGAGACTTACACAGTTAGAGACGTCATTTCTGTGAAATTAAGAATGCATGTTCCAACTTTCACTTCTTTCTCTCTCTCTCTCTCTCTTTTTTTTTTTTTTTTTTTTTTTGTGAAATTGGAATTCAAGAACTTATTTTGCGTTTTACAAGCTTAGCGGGTTACGTTTCTGTTCTATTTGTTGTGCTGTTGGAGGTGTTTGGTGCATTTATATAACTAGGCTTGCAATTTCGCCCTCTGATAAAGGTTAAATTTTCTCCCTTTTTTATTTTTTATTTTTTTAATGGTGTATTTGTTTTGGGTATTTGGTGAAATGAGGATTTTGTACTGGGTTTATGGCATTTTTTCAATTGGTTTGATATATGTGAATGTGGGTTTTGTAGGGAAGATATGCAAATTTTTTGAAAGTAAGAATGCAATTACAACTCTGATTTCCTTTATATTTATATTTTTTTATGCTTATTTGCATATTGGTTGATGTCAAAATTCATCTAATGGGTTGTTTTTTATTGCTTTGGATTGGTTTAATGTAGTTGAATGGTGGATTTTGTTTCTAAAACTTAGGGTCAATTTCAATTTTTTTTTTATTTTTTCAATTTGAAGACCTGGGAGTCTATGTGATTGGAATTGATGTACTCGAGTTTTTGGATTTTGCTGATTGCCTTGATAAACTTGGGATGCAGAGCCTTAAAAAATAAACTATATTCACTAAGCTATATCTCTGATTATACTTCGTCAGATCGTGAAATGCAACTTGGAGTCTTTGTATTTTTTATATTTTTTGGGTTATTCTATTCTGAATATTTGGTAAAATTAGAATTCATGTACTGAACCTTTTTCAAGTTCTTTTGGTTGGCTTGATATATTTGGTTGTGGGGTTTGTAGATGTGGTGAGGGATGATCCTACAAACAATGTCCCGGATGCAATTTTTTTGAAACTTGGAATGCAGCTTCACAGGAGGGATCAACACCCAATTGGAATTCTGAAGAATGCAATATATGATTATTTCAATGCCAATTACTCTAACAAATTTGATAAGTTGGATGACCTTTGCCCAATAGTCTCCACAAAAGAGGTTTGACCATTAAGATATAAAATAAAAATTGTATGCATGTTTTTTTTTTCACTGTTTTGAGCTATACATTGCACTATTTGGAACTTGTATTTCCTGTTGGTTTTTGTCCTGTCCTAGGTCTTTTAACATTTAAGAATCCATGAAAGTGGTATTTGCATATGTTGCCAATTATTCCATCGGCGATGTTCTAAGTAGGGAACCTAGTATCCAAACTTCCATCCAAACTTACATATAAAAAAAGTCCAGAACAGGCATTCGGTTTACCAGGTTTATCAGTTCTCTCCAGTGTTTATTCAACTCTTAAATGCAGTATTCTGGACATACTCCAAATTTGAAATTCCTTTGGTAAAATAAAGGCATGGTACTTATAGTGGTCTATTAAGGAAAAGGTTTGTTTGACCTAGCTTTTGTACAAAAAATTCAAGGATAGTCTTGCAGATCTGTGTTGTATAGGTGTATATTTCTCTATCATGACACAAGTGAGAAAAAAATTCAGGAAAGTTGTTTTGTTTTAATAAAAAATTGAAAGTTAATTTATGTTTTGAGAGGGACATTAGACAACCTAGGATTCAAAGGGACATGTTGTCTCTTAGGAAAATATAATTCATAGCATTCTCAATCACTTACAGGTTATTTTAATCCTTTTAAATTGATTTATTTAATTTTTTTCTTTATTGTAGGCAAGCAAAAAAATATATTTACAACACCTACTATTATCATTATTTTGGTAATTAGCATTGATGGAGATTGTAAAAATTCTCTAATAGTATTGCAGGAGAAAAATAATATTTATGAATTTTTGTTAAACGCAATTGTCATAATGATAATAGTTAATTAGAATAATATAAGTTTGTAATTGGAAAAATTTTAAAAAATAATAGCTTTTGGAAATAGTTTGAATAGGAGTACAAAATTCTTGGATTTCATGGAGAGCTTAGGTGGGATCTAAAGCATGGGGCTGTTTGCTATCTATTTTAGTATTTGCTGCTCTTCTCTCTTATAGGTGTTCAATTGCAGCTTGTATTCTCTGAGCGTACTTGGGTTGTGCCCCCTTTTGTGTTTTTCAATATAATCTTCAGGCTCATGACTAGTGCAATTTCTACTAATTGAACACTTTTCACTTCAAATAATATTCAGTAATCTAAATAGCATTTGTCAAATTATTTCTAACTCGCCACTAGATTTATAAAGAACCCAAACTATGAAATTTTCTTCTTAGGCATGAGAAATTGTCATTGTTATAAACCCCATGTTTGTCTTGTACTTACAAGCATAATTATAAAGCATGATTTGCATGTCTTATCATGAAATATAATAATGTCATAAAATAGATGATTGATAAAATATTAGAAGTCCATTGCAAATGCTTAATGGAACTCAAAATTATTACGGAGCAAGTGCATATTTCACTCAAACTTTTATGCAGTAGTGGTAGCTTATAAACTCACAACTTTGTAATCGTGTGCTTGAATCAAGTAAACTTAATGGATCTCAGCTACAACTGCTCTACATTTTAACCATTGTTTCATGTTATGGGAATAGTGACTGAATTTCACTGTCCCATCATTATAATTTATGCATTGTAATTTCATTTGTGGGACTTAGTTTTCACATGTGTTCACATGTCATAACTGTAATTTCCCTAATTTTATGAGTAAGAAAAACTCTTTAATTTTCCCTATTTTGACTGAAACTTTAGGAACTTGGACTTTATATGGTGCAAATGTATGTTATCAGCTGTTGCTTTTGACCAATCATGAGTAGATACTATTTATAAAAGGACACAAAGGAGGATATAATCCAAGTGCACTTGTAGTCGACAAGTTACTCTGGGCATCAAAATTGAAAGAAACAACAATGAAGAAAAGCAGCAAGAAAGTGCCCTTACCTCCCAAACTGTCAATGAACTACTGGAAGGATCTACTACTATTCAAGATAACTTCTTCTAAGCACAACTACATGTAACAGTACTTAGCCTGCGCTATGGTGTCAAAAGGTAGGCTCATTGGAACATGCCTATTTTGATGGATTTTAGTTTGTGGGGATAGTTAAAGTGTAAAGTGTAAAGTGTTTGTTAAAATAAATTTGCTAGTTTTAATAAATTGGAATTACTACTGAATGAAATGTGAAGCTAGGTATTAGGAGGAGAAAGAAAGATAATTAATTTATTTGTATGACACTATGACTTACACACTGTGAAGCTTACTGGTTGGGAATTGTTGAACAGGGGAACTTACTTAATAGGGGAGAAAGAATCACACATATTACTTGATGAGAAAATATAATTACATTAGCCAAAGGCCAAAAATATATGAGTGGTTCACTGATTGCATATTATTGGAAAGAGAGCTGAGCAACATATGATTCATAAACTTTTTACAATTTAAAGGCCTGGGTCCAATGAGATATGTTGCATCATATTACCTAATGAACCAATGAAGTTTATGGATTTCCAAAACTTCTTGGAGAGCTTCACTATTTTATGGTTTTTTTTTTTTTTTTTGATTAGTAAAAGTATTGTATAAAAACCACCAATGCAGTGGAAAAATAAATACAAGAAAGAACCCCCCCACTCCCTAGCTGAAAGCCAAGGACAGAGGAGCAGCCCAACACACACCCTTAACGGGTTCTCACCCAACCATGGATTGAAAAATCGGAAAATGTCGCCGATATTTCGTCGAAATATCGGTTATCGGGCGGCATGGAAACGATAAACGGCACCGATTATCGATCGACGGAAAAATCGTCCAAAAATCGGCAAAATCGCCGATATATCGGCGATATGTCGGTGGAGGACCGAAAAATCGGCGAAAAATCGGAGAGTGGAGGCACGCGCGGCGAAGACGGCGAAGGACTGGAAAAAATCGGCGATTAATCGGTAAAATCGGCGATATATCGCTGATTTTGGGGGAAAATCGCCGATTTTTTGACGATAAAATCGCGATAAATCGCCGATTTTTTGAAGCTCCATCTGACGGCCAATTTTGAATTTTTTATGATCTGATGGCCCAGATTTCACCCGTGTATGTAAAGGCCTCCAACGGTCAGATTTGTGATCCAATGGTGGAAAATCAATCTTCACTTTATCCAAGGGCTATGGAGTGTTTCCAACGGTTATATGAAGATCTAATGGTGAAATTTGAACCAAATTTTGATCCAACGGTTAAAATTAATTTATAACGGCTATTTGACCATCCAACGGCTAGTTAACGGCTAGTTTGACCAAAAAAATTCCTATAAATACCCACATTCCATTTCATTTCATACATCAAAATTCTTATATGATCTAGCAAAATTTTTTTATTTTGAAAATTTGGTGGTGAAGGGGATTAACTCCAAGTCAAGGCTAATTAAGGTATGTCTTACCTTTCATAAAATTTATTTTATTATGCATAATTCAATTTTATTTGTTATATATAGTTTAATTGATATTTTCTAATTCATATAGAAATGTAAGTGTAATGTTTATCTATTTCATATATGCATAATTCAATTTTAATTTTTATTAGTAATGATTCTTATCAATTTCATGAATATGCAAATTTAATTTATTTTAATTTAATTTAATTCTTATCAAAATTTTATTGTAATGTTTATCTATTTCATATATGCATAATTCAATTTTAATTTTAATTTTTAGTAGTAGTGATTCTTATCAATTTCATGAATATGCAAATTTAATTTAATTTAATTCTTATCAAAATTTTATTGTATGTTTATCTATTTCATATATGCATAATTCAATTTTAATTTTAATTTTTGTTAGTAGTGATTCTTATCAATTTCATGAATATGCAAATTTAATTTAATTTAATTCTTATCAAAATTTTATTGTATGTTTATCTATTTCATATATGCATAATTCAATTTTAATTTTAATTTTTGTTAGTAGTGATTCTTATCAATTTCATGAATATGCAAATTTAATTTAATTTAATTCTTATCAAAATTTTATTGTATGTTTATCTATTTCATATATGCATAATTCAATTTTAATTTTAATTTTTGTTAGTAGTGATTCTTATCAATTTCATGAATATGCAAATTTAATTTATTTTAATTTTTATCAAAATTTTATTGTAATGTTTATCTATTTCATATATGCATAATTCAATTTTAAATTCAATTTTTATTAGTTCTTATCAATTTCATGCATATTATATTTCTTACATGTTTTATCTTTAATAATTTTAAATTTGATATTAGTTTCATAATTCAATTTTAGAAAATGGCTAGTGAAAGCGGTATCATGGGTCGAGATCCTTGTTGGAAATATTGTACACCTATGGAAGGGAACAAAAATGGAACAATATGCAAATACTGTGGGTTGGCAATAAAGAGTGGTGGGATTACTCGTTTTAAATTTCACCTATCACATACAGACCCTAATTCAAATACAAAAAAGTGTCCTAACGTGCCTCCAGAAGTGAAACAAGAAATAAGACGACTTATAGAGCAAAGAAATAAGGCAAAAGCGAAGAAAGCTGTTGATATAGAAGAGATTCGAGCAGAACTGCGAGACACAATGGGAAGAAGACATAGGCATGTAATTGATGAGGACGATGAGGAGAACCTTGGTGGTGATGGTGGTGGTGATGGTGGTGATGGTGGTGGTGGTGATGATGATGATGATGGAGATGATGATGTGTATATGTATCCGGCTGACATGCACCCTGATGAGCGACATGCTTATAGAGAGGCGGTTCGAGCATCAAAAGCTGCTGAATGGAATCGACAACAACAAGAACATTTTATAAAAGGCAAAAGAAAAACAGGTATAATATTAATTTGAATTATTACTATTTCTTATCAACTTTATCAATAATATTAAATTAACATATATGTTTAATTTTAATAATTATAATAGGCGAGTCTTCACATCCAACCAATCCAACAACAAGGCAAATGCGAAAATCGCAAAGTGTTCGATATTCAGATCCATCATTGCCTGATGCACCCTCATTGTACAAATCTTCAGCAGCAAGACAGAAAACTGTGAAAAATCTTTTCAAAGGTGGTGCCATCAAGGAAACCATGGGACGTTTGATCAGTAAGTTCTTCATATATGAGAGTGTTCCGCCAAGTAAAGCAGACTCTCACCACTTCAAGAACATGATTGTTGGTGCACAACAAGCAGGTAATTACTATAATTTTAAAAGTTGTATTTATTTTAACAATATCATTACTATTTATATAGTATGATTGACACAAATGTTCTTATATGTTTTAATTATATATGGATGGTAGGTATGGGTATAGAACCGCCGTCTCCTTATGAAATCAAACACAAGTATTTGGATATAGAGTACAAAGACATGGAAACTTATGTCCATATTCAAAGAGAAAAGTGGAAGACTTATGGATGCACGATTATGTCTGACGGATGGATTGGGCCCACGAAATTAAGCATAATTAATTTCATGGTATATTCAAAAGGTAGCACAATCTTCCTCAAATCCGTTGATGCATCAAATAATATAAAGGACAACAAATACATATATGGTTTGTTGAAGGATGTGATCAAGGAAGTTGGCAAACAAAATGTGGTCCAAATAGTTACAGATAATGGGTCGGCATTCGTGAAGGCGGGGAAGTTGTTAATGAAGAAATACAATCTTTATTGGACTCCGTGTGCAGCACATTGCATCGACTTAATGTTCGAAGACATCGGTAAAAGGACGAGTGTTGCAGATCTGATTACAAAGGCTCGAAAGATAACCAACTTCATTTATAACCATAGTTGGTTGCTTGCACAGATGCGAAAGGTGTGTGGTGGAGACATAGTTCGTCCTGGAGCAACAAGATTTGCAACCAATTATATAGCCCTCGACAGTCTTTTGAAAAAGAAAGCAAACTTGAAGAAAGTGTTTATCAGTGATGAATGGGCACAACACAACTTAAGTCGCACATTAATCGGCAAAGAGGTTGAATCACTTATGTTTGACCATGCGTACTGGGAAAGAGTGGGAAAGTTAGTGTCAATATATGAGGCGCTATACACAGTTCTTCGCATTGTCGATTCAGAAGTTGTTCCTACAATGCCATTTGTGTATGAATTGATTCGAGTTATGAAAGAGAACCTCGTTCGACTTAATGCTAAAGAATGGGTGTTAGAAATAATTGCAGATCGTTGGGATAGAACTCTTAAACATCCTCTTCATGCAGCAGGTAAGTATTATTCATCTTTGAAATTTATTGGTATTTAATATGTTTCTTTCATAACATTCTAATTTTACATTTCTACTTTAATATTGTAGCATTCTTTCTTAATCCAAGATTTCAATATAAACGTGGAGTTGGTATTGATCCTGATCTACTTCAAGCTGTTCATGAAGTCTTTGCGAAATTAGATCCTACATCAGAAGGTCTTAGTCAATTTGGAAATGAGGTAAATTATTAGAGTTATAATATAAATTAAATAATTGAATTTGATTTACTCAACTTTTTCACTTTCAATTATTTAATATGTAGATTATACTATTCCGAGATGCAAAAAGAGGATTCGGTGATCGAGCAGCGGATTGCTTCGAGGTCAGAAATGGTTCCCGGTGAGTATTATTTGTGAATTAATAATTCATTTCATTAGCATATTATTGTAAGTTTCCAATATAAGTATTGATATCATTTATTTGGTTGTAGCTGAATGGTGGTTCATGTATGGACATCACGCTCCTACATTAAGAAGGTTGGCCATCAAGGTTTTATCGCAAACTGCATCATCTTCAGCTTGTGAGAGAAATTGGAGCACGTTTGCCTTAATTCATACAAAACAAAGAAATCGGCTTGCTTACCCGATGCTCCAACAATTAGTTTTCTGTTATTATAACATGAAACTAAAGATACGTGACATGGAAGCGAGAACATGACAAAGTTGCAGAGAAAGATTACCTCGATTTACTTGACATTGCAACTGAGGTTGGTGAAGAAGAAGATAACCAATTGTTTCAATGGGTTAGACCTCTTCATTTAGATGATGAAGATGGAAATCCCGACCCACGAATTGCCGCACATGTCCGAGAAGCAGGTGTTGATGTTGATCGAGTGTTATCCGAAGAAGTTCATACTGATAGTTTCAGCCAAGACACAAGAGATTCATTTCAACAAGGAATTTCTTAGCCGGCAGTCACTTCTCGACCTTCTTTTGACTCCACGAGTGTTGAACATAGTAGTAGACCTAGTGCTACTGGTACTTCCGCTTCCGGTTATGATGGTTCAAGAGGAGAGGGGACCAATGATGGTAGCGACCCTGGAAATGATGAAGGGGATGTTAGACAACAACAACAAAGTGGACAACCATGGGCATTTACTTGTGAAGATGATTTCACACATTGTACTCAAGATGAAGACCACGGATCTAGAAGAGCCGGTCCAGGGTGTTGGAGCCATTGGAAAGCCATATAGAGGAAGACAACGAAGGATGATGCCATACAACGAGGACTCATTGTCGGCCAGTTTTGAGTCGATGAGTGTAGAGACTCAATTTAGTGATTCATCAAACGAAGCCAACATTTATGCCCCTTATGCAATGAGTTATGGTCAGCCTCCTCAAAATCTTTCAAGTTCCACTGATGAAGAGTATGAAAGGTATAACTATCCTTCTTCCACACAAATGCCATACTACCTTCCACATCAGCTGCAACAACAAGGATTTCAAATGAGCACATGGGAAAACCCTGGATTTCCTATCCATGGACAAGTTGTTGGTAGGACTCAAGAAATTTATGCATGGCATGTTCGTACATACAATCAATACTATCGAAACTCTATGTCCTGGTATGAATATTGTCTTCAACAAGATGGGCTCCCTTCATCTAACAATAACAATATGATGGAACCACATCGATCTTCATTTTGGTATTAAGGACCATTGCAATGTCATATGTATTATGTTTATGTGTAAATTGTTTTCATTTAATAAAATCAAATATTTCTTAACTCAATTCTAACTTTCTAAGTGTACAATTCCAAATTTCATATTTTCTATTCTTAAAATCCAAGTATCGTAAACTGTTTACCGATATTTTTTTCTTTCTTTGACCATATTTATGTCAATTACACTTATAAAATAACTTTAACATGTATATTCTTGCTTATTTTATCATTCTTTGGATTTTTTTAAGCATTCCCATCAATTTTGGATAATTTTTGTCTCACCGATATTTGATGAAAAATATCCACCGATATTTCTCCGATATTTCCGATATATCCGTAAAATCCAAGTACCGATATATCCGTGTTTACCGATATTTCAATCCTTGCACCCAACCAACAAAATCAACTAAGGTCGAGGGACCATCTTTTATAGACAATTTCGTCTCTGACCAAAGAAAATATACAAACGAATACTTAAGCCTTTGAATAGACAGCTCTTCTTCCTTAAAGGCAATTTTGTTCCTTGCCTTCCAAACCATCCAAAAAAGACACAAAGGACTTGCTCTCCAAACACCCTTCCTCTTTTTTCCCACAAAAGACCCGTTCCACCCCAACAACGTCTCCTTAACAATTTTGTTCTTTTTTTAGGGTTCTTTATTCCAAAACTTTTTGCTCCATACCTCTTTGGAGCTCAATTCTTTGGCAAAGCAGGAAGAAAACAAATTAGCATCAACTTTAGCTTGACTTGAGATCACAAATCCGACTAGAGATTTTGCAGTAGTGTGTTGAGGTCTAATTCGAATCCAGGTTGTGACGTGTACATCAAAGAGTCTTTCCATAAGCCATGAAGCTTTGAGGTGTTTTGTGATGGCATGACTGGATAATGAGCTGCATTTTGGTCTGAAATTTGGAGTTCGGTCATGCATTTCTGTATCTATATCTCCAAAATTATTAACTAATTTTAATCATTTTATCTATTTTTCAAAATAAACATTCAAAATTGAAAGTTTGTGTCACGAGTCTTCAGGCTTATCCAGAATAGAATGTCCTGCATTAACTCTTGCATTAATGCATCATAATAATACAGTCAGTCAATACAGCCATTTGCTTGCTTATGTTGACTTTCAATGGGTTAAAATTTATGGCTTCAATGGTTATTACCATGCTAACACTCAAACTATTTTTTTGTTTTTGATAGGTAAATAAGAGCTTGTATTAGAAGCGCCTAGAAGTGGCGAAAACAGTACACATGAAGTATACAAATAGATCGCCCAAGAAACTAGGCAAAGAAGACAAAATAATTTTCCCCTAACTAGACATATGGCCACTCTATAAAATCAATCATAGAGAAAGTATGATCCTCCATAAACACTCTAGCCCAATTTACAGAAGTATACAAAAAGGAATGTTTTAAAGCTTGGTCAGACTGTTCGATATCATTAAATGCTCTTTCGTTTCTTTCCTTCCATAGAGTCTACATTAAGCATAAAGGGGCAACCCTCCAAGACTTCTCCCTTCTCTTACCCACAAAGGCACCATGCCAACCAAGCAAATTCCTTTTAATCGAAGAATGCAAAACCCACTGCACACCAAAAAGGAGAAAATCAAACTCCAAAGCATCGTAGCCTTTCTGCAAAACAAGATTAAATGGTCACTGGTTTCCTCTTTCTCTTTACACAAGCTTATTCAAACTAATAACTAATAGTTATTGGATTTAAAGCTTGTTTGTTAACGTTCTTCATGGTTGTGCTTCTATTTTTAATCGATTCTCTTGGCCATCACCGTTTCCCCCTTATTAAGATTGGGTATTTAAGTTTCAATGAAACAGCCTACTAAATCCTCAAGATAGATCCTATTTATAAGGCATGGGAGTTTTGGTCAATGTCTGCTTCCAAAATTCTTATCCATATTTCTATGAATTCTTATGCCAGAAAGTCTACTTCTTGCAGAATTTTGATGATGTCTTGGTTCCTCCTGATCACGTCAGTAGGAGTTATAATGATACATACTACATTGACTCTCAAACTGTCTTGAGGTGCCACACTAGTGCTCATCAAGCAGAGCTGTTGAGGAGGGGACACACTCATTTCCTTGTGACTGGAGATGTTTATCGTAGAGATTCCATTGATTCAACTCACTACCCTGTTTTTCATCAGGTTTCTTATCTATGATTTTATCAATGATTGTTTTCTATTAACAAGTTTCTTATGTTTTCTTCAGTTCAATAATTTTGCTTCCTGATCATGCAGATGGAAGGTGTTCGTGTCTTCTTTCCAGGTGATTGGGAGACATCTGGAATGGATGGCACGTCTTATGCGGCTGAGGATTTAAAGAAATGTCTTGACGGTTTGGCGCAGCACTTGTTTGGTAAACTTAGATCAGGAGATTGTCTTAATCAGATACAAACTTAATACTATCAGTTGATGCTGCAGTGAGAAATATGGGATAAGGAATTATTTACCAGGTCTAATAATTCAAAATCTGGGAAATACATCAAGTGAAAGGGGAGGAAAATAATGAAATAATAAAATAATAAATTTAAGTGGGGAAAGCAATTCATGTTATGCAAAAGCAGTACAGGTTGGTCATTTAGAAGTCAAATCAAGATAGTCCAGAATAATATAGGGAATTATTTGTGATTCTCAAGGTACTTGTTAAGAATCATTGACAAATTACCTAAAGAAACATTTAAGAGTGCTATTATTCTTGAAATTTCTGAAATCTATCAGAAAGGTAGTTTTCATCTTGGGGTTTACCATATACTGTATAGAATCTGCGTGGGCTAAATCTGTTGAAATTTGCAGGTAATGTGGAAATGCACTGGATTGATACATATTTCCCTTTCACCAACCCATCATTTGAACTTAGATATATTGTCAGGTATGCTTTTGATCTGGCTGGTGGTTACATTTTAGCACTATATACTTTGAATTTCTTTAAAACTTTGTTTTTGAACTAATTTTAGTAGAAACAGGCTCCATTTCATTTTTCTGTTTTCACCTTTTGCAAGAAAGGGTAAAAATCATTTAAAAAATGTGAACTTCAGTTTATTCCATTGCTGGCATGTGTGGCTTTCATCTGTTATTGAAGACACTAAGATTCATAGACTGATAATATTCCAATGCTTATAATAACAGTAATGTTGATGATAAAATAATATAAAAGTAGAAACAAAATTAGTTGTCTCCCTTTTTTTTCGTTTAGTTTCTTTGTTCTTCTTACCCCTCTGATGTGGGCAGGGGGTGTGGGGCTCTTTGTTGTCGCCAAATGTGAAAAAGAAAAGGCATTATGTCCTTTTATTTTGGATTTACAGGACCTATTATGAAGGCATTTATGACTTCAAGACATTTTTGTATTTTATTTTATGGCAGCATTTTTTAGGCGTCACTATTGAAGGAGAAATTCATAAACATATATACACACATGCTAGTGGGCATACACAAACACTGATGTTCCACACAGTAATTAAAAAATTATTGCTTTGAGGAGTATCTTTTTCCTGAACTCATGTCCATGTCAAATGGCAACATGCCAATGACTATTTGCCAGCAGATGGAATGCTGGCAACACTTTTATGGATTGAATGTTTTCCTTTCCCCTTTCTTTGTAGTGAATGATGTGTCCTCTTTAGTTGTTCTTACATATTTGATGCATTGTGCTTCATGCCCTAATTGATGCAGAACAGAAAAGTACCAGAAAAAATGATGGGAGTCTAGGAATTACTTCCAAAAACCTTAGGCTTCGCATATAGGTTTAGTTTGCATCAGACAAAAAAGAAAACATTGAAAGCTGGAAGGTTTTGTGTTTTCATTCATTCATCCTTTTAGAAGATAGAGTGATCAACTTTGTAAACTACAACCCTAAGACCCCTAAGACTCTTAAGACCCCTAACACTCTTTGGAACCAATCACAGTAATAATAAAGCTGAGAAATCAGAAACTTGAACTGATAAATAAAAATTAAAAGGCACTTGCAAATATAAAGCATTAATGACTTTGGAAATAAGAACACTCCAATACCCACCACGCCCTTCGGAAAACTCAACCTTGACAAGTTAAAGGCATGAAATTTCTCATAACGATCACAATTCAACTGCTGAAATTCATTGCTTGTGATCCACATACAATCTCAAAGTGGCCTTTCTCTCCATTCCACAAGATGCTTTTGATAACCTCCTCTTCTGGTTGAAACAATTTAGTGACCAACTTTTCAATCTTCTCTTTCAATCAAGGGGCTGGTAGAAGATGACCATTTGGACCATTAATTGATGTAGCAGCTTTAGGATTAGGAAAAAGGGTGTGGTCTTCAATATTCGAGATCTTATTAATGCCCATATTTTCTGGCAAGTCAAGTACATAAGCGTTGGGACTTGTTTTCCTGAGAATTTTATAGGGACCAACATTCTTTGAGTGGAGTTTTTATAAGCACCTCTAGGATATTGTTCAGGCCTTATTCACACAATAACCATATCACCTTCAATAAGTTCAGCAAATTTTCTGTTCACATCATCGTATGACTTATTTATTTATTTGATAGGCAAGCGGGAAAAACATGTAATCATATGACTTATAATTTCATTGATGAAAACAAGTTTCATTGAACATGATAATGTATGTCATCTATATGCTCACTAAAAGCATCAGCTTCAATGCTAGGTCATGCATCCATTGGTAAAGGAACCAAATCCATAGGCTTTCTAGGAAGTGATTCAGTCACAATCTCAAATGGACTGTGACCAATAGACCTGTTCAGGGAGCTATTATTTGCAAATTCGGCCATTGATCTGATCTCCAGCTAGGCAGTGAAGTAAATGATCCAAGCTTCAATTAACGACTTCTATTTGGCCATCTGTTTGAGGGTGAAAAGCAAAAGAAAACTTTAGTTTGGCATTCAGTATTTTCCATAAAGTTCACCAGAAGTAACTCATGGACCTACCATCCAGTTTAGGAAAATCATGAAGGCGAACAATTTCCTTGAAGAAGAGGGTTTTTTTTTTTTTTTTTTTGATAGGTATTCCTTGAAGAAGAGTTTAACAATTAGGCAACATCTTTAGTCCTTAAGCATGGGATAAATTGTACCATCTTGGAGTAATGATTTACCACTACACGTATGCAATCATGTCTCTGATAGTTTTAGGCAAACCAGGGACAAAATCCATGCATAGGTCTAGCCATGGCTCATGTGGCACAGAAGTGGCATGTATGGATCTGTATTCTTCCTTTTCCTCTTTGATAATTTGCAGGTTCGATATCTGGAGACATTCTTAGCCACATCTTTTTCAGACTTGGTCAATAAAAATGATTTTCCACCATTGTAATGGTTTTATCTCTTCCAAAATGACCAGTTGTTTCTCCAGCATGAAGTTCCAATATTACTTGCTCATGAAATGATGTTTTGGGTAAGCAAAGCCGAGTCCCTTTGAAGCAATATCAATCATGTAAAAAATCACCATATTCTCCTGAATTTCTAGGCACTAAAGCAACACATATAGTGCTAAAATCTTCGCAAGAAGGATAAGGTCTCTTAAACGAGTCAAATCCAACAACTTGTACGGCAATAGAAGAAAGAGTGTATGCCAATTTGCTAAGAGCCACTGCAAAGAATTCTTTGTCATAGATACAATATTTCTGCTTTGCTTCATTAAGATTTTTGCTGAGAAATGCAGTAGGGACACCTCTAACTCTTATATTTGATGCATTGCATGCCGCTTCTAACACCTCCCGGAAAATTGGAAGCTGCAAAACCAGTGCTTCAATTAACGTTTTTGCCTTGGTCCAATTCAACTGATTTTTCTTCATAGAATAAGTTATAGGGGCTGTAACATTGCTGAAACTTATGATGAAATGTCCATGGAACATTTCTAGCCCATGGTAACTTTGTACTTATTGTGATGTGTTGGGAATTAGGATGGCTTTTACTTCATTCATACTTCCAATCCTTTTGCCAAAACAAGAAGCCTAAGAATACTACTGCTGAGATCATGAAAGAGCATTTCTTTAAATTTATGTAGAGCTTTTCTTGGTGAACAACTGTCATAACTTGCGATAGATGAGAGATGTGATCTTTTCAATAAATGGCTGAAGTACTTGATTTATGAAGCACATGAATGTGCTAGGGGCATTTGAAAGGCCAAAAGGCATGACTAGCCACTCATAGAGGCCATCTTTTGTTTTAAAGTCCGTCTTCCATTCATTTTCCAGTGTGCTGCTTATTTGATGATATCCACTCTTTAAATCCATCTTTGAAAATATGCAAGAGCCAGCCATCATGTCATATCTAACATGTGATTGAATCAAGGGATAGGAAACTGATACTTGATGGCTATCTTGTTAGTAGTGTGACTGCCAACTACTATCTTTTTTTGGTGTTAGCAAGGCAGGGACAGCACAAGGGCCTAAACTTTCATGAATAGTTCCCTTGGGCAGCAGCTACTCCAATTGTCCTTTTAGTGCTTCATGCTCACTTGGATTCATATGATAGGCTGGAAGATTAGGCAATTGAGGCCTTGCCATAAAATCTATAAGCATGCTGGATGTTGCACAGAGAGGAAAGTTTTTGAGCAACATCTATGGTAGGTCTTTTCGAGCAACATCTATAGTCATCAGGATCATAGGCTCTATAATCAAATGAATTTCGGTTTCTTCATCTTTTTGTTGTTCTTGTTGTTCTTCATGCTCCATTCCGATGTACAAATTGTTCTTTGGACAATTTAGGTTATTTGGCCGGGTTGTTGACACTTAAAACACCTATTA
This sequence comes from Vitis amurensis, assembly GCA_037355405.1. Taxonomy (NCBI): domain Eukaryota; kingdom Viridiplantae; phylum Streptophyta; class Magnoliopsida; order Vitales; family Vitaceae; genus Vitis; species Vitis amurensis. The sequence continues at coordinate 24,842,497 of CM074694.1, forward strand.
ACCTTACCCTTAGGATTAGCGGCATTAGAAGAATACAACTTAGACCCTGTAGGTTGGATAAATGGCAGGGATTGGCCTATTCTTGCACTGCAACCTACATCAGTGAACCTTCTCTGCACTGGTTCTATGGATGAAACTCACATCCAAAGTACGCCTCCATATCTAATGCAAATTAAAAAGCATTTTCTAGGCTGTATAATGGATGATGCATCAACTCTCTTCTCATTTTAGGTCTCAATCCAGCTTTGAATCATGCAAGAGTTTGCCCTTGGGTCTTCTACTATTTGACTCCAGGTCTTTAGCTCATGTAATCTTTGCATGTACTTTGGTCTCTGCAACAGACATGTTGTTCTGATTCATAGTAATGAGGTGATTACATAACTTATTACAATAATTGGTCCTGCATGTATTTTTCACATAGCTTATCCTTCATCTCCTGCCATGTGCTGACAGGTGGTAGCCTCATCTTCCCATCTTCCTAGTATCTCTTTCAACATCTATCCACTAATCTTTTGCTAAGCCTACCAGTTTCATTTTAGTAAACCACCCTTTCTGTTCATCATTCATACATACCAATCAAAACAGTCCTCAATTGTAGCTAGCCAATCAACAAATTGAGTAGCATCGCCCTTCCTTCAAGTTAGGAACTTCTCCTTTTACTTTCCTTGTGATATCTTCAGCAGTTTCACAAGGTTTACACCTTGTTTCAGGTAGTCCTCTAGCCCATTCAGATATAGGATATTGTGGTGCATGTCCGATGTTCCTCCAAGTTTTTTTTGTTATTAATTTGAGATAATTCTCCTTGCACAACACGTGCTAAATCATTAGTGGGCTGAGATATTTGTGTCTCAATGTTGCTTAGTTGAATATGCAGGCTATCAAGCTGTTCCATCACCAAAATAGTATCTCATCATGTTGATTATTAGATAAATCTATTTTGAAACTCCTCCTAGGTCTTGTAATCATGATCTCAGCTTGCTCTGATGCCAAAATTGATGCCAAACAGAAAGGTAATAGAAAACATGTTGGGACTCTAGGAATCACTTCCAAATCTTAGGCTTCACACTTAAGTTCAGTTTGCATCACACAAACAAGTTGATCACACAAACAAGTTGAACTGTCACAGTACGATTGGTTCATAATAAGGTGTCATCTGATTGGTTCTCGTGGAGGCAACCTGTGATTGTTCAAACTGGAGGCTGCACCTGATTGATTACATTGAAAGTTGGAAGGTTTTGTATGAGATAAATGAACCAACTTTATTATTTTTTTTTTGATAAGCAAGCGAATATATTAAAGAAGGCTTAGAAGCCGCAAAGCATACAGGGAGTATATGAGACTACTATGACCCCTCAATCAAAAAACAAAACAACCCAACCCCTAATTGGAGGCTAACCACTCCAAGAAACCTATTAGGGAATTCGACTCCATATCAATGTACACTTTAGCCCAACCCCAAATATTGTACACAAACGAAGTTTTTAACTTCTGAAAAGCCAACACTCCCCCCTTAAAAGCTAGCCTATTCCTCTCCTTCCATATTGTCCAAAAAATGAATTGCGGGATGGATTTCCACACTTTTTTCCTTTTCCTCCCACAAAAGAGCCTTTCCAACTACTAAGAACCTCCTTTACAGATTTTGGAAAGACCCACTGTACACCACACAACGCAAGAATGATATCCCACAACCCTTTTGCCACTGTACAATGTATTAAGATATGATTGATCGTTTCCTCTTCACACCCACACAAGAAACACCGGTTAGGGAATTGCCACCCTCTTCTCTACAGCCTATCCAAAGTGAGAACCTTCCCCCAAGTAGCTTCCCAAGCAAAAAAAGCAATTTTGGTTGGAACTTTGTCCACCCAAACATTGCTATGAGGGAAATCCGCTCCTTCAGTATTTGCCAACACACTATACGCTTTCTTGACTTTAAACAGCCCGTCCTCTCCTTTCTTCCAAAATACCGAGTCTTCCTCCAAAGTTACTCTATAATCCCTCAACTCAACTAATAGATTGCCCACCAAACCCAACTCCCAATCATTAAAGTCCCTTAACAGCCTTAAATTCCACCCTCCTTGACCCAAATTCTGATCCCAATATTCCTCCACTGTGACATTCCTTTGGGTAGCCATGGAAAAGAGGTCCGGGAAGTCTTGGGACAGCACATTGTTTCCGCACCAAGGATCTGTCCAAAACCAACTTTATACACTATAACTCTAGACCTTAGACTCTTTTGGAGCTAATGGCAATACTAATGAAGTTGGAAAATCAACAATGTGAACTGATAAAAAAAATTGAAAGACTCTAGAAAATGTAAAGCATTAATGATTTTGGAAATAAGAACACTTCTGATCCTTTCACTAGACTCATAAACAAAACTTAGACTGAAATCCACATTGAAGTATATAAAATCCCAACTGGGCCTATTATCATCCTAAGTATGCCAAATCATAATTTGGGCCTTAAGAGTCCAATCTCTATGCATTTGTTAACCTTTCACAGGTGATTGCCACTTGTCTTCATCGCTAACAAACACGATTATAGCATCAGAGAAGAGCCATGTCCCCAAATCTGGCAGTAAAAGTTCTTTTTACAAGCTAACCTCAGGGATCCAATTACTACATTATTGTGTTAACCATGAGCATTGGTGCTCCTGTTCTGCTTGCATGGTTACACTGAACCTGCTATCCAAATGTGTTGGTTGACCGAATGAGAAACTCTAGGAAAATGAATGAATTCATAGTGACATAGCTACATTGAATGCAACTTGTGTGTTTGTGTGAACAGGATTGGGCGAGTTAAAGAGAGTTTTTAGAAGGGATAATACCTTTTTAATTGGTCTTAGTGTTCAGTATGCAGCTGGTTCAGTGATCAGGAGGCCAGTTTATAATACAATTTTCTTGGGTTTTTTATTGAAGTGATCCCTTGAAAAGTCAGGCTACTTTTCCAAGAAGTAAATGTTTTATCTTGTAGGTTGTAAAAGATGCATTCTCAGAATAGGTGCCTTGATTATGTTTCTTCAGCAGAAGAACCTACAATTAGGGTCCTGTGTATATCCTTTCTTGGAATTTTCATAAATTTACCAGTATTAACTTCCTATTTTAGGACTAACTGTTCAGAAAATCTATGGAAAAGACTAAAGAGTAAGTACTAAGTAGAACCTCCAAGGGCTGCTAAAAAGCACTTCCCAGGGCCATGAGCCAAAACTGGGCCACTTGGAAAGGGGTTGTAACAAGTCACTTGACTAGGGGTTGTTAGAGGCCATCATTAGTCAAGATTGGTTTTAGATTCAACTTTAGGAATTTATTTATTTTTCCTGATTTCTCTTTTATTTTTAGTTACATAATCATATTTGACTCTTGCTTTCCGCTCTAAATTCACAATGTGTGAACCTTATGATAGAAATTTTTAACTTCAGAACATGAGTTGGGATGTATCAGAGAAGAAAGTTTCAAATCCCTGGACTAGCATTTCTGTAATGCCTCAATGAAATTTTATTGTATGATTATCTACTTTAAGTAGCAAACCATTATCCTTTTATTGCCATTGAATTGTGAAACTATTACGCCATTACATTGACATCTCCAAATGAATTATTTTAATTTGAATAGTTTTGCATTAACTTATTATTTGACAATCATTGCCTATAGTTTTTTGGCAGAACACTATGATCTCACTAAGCAACATCCATTGATGATTTATCAGGAGAAATGGTTAGAAGTTTTAGGTTGTGGGGTGACAGAGCAAGAAATATTACAGAAAAGTGGTAAAACAGGTAATGTTGCTTGGGCTTTTGGGCTTGGATTGGAACGGCTAGCAATGGTTCTGTTTGGGATACCTGATATTCGGTTTTTCTGGTCAACTGATGAGCGGTTGACCTCTCAAGTAATTCCCCAATTCAGTAAATGATACTGTATTTTATTTTATTCTCCTTTTCTATGTCTTTGTGGTTAAGTAATCATTTCCAAAATTGATATCCTTAGGAAAATAAAGCATGCTGAACATTGACCTTGTTGACATTCTTAATGTCTGATTTAGGTTCCCTGAATGTTTAATTTAAATGCTTTGTATGCAGTTCTCAAAGGACCAGCTTGGGGTCAAGTTCAAGCCATTTTCAAAGGTATTGCTTATATTTTTCTCAGTTTGATAATAGTAGTATCTTCTTCTGATGTTGTGTTAATTGAAACTGTTGCATAATTTTCATGCAAAAGGATCCAAGACATTTTGGGGGCCAGCATTTCTAAGTATAACCAGAAAAAGTCCTGTATGCAAATATGTCTTTTACATTCTGCAATCGAAAAAATTAATTACACACAACATAATAACTAAATATTTATACCTGTTAGAGCCCCTTGTAACCTTCTCTATTGGCTGCTAGAAACTGACTATTGTCTTTTTGCAGTATCCTCCTTGTTACAAGGACATGAGTTTTTGGATTAATGAGTCGTTCACAGAAAACAATTTATGTGAGGTTGTAAGAGGAGTTGCTGGAGATCTTGTCCAGGAGGTATGCCTTTTTATGTTTCTTCTTGTAAATTGTTCATTAGCTATAGATCTCTTCATGGTTCACTTGGTAGAATTTTCCTAACCATTTGTATAGTTACACTGAAAGCACCGAACCAATTTGTGTTTTAATTAGGGGTGTTCAGGGTTTGGTTTGTTTAGTTTCAAACTTTAAAATAAAACCAAACCAGTCTAATTGGTTTTATGTATTAGGAACCCAAGCCGGCCTAATCGGTTTTATGTATTAGGAACCAGACTAATTGAACTTAAAGAGGGAACTGATTGGTTCAGTTCAGTTTAATAACAATAATTGATATAAGTTAATTTACTATATTTCGGTCAACAAATAAAATGATTTTTTTTTTTTTTAATCAATTTGGGTCGAAACCAAAAAGCTCATAATAGGACATTGTTGGTCAAAAAGCTTATAATAGTTTATTACAACAAGTTGCTTTAGAGTTTGCTCAAATTACATCATTGTAACTCATTTCAAATCATATTATTGTAACACAGCCGCATGAATAACTGTTGTTATAGTCTATGCTTATCATACTAAGTTTGGTTTGGGATTCTATCGAGTGTGAAAGAAGTGCACCAAATTAATAACGTAACCAATGGTTATTGTATATTATAGGTGTATGTATATAACTTTTGATTTGGTTTGGTTTATTATTTGTTTTCTAAATGGCATAGTTCAGTTTTTTTAGAAAACCAAAGTTGTTGAAAAATCTTTAAAAATTGATTGGTTCAGGCCAGTGTGGCTCAGTTCTATCATTTTTGTCCATTTAATCGGTTTTTAACACACCCCTAGTTTTATTTCACTTTTCAGTTCTTGGACTTTCCATGAAAATAATATTGTTGTCATGAAGCCACTGAGGCAGTTATGGACCAATTCCATCCTCTGAAGCTGCTCATAAAAGAGATCCTCTCTCTTCTCTTCTTTTCTATCTACCATCAGTTGCAATAATAGATCCAGTTTGCACAAAGCCAAGCTTAGAAAATCTGGTCATTGACAACCTGAATAGTCTCTGGGAGCATCCAGTATCTTTTCTCCTTTGTGAGGGTGGGTAACTGGTCTGGGTCCCCTGCATCATTTTTCATAGGTTGCAGAGCTGCTGTGTCTGTATAGGAAATAACATGTTCTTCCTTCATAGCTTTAAGTGCCATCAGGAATTGGATATGCTAATATGAGTGGGAGGACTCCAGATGGTGGACTTACGAAGACCTCCACTCTGATTCATTGATGCCAAACATATAATTGTGATAAAGAGAGGCTTTGGAAGTTGATATTCTTTTAAAGTGTTTCCAATATTGAAGGTTTATAAAGAGGTTAAAATTGAGAAATTACCATTCTCTAAATAATAGGATCGTAGTCGATTTTTCGTTCAAAATTTGTCCTATATTCCAAGATGATTGTTAACAATCTGATCTATAGTGAAACAGTGGCCATAATAAGTCCCTATTTTCCTAGTGCCTGAAAGTGAAGCTCCATTCTGAAGTTTTCTAAACTGAGATTCATTTTTGACTTCCAGGTGCAATTGATCGACAATTTCACCAACAAGAAAGGAATGACCAGTCAATGTTATCAGATAGCATACCGGTCCATGGAGCGTTCACTTACAGATGAGGAGATAAACGAGTTGCAGGTATTTCATGTTTAGGGGATTTTATATAAGTGATTAGTATTTCATCTTGATTACAGGTAATGACTAATAAGATGGAATTTGGCTATGATTCTGGGTGCAGTGGAATGTTAGGGAGCAAGTGCAGAGCAAGTTGAAGGTTGTTCTTAGATGAGATTTCTGATGCTGACAACCTAATTTTACTATCTCACTCTTGTAAGTCTCCTTATGGACATTTTCTATTATTATTCTTTTTGTTCCTACCTTGTACATTTTACAATTATCAACAAGAGTTTGAATTAGTTACAGTTGGGAAATTAAGCATTCAAAACCAGCTTTAATGGGAGAAACACTTCAAGGAAAATAAGGAAAATGTACTAGAAAGAATAATGCATACGATGATCAATGTGAAATTTATTTTTGTATACAATGTTTCTCTAATAATTTTAACAATGCCTGACCTTAAATATAGTAATTAATTGCTCTTTTGCAGTTGTATTCCCTTTTATTTTAGTTTTTAATTTTTTTTTAAACATCATAAACAACCATTTTATTATATTAAAATAGTAGGTACAAAGCAAGATGAGAAATCTTCCCAATTAGTATTAAACACCCTTATGCAATATTTATGAAAATAGGAGTATACTAGCCCAAAAAGATCAATTTATCTTATAGGCCAAACTGGTTTGGACAATGCTCACTAAAGATCCATAAGGTAAAAAATCTCTTATAGAAGAAACCGAATGTCTTACTCCATGCTTTGCTAACACTCCCTGCACCATTGCTTTGGCAATGAACCTAACAAAATGGCCATATCAATTCTGATCTAATATCAATAATTTGGAGTTATGACCCCTCAAGCTTCTAGGGTTCTCTTTTTTTTCTTGGTCATCCGTGATATTACAATGGTAGAAGCTACTTCTAATAGGAAATTAATAGGAGATTGGAGAGGCCTAAAGCTTTTGCTTGCAATGAACTCTCTAAAAAGGTTAGGATCTTTGCCTCGATGGCTAAACTCTGACTTGATTATATAGAGAATTCTCTTAATATTAAACCAAAGTGGTCATTGAGTAACTCTCTAATACCCAACTCCCCTAGTTACCCAAAGAACTCCATTAACAATTAGCATATAAATGATGCAGCAAATGCTACACTGATGGAGCCTTTAGGAACTATTTTCATGTTTGTTAGGCTAATTCATCCTCAATATTATGTCAATGCCAATTTTTAGCTTCAGTTTGAATTGCCTATATTATGGAAAGGAAATAAGATAGGAAGAAACATGAAATTCTCTTGTTTGATTTACCATGAAAAATATGAAGAAAAATAAAATATAGTAGAAATTACTTAAAACCGTTATACATTCAAATTCTTTAGTTTTTCTATGATAGAAAAAAAAAATTGAAGAAGCGAGTAACTTTATTGGGTCTGAACTTGTTTCTTGTATTGCCCTTCACATTTTATTTCTCTTTTTCCTCCCAATTTTCTTTTGCACATACTTTCCTTAATCTCAAGCCTTAAGGAGTCTAGTAGAATTCATAGCAAATACCTAAATACTAATGCCCCCATATCCCAAATGCAATTAGCAAGACTAATGGGTTAAACCAATTCTATAACCTGCACTAAAACATTTGAATAAAGCTTCCTAAACACTTAAAAGGAGAGTTTGAAGGTCATAGTTCTAGACTGTTTGAAGGATTTGCCCCGGAGCTTCTCTAACACTGCAAATTGTCCCCTCAGCCATTGCTGCTGTAATCCAGTGCTTTGATTGGAAGGTCGGCGATGGAGGAAATGGTAGCATTAATATGGAAGAGGGACATGGTTCATCCCGGGCACATCCCTTGGTTTGTGTCCCAGTGGCCAGGTTCAATCCGTTTCTGACATGCAGGTTGAAGAAAGCCTAAGATGATTGAATACTGTCTGGGATTTGACACTGTTTTGTCCTCTCTAATCTTATCTTTTAGCTGTGTTTGAATAATGTGCTGATGGGCAGTGCTCCTTCAGCATATGTGTAAAGATGTGAATGTGCGTGCGTGTGAAAGTTGGTCGTCTCTAAGGATGAAAAAAAATATAAAAAATCAAAGTAAATGTTTCCCCACCGTGTATAGAAACTGATACAGTTGAATGACACTTCTACACAAAAATATATATTTGTGTAGAATATTTTAATAAATAAATTAATTTTAATCATTTTAATTTTAAATTTCATTTAATTGATTATAAAAAATATAAAGAATCATGACAATTTTGTTAAGAAGTTTTTTCTTTATATTATTTCTATATTAATTAAAAAAAATCATATATCATAATTTATTTTATATCATGAAAAATATTTGAATTAAATAAAAAATTATTTTATTTTCAAGTTCAATATATTATTATCAATCATCACAAATTTTATTATAGTGTCATTTCTAACATTTTTATAAGTTTGGATTAATTTTTATTTTATCTATATTTTTTGTTGATATTTTTTTATACTGATATATTATATCGTAAAAATCAATATTTTCATCATTTATTAAATAAACCTTTTATTTCTTTAATAGTGCAACTAGTACATTAAAATTTAGATATAATTATTCTCCATTAAAAAATTATACAAATTCGACACCAATCGCAAATACAAATTGAGAATAAAAAATAAAAAATTTGAAACACACCTGGATGGGAAGAGAAGTAAGAAATGACCATTTCAATGCAAAACTTGATACCTAATAAAATCTCTAAGAATAGTCATCTGGCCAAGCATGGGCAGGAGAAGTGGCATACTTGGTTTGTAAGGAACATCCATAAGGACGAGGAGCTGCAATATCCAAATCAAACAAGAACATATATAGTAGCAAATAACCATCAAATGTAATTAGACCATTTACATATATACGTTAACAAAATGTTATAAATTAAATAACCAGTGAAAATCAGAAGAGCAGACATCCCGGTTGTACCTAGTTAATGAAAGGAGGGGTTGGTAACAACATTAATTCATCGGTCATACAAAATGAATTTAGAAAGACAAAAAAAAAAAAGTGTATAGGATCGCGCGAGAAGTAAAACATAGTTCAATACAAAATAAAGTAAAAAGAAACTCCACCTGTTGGGATTCATGGATGAGGTTGAGATAGTCCCGAGACAAAACTGGCAAAATCACCAATATGGTAGGAGAATGCAGAAAAGTTTTCTTGAATTTGGGTACCTAGAAAAATAATGTGAACAAAATATTTATTAAAATTGAAAATATTGTGGGTACAATCTCAAAAAATAATATTCTTTCCAAAAGAATATTTTCTCTCCGATTCTTTTACCTTGATCACACTTTGAAAGACGACAATGACGTTTTTTTGATTTCGAATATCAATCGAGGGTAACAAGTGACTTATTCCTGAATAAATTCGTTGAATGGCGAAGAATGCGTGTAGCAGTTCTTTTGTCGTTTATCGAACTTGTAGTACAAAGTTGCCTTTGGATTTTCTCCTTAAGATTTTTCTGATTTCCGAATTTCTGAATTTCTCCCCCTTCTTGATAGAAAGACACCTCTATTTATAGGTGAAGATAGAGAATTTGAATTCCAAATTCCCGAATTTTAGTTGCTTAATTTAAGGGATTTTGTTCCTTGATTTTAGCAAATTTTCTTCTTCTGGTAGGTTTTACGAACAAGATTATTATTATTATTATTATTATTATTATCCTTTTTATTGTTGGAGATTAGGGAAACTTATTCATAACAAAAAAAAATTTTTTTTTTGAAGACCAAATTAGTGGTAATTTAATCCACTAATTTTTTTTATGTCTACAAATGCCCCCACTTCAAAACGCATCATGTACATGCATTGTTATGTGGATGGGGTGAGTCTTAAGTAATTTTTTTTTTCAAAGAAATATTTTAATAGGAAGTTTCCTATTTTTTCCAAAAAAATATTTATTTTTCACTTTTTTCCAAACTCCACTTCGTTTTCCTACTTGCTTTACACTTTCAATCATCTTCCAATTCGTTTTCCTTCTTACTTTATACTTTCAATCCTCTTCCAATTTGTCATCCCTATATGCATTTTTTTTTTATATAAAGGGGACAATAGTTGAGAAACTTGACTTGAACTTTTTTAGAGAGCTCTTTTGATCTTTGGGTGTTCTTCAACCCAACTTAAGAAACCCGACTTGAATTCACCGTGAGAAATCTTCACCACTTCAAACTTGTAAGTGGTTTTTTTTTTTTTTTTTTTTTGTTTTTTTTTATGGAAAAAAAAAACTGTCCAACTTTACCATGGAGATACGTGGGTGTAGCATATGGCTTGTGGGTCTTTGATACCCACTTTCTAGTTTATATATATATATATATATATATATAGTTGACATGTGAACACACTTTCCAATTTCCATGTACATATATATACATGTTGACAAGTGTTCTCCTTATTTATTGAATTTTTTTTAAGGAAGAAAAAGACTTACCTTTTTTGAACACGTGTCGACCTTCATTATTTGCAGAGATGAATTTGATTTCAGGTAATTTAATTAATTAATTTTTTAATTACCTTAATATTTGGGAGGATTTTTTAATAAAATCAAATATCCATAAAAAATATGAATAATTAAAATTTGACCCTCGTGCAATGCAAAGTAGCATTTTCGGCACTTATGTGCTAAAGTCTTCACCCATGCAAATTGGCTTGACTTGAATGCATAGTAGTATTGAAGTTTTAATATTTAATTAAAACCGAAATAATACTTGGTATCTATTCAAACAAGTTATAGCCCTGATGCTATGCGATGTTGTATTTTCGACACTTATGTACTAAAGTCTTCACCTATGCAAATTGGCTTGACTTGAATGTATAATGATGTTTTAATGTTTTAACATTTAATTAAAACCAGAATAATACTTGGTATCTATGCCAACAAGTTATAGCCTTGATGTTACGCGGTGTTGTACTTTTAACCCTCAATATGACTTAAGTGTTAAGGTCTTCACTCATGCGAATTGGCTTGACTTAAATGCATAGTGGTATGTAAAAACTTATACCCATATTTTATTCATCTCTCTTTCTACCTTCCTTTTTTTTTTTTTTTTTTTGTGTAGGATGACGTTCTTCAAATGTTTCAAAGAGAAGACCATAACCATTCTTGAGGATGATAGTGAAGATTTTGAGGAGGGGTCTACTTTATCAGTGCATAAGTCACTTACTGACCTTCAATCTTTGTTAGTGCCAGTGATAAAGGACGTATTACACATTTCTTCTTGGTCCCGAGTTGCATCTGGCAAGCTCACAAATATCAACAATTCAAAAATTAATAAGGTGAAACTTGTTTCTAATGTTCTCCTGCTGAATTCCGCTCACCCAACTACTACTGAAGTTCATGATGAATTTAGATTGTTAGGTTCTTGTGTTCGTGATGAAGAAGCCAAATGGGGAAGCTCATTCAAAGTTCTTAGGGAATCCTTCTTTACCGAAGGATATTGAGAATGGGTTGAGGAGGTATTGGGTCGACATGGACCATTTATTAAAGGATGTAAGCTTTAGAAGCTATTTTTGTATCCTTATTTAGTTATGATCATCATGCCTCTATGATTAGGGCCTTTTACGAACGTTGGTGTCCTACCACCAACACCTTGCATACTTCAATTGGAGAGATTTCCATCTCTCTTTGGGACTTGTATCATATTGTTGGACTACCCATCATTGGATCTTTTTATGATGAGATGGTACCGAGCATGGAAGAGTTATCTAAAGATGCAACAAAATCCTCACTCCCACTAAGTTGTCGAAACTTATTCCTTGCATATCATCGAATTTTCTTTGAGATGAAAAGGAGGTCTTTAGTCAAGTTAGCCTCTTGGGTGTCATTTTGGTACAAAGGCTCTATGAAGTATGCAAAACCTCCAAAGAAAAGTACAAGGAATAAGGCGTAGAGGCCTAAAGAGACTCATAACCCATTAGGGGAAATTGATCTTGTTAAATCTCATACTCAATTGGAGATGGAAGTTTCTGACAACCTTGGCATAGCCAAGGCAGATGTCAAAGAGACTTACTTGACCGCTTTCTTGGCATGTTAGTTATGCAAGTTCGTTATTCCTTAAGGGGGTGTTAATTTGATTCGTCTTGGAATCTTCAAGGTAGCTAGTAGAATGGCTCAAGGTGAAACATTTAGCCTTGCTATTCCATTGTTAGCAAGCATTTTTAATGGCTTAAATGAAATCGCTTGTTCTTTGAAGCTTGGGACTAATGCATTTATTTTCCCTATTCATTATTTATACGGATGGTTAGGTGAATATTTTGATACCCATTTCATTTCTCCTTCTTAGAACCATTCCCCACGGATGACTTATTACGTTGACGAGTTTTCTGCTAAGTGTTTTGATGATTTGTAAACTTAGGCTTTGATCATGTCTTGCAAAGGCATAAAGTTGGACCACTTGGTGTTGCACCACAAGGAGCATGTGCATTGGATTGATAATGAATCTATTAGTGTTATCAAAGCTTCTTATCTAATAAGTCTTCGCTCTAGCTATTTATCTTTGCGACAAGGTAACTATTAGGTGATCCAATCGTATTATTCTCATCAGTTTTCCATGCAATTTGAGTATCCTTAAGACCTTTCGGGGTATGCCAGAGATTTTTCACATTGGAACTTTAGAGGCGGTGTATCAACATTGGGAGTCATGCATTAGACTTGGTACCTACTCCAAAGTTATTATACCAGATTATCATAGTCTTGAAGAGTTTTCAATCACCAAGGCTTATGCGGATTAGTGGATCATAGTTCATAATCCTAATGAGGAAATTCTTATTGTTGCTTGTATGGACTCTCTTGATTCTCCTCAGCAAATACCCTTAAAATCTTTAGAGAGTAGAACGCGCAAGTTCGACTCAAGTGTTTCTACTAAGGAGAATGTTAGAGACAATGTTGAAAAATATTTTGATGATTTACTTGATGATTCAAGAGCTTCTTCTAAGCACTCAATGGGTGGACATCAAACTAATACCTCCACACACTTAAAATATGAGGAAACTATTTTCAATGGTGGTAGTACTCATTGTCACAAGACTTTTAAGCAACATAACAATGCACAAGGTCTTTATGTATCAGACAACGACTCTGAAAATACAAGTGAATGTCACTTCAAGTGCCGAAAGATTAGAACCAACCCTGTGTACTATGATGAGACTAACTCTCATCCTCTTGATGTAGATGTCTTCTTTGCTGATGTCCCAACTTCTACTTAACCGATGAAACTTGATGGTGGAGAGGTAATTTTTTTTTTTTTATACTAATAAAAATAAATATTTGCCTTAGGTGGCGGGTGACAACCAATTTGTCGATGAAGGGGATGAGTCATCTCTTAAGGATTGGTTTGAAAGTATTGTTGCTACTAAGGAGTCGACGCCCTTTACCTTGACCCTACAACGAGATAAACACTCTATCATCCCATTACCTTTGTCTCATTCTCATTTGGGTGATAAAGGTATTACTAACATCTTAAGTGATGTTCTGATTAAGTCTCAAGGTCAAAAGACCATAATTGGAGATATAACATATGATGAATTAACACTTTTAGCAGTTGCAAGTTTAATTGTTGAACAACAATCTCCATGCCTTACTGTGGTTGCTTCTTCTATTTCCATTCACACATTCAACGTTGAACAAATCATTCTTAATGCCTAACGCCAAACAACACTTATGATAGGAGAAGGCATTGAGGAAATGATTATCAAAACTTCTAATGAGTGTCTCTCATTATTGAGAGGAAAAATTGATGAGCTTTTCAATGCTATCACGAAGATTAGAGTGAACCCTTAACCATTAAAGTCTCAAATTGAGAAGTACATGGAAAGTGTAGATAACCTCGGTGCAGTGCAACACACCCATTCTATGAAGATATCTTCGGAAGTACAAAGTGAACATTTAGCTATTGTTGCGTCTCAGATTATGGATGCTCTAAACTTTGAGGGTGTATAGGCAAACCGTCGTCAATCATTATAGGTTGACCTAGCTACTCTTAATGCTAAACAGGAAGCACTTAAGAAGGAATTGGAGCAACTAGGTATACAAAAAGAGCGTCTTCACAACTTAATCTTGGAGATCGATGAGATTATAGCCAATAAACAGAACGATGTTTCTCGCTTGAGGAAAGAACACGTCATTATCGCCCAAACCCCCGTGCTTACTGATGTCAATGTCAAGACTTTAGAAACACTTCAAGAAGCCTTAAGAACTCGACGTGAAGAGCTTGCATACTTGGTGTGGATGTGACCATTGTACCTTTTTACTTAGTTTTAGCTCCCATTCTTTTCCTTCATTCATTTTTTTATTTTTATTAAGATGTAATAAAGTCTAGCATTTGTTAGCCAGATTTATTTATTAATAAAAATAAGACTTTTTTTTTTTTTTTTTGGTAGTGACTGAACTTAAGTGGTTTCCCCGAGTTGCCTATGTACTATTCAAAAAGAGAGGATCAAGTAAAATGTAGTTCCAATTTTTTTTCATGCTCTAACTTTTTCCAAGACTAAAATAAAAATTTAATCTTATGAGCATATGTCCTAATTTTCACCTAAGTTGCCTTTTCAGGTTTTCGACTTAGCAGACTTTTTTTTTTTTTTTTTTTTGTGCCATAAGAAATTTATGCTCATGCAAGCTAGGAGCATCACTTGTCTTGAGTTTGATCGAAGGATGATAAATTCACATCCTTGGAACAAAGTTTAATTGAGGGTCAAAGATGACTTATTCTCAACCAAACTTGTGAAGACCTTTCTTAAGCATTTTGGAGAACAAAAGAAGTCATTTGAATTTGTCTTGATTTTCTTCAGCCTTAAAAGTGGATGAATGACGCTTTTGTATTGTGTTTGATATTCTTCCACGAGTTTGTTGAAGAATGTGTCAAGCTTAGACTTGATTTTAATCCAAGGGTGGTAAACACATGTTCTTGGAGCAAAATTTAATTGAGGATCAATGATGACTTGATCTCAAGTAAACTTATCAACAATTTCCTCAAGTGTTTTGAAAAACCCAACCTTGTTTTCTTTAGCTTTGAAGATGGATGAATGACACTTTTGTTTGTGTTTGATGTTCTTCCACAAGCTTGTTGAAGAATGTTTGGAGTTTGACTTTGAATTTTGAAGCTTCATTTTTGGATTTAGCTTCTAGGTTGCATCACCCTTTTGAGAACGTGTCATGCTGAAAAAAAAAAAAAAATGCTTGTATGTAGAGAAGTTGGAGATTTTAGTTTATAATCTCTGAATTTAACTTCTTTAATACAAAGAGTTTGTTTCTCGGTTTAAGAAGTTTGCCAAGAATGATTTTTTTTTTTTTTTAAGTTCTTGTAGGATAAGAGAAATATGTAGTTTAGGCTCATGCTTTAAGGAGCATCATTAGAATGCTGAGGTTTGAAAACAATTGTGGTAAAATTTGATGTCATGATCTCTTCATCATCACTTGTGAAAGTGATGGTTGCACAACATGTTGCACAATTGTGGCATTTGTTCTCAAATTGTTTTGCCCTCTTTATTTTTGTAGCATAGAGTGATGGATTCCTATGTATCTAGATCAATGCAATTTGTGTTTTCTCATAAAGTTGCAGCATTTCATAGATACCAAAGAATGAGAGTAAGCATTGTAGATTTTCTACTACCTCATCCTATTCCTTGGTTTTGCTCGACTCTATACCAAGATTGTTTTCTTCATCTTCACTTGGTTTATCTTATTCCGAATTTTCATGACAAAGGACCATATGGGTTGATGTCATTATCCTTCTATTGAAGAACTCTAGAGGAAAGTATTCTCCTAAGGTGACAAGGGTGATGAGCTTTTGTACCAAGAGGTCATCAATTTGTACAATCGCTTGTTTTCTTTTAGGTTTCTTTTCTTCTTTCTTCTTCGCATGTCGATGGATATTTTACTTACATTGTTCCTTCCTAGGAAGATTTTGGTATGGATGAGATTCTTGCTTCTTACAAGGTCTTCTTTGTGTCACTAATGTCCAGCCTCCTTCATTATACGATATTGATTCATTATCAAAATAGAAGTGAAGAAGGGTCTCTTGACATGACACTTGTGTTTGCTTTGGTTTTGGTGACTTGCATTGGATAGTACCGGTGCATGTCCCTAATGTCTTAGGTGGAACATTTAACGAAACAGGATCAAATGACCCAAATGTGACTATAACATGATTTAACTCTACTACTTCATCCAGATCTAAATGAATTCTTTCTTGCTTTGCAAGTTTCATTATGAGATATTTTAAAATGAAACATTTCTCCACATGATGACCAAAAATTCGATGGTAATGAAAGTAGTTTGGATCATTAACATGACCCATTTCTTCTAGACACTTGCACTTAGGTAACTCAATAACTTTTTTTTGAAGCAAGTCTTCCAACATTTTAGGCACATCAGAGTCAAGAAAAGGATACTTCTCCTCTTCTAATTCCTTTAAGGTGAATCGATGCCTCTCATTTTTCTAGGTTGGTCCAGCCTCTTTTACTTTCTTCTTTTTATCTCTTGCTGAGATTTTGGCAGGAACCGTATTTATCGTCATTTTCTCTTGGATAGGTTTCTTTGAGGTCTTGTCACTCTTTTTCCCATCATGTCTCTCTCTTTGCTGATCAATGGTAAGGTCTTTCTTAGAACCATGGTTGGCTATGCTGAGTTCCATATCACGTGCTCGAGTAACTAATTCTTCAAATGTACAAGGTCGTATCCCTTAGAAAATGTATAAGAGACCCCAATGCATTCCTTGTATGCACATTTCCATAGTTGATACCTCAAATAATCTATCTTTGCAATCAAGGCTTAAGGAATGCCAATGGTTGATATAGTCTACAACTGACTCGTCTTTCCATTGCTTAGTGTTAGTAAGTTCCATCATGTTTATAGTTCGTCAAGTGTTATAGAAACAGTTGAGGAATTCACGTTCCATTTGGTCCCAACGATCGATACACTCAGGGGCAAGGTCTATGTACCAATTGAAAGCATTCCCTCGGAGAGAACGAATGAATTGTTTAACTAATAAGTTACCATCTATACCTGTATTGTTACAAGTTTCGACGAAATGGGAAACATGTTGTTTTGAATTTCCATTTCCGTCAAATGATTGAAATTTTGGAGGTTGATAACCCACAGGCATACGTAGGTTATCAATCCTCTTAGTGTAAGGTTTAGAGTACATGATTGTACTTTGTGAGGGTTCATCGTACTACGCTCTAATGGTGTTAGTTATCATGTCCTAAAGTTGTTGGACAGATAATGATGCCATTGAGGCAAATTCCGTCGTTTGTCTCTCAATTTGCATTGTCATATATGTATGTGGTGCATCATCGAGAGAAAATGCAACATTTGGAAGGTGGTTGAGTCCTTGACTTGACTCACCCGTATTTTGTACTTATGCCTCAACCTTGTTTATGAGGGATGCTATTTGCATATCCTTCTCCTCGACCGTCTTGGTGAGTTTAGCGATGGTGCGAACCATCTTTGCTAATTATTCCTTTACGGATGTAGTGCCGGTTGTTATTACCGACATAGTCATCGATAAGTGAGAAGTAAAAAAGTCGAAATGATTGGAGTAGTTTTCCTTATTTGTTATTCCGGTTGGCGATCTGGAGTGTGAGTTGGTGCTAGAGTTGGCATCGGGTAACAGAGCAAGGAGATTTATCCCTAAAGTCCTATAGTGTTGAAGGGAGTTTTTCCTTGCTACGAGGACTATGACTCTTTGCCCCCATAGAGATCAAGGTGATGAGTGGTTAATGCTCATCACGTGTCCTTACCGGTTTTAGCAAACAAGTAGACTCACTTGTTTGTTTTATTGAAGATGAAGATGTTGATTTTACTTTGCTATGAGTCATGAGGCTCGTAGCGGTGTCATTGATATAAATGTATACAGAGCATTCTCAAATATGGATTTTGGTATTGGTAAAAATTTCCCTAGGAAAGTAACCAGAATCTGCAAACCTTTCACCCCAGAGTAAATATCTGCCTCATAAACATCTTTATCTGTGCTTGCATCTAATACAAAACTGAAGGCCTTCATTTATAAACTCGAAAAGTTATGAAGCATGCAGCTCCATGATTCTTGTGCTGAAATAGATTTTGATGTGAGTTCTTCAGAGGCAACCACCAAATCTCTGCATGCAACAAGGAACTCAATGCAGAGATAAAGGGCTCCAAAATTAAGTCTTTCACTAAAGACATAATCAAAATTTAAAAGCCAATCCCCAGATGAATTTCTCATTGAAAGCCCCAGAGCTTCCATCAAGCGGAAGAAAAAGCTTTCAAACACTTGATTGCAGCAAGTGATAGAGGCCTTGGCAGAAACATAGAGGATGTGACCAATTGCACATAGTTTGTGCTTGCTTTGCAGAGGAATATCATTGTAACTTCCACAACTAGTGACTGTGTTGACTATCGTGTTTATATCTTTATCACCAACAATCAAACTTAACGACAAACTACTATTTTCCAAAATAACCTTCTGCAGAAATGTGAAAGTCTCTATCACAATTTCGTTCTCTTGAAAGCCCACATGATCTAGTAATTCTGAAGCAAAGGATAACATGGGTTCTTAATCTGAACAAAAGATTACATCTTTTATGACCAGTATGAGATCAGCAACAGGTAAGAACTCTACTTGATGTGTAACATAAATTACTGCTTTCGAACCCAAGAGACACAGCAAATATTCCTTAAAGAAATTGGTTCCTGCGTGAGCATCCACAGCACTGTAACTGTCTGATCACCAAATGAGAGAACCTCCAGATCCTTTTTCAAGGAATATGCATCAAGAACCCTTTCATACCTTTCTCTGTCTATCTTCTTATTAAACAAGATGTTCTCTTCTATTTTACCACTCTGTATCTAAGGAGATTGAGTAACATAGGCCTTTGTTCCATTTCCAATTGAGTCTCATATTGGATTCTTGAATGATATCACTGGAAGCACAACAATATCCTCGAGACATTCTCATCTTGTGGGCAGCTGCTCTAAAAGTTATGAAGATAGGTTTCTGTGCTTTGAAATCCGAATTTCTAAAGTTCCAATCCTATATACAACAGAAACAGTGAAACTAGAAGTGTCATGATCACCAGCATCAAAATCATGCAGGATGAACTACTGCAATAAAGCAATCTTGTTGACCTGTTTCCCATTTTGACTCACATTACCATTCCCTCTACCATTGGTATTGAAAATTGAGCGTGTAATCTTTACAAAGGCAGTAGATGACACACTGGAAAAATTATCATAGTCAGAAAGGTAAGCTGCCACCTCTTTAAAACTTGTCTCCCCAACCCTCAATGAATGTTTCAGGCCTGGTTTCTCAAGGATCTCCCTTGGTACATCCAAGGCAGGGATACCTTTTTGTGGAAAGTAAACACAAACCTTTGATGATGCTTTGTTTAATTTATTTGCTATAAAGCCAACGAATTTCCTATTTTCATCCACCGTAGTTCGAATAAGAGATACTTGCTCATTGTGTACATGAATATTTCTGTTCAGTAAATGAGAAAGTATGGTAATCTTGGCTTCAGAATTCACCATATCCAATGCTCCCACATTCACAACTAAAGGGATCTTCTTCTCTATCATGGCGTTAAAACAGAACCGTCACAGACCATGACACTTCCAACTACATAATCTGCAACCCCTGTTGTTGTGATGTCCAAAACGCCCTGTATAAATCCCCCATCTGACAAGATCCTCCACTGTTTCAATTAGGTTCTTCATAATATCACCATAAAACTGATCATCAAGTTAAGCAGCCGGAACATGTGCAGATCCCCAATGTGTTAATGAGCTTTCCCTATTCCATTTAAATTTCTGCCATCAAGAGTACCTGTTAACGCCATTGAGTCTCACCCACATATGCAACCACTTGAATTCTTTTCAATTCTCTACTGAATTCATCCATAAAAGTCATCTTAAATAGCCACTGAATTCCTTTGGACTTGCCATTGATTCAACATCAGATTTCTCTTCTGGCTTTCTTTCATCAGTACTCCTCCTTAACCGCACAAGTGTCAGGTGTCAAAGGTAGCGGGGTCATACAAATGGCAGTGGTTTATGCTTTCCTAACTATATCTAAAAATATAGCACGGTTCTCAGAATCCAAACTGCTAGTTGCTCCATTTAAATTAACAGAGGATCCCCAGTACTTGCAGATCACAGTTATTACTTCACCACTTCTCCCAACCCAGAAGTTGGAGGTGTCTCACCCAGCACCGGTCGAAATGGAAAGGACACCCGAAATGATTTGTTGACATTAACAGATAACGGTGAAAAATCATTGTCTACCATCTAAAAATATATTAAGGTATAAACCAAAAAATTCAGCTTGTAACAGAGCAGAACCATCATAAATTGTCGAGTAATGAAGCAGTGAGCTCCGGTAAGATTAATGAGCAGTCAAATCATATATAGACACAAATGCACGAAGATAGCATAAGGAAGATGCATATATAAATTACACTCAGTCATTTGCTCTGACCCATGCTTAACACTCACAAAATCCTGGAATTGACGAGGTCCAATTCTCCAACCTAAATCTCCCACTCTTCCGAACAACAATTTCTCTTGAACTCTCAGAATTTCCTTTGCAAACAGGGTAATATGAGAACCAAAACATGTAATACTCAAACACGTTCAACTGAATGTGAAATGAGATACCCTTAACGGAATCTTCTTTAGTCTTGCCTTTGAAAAATGGATACAAATCAGGTAAAATATGACAACCCCTGTTGCTTTGAAGCACGAAACGAACCCATTCTGGCAACCGCTCGACGGGGAACACATATTTGATGAAAGATTGGCGATCCATGGCGGAGATAGATTTAATCTTGACCCGGCTTCAATCATTTCATTACTCAAAATATCCCAGATCCTACTAAGAGCAAGAGCCGTGGACTGATCTCTTGTTGCAAGCACTCAGTGGGAAGGTCCCAATGTGTTATGTATTGGTGGTTCTGCACACGGGCCAGGTCCAGAAAAACCATGCTCCAACGATGTCCAGTAGAGTCACCACATATAAACAACACCAGAAACAGGGGAAGGTATCCAAAAACAGGGCACATAGAAAAGAAACGAAAGAAACCAATAAAAGCGATGTTTCATGTTTTGAATCAACAAGTTTAAATAGGTGGGTGAAATCAAACATATTTCGATTAGGAATCAAACATATCTCAAATAGAAATCAAAACATAACCGAAGACATCCCACAGAAAGACTGAAGCAGTACCAAACTAATCTTGACAAAGATCAATAAAAGTGAAACATCAACACACTATGGCCTTGCCCAAACAAACCTAAGACTAGCAAATACGTCTCTGATGACTACACCAAAGCATCCAACGAATCTTAGTAATATCAAACAAAAGAAATCTGCAAAAGGAGTAGATATTTTGCAATGAAGGACTTACCTCTAGGCAGCTGCAGGTTGATGAATCACCTTTCTCCTTCCCTCTCCTCAGCGTGCTAAAAGTCTTCTTGAAAAAAAATCCCCTTTTTTGCTATCTTTCTTCTTCTCCCTACCAAGACTCCAATATGTGCTGCCTTCTTCTTTTCCCTTTCTCCTTATATTTGCATCAGCCTCTCAAACCAAATCTGCTAAAAAAAATCCACTTTCCTTTCTTCTATTTCCCTTCATTTATTCGAAAATCAGAATGCTCCTTTAGGATCTCTTTCCATATGCATGCAGCCACATTAATTCCTTTTTCCCTCACAAAATATTTTTCTTACCTTTTTGAGTGCACATACCTTAGTGAGAGTTGAATAGCAGCCCCTATTCTCTTGTCAAACATTATAAAAAAACAAAAATAGAGAGAATAAAAACAAAAAGAGTTAGCAATCTTACAACCAATCAAAGATTAAAATAAAATAAAAATAAATAAAGTAAAACAAAATAATTAAATAAAATGAAATGAAATAAAATAATCAATCCTATGCGGGCCATACAAGTCATACAAGTCACACTAAAAAAATCTTAATGGGCCAAGTGTGCCTAAAAGGGCTTAGGTGAACCTAAATGAGCCTAAGGTGATGCCTAATGGGCCAAGTGTATCTAAAACTATCCTAAAAGTGAATGGAAAACCTAAGTCTAAATTAGGGCTGCCAAAGATCACAATAAGGGATCAAGTAATTCCTCAACCAAAGTCTCCGAGGTGACTCAGAAAAAGGTAAGCCGTATGAGTAGTAATGGGCCACCAGGAACTACCGTGGAGCACTGAAAATGAATTTTAAAGACATGTGCTAAAGGGACAAAATTGAGGGTCTACACTTATCTTCAATTTTTGGGCCTATACACCCTTTCCAATTCTTCGACTCTTCTTTATGCTTCACAAGCATAGAAACTAACTTCGATATGTGCTCTAATAAAAAGTTACAAATGGAGTGATGTCTTTCATTCCGTAACCAAGCATTAAATGACTCGGCAAGGTTGGTAGTCATTTTATCCCATCTTTGTTTTTGGAATTTGGACATGGCCCAATGCTGCGGTGCATTTTCTTCAACCCATGTGGCTAAAGCCTCGTTGTATTTTTTTAGTTCAAACATGGAAACGTTATAATCATGTTCTAACCGTCCATACATAAGGCTATCTAGGAATTGCAATGCATTTTTTTTTACCCTTGTTCCCTCGTGTGTTATGCTTCGACAAGAAACTACTAAAATTCTCCTTCAGGTGATGGTAGCAATAGACATGGTTTTCAAGGCCAAACATCTCAGGAACACTACGAAGCAGAGCAGGATGTCTATCTGAAATAATAATAACTTCCTTGTTTCCCACAACTATCTTCAATTTTTCTAAGAACCATAACTAATCTTCATAATTTTCTGAGCTCATCACTCCAAAGGCTAAAGAGAACATTGAGTCATTAGCATCGTAGGCGGTGGCTGAAAATAGAGCACCGCTATAAGGCCCACTCATATGGGCTGAATCAATTGCAATGATTGGTAGACACCCCCTTACAAACCCTTCGATAGATATTGAATGAGCAACAAAAAGCTGCTCAAAATGGCCATCATCTGAATAACTCAATTGAACACTCGATTCCAGATTTGTTGCAAGCATTCTTTCACACATCCATGGCAACAATTTGTAATAATTCTTGGGTTGTCCATAAATGCGCTCCTTAGCCTTCTCCTTCAGTTGTCGTGCTTGCAGGTAAGTCAACTGGATGCCATGTTGCCTTACAAAGTCCTTACAAAATTGTCGTGGTTGGTATTCAGGAGTAGATCGAATGACATCATCAATGACCAAGGATGCATGATTGGATCTCACTAAAGATTGAGACAAGGCAACATCTTCTAACCAATGGTTATGCACATTTCGAAATGTGTGTACTTGAACAATATTCAAAGCCCCTATTGCACGAGCAATGATTTTCTAAGGACAATCTTCAATTGTGCATACTACGGTCATGTGTTTTAGGCTATTTCTTTTATAAGAATATCGGAATTTTCTAGCCAAAGACATCAAATAGATTGCATCTCAAAACTCTGAGGCATTTGGAGAGGTATGTCCACTACCTACAATTGAATGTTTGAACCGGCTTGGTTGAAGTTGAATGATATTTGTTTCAGCACATCTTTGGGAAAACCCAAATGATTCAATTGTGGGTTACTCATTAGACATGTACAATGGGGGCTCATCAATAGAGGAAGCATGACTCGAGTTTAAAGCAACAATAGGTGTTGGGGCACTGCAAAAAACACATGGAAAGAAATTGTTCATCCATCCACCTAGGTGTGAAAAATGATTATACAAAAGGGCACATTATTGTGGAAATACATTAGGTACCTAGTAGGGCAAATGAAGCCATCACCACCTTTAGTACATTGGAAGACATAGGCACGACAAAACATGTGGTTGAATTTGAACATCTTCACTATGTTGGCATCATTATGCAATGGGAGTAGACATGATGGGTCAAACTTCACTATGAAATCCAATTTTATTGAATTGGGCTCCAAGTTCAGTTCACCACATACTTTTGAAATGAATTCAGAATGTGAGATATTCTTGCTAACAACAATGCAATTGGTCCGACCACCCTTATATTCAACGGACCCAACAGCAGTCTTAACGAGCTCACCACCTTCATGAATGTAACAAAACATCTCCTCTTCCATTTCCTTAATGACATAAAGATTTGTTACAAACAATATAACAACGAAAGATTGAGGACTTATGTATGTTGATTCCATATACTTTGATGTAGGAAATATATAAGCGTCACATACGCACTTTCGAAGATTCCAACAAGGATTTACTCAATTA
The DNA here is from genome assembly GCA_037355405.1 of Vitis amurensis. Lineage (NCBI taxonomy): Eukaryota > Viridiplantae > Streptophyta > Magnoliopsida > Vitales > Vitaceae > Vitis > Vitis amurensis. The sequence goes on from CM074694.1 coordinate 24,866,881, forward strand.
AGGTTCAAACATGATAATTAGATGATGCACACAAGTAGTGTGCAAGTTCAACTACGGTACTACCTAAAGATTGCTAAGGTTAGACCTAAGGTTAATTAAGATAGTACCTATGGTATAGTCTATAGTAAAGGTAAGGGGAACCAAATGAGCAGATTAATGAAACACATAATGTCATGATAAGTTATATGTGGAAGTGAATAAAATTTAATTTATGCATGGCTTGAAAACAGCCTGTGGGTCCTATGTTTGACAAACTTAGCCCATTGGGTTAAAAATATAGACAACTTTTATTCACATATGAATTATATGAATCTTCAAAAATGCAGTTTCCAATCGTCACACAGCTAGTACCCAAGGTGGGCTCAGGTAGTACCTGATGTTGACTAAGGTAGTACCTACAATCGATTAAGGTCATACTTTCAAGAATAATGAGCTAGTACATAAGGTTAACTTAGTAGTAGAATAAGGTTAACCAACTGATCACCAAAATAAAACACAATGCGCAATTGAGTATGTTTTATGCACGTAGCCCATGCAATGCGACTTATTGGTTATATCCTTGCGAAACGGCCTACATATTGACAAAGGAATTACCTAATGTTAAGGAATGAAGTTACTAAAGCTAATATGAGAAGTGAACATTTTCTAACTAGCACACCACAACTACAAATTTGGTTAGGCACAATGACAAGCAAGGTTTTGTTAGTTCAACTTATTTTTTTACGGGCTCTTCATCAGCATTGGAAGTTTGTATTGTTACGGTAAATACAAAAACCAATGGAATTGGAACAACTTTATGGTCAGCCATGGAGATCTGGCTCCTCCCCACACTGTTTATTCATAAAGAACCATTTATCTGAAGATTAGAGTGTCATAAAATTTTCATTTCTTAATTTACATCATTTAAAATTTAGTTACTTTATTTAAGGGTTACAATTATTACTTGTATATATAAAATATAAATTTGACTAGATAATTTTCACTGCTGAAAACCTATATCCTTTTTTCTAAGCATTTATATCAACTACCTAATAGTTAAAGTAATTTTATTTAAATATATGAAAATCAAATTGATAAAATTATCAAATCTACGTCATTTTGTGCTAAATGGGAGCAGTCATAGACAAACAAAACAAACAATATATAGATCAAAATGAATTTCATCCATTCTACTTGCATTCCCTAATTCCAAAAATGTTATGAAGGAAATTAATCCACTGCATGGATACCAATAGTTCCTATATAGCCTTTCCTATTTCCATCTTCTAAAAGAGATATCTAAATCAATATCAATTACTAATCAACAAGAAGAGTAACATATACTAACAAAAAATATTTGAAGAAATGGGACGTGAATTTAAACTATACATATAAAACAAATACAAAAAAAAAAAACAACAAAAACTTTAGCACCCATCAACCATCAATATCACAAAAACCCAAAAACCTGAGTAATTTGGAATATATAAATCACCATTTCAGAAGCACTTATTTCGCTCTCAAAAGAAATACATCATCCCTAAAAAGTGTTCCCTTTTGGTAATCCACTACATAACCCAATCCAAAAACACAATCCAATAAATGGGTTTCACTAAAAATGCATTGTTTCCCAATACCCAAAAATAGTAAGGAAAAAAAAATTCCTTTTTGGCAAATCAATTCAAAAACTGTTTTTCCCAGTTCTAAACCACAACCAAAACAAATGGGTTTTCAGCAAAACAATTCACAACCCATATTCTTGCCTTCATTTTATATCAAAACAATAGAGTTTCGAGAATTTGCCAATCCAAATAAAACAGTAGAAACTCATAAAAATGCATGGAATTGAAAAAAACGATGATGATTCATTATGAACAGATTTAAAAATTCAGTACCAACTCCTAAATGTGAACATTTGAGCCACACCTAGTTCATAAAAAACCCACACAAATAGCAGATTTTCGTGAATGTGAATGCGAATGCAAAACAAGGAAGGAATGGGTTACCTCGAGAGACAAAATTTGAGATGAGACCAATGGGATTAAGCCCTTCTCAACTGAAATGAGAGAAATTGTTAAAAATATACAAGATTCTTTGCTTTAGCTCGGTGACGGAGTGAAGACAGATGAGAGGAATGGGTTACCTCGAGAGACAAAATATGAGATGAGACAAATGGGATTAAGCCCTTCTCAACTAAAATGAGAGAAATTGTTGAAAATATACAAGATTCTTTGCTTTAGCTCAGTGACGGAGTGAAGACAGATGAGAGGAATGGGTATCAAATGAGAGAGAGGGAAGAAAGAACCGTTGGCTACACCGTTTTTGTGGGAAGCTCAAATCGCCTAGGTGACGGAGTGAAGACAGATGAGAGGAATGGGTATCAAATGAGAGAGAGAGAAGAAAGAACCGTCGGCTACACCATTTTTGTGGGAAGCTCAAATCGCCTAGGTCACGGAGTGAAGACAAATGAGAGGAATGGGTATCAAATGAGAGAGAGGGAAGAAAGAACCGTCGGCTAGGGTGTTTTTGTGGGAAGCTGAACATAGGATTTTGGAGTTTTTAACCGGTTCAGTTTCAGCCTGTGCTGACGTACCCTTCGAATGCTGCTAACCTGGATACCGAGAGGGGCAATCTTGGTAGAAAAAAGACAACCGACTCAGAGTGCATGAAACTCATATAAGTTTCCACATTAAAAGATGTTTTTCATATTTCATAAACCTGGGTTCCAAAAACCATATATTTAACAAATTGGACCATCAAAACACAACTTTCCCTAGAATAGTTCTATGTAATGCACAATAAATATTCATATTTTCTAAGTGGATTACTTAAAATATTTCTAAGTGAACAAATTAGCTGAGTTGGAATCATCACCTATTACATAATAAATATTGATATCTTCTAGGAGGACAACATAGATGAGTTTAAATCTCCGTCTAATGCACAATAAATATTGATATGTTATAAGTGGACGAGTTTGCTGATTTGGCATCTTCATCTAATTCATAATGAATGTATATATTTTCTATTAGACTACATGTGACTTAAATAATCCTAAATGGAGAACTTGTATAATAATCTTAATTCATTAATAAGTCTAGTAATTTTTAAAAATAACTTAAAACTTAAATAGTGGACCAATTAATACCATAAATTTATAAACAAAAATTGGTCTGGAACTACTTTATTATTTCTCTTCTATATAGATTATTTTTTGATTTTTTCTATTAGGCAAATGAATTCCAAATTAAACAAAACTTAATGTGTTAGATTCATTAACAAGTATAATAATTTATAAAAGTAATTTGAAACTCAAATAATAAACCAATTAATACAAAAAATTATGGACAAAAATTGATTTAGATGACTTTATTACTTATCTTTTACATAAAATCATATTTTTTTTCACTACGAAAATGAACTCTAAATTAAACAAAACCCAATGCGTTGGATTCATTAACAAGTCTATTAATTTTTAGAAATAACTTAAAATTCAAATAATGATCCAATTAATACAAAAAATTTATGAACAAAAATTAGTTTAAAATGACTTTATTATTTCTCTTTTACATAAAATCATTATTTTTTAATTTTTTTCACTAGGCAAATAAACTTCAAATTGAACAAGACTTAATGTGTTTGATTTATTAATAAGTTTAGTAATTTTTAAAAATAATTTGAAATTCTAATAATAAACTCATTAATATCATAAATTTATGGATAAAAATTGGTTTATAATGACTCTATTATTTTTTCTGCACTTAATTATAGTTTTATAAATTTTCTCACTATAAAAATGAATTTCAAGTTAAGCGAAACTTTGTATTGAATTTATTAATGAGTTTAATTTAAAAAAAAAATAATTTGGAATTCCAAATTGATATATTATGAATCATGATTTTACTATTTTCCTATACACAACTATATTTTTAAAATTTAAGTAACTAAATTTTAAATTAAGTAAGACATAGTTAATAATTTTAATTATTTAATGAATTTAAAATTTTTTTAAGAATAATTTTGAATTCAAAAAATTGATCTAATTAATTGTAAAATAAATCAAAACAATGTAGACTATTATGTTGATAATTTATTACTAAATGTGTATATGAAATGAAAAACTTAACTCATTTACATGTTAAAAAAGTTATATTGTATTTATTATTCATTTAAAATAAAATATTGCTAAAATCATTATTTGAAATTGTTATTATTTATCTTTAACCAAAAAATTACAAAAATGTTTATATTTCTAACATATACTAAAATAATGTATTTTTATAAATAAAAAAATATATGATTTATGATTTTATTATAATAATATTATTCACGTTTTACTAAAAACTATTTATTTTAAATTTATTTTTAATTACATAACTTTTTTCATTTTTAATAAGACTTGAATTTAATTTAATTTAATTATATAAATTGTATTTGCAATGTTTTTACAAAACCAAAACAAAAAAAATTATTTTTAAAAACAACTTATCCAAACAAGTTTTTTTTTTTAAAAAAAAATTGTTTTATTATCAAACACTCTTATTTTTATAAAACACTATAATTTTTTGTTATTTTATTCTTTAACTTAAAAACAGTTATTAAAAACAAGTTTAAAAAAACATGATCAAATTGACCCCATAAATTTTAATTTATAAGAGTAAATATCTCTTGCTTAATATACTTAAAATAAAACTTAGTTATCAATATCTTCATTAATTATCAAATCAAAAGATTATATTATTATCAAAGTAAAATTATCAAGAAAACTATAAATTTTATAAGAGTATATATCTCTAGCTTAATATACTTAATAACATATAAAAGTGTTTTGTTACATTTAAATTTATGAACATAAAATTTTATATGTTTATAAAACAAATCCTATGTTAATTTCATCTTAAATTTAAATACATAAATATCTTTACATGAAATCAAACTAGTTAATATTCTTACTTTGCTGGGTTTGAACGTTAATATTTAATTGTGGGTGATGGGTGCTTGTTAATGATGCTCGTCACCTTTGCATATTTTTTCTAAATGTCTTTTATTAAAGAGTTTGAACTATTAATTGATTGCATCAATGTGTTGTTTCTTCTTATTCATTAATTTGCTCTAATTGAGTGGTTCTAAATTTCATGTGATAAAAATAAAAAAGAAAAAAAAGAAAGAAAAAAAGAGATCCACTATCCACCCTTCCAACCAAACTAATATTTTAAATTATGAAAACTTTGAAATATTAATATTTCATTTTACTTGGCCCTTAATAAATAAAAAGAATTTAGCCAATTTAATTTTTTTAATAAATTATATTTATTATGTGTTTTTCTTTAGCTAGAAGTAAAACTTCTAAACTTTCTCTCTCTTTTTTTTCTTTTTCTTTTTAAATACTCATATTTTAATAATATTATGTTATGTTTGATTTCAAGAAAATACTCAAAAAATAAAAATTGTTGAGGAAAATGATTTTTTCATGTTTGTTTTTTTTATGGAAAATACAAAACAAAACAAAAATTATTAAAATTAATTAAGAAATTTATATTTAAAAATTTTTGAATTTTATATAAAATGAGAAAATTAAATTAAATAAGTTTGAAGAAGCATAAAAATAATAATTAAATCTTTAGTTTATTTTCTTTCAAATATTTTCTTCATGTAAAAATTAAATATAATTAAAATTAGTTCAAAATTTATATATTTTCAAAATTAGTTTATTAGTATTGAAAACAAAAAATAAGGAAAATGGGTTCAAAACGTATGTAAAAATAATTTATTAATTTTAATTTTTTTTATTTGTCACTTTTTAAAAATTTATTTTTCTATTTTTTCTATGGCATTTCCCTTAAATCTTCCAACAACAAAACCTAACTTGCGGGGTTTCAATTTTTGCATCATAGCATGAGTTTGAATCGACCAAACTTACATCCCAAAATATTGAATGTAAAGAAAAATAAAATGAATAAAGCATAAAAGTTATATCACAACTTGCATGGCTTGTTGACTTGTCCGCCTATTAATCCATAATAATAATTCACATTTTATATTAGTACCGTGTGATTTCCCAGTGCTCACTTGCCCTATATATCACTACTTTGCCCAGTATTCTCCCTCACAATTCTCTTTTGAGTTCTCCTTCTCTTACTATATTCCCTTGCTCTTCTGCACTTTGATTTCTTCCAAAATGGCTGACCAAATTCCATTCGGTGTTGTGGATCACATTTTGATCAAGTTAGGGTCCCTGGCTGTTCGAGAAATTCGATCCATCTATGGTGTTCCAAAGGAGTTAACCAAGCTCAGTGGGAAACTGGGCACCATCAAGGCTGTGCTTTTGGATGCTGAGGAGAAGCAGCAGCAGAACAATCGTGCAGTCAAAGATTGGGTCTGGAGGCTCAAAGGCGTTGTGCATGACGCAGATGATTTGGTGGATGACTATGAAACCCATTATCTTCAGCGTGGAGGATTGGCAAGGCAGGTCAGTGACTTCTCATCAGAAAATCAAGTTGCTTTTCGTTTAAACATGAGTCACAGGCTCAAGGATATCAAAGAAAGGATAGATGATATTCCAAAAGACATCCCCATGTTAAATCTTATTCCACGAGACTTAGTACTACACACACGGGCAGAGAATAGTTGGAGAGACACCCATTCATTCGTTTTAACATCTGAAATTGTAGGAAGAGAAGAAAACAAAGAGGAGATAATAGGGAAGTTGTTGTTGTCGTCCGACGGAGAAGAAAATCTTTCGGTTGTTGCAATTGAAGGTATTGGGGGGTTGGGTAAGACTACCCTTGCTCATGAAAAATAAGCTTCATGAAAAAATAAGTCAAAAGAGGTACTTGCTAGTCCTCGATAATGTTTGGAATCAAAATCCTCAAAAATGGGAAGACGTGAGAACTTTATTAATGGTTGGTGCTATAGGTAGTAAAATTGTTGTAACCACATGAAAACCAAGAGTTGCATCAATCATGGGAGATAATTCTCGCATTAGTTTGGAAGGTCTGGAATAAAATCAGTCCTGGGATTTATTTTCAAAAGTCGCATTTAGAGAAGGCTAGGAGAATGTGCATCCAGAAATTCTAGAAATTGGAGACGAAATTGAAAAAATGTGTAAGGGAGTTCCTCTCATCATTAAGACTTTAGCAATGATATTGCAATCTAAAAGAGAACAGGGCGAATGGTTGTCTATTAGAAACAATAAAAATTTGTTGTCACTTGGCGGTGAAAATGAGAATGTTTTATCAGTGCTAAAACTAAGTTATGATAATTTGCCAACTCATTTGAGACAATGTTTTACATTTTGTGCTTTATTTCCAAAAAACCATGAGATTGAGAAAAAGTCGTTGGTACAATTATGGATAGCACAGGGTTATATTCAATCTTCAAATGATAATAATGAGCAACTAGAGGATACAGGACACCAATATTTTGAGGAATTATTGTTAAGATCATTGTTGGAGAAGGTTGAAATTAATGATGCTTTTAGTTATAGATTAACTTATAAAATGCATGACCTTATATATGATCTTGCACAATCAATTATAGGATCTAAGGTCCTCATTTTAAGAAATGACGTAACAAACATTTCAGAAGAAATTTGTCATGTATCATTGTTTAAAGAGGTGAATCTTAAGATACAAAATTAAAGGGAAAACCCATAAGGAACTTTATGGACTGTTGTGGACATTGGAGAAAGGATTTATCAGCTATAAGTGAAGTTCTTCCAAGCTTTAAGTCCCTACGTGTGTTGAGTACTATGGATAATTTGGCTATAGAGAAGGTGTCAGTGTGGGCACACAAATTGAGTCACTTAAGGTATCTTGATCTTTCTCATTGTAATTTTGAGGTACCTCCAAATGCTATTACAAGATTAAAGAATTTGCAAACACTAAAATTCAATGAGTGTAGGAATTTGAAGAGATTTGCAAAAGATACAAGAAAATTAATCAATCTTAGGCACTTGGGGACTGATGGGTGTAGTCATTTGACTCATATCCTGCACGGAATAGGAGAGTTGACATTACTTCAAAGTTTACCATTGTTTGTTGTTGGGGATCAGAGAGAGTTGTCCAGGGATCATACAATTGGCAGCTTAATTGAATTGAAGAGGCTAAACCAACTAAGAGGAGGGCTATGCATAAAAAATCTTCAAAATGCACAGGTATCCAAAGGAGAAATTTTGAAAGAAAAAGGATGCCTTAAGTCTTTGAGATTAGAATGGGCCCGAGAAGATAACAGTGATGTGGATGATGAGTTAGTGATGAAAGGCCTCCAACCACGCCGAAACCTAAAAGAGCTCTATATAAGTGGCAACCGAGGTGAAAGGTTTCCAAGTTGGATGATGAATAGCCTGCTTCCTAACCTAATTAAAATTGAAATTAAGGGATGTTCAAGATGCCAAGTTCTACCACCCTTTTCTCAACTCCCTTCTCTCTAGTCTTTGGAGCTTTGGAATATGGAAGTGGTTGAGGGCATGAAAGAGGGTTCATCAACAACAAATGCCGAATATTTCCCAGCTCTTCAATTACTCAAACTCAACAAGATGCCCAAGTTGAAGGGACTGTGGAGGATGGGTTCAGGAGCAGAGCAAGGTCTCTCATTTCCTTATCTTTCTGAATTAGAGATTGAAGAATGCTCTAAGTTGACATCCTTCGAATTGCATTCATCTCCTTCTCTTTCTACTTCAAAGATCACAAACTGCCCTGACTTGACATCCTTTAAATTGCATTCCTCTCCTTGTCTTTCTACTTTGGAGTTTGAAGAGTGCCCTCTCTTGTCATCCTTTGAATTGCATTCATCTCCTTGTCTTTATGAATTTGAGATCAGTGATTGCCCAACCTTGACATCCTTGGGACTACAGTCATCTCCTTCTCTTTCTAAATTAAAGATCCATAGTTGCTCAAACTTGACATCCTTGGAAATGCCTTCATCTCTTGGTCTTTCTCAATTACAGATCAGTGATCGCCGAAACTTGAAATCCTTGGAACTGCAATCATTTTCTTCTCTTGCTATATTAATCGTACTGTCTTGCAATGAGTTGACATCCTTGGAGCTGCCTTCATCTCCTCATCTTTCTAGATGGCTGACCCAATTCCATTCGGTGTTGTGGATCACATTTTGATCAAGTCAGGGTCCCTGGCTGTTCAAGAAATGTGATCCATGTATGGTGTTCCAAAGGAGTTAACCAAGCTCAATGGGAAACTTGGCACTATTGGATTTTAAGGGTATGGAAACAAAGACTAGCCCAAAAAACACAAATAAAGAACAGAATGGATAAAAAAAAAACTTATCGGCTGAGGCGTGACAAGCATTATCCTTGAAATAGATCCACCCTCCTCGAAGACAAACTCGGTGCACTAGGGTACCGGTTGCCTACCTCTAAGATTCAACAGCTAGATCTCGCCTTAGGTGCACTTTGAAAGCGAGATGTGTACAACTCGAGTTTTTGAATAAATTCCTCCAAATAGATGCATGAAAATACTCCCTCAAAAACTCTCTAAAAAAATTATCTGGAAAATTGGTATTCAAGTATAGAGAGGGGTGACCTGCTTTTATAGGTCACTAACACAATCCCAATGGGAATCTACTTGTAATTAGAAGATGAAACAAAGTGGAAGGTGATTCTACTTATAAAAAGAATGAGATTCCACTATCACAATCCCAATAGGACTCTTCCCAAAAATATAACACTAATAGAATAAAATAAAATATAATAAAATAAAAAATAATTCTCAATAGGACATTTCCCAAAAATAGAAGATTAATGGAATAAAATAAAATAAATTAAAAGTAATTTCCAAAAATAAAAATAGAAATTATTTACACTCTTCCTACAACCCCCCACAGAGTGTAAACGTAATTTTTTTTTTTTTTTTTGATGAAAAAAAAATCCAATGCATCAGTACTGGTGCCCAAAGGCTATGAACCAGTCTTAGGACAAATAAGTATTGAATCACAAAACATGGTGAAAATAAATTTCTATGAACTAGTGTTTCTTTATGTAACTCAAGGGACTTTTATCCACATTGGTTTTCTCAACTATACTACGAGCTGTACAAAACGGGTTGGCACAAATAAGCCATGTGCCCTACCTGAATATTCATGAGAGCTCTAGATAACCTGCCTAAGTTCTCATAGGAAGCGGCCCCACCTCCACTCTCATATAGGTGAATCCATCAAGTATGTTTTGCATTTAAACATACCATCCATAAGGAATATGGTATTCATTAAGAGTAAACACTCAACCTTAGTCAATGTAGAATACGCTCTATCTACACCATAAGGATGGACTCTCATACAATTAGAGTTGATAGAGCACCTCAAGTCAACAAGTGATTTATTATTACCCATATGAACCTACTTCATGGAATTTCCATTCTAATAGGTTGGGTTACCACCACTCTTGACTTCTGTAATAGGCATAAGCCTCATCTCCCTCGATGTTTCTTTCACTAGTTTCTTATTTAGTGGTTTGGTAAAAGGATCGGCCAAATTCAACTCTGACCTCACAAATTCTAGGGATATAACCCCTGTTTCAAGCAACTGTTGCACAATATTGTGCCTTAGGCGTATATGCATGTTCTTCCCATTAAATATTTTACTCTTAGCCTTAGCAATTGCAGCTTGGCTATCATAACACATAAACATAAACAGGGTTGGTCTTGTCCATAAAGGGATATCTGCTAAGAGGTTTCTAAGCCACTCAACCTCAGAACTTGCCTTTTCTAAGGTAATAAACTCAGCCTCCATAGTAGACCGAGTAATGCAAGTTTGCTTGGAGACTTCCAAGAAACTGCACTCCTACCAAGGATGAATACATATCCACTAGTGGATTTCATCTCATCTGAATCTGAGATCCTATTTGTATCACTAAATCCTTCAAGGACACTTGGAAATCCACTAAAGCACAAACCATAGTTAAGGGTGCCTCTCAAATACTTAAGGACTCTACGAACAACAGTCCAATGGTCTTTATTAGGACTTTGGGTGTACCGACTCAATCTACCTACTGCATAAGCAATGTCAGGTCTAGTACAATTTATTAAGTACATTAGGCTCTCTATGATCTGAGCATACTCTATTTGGGCAACACTATGTTCTCTATTTTTCTTCAACTGTGAGCTGGGATCATAAGGAGTTGACACTGGTTTACAATCAAAGTGTTCAAAATTCCTTAGGATCTTTTCAACATAGTGCTCTTGAGAAAGTTTTAACCCATTAGGTGTTCTAGTTATTTTAATTCATAGAATCACCTTTGCCTCTCTTAGGTCTTTCATATCAAACTTAGAACCTAGGAATTTCTTGGTCTCACACACAACCTCTAGGGTAGTTCCAAAGATCAACATATCATTAACATAAAGGCAGATGACTACACATGTGTTATCCTCATACTTGCTATAGATACACTTATCAGCATCATTAATGGAATATCCATTAATTACTAACACATGATCAAACTTGTTGTGCCATTGTTTGGGAGCTTGTTTTAACCCATATAGTGATTTAACCAACTTACACACCTTTTTCTCCTTCCCTGGAACTACACAACCCTCAGGTTGATCCATATAAAGTTCCTATAAGGTATTTTATTTTGAATATGACATGCAGATAGGATAGCTTCCCTTCACAAGTTCAAGGGTGCTCCTGAACTTACCAATATTGCATCAAAGGTTTTAGGACCTAGTTTTTGTTTTTTAGGTTCAGGGAGAAGAACTTTAGCTAAACACCCCCACACTTTTAGGTATGCTATATTAGGTGCATAACCCTTCCACAACCCATAAGGAGTTTTACCAATTTTCCAGGTTGGTAATAGATGAGAACTATCTTCTGGTTTTAGGTAAGCCAAAATGTGTCCCAAGTTCACTACATCAATTGCAGAGAAAACTCTTTCTTGCCATCTCTTAAATAATGTCCCATTGAAGGGGTCAATTTTAGAGGTGTCAGGACAGGTGTGAACTAAGGAAGCTTCCATTTGGATATATTTCAAGATTGTTGGATTTTAAGGGTATGGAAACAAAGACTAACCCAAAAGACACAAGCAAAGAACAAAATAAATAAAAAGAAAAACTTATTAGCTGAGGCGTGACAAGCACTGTCCTTGAAATAGATCCACCCTCCTCGAAGACGAACTCGGTGCACTAGGGTACCGGTGGTCTACCTCTAAGATTCAACAGCCAGATCTCGCATTGGGTGCACTCTGAAAGCGAGATGTGTATAACTCGAGTTTTTGAATAAATTCCTCCAAATAGATGTATGAAAATACTCCCTAAAAAACTCTCTGAAAAAAATTCTCTGGAAAATTGGTATTCAAGTATAGAAAGGGGTGACCTACTTTTATAGGTCACTAACACAATCCCAATGGGAATCTACTTGTAATTAGAATATGACACAAAGTGGAAGGTGATTCTACTTATAAAATGAATGAGATTCCACTATCACAATCCCAATAGGACTCTTCCCAAAAATATAACACTAATAGAATAAAATAAAATATAATAAAATAAAAAATAATTCTCAATAGGACACTTCCCAGAAATAGAATATTAATAGAATAGAATAAAATAAAATAAAAGTAATTTCCAAAAATAAAAATAAAAATTATTTACACTCTTCCTACAGGCACCATCAAGGTTGTGCTTTTGGATGCTGAGGAAAAGCAACAACAGAACAATCATGTACACAAATATTGGGTCCGGAGGCTTAAAGGCGTTGTGTATGACGCATATGATTTGCTGGATGACTATGCAACCCATTATCTTTAGTGAAAAGGATTGGCAAGGCAAGTCAGTGACTTCTTCTCATCTGAAGATCAAGTTGTTTTTCGTTTATACATGAGTCACAAACTTAAGGATGTCAAAGCAAGGATAGATGATATTGCAAAATACATCCCCATGTTAAATCTTATTCAACGGGACTTAGTACTACACAAACGGGTAGAGAATAATTGGAGAGACACTCATTCATTCATGTTAACATTTGAAATTCTAGGAAGAGAAGAAAACAAAGAGAAGATAATAAGGAAGTTGTTGTCATCAGACAGTGAAGAAAATCTTTCGGTTGTTGCCATTGTAGGTATTGGGGGTTGGGTAAGAGCACTCTTGCTCAATTGGTATACAATAATGGAAAAGTGAAAGAACATTTTGAACCTAAGATATGGGCTTGCATTTCTGATGACTCTGGTGATGGTTTTGACATTAATATGTGGATAAAAAAAGTTATAAAATCTATGAATGTTTAGTTTGAGGAAAGTCTAGAGGATATGAAAAATAAGCTTCATGAAAAAATAAGTCAAAAGAGGTACTTGCTAGTCCTCGATGATGTTTGGAATCAAAATCCTCAAAAATGGGATGACGTGAGAACTTTATTAATGGTTGGGGCTATTGGTAGTAAAATTGTTGTAACCACCCGAAAACCAAGAGTTAAATCAACCATGAGAGATAATTCTCCCATTAGTTTGGAAGGTCTAGAACAAAATCAGTCCTGGGATTTATTTTCAAAAATCACATTTAGAGAAAGTTAGGAGAATGTGCATCCAGGAATTCTAGAAATTGGAGAAGAAATTGCAAAAATGTGTAAGGAAGTTCCTCTCATCATTAAGACTTTGACAATGATATTGTCATCTAAAAGAGAACATAGCGAATGGTTGTCTATTAGAAACAATAAAAATTTGTTGTCACTTGGTGATGAAAATGAGAATGTTTTATCAATGCTAAAACTAAGTTATGATAATTTGCCAACTCGTTTGAGACAATGTTTTACATATTGTGTTGTATTTCCAAAAGACCATGAGATTGAGAAAAAGTTGTTGGTACAACTATGGATAGCACAAGGTTATATTCAATCTTCAAATGATAATAATGAGCAACCAGAGGATATAGGGGATCGATATTTTGAGGAATTACTATCAAGGTCATTGTTGGAGAAGGTGGGAAACAATCCTTTTATTAATACATTAAGGTATAAAATGCATGACCTTATACATGATCTTGCACAATCCATTATAAGATCTAAGGTCCTCATTTTAAGAAATGACATAACAAACATTTCAAAAGAAATTCGTCATGTATCATTGTTTAAAGAGGTGAATCTTAAGATAAAAGATTTAAAGGGAAAACCCATAAGGACCTTTATAGACTGTCATGGACATTGGAGAAAGGATTCATTAGTTGTAAGTGAAGTTCTTCCAAGCTTTAAGTCCCTACATGTGTTAAGTGTGGATAATTTGGCTATAGAGAAGGTGTCAATGTGGGTAGACAAATTGAGTCACTTAAGGTATCTTGATCTTTCTCATAGTGATTTTGAGGCACCTCCAAATGCTATTACAAGGTTAAAGAATTTGAAAACACTAAAACTCAATGAGTATTGGAGTTTGAAGAGATTTCCAAAAGATACAAGAAAATTGATCAATCTTAGAAACTTAGAGAATGGTGGGTGTGCTAATTTGACTCATATGCCACATGGAATAGGAGAATTGACATTACTTCAAAGTTTACCATTGTTTGTTGTTGGGGAAGAGAGAGAGTTGTCCAGGGATCATACAATTGGCAGCTTAATTGAATTGAAGAGGCTAAACCAACTAAGAGGAGGACTACGCATAAAAAATCTTCAAAATGCACAGGTATTAGAAGGAGAAATTTTGAAAGAAAATGAATGCCTTGAGTCTTTGAGATTAGAATGGGAATGGTTGCAGGCCTAGGCCCAAGAAGGTAATTGTGATGTGGATGATAAGTTGGTGATGAAAGGCCTCCAACCACATGGAAACCTAAAAGAGCTCTATATAGGTGGCTACCGAGGTGAAAGGTTTCCAAGTTGGATGATGAATAGCCTGCTTCCTAACCTAATTAAAATTGATATTAGGGGATGTTTAAGATGCCAAATTCTACCACCCTTTTCTCAACTCTCAGCTCTCCAATCTTTGGAGCTTTGGAATATGGAAGAGACGGATGGCATGAAACTTGGAACTGCAGTCAGCTCCTTGTCTTTCTCAAGTAGAGATCAGACATTGCCAAAACTTGACATTCTTAAAAGAGGTTTCATTACCTAGTCTTAAGAAACTATACGTATCTACAATCAGAAGGGTGGTGCTCATAATGTTTGTCTCTGCTTCTCCTTCGTTGGAGTCTCTGTTTATTAACAACATAGATGATATGGTATCTCCCCTAGAGAAGCTGCTTCAACATCTTTCCACTCTCCACAATTTGAAGTGCTCTGGTTTGGCAACATCACCACATTGGATAGGCAACCTCACCTCACTTTCTGAATAAGAGATTAGTGATAGCCCAGACTTGACATGCTTAGAATTGTCGTTATCTCTGTGTCTTTCTAGTTTAAAGGTCAATGATTGCCCAAACTTGACATGCTTAAAACTACAGCCATATCCTTGTCTTTCTAGTTTAAAGATTGGAAAATGCCCGAAGTTAGTAGATTTGGATTGTGAAAAGTGAGTGCTTATAAACACTTGTGATTATTTTTCTCCCTATAATGAAGATCTGTAGTTGCTCCGTGGACAGAGCCTATTTTAGGTGAACTACATAAATTTCATGTTTTGTTTTGTCTACTCTATTTTATTATCATTTCCATGTTTTTTTTATTCACTTCATTAATTTGATCATTTGGGAGGTTTATTTCCTAACAACTGGTATCAAAGTGGCACGTCTTGTGGTGTTCTAGGAGCTTAGTGGTAGTATAAGGAGGTTTTCTCTAGGGAGGTTGGAATTTAAGAGGAACAATTGTGACCCCTCCAATATTTCTTAGGAACTTTTATTTTTGTCTAAAGAGACTAGGTTTTAAATGGGATCATTGTGATCCTTCCAATCTTTCTTGGGAACTTTCTTACTAGTTTAAAGCTCTAGGTAGAACTTTTTCTATAATTTTTTATAGGTGCAGAGGTACTATAAAAAGTACAATTTATGTTGAAGTCCTAAGGAACCAATTTTGAGTGGGAGTGATGGCAGTAGATGAAGAAAGAACATCATAATTGAGAAGTTCAATGGTGAACATTTTACCTTTTGGAAAATGCAAATTGAAGATTATCTATAGCTGAAGGACATGCATTTCCCTTTTTTTTAAGAGAAAAGCCAACCAATATGAAAGATAAAAAGTGGGCTCTACTTAATAAGCAAGCACTTGAAGTTATTCGATTAATGTTATCTTGCAATGTCGCTTTCAACATAGTGAAGAAGAAGACCATGGCGGGTCTTATGACAGTTCTCTCTGACATGTATAAGAAGTCATCTGCTTCAAATAAAGTACACTTTATAAGTTGTTATTCAATTTGCCAATGACAGAAGGTGCATCTGTAGCAGCTCACATAAATGAATTTAGTACAATCACAACATAACTAAGTTCAGTGGAAATCAAGTTCAATGACGAAGTTCGAGCTTTGATCCTCCTATCATCTCTATTTAAAAGTTGAATCGCGATGGTAACAATAGTGATTAATTCTTCTACAAGGAAAAAGATGGTATTTAAGGATGTTCGAGGTCTAATTCTAAGCAAGAAATGCACCAAAGAGAACTAGGAGAAACATTAAGTTTTGTTGTAAACATCGAATTTAGAAGTAGACACAATGATAGAAACTCAAATCGGATCAGATTAAATTCAAGATGAAGCAAGTCTAGATCTAAGAAAAAAAAGAATAGTTGTTGGAACTGTGGTAAGAATGGTCACTTGAAGAGAGATTGTAGAGCACCAAAAAAAAACAATGGCGGTACAAAGGAATTAGTTAACGTGGCCGAAGATACTAACAATGCTCTAATCCTAAGTGTCAATAGTCTAGTTGAATCCTAGATTTTGGATTATAGGGCATCATATCACTGCACCTCACATTATGAAATCATGGAAAACTACGTCACTGGTGATTTTGGGAAGGTTTATCTGGTTGATGATGGGACCATGAAGATTACGAGGAAAGACAATATTCAAGTGAAGCGACCAAATGGGACTATGTGGAAGTTGAAAGACATGAGATTTATTCCTAGTTTGAAAAGAAATTTAATCTTAGTGGATCAACCTGATCAAGAAGGTCATCATACAACCTTCTTAAGGAATGAATGGAAGATCACCAAGGAAACTATAGTCATAGCTCATGGAAAGAAGAATGATACTCTCTATGTTACTTCTAACATGGAGAATATTGTTGCAATTGCAGAATTATATGAGAAGTAGAAAATCTAGTAGTAGAGACTCAATCATATGAGCAAGACAAGGATGAAGGTTCTTGTTTCAAAAAGGAAGCTGCCAAATCTAAAATCAGTAGACATCGGTCTATGCAAGGATTTTATTTTCGGCAAACAAAAAGTGGTCAATTTCTCAAAGATCAGCAAGCCACTCAAAGTAGAAAAGTTAGACTTAGTTCACCTAGACATGTGGGGGTCATCACCAATTTCATCTATTGAAGGCCCATATTACTACGTCACCTTCATTGATGACTCTACTAGGAAAGTATGGGTTTATTTTCTGAAAAAGAAATCAAAAGTTTGTGATGTTTTCAAGAAATGGAAAGCTAAGGTAGAGAACAAAATGGGCTTGAAAGTGAAGCATTTGAAGTTCAACAATGAAAGAGGGTACGGAGACAAGAATCTTAAAGAGTTTTGTGTAGCCAATGGAATTAAACTGGAAAAAACTGTTCCAAGGACACCTTAGCAGAATGGTATAGTACAACGCATGAACAGAACTCTAAATGAACATGTTAAAAGCATGAGAATACATGCACGCTTACCTAAGATGTTTTGGGCTAAAGTCGTTAGCATAGCGACCTACCTTATCAACCATTAGCCTTTAGTGCCTTTTGGAGAAAAGTTACCTAAGGAAGTATAGAGCGATAAAGAGGTGAAATTTTCATATTAGAGATTATTTGGTTGTATTTATTATGTGCATATTGACTTATCTAAAAGGAGCAAGCTCGACACGAATTCTAAGAAATGTGTTTTTGTTGGATATGACATTGATGAATTTGGCTACCGATTTTGGGATTTTGAAAATTAGAAAATCATCAGGAGCAGGAATATCATCTTCAATGAGAAAACGATGTACAAGGATAAGTCATTTCTAGAATCTATCAACACAAAAGTTAAAACTGAAAAAAATAAATAAATAAATAAATAAATAAAAAGTACATTAAGTTTGAGAAAAAATCTAAGAAAGAAATACAATCAAGGGATCAAAAGAATCCTAGAAATGAAGTATCTCAAGAAGAACCACACACTCCTGTAGTAGAAGTGAGACACTCCTTAAGAACTCCTAAATTGATATAATGTTATTTACTTTCTTTGCATTATTTATTGTTGACTAACAATACAGAACCAGAAGTGTTATGATGAAGCAATTTAGGTTAAGGATTCAGTCAAGTAGTATTGCCATAAAATATGAGATGGACTCCCTGATGTCAAATAAAACATAGGATTTGATTGAACTACCAGAAGAAGAAAGCTTTACATAACAAATGAGGTTTCAAGATCAAAGAAAAGCATGATGGAAGCAAGCGTTACAAAGCTAGGATGGTAATCAAAGGATTTTAGCATAAAGTAGGCATCAACTACGCTAAGAATTTCTCTCCAATAATGAAGTTGATGACAATTAAATTGGTGTTAAAGATGGTAGCTATAAAAAATTTGCATCTTGAGCAGTTAGATGTGAAAACAACCTTCCTTCATGGCGATTTGGAGAAAGAGATTTATATAATGCAACTATAAGGCTTCATGATAGTAAGCATAAAAAGCTTCATGCGCAAGCTGAAGAAGAGTCAATACAATCTGAAATAGGCTCCAAGATAGTGGTACAAAAAGTTTGATAGCTTCATGAGTAGCAACGGTTTTACAAGATGTCAAGTAGATCACTGTTGTTATATAAAAAAGTTTGACAACAACTTCATTATTTTACTTTTGTATGTAGATGATATGCTCATTGCAAGTTCTGATATGCAAGAGATAAATAACTTAAAAAGAAAATTATTGAGGTGGTTTGCAATGAAAGATGTAGGTGCTACAAACCAGATTCTTGGAATAAGGATTAGCAGGGACAAAGTAGCAAAGACTTTGATGCTATAACAAGTAGAGTACATCAACAAAGTACTCTCTAGGTTCAACATGTAGA
The DNA here is from genome assembly GCA_037355405.1 of Vitis amurensis. Classification (NCBI taxonomy): domain Eukaryota; kingdom Viridiplantae; phylum Streptophyta; class Magnoliopsida; order Vitales; family Vitaceae; genus Vitis; species Vitis amurensis. The sequence goes on from CM074694.1 coordinate 24,885,946, forward strand.
ATGTTAAACCAGTGAGCATGTCTTTAGGTGCCTATTTCAAAATTTCCAAAGAGCAATCACCAAAAATAGAGGAAGAACGTGATCACATAAAAAAAGTTCCTTATGCCTCAACCATTAGAAGTTTGATATGTCATGATTTGTATGAGACTAGATATTGTGCAAGCAGTAAGAGTGGTGAGCAAGTACATGAACAATTATGGTAAGATGCACTAGGAAGCGGTTAAATGGATCCTTAGATATCTGTAAAATGCCTCAAATATGGCACTCTATTTAAAAAGTGGAAATATGAAACTAGAAGGCTTTGTTGATACTGACCTAGGTGCTAGAGATGTCAAAAACAGAAAGAGTACTAAAATATATGTGTATACTCTTAAATGAACTATGGTGAGTTGGGTTTCTTAAGAAAGTTGCAACTCTCTCCACTACCAATGCGGAATATATTGTTATTACAAAAGCCAATAAGGAGATGATTTTGCTTCAAGGTTTCTTGGAAGAGCTAGGAAAAAAATCGGAGAACAATGTCTTTTATTCAAATAATCTGAGTGTGATTCACTTGTGAAGAACCATCCTTCCATGCCAGAATGAAGCATCTTCAAACAAAGTATCATTTCATTGATCTCTTCTGGATGACAAAGTTCTTAGACTTAAGAAGATTCATGGAAATGAAATCCCCATATATATGCTAACAAAGATGGTGACAATTCACAAACTGAAGTTATGTTCGATTTCAATTGGCCTACAAACATAGAAAAAGAAAGATGAGTTGTTGCATTGATATTGTGTGAAGACATAACCAAAGTAAGTACTCTTCAAGTGAGAGAACCACGTAAATTTTGAGTGAACCATGTAAATTTCATGTGTTGTTTTGTCTGCTTTATTTTGTTATTATTTCCTCATTTTTTTATTTGGTCCATTAATTTGGTCTTTTGGGAGGTTTATTTCCTAACATTTTTCAATTCAAATTTCTGATCTAAAATTGAATTGGGAATTGGTTTCATCCTCAATTCAAATCAATTTTTGGAAGACTTTACCATTCCCTTTCCACATTTCCCACCATCCAACCAATAAATATAATTACTTGACTCAATTACATATTTTTGTTTATCTTTCATTTACATTCAAAACTTGTTAGAAAGGAACCTTGAGTTTAGGAAGTTCCCAATTATTAGGATTTGATTTTGTTTTCTAAAAGTAAATTAGAATATTTATAAATTTGAGTGGTTGATTTAATTATATGTTTATACATAAGTCTTACAAGTTATTTTTTATACTTTTTGTTATTAAGAGTCTATTTGTTGGGTAAAAGTGTCCATAAAAAAAAAGAGTTAGTGTGATAGTTGAACAAGAATGGTGGAAAATAGTGTCATTTTCTTGATTTTTCTCCATTACTTATTTCTCTCTATGGATTTGTTTACGTGTTCTCAACTCTATTACTTGAATAAATTAGGTCATGAGAAAAAAATGACCAGTAGGATATATTTGTTATAAGTCCTTCAGCTCAATAATTACAATAATTGGAGTATGAAAATAAAGACTTTACTTAATTCACAAGATGAATGAAAAGGTTGTAGAGGAAGGCTATAAACAAAGAGCCATGACATAAAACCACTATTCTAAAATCAAAGTAATTTTTTGAAAGGTATAAGGAAAACGAAAAAAAATAAAAAATAAAAAACCAAAAGGAGGGGAAGAAGAAAGCTCTTACCCTTATCTATCAAGCAATAGATAAAGGCATATTTGGAAATTTTCCAAATGCAACCATGCACTACCAAGAAAGCATGGAAGATATTAGAAAATGCACATAAAGAAATTGATTAATTAAGTAAGAAAAGTTTATCTTTGTACCCTTAGTTAGAGGAGAATTTAAAAGTTTGACCATAAAAGAAGTAGAATCAATCTCCCATTACTTTTTCAAGAGTTATAGTGATCACCCATGAATCAACTAAAATGAAACAATGAAATTTTAAATCATACTTGTGTAATTGAACAAATAATTCAGTCTATAGATTCAAAGTTTGGTTGTTGTGCTCAATAGATAGTAAAATGATTTTCATTGTAGCATGAAGACAAATTAAAAAAGAAGAACTAAGAAAACGTTCTTCAAACAAAACTTAAATGACAAGAAACTGAAGAAAATCTTAATAATAAAAGAAGGCAAAACGATCGTGGAGTGGTTGTGACCAAGTAAACATAGAAATATGTGGTTTTATTTCATCAAATAATCAAGGAACATGCATGTCAAAACCCATATTTTTTAAGAAGACATGAAAGAGAGCACAACTAAAGACAAAATGAAAGGAGAAGTTATGAGAAATCTCATGTTCAACCTTACAACTGTAAACAAATTGGTCATTATGTGTATGAAATAAAAAGTACTACTAGCAATATGGAAAGAAAAGCCAACCATATTGAAACAAATAGGTAAAGAAGAACCTAGTCACTTTATTTTTGGCATATAAAACAAAAAGTAATAAGGAGAAAAATACATGGTATTCACTCGGTGGTGAAAACAATCATATATGTAGCTTCAAAAATATTTTCTTCAAAATTGATGAATATTCAGACACTAATCATGTTACTTTTGAATCTATTCAAAATTCTTAAAAAAAAACAAAGGTAAAATCTTAATTTGTTCAAAAAATGGAAGATATTAATTTATTTCAAATATCTATGATGTGCAAATTATGAAAAACAATTAATTAAGTTTGGATTAGCTTTTAAAAAAGATATAATATTCACAAGAAAAATCAAGTTCTCTCAATAAGATATCAATATGTTGATTTCCTTGCAAATGTGGTCATGACAAGAAATATAATGTTTCCGTAATTAAAAATGCAAAAATTTTGTGTCAATGTTCCCATCTAGATTTTCCATTTAAAAATATCAACATCTTAATTTAGGAGGATTGAAATTGTTGATCAAGAAAAAAATGGTATAAGGATTGCCCTCTACAAATCATTCGGATCAATTATATATTTGAAGGATGCTTACTTGGAAAATATTCCTATGAAAGTTCTCCAAAAGTTGGAATTCAAGGTTTGGTAACTCCTTGAGGTTGTAATGATTTTCAGATCCAAAGTTATTGAAGAAATTAAGAAAATATGGGGGGGCGGGGAACGCAAAATGTATGAAGAAAAAAATTATATCTTCTCTTTCTCTCTAATACAATTGGTACTTATCAAATTATATGGTACAATGCAGGTTTTAAATGGCATGTATGCCTAGACATTGTTTTTTACTTGGAACCGTTAAAATATAGTATTACTAATAGCATTGTAATAAATTGGCAGAAGATATATATCAGTACAAGTCTAATGAAGAAAGTTTCTCAAAGGCCACATTCACAATTATTTGTAAGCAGCTGATAAGATTTCCTCTATAATTAGGAAAAATCTTCATATCAACTATTCTTTGCACTTTAATCTTTTTAATTACTTAGTCACTGAGAGGTTGTGATTAGCCTAAAAAAACTCGTCAAAAAAAAAAAACAAGGTTAGGATATTTTTGTGTAGTTAAGCGAAACTCAGTTTCGCATACTACTTTACAATTTTTGGTTTCTTACTTATTCAAAACAAAAGTTGATAATATTAATACTTTACTTGGTATATATGGAATTACCAAAGACAACAAGATTTGCATAGGAAATCATAAAAGAACACTAGAATGACAATTAATAAACACACAAAGATATACATTTGAGTCGAAACACACCTTGAGGAGAGATACACTGTTGGAAAAATTTTATATGGGCTAACATTAATTGAATAATTTGTATTTACAAAAACAGGTTAATAGATAGTCTATTATATAATAAGCCCAATTAACTAGTGATCACATTTTGGATTGGGTTTTGCATCTTTTAAATAGAAGCTCAGTTGAGTGGCAAATGTAGGTTATGGGTCTCATTGAAGCCCATTATGGGAGGGCCCAATGAGAACCCAATATTGAGTTATGCTATGTTCCCTCTCTAATCTAGATAAAAAAAATGTCTTTTCTGTTTTCCCATTGAGCCACCATAGCTGTTATCAAGATCATAGAGAGGAAGCCTTGGTTGCAACAATCAATCACCTGTTTTTTTGTGATAGCTCAAACAGGTATATTCTTTATAGTGATTTTCTATTGTTAGTATCCTTTAATCATGTATGATTAATTTATGTGATTATGTAAATATTCTACATGTGGTATCGAAGTTGATCCCCGACCCTGGTGTGGGGGTTTGTTTGCCTCCGTAAGGGGTGTTTGTTTGTTTGACCTCGCAATCCCATAGGACATAATGTCGCAATCCCAGAGGACACAATGTCGTAATCCCATGGGACACAACGAGGACGTTGTGTCTACATGGGGGGTGTTTGTGATAGTCCACATCAGATAGGGGAAAAAGTTATTGGCGCAATATATGAAGAGGCTCCTCTTAATCAAGTAGACGCGTTTTAAAAACCATGAGAGGCCCCTTGGGCCCAAAGCGGACAATATCTACATGGTTGGATACAGGTCATTACAAATGGTATCAGAACCAAATTTACATGTTTTAGGATCTACAATTGGAAATCGAAAATAAAATTTTTAGTTTCTTATTTTATTTTATTTTCGGAGCCAAATTTGTGATCCATGACTATGTATGTTTTTTTTTTTTTTTTTTTTTGGTTTCTTTTGATTGTGAAACTTTAGGCCTTTTGTTCCTTTTGTCACAAGCTTCAAATTGATATATCATATATGCAATTTCGTTATTTAAATTGAGAGTAATTAAGTTTTTAAATTTTCAGAATTTTCTTGTTTAAAGATTCAAGAAAAAATGTATTTGTTCAAATTATTGTGTTTTGCTCAAATTAAACTCTTGGATTTTGTTGTTTACATATATTATAGTTTATATGTAGCATCAATTTCGGTTTTTTGGCTCAATTTGGTGAAAATTGAAAATTCGAAAATATGGGAATGAACCCTAGAAAATTCGTTTTATACTTTTAAAATATTGAGCAAGATTGAGAAGTTTTTTGTTTAATTAATTGTTGTAGAGAGATTTCTTATATTGTTAAGGTAAAAATACATGTGAAATGAGGCCGAAATAGGTGTTAAAATAAAATTTTTCGATCTTGGCTATAGAGGTATAAAAACCGAATTTTGTGAATCAATTATGAAGATCTTTAATTTGTTTTTTTTTTTATGATTAAATGACTTAGAATTGTTAGAAATAACCTAAAGTTTAAAACCCCTCAAGATCCCGATTAAAAAACCTTTTTTTTTCAATTGTTTATAATCCGGGTAGCAACCAAGTCATTTGATCTTAATTGCAGATTTTTTGACCTGCTGCTGGAGGTTGAAGATGACCTCCAGCACATGCCACACGTGCCACATGTGTCGCACGTTCCCCACTCACGGGTCAAGTGTGTAAGGCGCATGTAACCTCATCCGATGTTCGTTTTGAGCCCCGTTTTTTCCTATGCACTCGTTTTTTTGTCATATATTTTTCTGGATATATAATTTTATTTTTTGGGAGGGTCAAAAATATTTATTAAATAATTATTACTTATTTATGTGTTTTAATTAGCTTAAAATTATTCTTTTTTATAATTTTCTATTGAGAATTTACTAGAAATTATGCTAATATATATGGAATAGGAGTGTAGTACTCACTCTCTCTAGATTGAAGCTTTTTCAAGCATACTCTCCTACTTGGTCTAAATCACATAAACTAGTTAAATAATTAGTTTAAAGTGCAATAAAAAAATTGTTATTCAAATTCTTGCAACTATAATTGATCATTGATCATTGAAAGTACATTTTGTGACATACTTCATCTTGCTTGATCATATGCATATATATCGCTAATATGCACTATTGTTGTTGGGCAATATTGTTTTTTAATTTACCCAATTTTGAAACGTTGCATGTGAATTGTTAAGGTTATTTCACCAAAGTGATTTAACCATCAAAATTTGCAAGTTTATGAGTTCCTATTTTGTTGATGGGGAAAATTTTAGATTAATTTGTACAATCGCCTGCCCAAAGAGGGTTATTATGCAAATTAATTTAACAACATGAGGATATTGAATGAGATAAATAATTTGATAAATTTGCTTGCCCAAAGAAAATAAATTTTAATGAATTATTTGTTGATCTTCATGCTTAGAGAATAGTTGTTTATTGTGGACTCTGCCCAAAGGGGAGTTTATGATAATACAATTGATTCTTGTATTATATTGCTTATGCTTATTTAAGCATTTTACCTATTGCCCATAATTGATCTAGTTGCAAATTTTTGTCAAACAACTTCTTTTGTTGTGAACAAAAATAATGCTACAATTGAAATTCTAAGTGAGTCGAACGATAAGCGATGAAGATCATACATAGAGTTTGTTTTAGGAATGATGGACTTAGACATGGCTCTACGTGAAAATGAACCTCTTAAGCCTACTAATGAAAGCACTAAAGCTATGAGAGCTCATTATGAGAAATGGGAAAGATCGAACCGTTTTGAGTCTCATTTCAATCAAGAGGTCCATTGCTAAGCATCTCCTTGGAGGAATACCTGAGAGCAACAATGCTAAGGAATTTCTCATTATTATGGGAAATAGATGCCAGACATCTAACAATGCCGAAACTGGGTATTTTATGGATGAATTGATGAATATGTGATATAATGATATGAAAGGGGTTCGTGAGAATATCTTAAAAATGGTGCATCTTCAGACTAGATTGAAAGCACTAGACATTCCCATTCCTGATAAGTTTATTGTTCATCAAGCCTTCAATACTCTACCATCTTCTTTCAACCAACTCAAGACTGCATACAACGCCCTGAATCAGTTTTGGGGTGTGAATGACCTGATCACTAAGTGTGTGGCTGAGAAAGAAAAGCTGAAAAGAGAAAAGAATGAATTTGCTCATCTCGTTGCTCTTGGAAAACTAAATAATTAGAAGAGAGTTGAAAAGGCTAAAAAGCCCAACTTCCACAATCATAAGAAAAGCAAGAATTTCAAGAAGAGTGGGAGTGAGAAGCAAAAGAATGGAAATGCCAAGAACACAGACCTTAAGTGCTATCAATGCAACAAAAAGGTTCACAAGAGGGTTGATTGCTTTAAGTTTAAGTATTGGCTAGAGAAGAAAAAGGTTCACAAGAGGGTATGTTATTTGCATATGTCTGTTTTGAATCTAATTTAGTTAATGTTCCTTTAGATTCATGGTGGCTTGACAGTGGTGCTACTATTCATGTTGCAACTTCTTTACAGGGGATAAGAAATCTAAGGAAGCCAAGTGAAAAAGAGTCAAAGCTTAAAGTTGGCAGTGACATCAAGATTGATGTTGAGCATATTAAGATTGTTGTTTTAGAATTAGATTTTGGTTTTTAGCTTGTTTTGGACAATGGTTTTTATGTACCTTCATTTAGAAGGAATTTAATTTCCCTTTCAGTACTTGACAAAGCTAGATATAGTTTCACTTTTGCAAATAAAAGAGTTGAGGTGATTTATGACTCTAAAGTGATTGGCAATTGTGTTTTATCTGATGGGCTTTATAGATTGTCGTTGTTATCTGCTTGTTCTTACAATGTTGAAAACAGTGTTGCTAAAAGACCTTTGACTAAGAAAAGATCTTCATTGTTATGGCATAAGCGTTTGAGGCACATTTCTAAAGAACGAGTAGAACACTTAATTAGTTTTGGGATTCTTCCTCACCTTGATTCTGATGACTTAGAAATTTGTGTTGATTGTGCGAAAGGAAAATTGACAAAGACTAGGAAAAATGGCGTAACTCGTAGTCAAAATTTATTGGAGATTGTTCATACAGACATTTGTGGGCCTTACTCCACTACCTTGTGTGGCAACTAGTACTTCATTACATTCATTGATGATTTATCCCGATATGGATATGTATATTTGATTAAAGAAAAGGCAGATGCTCTTGAAATGTTCAAAGTCTTCCGAACTGAAGTTGAGAAACAACTGGGAAAATTCAACTAGATTATAAGATCTTATCGAGGTGGTGAGTATTATGGGAAGCATGGTGATGTTGGACAACAAAACAAACTTTTGCAAGGTATTTATAAGAAAATGGTATTGTTGCTTAGTATACTATGCATGGTAGTACTGAACAGAATGACGTGGCAGAAAAGCGGAACCACACTCTTATGGAAATGAAGAGGAGCATGATGAGTAGATAAAATTTGCCAGAATACTTATGGGGTAAAGCCATTAAAACAGCAACCTACATTCTAAACTGTGTTCCTAGTAAGTCAGTGCCTAAAACACCATTTGAACTATGGACAAATAGAAAACCCAATTTGAATCATTTTAAAGTATGAGGATGTCCATCTAAGGTGAAAATCTATGATCCTTCTTTAAAGAAGACAGATTCGAGAACTACTAGGTGCTACTTTATTGGGTGTCCTAGTCACTCAAAAGGATACAAGTTTTATTGTTCGACTCGTGGCACTAGAGTTGTTGAGTCTCAAGTGGCAAAGTTTTTAGAGTTGGATGTTGCTAATAGTATACCCTCTCAATCCAATGAAAGAGTGGAACCCATGGATGTTATTTCTTTACCTTTGCCAGTCTCAGACGTCAACTTTGATGTTGGAACTTTTGATTTTGGGATTCAACAAGGAGTTGCTATTGTCAATTTCCCCACTGTCGAAATAAACCCTATTATAGATGAGATTCCTCCTATGGAAATGAGGAGATCGCAAAGAACTAGAAGGCCTGTCTTTTCTAACGATTATTATGTTTACCTCAGAGAGGGAGAGTATGACATTGGAGATGAAATGGAACCTGCTACTTCTCGTGAAACTCTTAGCAGTGATAAGGCAAATGAATGGTTGATTGCCATGAGAGCTGAGATGCAATCTATGTCAGACAATGATGTTTGGGAACTTGTTGATCTTCCCAAAGGATATAAACCCATTGGATGCAAATGGGTATTCAAGACCAAAAGAGACAACAAAGGAAATGTTGAAAGATACAAGGCTCGGTTGGTTGCTAAAGGGTATACACAGCGAAGGGGCATTGATTTCATGGAGACTTTCTCACTAGTCTCTACCAAAGATTTTTTTTAGGTTAATAATGGCATTGGTAGCTCATTTTGACTTAGAGCTTCATCAGATGGATGTCAAGACAACTTTTCTCAATGGTGATTTGAGTGAGGAGGTCTACATGTCACAACCTGAAGGATTTAAGGCAAATGGGAAAGAGAACATGGTATGCAGATTGAAAAGGTCAATTTATGGTCTCAAGCAAGCTTCTCGTCAGTGGTACTTGAAATTTGACAAAATTGTGACGCCATTTGGTTTTATAGATAACAAGTTTGATCAGTACGGGTTCTAAGCATATGGAAATCAAGTACCTTACAGTCAAGGACTTAGTGAAAAAATGAGATATTGTGATTGAGCACATAAGAACTGAGTCTATGCTAGCTGATCCTCTAACCAAATGTTTAAAGCCCATAACGTTCAAGGAACATGTTGTGAATATGGGTGTCATTGAGTCTTTTGATTCTTTGGTTTAGTGGGAGCTTTTGTGATTTTCCTTATTTCAATTATTGTTTTGTGTGAACATTGATCATTATTGTTATGCGACTTGCAAAATTAAAATCTTTTTATTATGATCATCATTATTAAGTATTATATTATAGCATGTCGTAATTGAATTACATACAACATGGTATCTTAAGATATTGAACCTTAAGAATTACAGTTGTATACTATTGGATGTCACAAATACCACTATTTTGAGATCTTGTGGTGCACTGTTGGTGACATATGACTTGTTAAAGTCAAGCAATTTCATATTGTTGAGAAATTGCAATTATAATTTCATTTTGCTGGTAAATTGTAATGAGGACTGATGAGAAACAATGCATATTGATGATGATCACATGTTGGCATTGATTTCTTACTACACTACTGGGTTTACGATCCATGTTGATATGGTTATAAATATTCATGATTATAAGGGGCATTATGTTTGTTGAGATTAACATATAAACCATCATAATCCAATATAAAGATCATGTTGGACCGGATAAGTTTATCAAGATGCTACTTATAGACTATCATTTCTTTAAAAAAAGTGTGGCCACACAAAATAAACTTTTCTGTACTTAACCCGAGAGTCTTATTTTCAAAATGAATTTAATGAATCCTCAAAAAACAATTAATGTAGCCCAAGTGGGAGAATGTTGGAAAATTTTTATATGGGCTAACATTAATTGAATAATTTGTATTTACAAAAACGGGTAATGGATAGTCTATTATATAATGAGCCCAATTAACTAGTGATCACATTTTGGATTGGGTTTTGCATCTTTTGAGTAGAAGCTCAGTTGAGTGGCAAGTGTAGACTATGGGTCTCATTGAAGCCCATTATGGGAGGGCCCAATGAGAACCCAATATTGAGTTATGCCAAGTCCCCTCTCCAATCTAGATAAAAAAAAAAAAAAGGGTCTTTTCTGTTTCCCATTGAGCCACCATAGATGTTATCAAGATCATAGAAAGGAAGACTTGGTTGCAACAATCAATCACCTGTTTTTTTATGATGGCTCAAATAGGTATGTTCTTTATAGTGATTTTTTATTGTTAGTATCCTTTAATCATGTATGATTAATTTATTTGATTATGTAAATATTCTACAACAACAACAACAAACATATGCAAATGCACCCAAGGATTATGGAATTCTCCTCCTTTTTTCTCCAGTAAATCTCATTTTTCTACATGATACTGAAGTTGTCAAAAATACAAGTTGATACTAAAACATTATAATTATAGTCATATCCCATTAAGGCATTAAAATATTAGAAAGTCTCTTGATGAGCACAAAGAGGGTTAAAATTATGTTTATTGCTCAAATACAACAAAATGAAGTTACAAGTATACTAGATAATATACTAGGAAATAACATATTGACACCATATATAAGAGTAGAATTGAAGCTAAAACAAAAATTTTAATGCATGTTTTGCACCCTTTGTGTGGCTTTGCCTTATCATATACTTCTATACATCATGTATACTTTTTTTAAAAAAAAATTGTTTTGCATCTTTTTTCGTAAGGGCCTTTTTATGAAATTTTATTTTCTTATCACAAGAAAGTTGATTAGAGTTTTTGTAAGTTATTTTTTGTCATAATTTCATTGTAATACAAATAAGAAAATTTGATATTTTTTCTAATATTTTGCTTTACTAGATACTTTTCATGAATTGAATGGAGTTTTTTTTACTTTTTTTGTGTGAGAGTGGGGACTCATCAATGTCCCATAGTGTTCAAAATGGAGCCTTTCACAAAGGTAGAAGAAGCACCTACAACACTAATGATGGAGTTAGTAAAAACGCCTAAGACATTTCATTTTTTTTACCACTGCAGAAAAACCCATGTTTTCTTGATTTCTTAAGGAGTTGTATCTTTTAAATAAATTTTATACACAAACAACACTTTATCTCAAGATCAACTCAAGTAATCCATGTCTAATAAAAGGATGTGAGATACACCCTCCTCAACTTGAAGGAGTGTGAGCCAATTGAACAAAAGTGTTTTGAACAACTTGAAGACAAGCTATGCTATATGTTGTACCACCCTTTTTTATGGAACTCATGAAAGGATGGTGAATATGAGTCTTTGACGAATGAATTGGGCTCAATGCCATTGTATATAATTTAGAGTAGATATTTGAAATGTATGGATATTATTTGTAGTACCATCATGGGTATGAGTTGTGATGTTTATTTTCCTTGTAATTTATTTTATGCATTTAAGTGTCTTATTTCAAAAACTTAGAATTTTTATATTTGATTACATTAGAGTTTATATTTAATACTTTAATTAGGATGACTAATGATTATTTATTGATGTAAATATCATTTTTCTCAAAGATAGTTCAAAAGTTATGTTTGGAACCAAATACCAAAGGAAAAGAATTCTAAAATTGGATTTCAGTCTCTTGGTGATCATGATTGCTATGAGAAGGAATTGAAATGAAAATAATTCTCTCAACTTTGGTATTATAACAAGAATAAAAAATAAATAACTTTGGTGTACTACTTTGACCATGCTACGACATAAATATAAATGATCTAAATATTAATTCTTCTTAACTAAAATCAACCTAATTATAAATTTAATTATAAAAGTAAATAAATTTATCATAACAAAATTAATTAAAAATATCATTTATATAAAAATTATAGAAACAATCAATTTCAATGATTAAAAATCACTTCTCAACATTAAACTTAAAAATCCCTCCAACATGATCTAAATTATCTTAGAATCAGCTTTTTAATTCACTTAAAATTCAAAGTAACTTACACTAGTTTAAAAAACTTAAAAGATTATTATCGTAAAAGAATATTTGTTTTGGTTTAAATCCCTTTACTCCTCTATTAATAATTATAATTAAAAATATAGAAATAACTAAAATAACATGACATAAATGACAAAAAAAAAAAAAGATATATAACTACAATTATATAAGTGAAATTAATTAAAATTGAGAATTCACTCAAGTTAGAGAATTATTTATTCTAATAAAAATATTAAAGAAATAAATTACTTATTACAACAAATTCTTTTTTCTTCTTCCATTCTATATGAGCATCTATAATATTGAGAATAGAAAGAAAAGAATCCCCATTCATATTTAAAATAATTTATTTTAGAAGATTCTACCTTTAAAAAGTCCATTAAAGTTCAAATATATATATATATATATAAATAATATGTATAGAGAAGAGAGTGAAAGAGGGAAAAATGTTTGTATTAATTTAAATTTAAAGAGAAAAGGTAAGAGTAATAAGGCAATATTGAAAAAAAGAGAAAGTTTAATTTAATTAAATTCAAATCTCATCTCATAAATTAAAAACTTAAAAAGTATCCCACCACATCCTTTAAATCCATTCTTTCCTTTTCCAAATTATTCCCTTGATTCCAGATAGAGTGCAAAAGAAAAAAATAACAACCTTCCTAATAAGTTAAAAACATAGAAAAGAAAAAATATCAATCTTCCTATTTGAAATGGTGAGATTAGAGGAGTAAACTACATATGATATAATATATTTCTCTCTTCCAACATAGGCCCAACTAAATAATGGGCTCGAGGCAAAGCCCTAACTACCGAACTGAATGGACTGGGCTTGGTTATCTAAGAATTTCATTTTTCCTTTAAATCCAAGTAATTCACCAATTAAAACCATGAACAAGGGATTGCAAGAGCCCTTTAAACCCTAAAAGTGGGGTTTAAAAGTCAAGAAAGGTTTATTTCCTTCAAAATTTTAACAATATAAAAAAAAATATCTTTATTTAAAATGAAAGTATTTTTAAAATTTATTATTCATTACATCTTATTAATAATTATATTTCTATGGCTTAAAAAATTATTACTTTTTTAAAATAAGTCCTTCACAAGTTTATAAAATATAGGAATCACTAATTTTTTCTATTTTTAAAAACAAAAGATGTATTTAAACGACGCCTAATTCATTAAAATTATATGACTCCTAACTAATTTTATGAAATTTTAAAATTACATTAAATTTAAACAACACACCTAAAATTATATAAAATTTAAATCCCATAAATTGAAAACTTAAAAAAAGTCAGACCACATCTTTCAAAATTCTTTCTTAAATTCCCTCATTTCCAAATCCCCAACTTTAAGATTCCGAATCCATTTTTTCCATTTCCATCTAAATCCCTCAACTCCATAAAGAATGTAAAAGAAAATAATAACATTTAGAAACATACTAGATTTTTTTTTTTTTTTTTTTGTGGATTTCTCTTTTAAAAAGTTGCAAGATGTAAAAGTTTTTAAATATTAAAAGGATAATTTTTTAAAATAAGTAATATAATTTTATTTATTTATTCCTTTATTCATGCATACTAAAAAAAGAGATAATATCCAAAAAAGAAGTAATAAGAAAGAAATCATAATAGAAAAGTTTATTTCTTCACTTATATTTAAGAAACAAGGTTAGTTCAAAGAAATTAAAAGAAACACATTACATATATTTTCATTTTTTTTTTTTAAGTTTTATTTCGATTTTTTTGTGGTATTATAATTTGAGATAGTGAGATTGGAGGAGCAAAGAAGAGAGTCACCGTGAGTAGGTCACACGTAATATATCTTTTCTTTTCCAACTTAGGCCCATCCCATTGTAGCCTCACAAGTCAAGTCCACAGGACCGATAAGCATCACACTCTTTCATATAATTTTACTAAGAATTTAGTCATTGTAAAATAGATTATGTATGTGTGATTGGACAAAAATTTACTTTGGTGTAACTTAAAGTCTTATTATGTCTGAATCCAAATAGAAAATGGCAAAAAACTATTATTTATACTTTAGATTTCATATAAAAAAATTTTACTTAAACAAAATATGTAAAAATAAAATTTAACTTAAAAAAGAATCCAAATAAAAAAATATTATTTCTTATATTTAAAAATATAAATACTTCAATTACTAAAATGATCTAAAAACAATTTATTGGCGCTCTCATTCTCCTTTAGATTAAAAACTCTTGTTAACAATGTTTCCTTCTTTTTTCCTTAGAAGTGAACACTTTGTAAACTAATATTTTTCTAGAAGTCCAGTGTCATTTCCTTTCTAATTGCAACACATCCATATCAAAGGCCTCTTGGATGGTATGGTCAACTTTAGAAATATATATTCGGTGTTTCTCTACAACATTCAACATGTTGGGTTATTAGGAGGATTGTATGACTCTTATATCTTGTTTATATATTAAAATGATATGAATGAATTTATGATTTAATCAACATGAGCTCAAATACGTATGGGCATGGTGAATCAAATTCTCCTTTTCATCAAAGATGTAAAAAATAGATTAAATTTAGTCCACAGTTACATTGAGCCTTTCCCGGTAGATTTAGAATCTTTATCAGAATACATGATATACGTTATGGATTAAAATCCTAAAAGTGTAAGTTTTCTAAAAAATGGATTGTATAACATAGAATCGGATCATTGTCTTGCAAGAGTTTATGTATTTTAACCTTACAGTATGCTTATTTAAGTTCATATGCAAGCTCAAAAGAGGTTCTAAGTGAAGAAGGAACTTGGAATACATTCTAAAAACTTAAAACCTTTAAAAAAAATTGATTGTCTAATAATCCCTCTACTTTATTGATTTTTTTTTTCTAGATGTGATTCAATGAATGTAACTTACTCTACTTTACTGATTTTTTTTTTTTCTAGATGTGATTCAATGAATGTAACTTACTCTAGTCTTCACAACTCTTATCATGTTGAATTAATCTTTTGCATTCTCTTTTTCTTTGAATCATTCTGAATTATTGAGGGGTAGGAAAACTGCTCTCTCTCTCTCTCTCTCTCCCTTTTTAGCTAAATGCTACTGCCGTCACATTGTAGCCTCACAAGTCAAGTCTACAGGACCGATAAGCATCACACTCTTCCATATCATTTTACTAAGAATTTAGTCATTGTAAAATAGATTATGTATGTGTGATTGGACAAAAATTTGCTTTGCTGTAACTTGAAGTCTTAATCCAAATAGAAAATGGCAAAAAACTATTATTTATACTTTAGATTTCATAACAAAATATGTAAAAATAAAATTTAACTTAAAAAAGAAAATGGTTTTGCCACTAACTTTGAATATCTAGCTGTAGTTATATCAGCTATAGTTTTCATTAAAAAAAGCTCAAAAGGGAATATCTAAATGTAGTTATATGATCTCTAGTTCTTAGTAAAAATAGTTTGTTGGGGAAGTGTTTTGAATAATAATTGTAAAAAATAGTTTTATATAATCTCTAGTAAGAGTGTGTTTGATAGTGTTTTTATTTAAAAGGATTTTAGGGGAAGTGTTTTTCTTTACAAATGTTTTTGGGAGAATCACTCATGAAGTGCTTCTCCAATAAGCATTGCAATTGATTCTCTTATTGATCTATCAAAAAATTACCTACTTTGTAATTCTACTATAATAAATTTGTTAATTTGATAGTAAAACAAAATGATATTTTACTTTATAAGTTTCTTTAGAAATAAATTAATAAAATGAATTTATATTTGTAATATTATTAGTTGTGAATTTGTTATTTTTTTATGTTATATTATGAATTGCTTTAATAATAACTACTTGTCATAAAATCTCATAACATGTTATATATATAACTCATTTTTTGATTTAGTAGATTGTGTATTCGTTTAGAGAAATAAGTTGATAAACTTATTATGATATAAAGTATACAAATTTAATGTAAGAATCTTTTGCTTTGGGCGCATGCATGAACCAATGATTTTTAAGTTCTAACATATATAGTTCCTTTACAAATCTCTCTTCTAAGTTTGGTTTTCATGTGAGTGGGAAATGGAAATAAGCATATTGATGCCTACAAAGTTTCTATAATGGAAATGTGATCCTTTTCTTTTGCAAAAAAGAATTATGGAAAATAAGAGGATTTTTTTTTTGTTATATATTTTTTAGAATAAAAATAAATGATGAACAAGCATATTTAATAACACATTTATAAACTTAAAACAGAATTTTATATAAGGTTTATTCAAAAAAATATGTTAGAAATATTATTTCTTATATTTCAAAATATAAATACTTCAATTACTAAAATGATCTAAAAACAATTTATTGGCGCTCTCATTCTCCTTTAGATTAAAAACTCTTGTTAACAATGATTTCCTATTAATTTTAAAAAATCAAACACTAATGAATGATTAATTTGAGAGAAATGTTTCTTTCTTTTTTCCTTACAAGTGAACACTTTGTAAACTAATGTTTTTCTAGAAGTCCATTGTCATTTCCTTTCTAATTGCAACACATCCATATCAAAGGCCTCTTGGATGGTATGGTCAACTTTAGAAATATATATTTGGTGTTTCTCTACAACATTCAACATGTTGGGTTATTATGAGGATTGTATGACTCTTATATCTTGTTTATATATTAAAATTATATGAATGGATTTATGATTTAATCAACATGAGCTCAAATACGTATGGGCATGGTGAATCAAATTCTCCTTTTCATCAAAGATGTAAAAAATAGATTAAATTTAGTCCATAGTTACATTGAGCCTTTCCTGGTAGATTTAAAATCTTTATCGGAATACATGATATACATTATGGATTAAAATCCTAAAAGTGTAAGTTTTCTAAAAAATGGATTGTATAACATAGAATTGGATCATTGTCTTGCAAGAGTTTATGTATTTTTAACCTTACGGTATGCTTATTTAAGTTCATATGCAAGCTTAAAAGAGGTTCTAAGTGAAGAAGGAACTTGGAATACATTCTAAAAACTTAAAACCTTTTAAAAAAAAATTGATTGTCTAACAATCCCTCTACTTTATTGATTTTTTTTTTTTCTAGATATTCAATGAATGTAACTTACTCTACTTTATTGATTTTTTTTTTCTAGATGTGATTCAATGAATGTAACTTACTCTAGTCTTCACAACTCTTATCATGTTGAATTGATCTTTTGCATTCTCTTTTTCTTTGAATCATTATGTATTATTGAGGGGTCATTCCTTTATAGATGAGAATCATGAAAAATCTAATCCTTTCAAAAGGGTGTAAGAACAAGGACCCACTGTTTGTTGGCCTATCTCCCTCACAATTACTTTTAGACTGTAGTGTCACATCTCAAGCCCACTTGATATATATAATTCATCATGCAGATTCTTTATGGTCAGCTTTTTTTTTTTTTTTTTCTTTAGAATCTTTATCGGAGTACATGATATAAATTATGGATTAAAATCCCAAAAGTGTAATTTTTCTAAAAAAAAAAAGGATTGTATAACATTGTGTTGGATCATTGTCTTGCAAGAGTTTATGTATTTTAACCTTACGGTATGCTTATTTAAGTTCATGTGAATGCTTTGGACATGAAAGAATTTTTAAGAAGATGACAAAGCTATTCCATGAAAAGTTAATTTTACGTAAGGAATTTCATCTAAGTCAGTATTGTTCAATTCCCATTTGCATGTCTTATCTAGGAAATTAAAAATAAAGTAGACAAGACCATATGAGGTCACATAAGTCTTTTTGAATGGGATAATGATCATTAAATATCTAAAGTTCAAGGAGATGTTCAAGGTAGACAACCATCACTTAAAAAGGTTCATGGATAAAAGTGAAATATTAGGGAATTTATTACCTCGCAAGTAATAGAGGGCAAGACAAGGTAATTATAAACAAATAACAATAAACAACAACAACAATAATAATAATAATAAAATAATTTTTGTTATCCTATTTTGCTACTTAGAGAGTAGTGGAAATTAGAACCTTGCCTAGAGAAATCAAAGAAAAAAACAAGCTTCTTCATCCACAGAATATAAGTTGATTTTGAATTCAACTTATGAATTTGAAATGATTTCAAAATTTAACCCATAATTTTGAATTCACTTCCTCAACACTCCATGTACCTAATTCAAAATCACTTCCAACATTTGGAATTTGGAAATTTTCAGGGTTCTTTTAGACATTTTGATGTAAATTTAAAGTGGTCAATTAGGATTGGCCACATTTTATGATTTTGATTGTAATATATAAACTTACTTAGTTTTAGGGTTTTAAGAGTCTTGGATCTAAATTTTTGGTAGACATAGAGAAAGGCAATAGGTTTGATCAATTTTTTCAATTATTCTTATTTTTTATCTAATTAGCTTTTTCAATAGATTTTGTGTGACAACTCACCCATGAGGTAGCTATCTTGCGTTGTAAAACATGAAAGTCTAGGTTTACAATTAGAGAGGAATAATGAGTAAAATATAGGTACCTAAAATGAATTCTAATAATGGTTTGAGTAAATAAATTGAATAATAAACTCTTTATGCAGATCCGATTCTGAGAAGGCATAATAGAACTTTGTAGAGCTACTAGAGATTCTTGGCATTTCTTGATCCCTAATTAACATAATTTATCTTATCGTTACATATCCTAAAAGCAAAATCTACAAGAGGAGTGAAAACTTACATGATGTGACTTAGACCTGAATTTGATGGTAATTCTTAGGGATTAAGATTAAAAAAAATATATATAATCCAATTATGATAATACTATTGGAATACTCTCCTCTTTGATTGCTTGAATCATATTCATACAAATATAAGCCAACATTTGGATTAAACTTTCTCAAATGTAAGTTTTCATCATTAATTTGAATCAAGATGCTTGATTGAAAAATTGGAAGTTCTTCAAAGAACTTACAACACAATATTATAGGCAATCATTAAGTGATTATGAAGATTTGAATGGAAAGAAATTTTATTTTAAAAAGATAGTGAGAAAAAAGAGAAAATTAAAAATCATGGAATTGCTTTTAAAACTAATTCAATGGATGAAAATTTGAGAAAGCCTCCTAACAGCCAAATTAATTAACCCTAAGCATAACAATAAAGCATTAAGGGCATGGGGACCTAAACTTCACTCAATGTAGGCCTCCATGTGCATATCTAATTCATTCAATGGGCCATACTTCTATACTTTTTGTAGAGAAGACTAGACTTTGGCCCCTTGTGTTATTGAAGGCTAAAGCAAATACTAATTGCTTTCTCTATTCCAAGTCTTCTGCATATCTAAGCCATCCAAATGGATCATACTTTTTATGGATAAGACTAGACTTTTGGCCTTGTGATATGAAGGCCAAGACGAATACTATTTGCTTTCTTTATTCTAAGTCTTTGTGCACCTAACCCATCTAATGGGCCACACTTTCCATGGATAAGACTAGACTTTTGCCCTCGTGATATGAAGGGCAAGACTAATTGCCTTCTATGTAGGGTAATAACATAAGGAAGTTTCATATGGTTTTGTAACGAAAGTCTAGATTATATGCATATATTTGATGTATATTTTCTCTTAAATAACATAAATTTTTTTTTTTCAAATGCTCTTCAACAAACCTTTTATCATACATTTTTTTTTATTGTTGTACTATTTTCCTATATCTAATATTTTCAAAGCTTCCATCCTATTATGCTATTTATATCTTAGCAACATTCCTTGCTACCCTACAACAATTACTTTTATTTGGAAACCAATATGTATTTAGATAGATGACTTACAACTTTAGAAAAATTTTGTTCATCAATGTAACTTCATGTACGATATATATGCATATGTTTTGAAGAAAAAAATGAAAAATCATAAAATATACATCATAAATGTTAAGATTCATATATCAATGCAAGTACAAAACAAACAATTCGACAACAAAACTTTCTCCCTTTAAAAGTGAAAATTGTTTTTACTTGGAAACAACATTTGTATACAATGAAGTTTTTCAATCTTAAGTTTTTGTCTTTCAATCTAATCCACTAGACACGTTTGTGCTTTAAAAGCTCGAACTACTTTGATATAGAGTTTTTTTAAAAAAAAAGATAAGACTAAGGCTAGATAATTCTTATTTCAGAACTTTAATAGACTTGTACACAAATCAATAACATAAAGAGGTTCTTCTAGCTATTGATATAGAGTTCTCTTTAAAAGATAAGAGTAAGGCTACATAATTCTTATTTATAGACTTGTACACAAATCAATAACATAAAAAGATAGAATCCACACAACTTTGTGGATGGAAATCAAGATTTTCGGCTCCTTTCTTTTTCTTTCTTTCTAGTGCCCAAGGTTTAAGGTTGTGTTTTATATACATAAAATACAAAATAAATGACCCAACCAAACTATGATTATCCCGATAGTATTTTAAAAAAATATATAAATTTATAATTTAATCAATTTGATTTCAATTATGTTTGGACACTTTGAATCACATTCATCTTTGTCATCCATGTATAAAAAAAATTAAATCCATAATTGCATCCTAATCTCTTTTTAAACATGAGAGATTTATAACCCCCCACTACTTGATGGACCCTTTCCTAACGGTGATTCAATGCCACTTTGTCTGATCATCACAATCTTTACCACATTCTTTGATCTTTTGCATTCTTTGAATAATTGATGTTATTGTGGGGTCATTCTCTTTAAACGAGAATCTTGAAAAATCTAACCCCTTTGGAAGGGTATGAAGAAGGTTTCATACTAGGACCTTTACTTTTCCACCTAAAGCATCATAATGCATTCTAACTTTTTTGATAGGAAAACTATTTGTAACGTCAATCTCTAACAGTGGCCATAAAGGGTATTGTGGGTCATTCTCTTTAAATGAGAATCTTGAAAAATCCAACCCTTTTAGAAGGGTATGAAGAGGGTTTCATATTAGGGGACCCATGTCTTACTTTTCCACATAAAGCATTATAATGCATTCTAACTTTTTTGACAGAAAAACTATATGTAATGTCAATCTCTAACAGTGGCCATTAAGGGTATTGTGGGTCATTCTCTTTGAATGAGAATCTTGAAAAATCTAACCCTTTTGGAATGGTTTGAAAAAGGTTTTATATCAGGGGACCCATATCTTACTTTTTCACCTAAACCATCATAATGCATTGTAACTTTTTTGGCAGGAAAATTTGTAATGTTAATCTCTAACAGTGGCCATAAAGGGTATTGTGGGGTCATTCTCTTTAAATGAGAATCTTGAAAAATCTAACCCTTTTGGAAGAGTACGAAGAAGGACCATATCTTACATTTCCAACTAGCATCATAATGCATTTTAACTTTTTTGGCAGGAAAATTATTTGTAAAGCCACACAAGTCATATCATATTCTGCATATTGTTGCCTCACAAGTCAAGTCCACTGGATATATATCATCTATATATTCTGCAGATTCTGTCATATTTTTTTCTTTCGTGATGACTATCACTCTTTCATATCATATTTCTTTTTAAGAATCCAAACATTTTAAAATGGGTTGTGTGTGATCCGGCAAAATTTTACTTTGGTGATTTTTTATTTTTTATTTTTATTTGAAGTCTTATTTTGTTTGAAATCTAAATAGAAAATGATGGAAAACTGTTATTTAGACTTGAAATTTCGTTAAAAAATTTTATTTGAACAAAATATCTAAAAAAAAATTAACTTAAAAGGAAATGGTTTTGTCACTAACTTTAATAATATTTAATTTTATAACTAATGGTAATTGGATCATGGATCCCACCAGTCAAATAATTTTTTGGATTCATGCATTGTGATATTTGATTATAAAAACATTAATAATAACTATAAAATTTTGTATATATAAAATTATCACATTTTCAGTATATAAAAAAAAATCATGCACGATTCTCAAACAAGTAAATATTTTAAATTTTTTAGGTGGTTTTTGTTTTTTTGGTTTTTTACTTAAAATAATTTGTTTTCAGAATTTAGATTGTTTGATTTTTTATTTTTGATAATTTATTATAAACTTTTTACTAAATAAAAAAACCAAAATATATAGTTTTTCTAAATAGAAAAAATAATTTTTTTTTTACTTTTTAATACTTAACAGAAATAAAATACTAAAAAAACAAACAACATAATATTTAACATTATTAAACATTAAGATTTTATTTAGAATTAAATTAAAAAAACAAACAATACGTTAGTCTTTCTTGATTTTCTTATGTGGGAAGAGTGTAAATAATTTCTATTTTTATTTTTAAAAATTATTTTTAATTTATTTTATTTTATGAGTCTTATACTTTTTAGAAGTGTCTTATTGAGAACTATTTATTTTATTTTATTTTATTTTATTCTAGTGTTATCTTTTTTGGAAGAGTTCTATTGGGATTGTGCTAGTGAAGTCTCATTTCTTTTATAATTAGAATCACCTTCCACTTTATGTCATTTTCTAATTACAAGTAGATTTCCATTGGGATTGTGTTAGTGACCTATAAAAACATGTACCCCTCTCTATACTAAAATACTAATTTTCTAGAGAATTTTTTTAGTAGGAAGTATTTTCATACATTTATTTAGGGGAATTTATTCAAAAACTCGAGTTGTACACATCTCGCTTTCAGAGTGCAGTGCACCCAAGACGAGATCTGATTGTTGAATCCTCTTGAAGGTAAACCATTGGTACCTTACCTCCACTGGTACCCTAGTGCATCGAGTTCGTCTTCGAGGAGAGTGAATCCATTTCAAAGACAGTGTTTGTCACGCCTCAATCGATAAGTTTTTTTTTATTTTTTTATTTTGTTATTTGTTTGTGTTTTTTGGGTAGTATTTGTTTTCATACCCTTAAAATCTAACATTTGACTGATATTAGTGATTGAATTTTTTATCTTAATATGAGTATGAGAAACCATGATGTTCTTCTCCACCTATTGTATTATAAAATTCATGCCACGGATGCGTCATCAAAAACCCCATCCACTACATGTGACCCCATGTGATATGTCCACTTTAGCTTGAATTTTGATATATGTGAAGTTGTTCAATTTCCCTATATTTTTTGTATACTTTTTATTGTAATTTTGTGTTACTTTTATAAGGTTGAGTTTTATTTTTAGAAACTTTTCAAAAAAAATACAAGAGAAAAAAATAAAAATAAAAATAAAATATAAAAAAGTATAGGAAAGTTAAAAAAAATAAAAAATAAATTTAATAAATTATTTTTAATTGGTTTCTCAAACTCATTTTATTTATTTTTTTATTTATATAAAATTAAATAATTTAAAAATATATAATTATTTTTATTATTTTGATTTGATTTTTCTATTATAAATCAAATACCAGAAAATAATTTTTCTTAGTTTTTTTTTTCTATATATCTTCCATATGTGTTTGTTCTTTTTTCGAAATATCCCATAAAATATGGACCTTTTCTAATCAACCAAACACCCAGGAGGAACAAAAAAAGAAAAGAAAGAGAGAGAGAGAGAGAACTTAGAGAAAAATAAAATGAAAAAACCGCAAAAGATAGTATACATTTTATATAAAGTTGGAATATAAATCAATGGACCCACACCCCTTCAACAACCCTTAATCATGTTGTATCCATAATACTAATTCATATTTTTTAAATTTTTTCATATCCGTACACATGTGACCTGATCATGTCACGTGTAGATTTGAAATCTTCACCCATTAATTTAAGCTTTTCATCTAATGAATAATAAATGTCCATATTTTCTATCATGTCACGTGGGACTTGGAATAGTTGTAGGTAGACAAGTTAATAGTTGATTTGAAATCTTCAACCACTAATTTAAATTCTTCACCAATCAATAATAAATGTCCATATTTTTCTACCAGGCCACTAATTTGGAGACTTTACATATTGTATAATACTATAAAATGTTGGATAGATCACTAACCTCATTTAAATAATAAAATCTTCTAATTCTTTTTTTTTTTTTTTGTGTATCTGATTTTTACATGATTGTGCTTTATTTTATAATTAAATTAATTAATAATTATATTTATTTATCTTGGCTTCCCGTACATATTTTATGAAAATATTATCCATGTATGTAATACACAAGATGAATGCACCCTTACAACTAAATTCATCTTTTAAATTTGAAAAAAAAACTAAAAATTAAATTTTTTTTACTTAACATTTAAGTAATAAAAATAACATAACCAATTTAATTTTTGGTTTTCATTTTTAAAAAATTACTCTTATATTTCACAATTTTTCATCTTTAGTGTGCTACAAATCTTTTTACCACTATAAAGGTTATGAAATAAAAATTATGTGTATGGAATAAATAAGAAAAAGAAAATTAAATTGTCTTATTATTTTACAATGTAGTTTCAATTCCCAAACTTTCCTCAAATCTTTTTGGTTATATTTGATCATTGGAAAACGACAATAAAAAATATTATTCTCTAATGTTTGGTTTTCATATTAAAGATATTGGATATAATTAAAATTAGTTAAAATTTTTGATATTTTTAAATTATTTATTTTTTATGTTGAAAAGTTAAAATAAATAAAATGAGTTTAAAGAACATACAAAATAATTTATTAAATTAAAAACTATCTTTAATTTTTATTCATTTTCTTCTTCATATTTTCTATTAAACTTACAGAGAACCAAACAGTACATCCTTAGTATTTTCCTTTTTTTTTTTTGTTAATGTTGTTTTCTCGTCTTTTTTCATAGTATTTAAAAATAATAAATTTGTTTCCCATTCTTTTAGGTTATGTTTGGTTTTTAAAAACTTTGATGGAAAAAAATAAAGAGAAAAAAAGAAAAAAAATAAAGAAAAATAAAAAATAAATTTAAAATCAATAAATTATTTTTATATGTTTCTTCAAATTTATTTCACTTAATTTCCTTTATTATATAAAGATTAAATAATTTTAAAAAACATAAGTTTTTAATTAATTTTAATTATATATATATATATTTTTTAAATTTATAGTGAAATCAGAAAACCTTTTTTATTTATTTTCCCTAATAACCAAACCTAACCTTAGCATTTTTCCAAATTTCGGATCCAAAAGTAACTGAATGTTAGGGGAAAAAAAATGAATGAAGTAGAGGAGAATAAATGGTACATCAATTTTATATTGACTACCTTCAGTACCTTTAATTGCAGCGTGTTGGCTTGTCCACCGAATCCATATTATCAGCCAGTACCCATGTGACTTGGCCCATCCCATCCCATCCACCCCTATAAAGATATCTCTTACTTTGTTCCCTATTCTCTCACAATTCCCTCAGCTTCTCATCTTGTACGTGCTGTATTTTCTTGGCTTTCTGCTACTTTGAGTTGTTCCAAAATGGCTGACCAAATTCCATTCGGTGTTGTGGAGCACATTTTGACCAAGTTGGGGTCCAAGGCGTTTCAAGAGATTGGATCCATTTATGGAGTTCCAAAGGAGATAACCAAGCTCACTACGAAACTCGGCGCCATCAAGGCTGTGCTTCTGGATGCCGAGGAGAAGCAGCAGCAGAACAATCATGCAGTCAAATATTGGGTCCGGAGGCTCAAAGGCGTCGTGTATGACGCAGATGACTTGCTGGATGACTATGCAACCCATTATCTGCAGCTAGGAGGATTGGCAAGGCAGGTCAGTGACTTCTTCTCATCTAAAAATCAAGTTGCTTTTCGTTTAAACATGAGTCATAGACTCAAGGATATCAAAGAAAGGATAGATGATATTGCAAAAGAAATCCCCATGTTAAATCTGGCTCAACGGGACATAGTACTACACACACGGGAAGAGAATAGTGGGAGAGACACCCATTCATTCGTGTTAAAATCTGAAATGGTAGGAAGAGAAGAAAACAAAGAGGAGATAATAGGGAAGTTGTTGTCGTCCAAGGATGAAGAAAAGCTTTCGGTTGTTGCCATTGTAGGCATTGGGGGGTTGGGTAAGACCACCCTTGCTCAATTGGTATACAATGATGAAAGAGTGGTCAATCATTTTGAGTTTAAGATATGGGCTTGCATTTCTGATGATTCTGGTGATGGTCTTGACGTCAAACTGTGGGTCAAAAAGATTTTAAAATCTCTGAATGTTGGGGATGCTGAAAGTCTGGAGACTATGAAAACTAAGCTTCATGAAAAAATAAGCCAAAAGAAGTACTTGTTAGTACTTGATGATGTTTGGAACGAAAAACCTGGAAAATGGGATGAAGTGAAAAAATTGTTGATGGTTGGTGCTAAAGGTAGTAAAATTATAGTAACCACCCGCAAACTTAAGGTTGCATCCATTATGAAAGATAAGTCTCCCGTTAGTTTGAAAGGTCTAGGAGAAAAGGATTCATGGGATTTATTTTCAAAATTTGCATTTACAGAACAGGAGATTTTGATGCCAGAAATTTTTAAAATTGGAGAAGAAATTGCAAAAATGTGCAAGGGAGTTCCTCTCATTATTAAGACTTTAGCCATGATGTTGCAGTCTGAAAGAGAACCGAGGCAGTGGTCGTCTATAAAAGACAGTAAAAATTTGCTGTCACTTGGAGATGAAAATGAGAATGTTCTAGGGGTGCTGAAATTAAGTTATGATAATTTGCCAACTCATTTGAGACAATGTTTTACATATTGTGCTTTATTTCCAAAAGACTATGAGATTGAGAAAAAGTTGGTGGTACAACTATGGATAGCACAAGGTTATATTCAATCTTCAGATGATAATAATAAGCAATTAGAGGATGTAGGGCATCAATATTTTGAGGAATTATTGTCAAGGTCATTGTTGGAAGAGGTTGAAAAAGATGATTTTAATAATACATTAAGTTATAAAATGCATGACCTTATACATGATCTTGCACAATCAATTGCAGGATCTGAGATCCTTGTTTTAAGAAGTGATGTAAATAACATTCCAGAAGAAGCTCGTCATGTATCATTGTTTGAAGAGGTAAATCCTATGATAAAGGCTTTAAAGGGAAAACCCGTAAGGACCTTTCTGAACTTTTGTGAAGATTCTTATGAAGATAGTACAATTGTAAATTCATTTTTTCCGAGTTTCATGTGTTTACGTGCATTGAGTTTAAATGGTATGGAGGTAGAGAAGGTGCCAGAGTGTTTAGGCAAATTGAGTCATTTAAGGTATCTTGATCTTTCCTACAATGATTTTAAGGTACTTCCAAATGCTATTACAAGGTTAAAGAATTTGCAAACACTAAAACTTGAAGGGTGTTCGTATTTGAAAAGATTTCCAAAAAATTTTGGGGAATTAATCAATCTTAAACACTTGGAGAATGATGTATGTGATGAATGGACTCATATGCCACATGGAATGGGAAAGTTGACTTTACTTCAAAGTCTACCATTGTTTGTTGTTGGGAATGAGACAGGGAGGTTAAGGAATCACAAAATTGGTAGCTTGAGTGAATTGAAAGGCCTTAACCAACTAAGAGGAGGGTTATGCATAAGTAATCTTCAAAACGTGAGGGATGTTGAACTGGTATCCAGGGGAGAAATTTTGAAAGGAAAACAATATCTTCAGTCCTTGAGATTGCAATGGAAACGGTGGGGCCAAGATGGGGGGGATGAGGGTGATAAGTCAGTGATGGAAGGCCTTCAACCACACCAACAGCTAAAGGATATCTTTATAGAAGGTTATGGAGGTACGGAGTTTCCAACTTGGATGATGAATGATGGGTTGGGTTCCCTGTTTCCCTACCTAATTCAAATTGAAATTTCGGGATGTTCAAGATGCAAAATTCTGCCACCCTTATCTCAACTCCCTTCTCTCAAGTATTTGAATCTTGAAGATATGAAAGAAATGGTGGAGTTAAAGGAGGGTTCATTAACAACGCCACTCTTCCCATCTCTTGAATCGCTCGAACTCTCTGACATGCCAAAGTTGAAGGAATTGTGGAGGATGGACTTACTAGCAGAGGAAGGTCCTTCATTTTCTCATCTTTCTAAATTAAAGATCAGATATTGCAATAACTTGGCATCCTTGGAACTGCATTCATCTCCTTCTCTTTCTCAATTAGAGATCAATGATTGCGCAAGTTTGACATCCTTGAAACTGCATTCATCTCATTCTCTTTCTGAATTATATATCAGAAATTGCCATAACTTGGCATCCTTGGAACTGCATTCATCTCCTTGTCTTTCTCAACTAAGGATCTTCGATTGCCCTAGCTTCTTATCATTGGAACTGCATTCATCTCGTTCTCTTTCTGAATTAGATATCAGAAATTGCCATAGCTTGGCAACCTTGGAACTGCATTCATCTCCTTGTCTTTCTCAACTAAGGATCTTCGATTGCCCTAGCTTCTTATCCTTGGAACTGCATTCATCTCGTTCTCTTTCTGAATTGGATATCAGAAATTGCCATAACTTGGCATCCTTGGAACTGCATTCATCTCCTTGTCTTTCTCAACTAAGGATCTTCGATTGCCCTAGCTTCTTATCCTTGGAACTGCATTCATCTCGTTCTCTTTCTGAATTAGATATCAGAAATTGCCATAACTTGGCATCCTTGGAACTGCATTCATCTCCTTGTCTTTCTCAACTAAGGATCTTCGATTGCCCTAGCTTCTTATCCTTGGAACTGCATTCATCTCGTTCTCTTTCTGAATTATATATCATAAATTGCCATAACTTGGCATCCTTGGAACTGCATTCATCTCCTTCTCTTTCTCGATTAACGATTGATGATTGCCCAAACTTGACATCCATGGAACTGCCGTCATCTCTTTGTCTTTCTCAATTATATATCAGAAAATGCCCTAACTTGGCATCCTTCAAAGTGGCTCCATTACCTTCTCTTGAGACACTATCTCTGTTCACAGTTAGATATGGTGTGATAAGGCAGATAATGTCTGTCTCTGCTTCGTTGAAGTCTCTGTATATTGAAAGCATAGATGATATGATATCTCTTCCGAAGGAGCTACTTCAACATGTTTCTAAATTAAAGATCCGTGAGTGTCGTAACTTGCAATCCTTGGAACTGCCCTCATCCCATTGTCTTTCTAAATTAAAGATCATAAATTGCCCTAACTTGGCATCCTTCAATGTGGTTTCATTACCTCGTCTTGAGGAACTAAGCCTGCGAGGAGTCAGAGCAGAGGTACTGAGGCAGTTAATGTTTGTCTCTGCTTCTTCTTCATTGAAGTCTCTGTGTATATGCAAGATTGATGGTATGATATCTCTCCCAGAGGAACCGCTTCAATATGTTTCCACTCTCAAAACTCTCTGCATTGTTAAGTGCTCTGGTTTGGCAACATTACTACACTGGATGGGCAGCCTTTCCTCGCTTATGGAACTTATTATTTATAAATGCTCTGAATTGACATCACTGCCAGAAGAGATCTATTCCCTTAAAAAACTGCAGAAATTTTATTTCTGTGATTATCCACACCTAGAGGAAAGATACAACAAGGAAACAGGTAAAGACCGGGCCAAGATTGCTCATATCCCACATGTTTGTTTCTACCTTGATTCCCATATGGAATGGCAGGTAGGTCCGAAATCCCTAACCTTTCTTCCCATTTTTATTATTTTAGAATCAGAATGCTATATTTTCATTTTGTTTAAATGCTCACATCAATAACTTTGAAATTTTTTTCCAGCTCGACATTTTCTGATGCTGTGCACTAAACTAATCATTTTACTTGGAGTTGTACATTCTAAGAGTTTGAGGAAATACTGAGGTCTGGTATGATAACTCTCAATCTTAAACGTTGTTTTGTGTTTGGAATATTGCTACACTTGATAGATACCCTCACCTCACTTACAGAGCTTGGAATTCATGGCTGCCCTGAATTGACATCACTTCCAGAAGATATGTTCCCTCAAAAACCTGCAGCCACTTAACAATCTGCATCTGTTCACACTTAAGAGGAAAGATTCCGAAAGGAAAGGTGAAGACTAACCCAAGATAGCTCATATCGCACAAATTGATATCATACATCCATGAAGATTGAACTGATACAGAATGCCTTTCAGGTCTGAAATCCCTAACTTTTCTTCTCATTTTCTGTCACTTCATTTTTATTATCTTACATTTAAAATGCTCTGTTTTCATTTGTTTTGGTGGTTCTTTGTATTTGCACCTTACTTGTTTGATTAAATGCTTACTTCAGTAAGTTAGAATTGTACCTTTTTACATCCTAAGAGTTTGATTAAATGCTTCACCTTTCCTAAGGAGCTTACCATTGGCCTAATGCCCAAAGGCTCCCGAAAGGAAACAACTTTGGATTGGCTTGAAGATTTCACATGGTCCAAACATTTGTATTTACTAGATGCCTAATACAAAAGGTAGTTTCAATTTTTCCATTGATAAATTCTAACTGTTTTATTAGAGAAATAATTGCCAAATAAATGCAAAATAGAGAATGGTGTTAATGAATTTAGTACTTCATCTATGTTGTAGTTTAGCAGCTTTTGTTAGATAATGAGTATGGGGTTGGGTTTATCATGTTACCATTCCAAATATTCTTTAAAAAATCATTAAGGCTCTGTTTGGTTTCTTGAAAATTTGAGGGAAAAAATAGAAAAGAAAGGTGGAAGGAAAAAAAAAGTGGAAGTCAATAAATTATTTTTATATTTTACTTCAAATTCATTTAACTTATTTTAACTTTTTGATATAAAGATTAAATAATTTGAAAATGTATAAATTTCTAATTAATCTTAATTATATTTTATTTTCTTTGATATTTTTTATAGGACAATCAAACATGAGAAAATTATTTTTCTTAGCATTTTTTTAGTACTTTTTGGGAACCAAACATAACCTAAATGTTTTAGTTTAGTAGCTTCATCAAATTAAACATACAACCTCACATCTCTTATTGAGTTGAGGTGTTATCTTAGTTAATGTTTTGTCTTTACTTTTTCATTGAAGTCTCTATTGGATGCAGAGATGATAGGATCCACACTCAAATTGAACATTGCTCTTGTTTTGCAACATTACTACATTGGAAAGGCAACTTCAACTCACTTATAGACCTTTCTATTAGTGACTGCACTGAATTGACATCACTTCGAAAGAGATGTGTTCCAGATGGAAAATCTTTCATTATATGCACCTACTTGCAAAATACCAAAGGGAAACAGGTGAATACTTGCCCAAGAATAAAGAGGCCCATGCTTGGTGAAGGTTTCGTCAATAAGGAGAACCATGTCAGGTACGAAATCCTCCATTCTTCTCATTTTTTGATGACTTCATTTTTATTCAATATCCATTTGATATTATTTCTGTTGATGTTCTTTTGATATTATATTTTCTTGCTTGCTCAATAATTTCATTGAAGTAAGTTGTTTGGATATCACATTTTCTTTGGTGTTTCTTTTTAGAATAATTCAAAATATTATTTTTAACTATTCACAAAATTTGATCAAAGTTGAGTAATTAAAATTCAAGTTTATTATTATTATTATTATTATTATTATTATTATTATTAGTTATTGGATATATTCATTTTCTAATACAGACATAAGAGTAACAGGTAGTGTGCATAGAGTTTGTAGAAGAGAAGAAAGATTTGATCCAAGATATTCCTAAAGACCGAAAACTTTCAAAGCTACCCAAGATCCCACAGGTTGAATTTTGATTCATACAGTTTACAATCCACTAATTCTACTTATGTCATCTTTGTTATGTTACAATTTGCCTTTAATTGTTATGCAACCTACCTTAATAATTTAGGGAGACCAAGATACGGTATTCTTAGTAAAACTAGCTTACAAATTGAAAAGGTAAACTTGTATCACCTGCCTACATGCCTACAACAATACAAACACTAGTTTATGTCTTTCTCACTATTGAGATTATTACTACATGCAGGAATTTTGGGTGAGGAGGCCTAACTTGTGATCATCAATAACACAAAGCATACTTTTACTGTAGACAAGCCCAAGGAAATATTTAAGCACTTGAAATCTTTTCTCATTGATTTGCTTCCACCTGCTAGGCAACACTTGGAACCACTCACACCATGACAAGGTGAAAAGAAACTGATGCAACATTCTTAATATATCATAATATATAAAAGGAAATGTCAAATTTTAGTTTTTTTTTGTTTTTTCTATCACTGTTTCTATACTATTACTAGTGCACCTTATTTGTCAACATGATTAAAAGGGAATTCCTTAGGATAACTAGTGTCTCGAGTGATCTTAAGGTTCATAAATTTTTGATTTCCACTAGATAGGTGCTAACTGATTTTATTTTTTTATACATCCACGTAATATTCTAGTCATCTATTAACAAGGGCTAAAAATTCTTGTAGAGAATGGAATAAAGAACTAGATTAAATGAAAATAAGACATGAGTATTCTATTTACAAGTAAGGGTAAAAAATTCCTGATGGCCATCAAGCACATTGTTCCTAAAATAATAGCATCCATGTCATTGAGCAAAAGTTTATTGTAATTGCATTTAGCATATAAAGCAAAACTGATTTTTTTATTTTATTTATATGTACACCTTATGCATTTGATAAAATGCTTAAACAAGTAAGGTTGAAATTTTTTCCCTTCAAATCATTTGATAATTGAAGGCCAAACTAATCAAATTGATTTAAATTTTACATTCAAAAGTTGAATTAATTAATTATTATTATTATTATTTTGGAAAATTTCACCTCACTTTAGAAGTTTGTGATTATTCTCTAGTCCATCTTAAAATGAGTACCTACATTTTTCCATTCCTCACTACAAAAAGTTTTAGATTGACCTAAAATTTTCTCAGGACCCATAAATTCATATCTACTAGATAGTTAAAGTAAAAGGAGACTTTTGTTTTAAGTAATCTCTCTACTATCTATTTGTTGAGAGCATCATACAAGATGTAATTATATTTCTTTTTTTTTTTATGTAATAAAACAGTAACTAGATTGAGAAAGATGCAACTTTCATTATTTTTAAAAATATCACTAACAACAAACCTATTACATAATTTAGCTTTTTTTTTTTTTTTTAGAAATCATGCTTGTCATTGTGTTATTCAGTAGGTAGCCTAATAACTATATTGTTCAAGTTATTTTATGTTGACATTCTTCTTCATGTTTCAAAATCTTGTTAGACTAGCAATTTTATTACAAATATAATGTTCTCAAATCAATATAGAAATGGATGATTGTGAGGCTTGGGCACTGACTTCCTTGAGAAATTGAATTGAGGGTTTTTTAAACTAGGTCTCTATATCAACAAATTCTACATTTTATCACTCTTGAGACCTTAGAATAAATATTGTAGAAAGCTTCATTTGCTACATAGTAAGGATGAGGTTGGCATGTAAATCCTAAGGACTTAAAAACTTGAGTTGTTGTCTCTTCCATGGGGCCTTTAGATTTATTAATGAGTTCCAAATCATTGTCTACCTTGAAATTAAATCACTGCTACAAGGATGTGCCGCTAAACATTCTCATGTTCCCGATATGGAGTAGAAATGGACTTCTAATTCATGAAAAATTGATGGGCTCTTTGATTATGACATCTATAATTCACTTCAGGTTCATGCTCCAACCCCTCTTCTTGCTTTTGATAACTTCATTTTAGTTTTACACTATTTTCCTTCCCTCTTATCTATGTTTATATATGTTTTTGCATATAATGTGAACCTTTTCCACTGTTACTTTAAAGTTTTTCATTCTCAGGTTTGGGAAATTACTGAATTTGATTTTAATATTTTCTTGTAGATTTCACCTTGCTTAAAAAGCTTTTGATTATTCATATTTGCAAGATGTCTAGGACATCTAATTGTGCTCAGAACTTTTGGTTTCTATTAAATTTAGGTATGTTGCTTGCAATTCTAACCCACTTACTCCTCTTGAAGACTACATAAATTGCTATTGTTTTTACTTTAATGGTTATAATCAATGTGTGCCTATACGTTTAAGAGCTTTATTAGGCTAATTATTTTATTGAAGATATAATTGTTGTCAAGTCAAAGCAAAGCCGAATAGTGATGTGGTTTCAACAACTTCTCAAGAAGTAATAGGAAAGTAAGAAACTCTCTCTATGGTAGTACTTTGATGTCACATTGGGCTTTCATATTGCTACCTTGAATTGACATAAATAACATAGCATCTTTCCCAAATGAGTCATTTCAACATGTTACTATGCTTCAAAATCTCTCAATTATGTCTTGTTTAGGTTTGGCAACATTAGTACACTGGATAGGTAGCCTCAACACTCAACACTCTACAGACAACTATAGTTTGGGACAATTCTGGTTTGGCAACATTATCGAACTTGATAGGCAACTTATCTTCACTTACAAACACCTTCAAATTTATAGTTGTCCTAAACTAGCATCACTATTAAAAGACATGTGTGTCCTCAACACCCTATGGGCACTCACAATCGGAGACTGTTATGGTTTGGAACATTCAATAGACTTGATAGGTAACCTTACACCACTTACAGAGCTTCAAATTCATGGCTACCCTGAATTAACATCACTTTTTGACTAGACGGTTCACCCAAACCTCAATTGACACTCACAATTAAGGGCTTCTCTATTTTGGCAACATTACCAGACTTGATAGGCATCATCACTTCACTTACATACCCTGAAATTAATAGCTACCTCGAATTCACATCACTGTCAGAAGAGATTGTTTTACTCATATCCCAATAGAGATTCATGATCTTTTATTGTCAATGTCTGTTAGAAAGACTTCGAAGGGAAATAGGTGAAAATTGCCCCAATAATCTTCAATCCTAGATATTGATATTTTGGCGAAGATTGGACTAATACACAGTTAGTTCGAGTTTGAAATCCTAACCTTTCTTCTCATTTGTTATGGTTTTGTTTTTATCAATATGCTCTATTTACATTCGATTTGGTAATTTTGGTATGTATTAGCATATAGATCAAAAAGGACTTAGATGATTAATTTGAAAAGTTTGCATCTTCAATTAATTAGTAATTAAAGACCAAACTGATCATATTACTTTAAGTCTTGCATTGTGAGAGTTCGGGAAAAATGTTAGGGTTGATTGAACTATTATTTCATAACATATTTCACCTTGCTCAAGAAGCTCATGATTATCCCTTGGCGCAAACATTCCTCAGTTCCTGAGAAATTCATATCTACTACATGGCTCAAGAATCTAATAACATTCAAAATTTCTGCTCTTTTTCAAATTAGGTGTGTTGCTTGCAATTCCAGTATTTTTCCTATTTCTAAATGTTATATTTTTGTTTTACTATCAATGTGTTAAGGGCATTATGTTCTATTTTCTGTAATATTGTTTTCTTACTTATCATATGTATTAATTATTTCACTGCAAATGTACTTGTTGCCAAGTTAAAGCAAAAGTGGAAAATGACGATTTTTCATAAATCAATGTCTTTCTCAATTGCTACCACACCTAACTTCTCTCTAAGTTGTTGAAAATTTAGAGGTGTGGTAGCATAATGTCTCCGGCTCAAGTGCTTTAGTGCCTCACTACCCTTGAAGCTTTAGAAGTTGTCAATACAATTAGGGTTTCAACATGTAACCATT
Organism: Vitis amurensis; assembly: GCA_037355405.1. Taxonomy (NCBI): domain Eukaryota; kingdom Viridiplantae; phylum Streptophyta; class Magnoliopsida; order Vitales; family Vitaceae; genus Vitis; species Vitis amurensis. Next base: position 24,921,697 of record CM074694.1, read on the forward strand.
TTGGAAATTCTAAGAAGTGTAAGTACTATGGTTTTGCAACTTTGTTAGATTGGATAGACAACTTCAAATTGCTAAAAGCCCTAAATTGAAATCACTACTAGAAGGGACCCACAAGCACTTTATAGAAACTCATAATCTACTACTCATACCACTTATTAAGAATGCCAAAAGGAAAAAGTGAAGATTGGCCTAAGCATGGTTGATTAATAAACTACTCATGGTCTTTTTAATTCAAGTGTGTCATTTATTATATGTTTCATGTTAGTAATCCTACATTTCTCTTGTTTTTGTTGGCTTTATTTTTTTTTTGAATTATTTTACAATCAATCTTCTATTGATGTTCTTCCTATTGTACAATTCTATTTCTTGATTCTCAAATGTACATGTGTTAAAAACTTTTGATTTTTAATTGATTACTTTCTATTTGATTTATTGAAAATTGCTAGTCTATTTGGAGATTATTATTTTTTTCATATGTAATAGGATACTGAAAAATTGAGTAAGGAGCACGTCTTACTGAATCGTTTGTCAATCTATTCACCTTCCTAATCTCAAGCTTCTTCATGTTTGAATTAAAACATCTTGGAGTACACAAACAAAAATGATGGTAATAACTCTTTCTCATCATCTTTATTTTCATTAGAAGGCAATTTGTAGCATCTTCATTCCCATTCCTAAAAATAGGTTGAGAAATTAGACATGTTTTCCTAAATGATCTTCTTGCTCCATGAATGCTTTCTATATATTTGGAAAAATTTTAAACTAAGTACTTAATGACAGATATGATAGTTTCAAAGTTAATGCACAAATGGTAATTGTGAGGATGCTACATATAGTCTATGCTCAACCTATTTGTTGACAAACTACCGAGGGCTAGTGCCAAGGGAAACACTTAATGCACTTGTATCATACTCTCTTTTCTTTGCCCTTTGTAGTCGTCATCCAAGGTTCATATATAATATGTCTTTATCATTCAACTTTTCATTTCCAACCATTTTTTAACCTTTTGTCTTTTTATGGTCTATAACATGGCCACCAATTTCTAAGAAAGTGGTGTACACTATTTATAAATCTTATCTTTGTGTTCTTATAGACAATAGAACAACATGCTAATTGCATGACATATAATTCGTAATAGATGTTCAACTATCAGGTAATCTTTAAGTACCTTGGAATTGAAACATTTGATGTTAATAGGGTTTGATGATTCTCACTTTGGTGCTTAGGTGCTTTGTTGGATTTCAATTCAGGTGATTAATTAATCTTATTATGACTATTTGATTGCTATAATAACTATGATAATCATTCCTATTTTATCTTGGTAATTGACTTCAATGACTTTTTAACAATTATATCATGCGTGAAATGTCCAACCTATTATTGTTAGTATTTCAATAACATACCTCTAATGCTACCACTAATATACTTCATGTATTCATATTTATAAAATGTTTCATTATTTTATATAATTTAATGTTTTCAAATTTCTTTTTTGAATGTGAAAAATGACCATTAATCTTGACAACAACATAAGTATCATTGGTCTAATATTGCTTTCTTGAGTAATTTGACAATTTAATTCTGAAGTTTAGTTGGACATTACTTGAGATTCATGCCTTATGTATATGGTCTATTTTCCAGGCTTCAATGACATTTAGTAGACTTGTGAGTAGTGTCTATCTATGAATTTCAACTCTTCAAAACTACTGTTGAAGCCTAATTTCAACTTCAGTAAAAAAAAAATCAACCTTTTCTTCCATTACATAATTTTATTCACTATTGATCTCCTGAAATATTGTTTTTAAAACATGCCCTTATATGGAATTCATGGCTTCGCTATTATTTGCAGGGGAAATTGTCAAATACTATATTTGTCCAGAAAGTTGGAAGAAGCATTTAATTTCACATGGTTTGGACATCTTGCTACTATCTTTTTAAATTAGTTATCAATAATTTTCCAAAGTTGACATTTTTGTTTATCTCATACTCCTTTTATATTAGAAAGTAATGCATTGGTATTGTGTAGGCGAATCAAGCCTTCTTTAATCAAGGTGAGCCTTTTGCAAAATATTTCAGGTTTGTTTTCTTTCCATTTGTTGCTTTATATCTATTTTTTGTAATCAACCAAGCGAGAGTTTCTTGTCATGTCACAATAGTGACTTGTAATAATCAATTATTGGTTGTAAAGATACTTGGCTCTATTAGTTATTATATTGAAATCAATTCGGTACTATGGCTAATGCCAAAAGGATAATATTCTAGAGACAAGTGCTCACAAATTTGCATCTTTGAAGGATATGGGAAAGGTTGGCTTCACTACATCACCAACTTACAAGCTCCTTATAGCATCCATATATATAACCTTCATTTTTCAGGTTAGTAATTCCTATCTCATTTTTTTTTTCATCTCTTTATTGTTTTTAATTTTTGAATTAAAAAAAAAAAAAAAAAACCTTATTTGCAATACTAATTTGTTTTATTCTTATGTGCAATAGAATAATAAGTTGAATATGAAGCATACACTACTTAATTGATATAACCGTATAGTCAATTCTCTTCTCAATTTTTTTTTCTTTTTCTCTATTTTTGTTCAAGGTAATCAAAGTATCATTATTTCTATTTCTAAAGGTACTTGTACCTAGCTTGAAAAACTTTAAGACAAGTTAAAGTGGCAAACCATTCCCAAAACAAGTAATAACTATAGTTGGGTTATTGATATCATATCCTTGATTGACATCTATGCCATTGCATTTGCATCTAAAGGATTTATGATGAAAATAAATATCTTCTTCATTTTTATTTTCCTCTTCTTCTTTTTTTATCATAATTATGTGCATATTGAAAACATTCATAGCCCAATATATTTGCTAGCATATATATGCATGTCATAATCTATTAAATTTTTTAGCATAAGGTCTTAGAGTATTCACATATCTATAGTTTCTAAATATTTATACTTTTTACAACATCAAATGAAGTATATGAACCTTATCTCGAAGGTGAAGTCTCTTTAAAATGAGCTTCAACATGTTAGCAGTTACCTAACTTAATAATCTAACAATTTGGTACTATATATCATTTTGCAACTCTTCCATAAAGTAATTGTGTTTCCTCTATTCATATTTTCTATCCTTATCTAAAAAAAAATTGAATTAGTAATTGTGTGTCAAATCATGCTTACAATCATTAATAGGTACTTATATGCTAAATTGATAAAGTTATTTTACAATTGTTTCAACATATTTGGAAAACAAAAAAATAATAATAATAAGCATATCTTTCTAGATGTAATCACTACCAAGCCCATTTGAAAAGCTATAACAATGAGGATATAAGCTTCAGTTATGTTTTGGAGATTCATATTGAAAGTTGTAGATTGTGGATGTACAGTATAGGAGTTAGCATGAGTTTATCATTCTATCTTTGATATGTTAGTTATCATTTATTCTTTACAACCAATTTTTTAAGGACTTCTATGATATGATTATAATTTATGTATTTGTTTTTATTTGTACCAGAACATCAAGAAGCTACAAAAGCACCATTATAGAGTACCCACCACAAGTCTAATGTAGCATGCTTCTCAACCTTCACAATTACTTGTAAGCTACTGATAAGATAATTTTCTCTATGATTAGGAAATCTTCTTTGCACTTATATCTTTTTACTTAGTCATGCATTGAGAGGTTGTGTTTGGTTAAAAAAAGAAAAAGAAAAATTGAATAAAGGATTTAGAGTAATAAGGGTTTGCCACATAAAGTTTAAGAAAGTGAAGGCTAATAATAGGAGGAAAGTTAAAACATCACAACCTAATTGAAACTATAAAACATGATTAGCTAACAATTGGTTAAAGGTTTTATTGGTCTTGAGCTTCTCTCCAATTACACAATAAAATGGCTTGAGAAGTATGAGGTTTCACCATTGTTAATTGCTTACAAGTTTTACCAAACAAAGCAGAAGAGAGGGACAAGGCAAAGATAGGCCTAAAATTGAATACCATAGCAACGTCTCTTCTACCATTGCTAGCATCCGTTGTAGAAGCATCTGGTGATACCATTTTTGGTGTTACCAAATATGGTGACAAGGTTGATGGAAACACTGATATTACCCAAGTGAGGGCAATACAATTATAATATTTGTAAGACGTCAAACTTGATTTTTTGCTTAATGGGTTCGCTATGGAATGTTTTCTTAGGCCTTACTTAAAGTTTGGGGAGATGCTTGTGGCGAGTACAGTTATGATTCTAGATGGGACATATGCCTTGGGGTAAATAACCATTGGAGGCCCTTGCAAGGCTCCTATCAATTTCATGTCCAAGGCACTGTGAAGGCCTCAGTGGAAACCAGCAGGTTCAAGGCTGAAGCTAGTTGGATTGCTTTCCAACAAATCGACCAGTTCATATTGTCTGGTGGTGGAGTTTTTGATGGCTAAGGAAAAACCATATGGGACAAAAAAATGCCCCAGTTCTGCATATTGCAACCAACTTCCCATTGTAAGTTCATGTATATATATATATATATGCTTACGTAATTCTTTCAGTGTGTGTGCATAATGAGGACACTAACAGTATAAGCTTTGGTGTCTATTTTTTGAACTTGAAATATCTATAGCAGAATCTGAGGTTCAACTTCATCACCAATAGCATGGTCAAGGAAATAAATTCAAGAGACAACAAACAGTTTCATATTAATCTTTTGGGGTGTGGGAATTTTACTTTCTACAACTTTGCAATTAGTGCACCAGAAGACAACCTTAACACAGATGGAATTCACATTGGACGTTCCTCAGGGATCGATATCACTGATTCAACCATAGAAACCGGAGATGATTGTGTCTCAATTGGTGATGGCAGGGAGCAAATTAATATCTAAAGAATAACCTGCGAACTTGGCCATGGCATCTGTGTGGGAAGTCTAAGAAAGCACCCCAATGAAGAACCTATGGTTGGCATTAGTGTCAAAAACTGCACCTTCACCAACACCCAGAATGGCATGAGAGTGAAGACATGACCTACTTCTCTCATCAAGGCACTGCCTCTAAAATGCATCTTGAAGATATTGTCATGAATAATGTTGGCAATCCCATAATCATAGATCAAAAGTACTGCCCCCATAACCAATGCAACTTAAAGGTACTTGTAAAGGAAATGAAAATTGCTATTTTTATTGCTTATTTTCCTTCTTCTTCCCTTCATTTTTATTGGTTTGGAACTTAACTATCCGTTGTTTTCAGAGTCCATCACGCATTAAGCTCAGCAATGTTAGCTTCAGAAACATTCAGGGCACTACCTCAACTCAGGTTGTTTTCAAGCTTGTGTGCAGCTAGGGAGTACCATGCCAAGACGGCGAGCTTGGTGACATCAACTTGAAATAGAACGGAAATGAAGGCCCTGCCATGTCACGATGCAAGAACATTAAGCCAAATCTACTGGGCAAACAACTGCCAAGGACTTGTGCCTAAGATGCTTAATCTTCTTCCAAAATCTGAACAAATTGTACTACTTCTATTATATAGCTACCTTTTCACGCTTACACGTCTACAATTTTATTGGTGAATAAACTACAATGAACAAACAATAATACAATACTCGGCTATTATGGAACGTATGTGCTGCTTGATCCCATGAGAAAAAACAAATGCCTACTTAGTCGATTTTTTACATATGCATCCAAGTTTGGACGAGGAGTGAGCTGCTATAGTACAAATTGAAGCTCCAAAGAATAATGTTAATGTAAATTATTTAATGTTAATGTAGTTTGGATGAGAAAATGCAGTCAAGTGAATTAAAATTCCTTTGAGTGTATCATTTGAAATTTTATCTTTGAATTACTACAACCAAGAAAAAACTATAGATTGATATTTGGTGTGTTGGAAATGCTTGATGGTTGGTAATCAAACTAATGTATTAATGACTTCGAGAAAAACTAAGAATGATAAAGACAATAATAAATGGCAAGAACTGAGAAAATATTGAAGTTGTAATTGTCTCAAGGAGCATATTTTGGGATTTGAATTATATGTAAAGAAGAAATGATCTTGGAAACTGCAACATAATGAATCTTGAATCGTTTTCCGACATATGTGTTTGTTGTTTGGAGATAATTGAGTAATATTAGTTTTATCAAACCCTTTTAAGCTGGCATGTAGAAGTTGTAGCATTAGCAGAGAGTTGATAATACTTTTTGGGTAGTTGGAAGCTTGAACACCAACATATTAGTGCAAGGACATGAAGATATTAATTCATTAATACGATTTATTGTTTGAAAGGATAGAAAAAAAATATATAAAACTATTTAAGATCCTAAAAACATCCTATATTTCTCCGTTGTTTTTTATATTTACACTCTGATCCATGGACTTTCACCCCACAAAATGTCTCATATTCTTTTTCAAATTTCTACCTACGTATAAACTTCTCATGTCTATTTTTATCTTATTACTTTTTTTTCTCCTCATGACCTAATTAAAATATATATAGAGATAATTCTAACAACTTTTCTTATTTTGTAGGCAAACCTTTTTCTATAAGAAATTAATTGTAAAATATCCTATATAAGTTACCTTAACATATCTAAATTATGTTATAAATTTTATTTTGATACGCTAAATGACAAAAATCCATTGATAAAAAAATTATCAAAATCCTATATAGGAGAAACTACACTTATTTTGGATAAATAATGAAGTACATTATCCACGTATTAAAATATTGTCTTTGGTGTGTATAATTTGGAGAGCCCCAAATAATGTGCAAGTAGATGAGACTTAGAGTGATATGTTCTCCTTCAAATCAATTTTAGAGGGACCAAATCCAAAATTTTAGTCTCTTTTTAGAAGTGTTTTTCCAAACTAACAGCTTTTGAAAATTATTCTTTAATAATATTAAGCACATAAGTTTTTTTGAGAAACTAAAATGTTCTTAACTTGTTTCCTATGTTTTTAAATATATTTTAAAAATAATTTTCATATGTATTGCTTTTTTTTTAATCATTCTGCATATTTGTATAATGATTTTTTAAAACAACTCTAGAAAGAAGTAAAAAGAAACAAAAATAACTAAAAGATGTTCTTTCAAAACATTGTATTTTTTGTTTAAAAGCCTTTTTTTTTCTTCTGTTTTGTAGTTATCAAACTGTACTTTCTTGTTTTTTTATATTCTAGATAATAGAAAACTATTTTCAAGGTATGACCTCTATGTTTACTATGAAAATTGAAATGGTGCTTAAACTTAAACTTCAAATTGATTTTTAAATTGATTTTAATCAAAATATGTTTTTTTTTTCTCTTTTTTCCTATCAAATCAAAACTCCAATTTCTCTATTTTCTATAAATTGGAAAATTCAATTTCTATCATTGGACTAAGAACTCCAAATCATTTTATGTTGGCAGTGGGGTCTTTGATTTAAGGACACGGAATGCACATGACAAATCTCACAGTAGTGTGTGTGCATGTACAATATATATAAAGAATGTTGGATGAGGAAATTGTGGATATGGCCAAATTTGAATCACTTATATTTTGGAAATAGCATGTGATTTACATAGAAACCCGATGGTAGAAGGAGCCTGTAAATAAAGGTCCCTTCTACTCATTCTATTTATCCCAGAATTGAAAGAAATAGTGATCTAACTCTTTGAGTGAAAAAATGAGATTCTTTTAAGAATTAGAGGATTATTATTCTTTTGGGTGTAATCAAGATATGGATTGTGAGGAGTAAGTGATTATAAACACTTGTGGTTATTTTTCTCCCTATAATGAAGATCTATAGCAACTTTGTGGACCTAGCCTATTTTGGGTGAACCATGTAAATTCCGTGTTTTGTTTTGTTTGCTCTACTTCGTTATTATTTCCACATTTTTTTTATTCGCTTCATTACTCTAGTCTTTTGGGAAGTTTATTTCGTAACAAGTAGTATCAAAGCGACACATCCTATGGTGTTTTAGGAGCTTAGTGGTAGTTTGAGGAGGTTGGAATTTAAGAGGACAATTGTGACCCCTCTAGTCTTTCTTAGGAACTTTTATTTTTGTCTAAGGAGACTAGGTTTTAAGTGGGATTGTTGTGATCCTTCCAGTCTTTCCTGAGAACTTTTTTACTAGTTTAAAGCTTTAGGTGGAAGTTTCTCTATAATTTTTTGCAAATATAAAGGTACTGTAAAAAGTGTAATTTTTGCTAAAGTCCTAAGATTTGAGTGGGATTGATGGCAGCAAACGAAGGAAAGAGCATCATAATTGAGAAGTTCAATGGTGAAAATTTTAGCTTCTAGAAAATGCAAATTGAAGATTATCTATATAAAAAAGATGTGTATTTGCATTTTTGAGGAGAAAAGAAACGACATGAAGAATGAAGAGTGGGCTATACTCGACAGACAAGCGCTTGGAGTAATCTGGTTGATGTTATCTCATAATGTCACTTTCAACCTAGCAAAGAAAACCACGATGGGTCTTATGGCAACTCTCTCTGACATGTATGAGAAGTCATTTGCTTCAAATAAAGTGCACTTGATGAGGTTGTTATTCAAATTGCGAATGATAGAAAGTGTGTCTATAGCAACTCACATCAATGAATTTAGTACAATCACAACACGACTAAGTTTGGTGGAAATCAAGTTTGACGATGAAGTTCGAGCTTTAATTTTGTATCCTCTTACCGAAAAGTTGGAACGCAATGGTGACAACACTGAGCAATTCTTCTGTAAAGAAGAAGATGATATTTAAGGATGTTCAAGATCTAATTCTAGGCAAAGAAATACACCAAAGAGAACTAAGAGAAACATCAAGTTCTACCTTAAACATTGAATCTAGAGGTAGACATAATGATAAAAACTCAAATCAAATCAAATTAAAATGGAGTAAGCCTAGGTCTAGGAATAAAGAGAATAGTTGTTGGAACTGTAGTAAGAATGATCACTAGAAGAGAGATTATAGAGCACCGAAAAAGAGCAATGGGGAACAATGGTGATTCGTGCCCACTTGGTGTCTCAGCTGATTAGTATCCAGCTGGTGCTCCTTGGATGAGGGATTGATCAACAAAATTTATACCTTTAACACCATACACTAGGGTAGCAAATAAAAAGCTACTATAGTATAGTGGCCTTAGGATCGTTCACTGGGAATGATTCACAAGCACTCAATGATACCAATTCCAAGTGAATTGGTCTTGTTTCCTTTCATGGTTAGCTTAAGAAGTAAAACACAAACTTAGGTTGGTGATGGTTTAGACTTAAACTAGTTGACTTAATAGAAGTTTGGAATAACTTAGGAAGAAAAACATTCCTTGAAGAATTAGGTACACTGGGGTGGTTCCTCATGCAAAATAGATAGCTCCGGTCAGATGGTTTCTTTCCTCACGTTAGAGATTCAACCTAAAGTTAATTCTCTAGCTGGTGTGGTACAGATTCATCCTTCAATTGGATTTCACCTTAATTCTCTCACTGATACAACTTGCAATGGTTTAAGCCTCTCACTAAGCCTTAACCATTCAAGGTGATCCTTAACCTTGGATTACCCGTCAAAAGCTCGCAAGAGATAACTAATGGATGCCTCCTAGGAGTCCAAAAGCTTATCAAGTGTTGGCTATTCTAGAAAATCCTACCACTGAAGTCACCTACCGAGAGGTTCGCACAGGGTAAACTAGTGCATTTCCATGGTGGGAAATCACTTGCCTTACCAAGTGTTGGCCCGTGTGACTCCCGGGTGTTTTAAAGTTAACTAAAAACATTGAAATCACTAAAGGATTTCACTTCCTCTTCATTACTAACTAAAACCACAAAGCTTTGCATTCTTGCACTTGGAACCTCCCCCGGCTACCTTAGCTCCAAGGAATTGGAGGTTTAGTTACTCATTCTCTGGGGAAAACTCCTCAGAGAATTCATAACTTAGTATTAAGTAAAAAATACAAAGTGAGAAGGTAAGGCAGTAGAAAGAAAAGACCCTTTACTTGCTTACCAAATTCTTACAGAAGGAACTCCTCTCTGGAACAGGCTCCCGAGAGGTATATATATGAACATAATATAAAACTAATTGTTACAAAGATATTTGGTCTTTTTACTAACTTAAAAACTAAGGAATCTTGTAATTGGAGGTTTACAAGGAGTATTTTGGGATTTAGACAACAAAAATCTAATGGAAAATATCTCCCAATGTCGGTAGCAGCTGTCGGAAGTCTTCAGGAGGCATTTCGCAGGAGGAAAATGGTTGCTGCGAAATTTCGCAGACACCCTTGAGGGCTGCGAAATATTTTCGCAAGACCAAGCCATCACTGAAGGCTTGCGAAGCTGGCTCCCATCTTGATGTTCCAAGCTTCCTTCTTGCGGTATAAATTGGGCATCGTCAGAAGGAGAAGCATTCTACTGTACAAAAGTGTTGCGAAATCACTTCGCAACAAAAGGCTGATTTCGCAGCACTTTTGGTTGATCTGCTTGTAACAGCTGCAACTTCCTCATTTCAACTCCAAATCGCACACCGTTTGAAGCATTGGATTGTTGACTTCCTGAGCTTTGAAATGGTATATAGCATGCATCATTTGGACTTCAGGAAGTGCCCCAAAAGTGGCTGCTACGACTGTCATCAAGAATATGCTCCATAGCTGGTCCTCTTTGCTTTTTCTCCTAGTAATCCGGATTCACTCTTGGCAAATGTTTTCTAAGCTTTGCCCAAGATTCCTCATAGCTCTCCTCAAACTTGACTTGCTTTGGTGATCAAAATACTAACAAAAACACCAAAACTTGCACAAAATGAGTAAAATTGCTTTCAAGGACCCTTAACATGCCAATTGAGTTAAAAGGCCTAAACTACTACTCAAAAGTGGTTAAAAGGATTGATTATAGGCTAATCAAATTGCACTTTTTGAGTAGTAATCACTCCCCCCAACCGACATATTGCTAGTCCCTTAGCAATATAGGAGAGAAAAATGAAAATAAACAGTAAACTAATCTAAAATTTACAACATCATGCTAAGGAGAAACAATTCTCAAGTGGCATGATGATCTACTTCTCACATGAAGTATTAAAGAAATACAAACCCAAATCTCAACAAGAGTCATAACACTTATGCTAAACACTGTCAATCTAGGGAGTGCATTATGCAAACTGAAGTTTTAAAATCACTTCCACCTTCTATGAATCAAACTTTAGTCTTCCACAAAAATCTATGTGTTTTTGTTCCTTAGCTTCCGAGAATAATATGCTACTAATCTCACCCCCCAACCTATCTCTTTTCAGTACTTTAGCAATTTGACCAAAATCCATAAGAAAAGAACACACCTTTCTTCTCTTTTTTTTTTTTTTTTTTTTTTTGAAAGAAAAGTAGCTTAATGGCGTACTCTTTCTGAATTGTCCATATAATGGGGGTCCATCGATGACTCCCAACCACTTAAGGTTTAGGGCACCAAGTTTTAAGGATCTTTCAACCACTAACTCCTCGGATTTTTCCCCGGACTTTTAAGAATGAATTTCTAATACCCAAGCATCTACCATATGCTAACTCTACCTATTCACCCTTATAACGAGCATTGAGGTCGGTGACTCCCAACCAATTAAGGTTTAGGGCACCAGGCTTTAAAGATTTTCACCATATACCCCTCAGACCTTGCTCGGGTTTCAAGGCAAGCAAACAACTTTCTTTATTTCAAAGGCTCATTGGCCTTTTGCAGGGTGTTTCAATTTTATCAAATGAGGTCAAATATGCTAAGTCTCAAAACTATCCTAAGTCAAGAGGGAATTAGCTTTTCATCTTACACTCGGATTCTAATGTGCACAGTGTGTGACTAGTTTAAAGTAGAAGAACTCAATTCAATTTCAGTAGAAGTTTCAACAATTGAACCACTTTAGTAAGCATAATGCATACTCTATGTCAAGTGAAAAACAACAGTTCAATTTCTCTTGGTTTAATTTGAAAATTTTTCCTCAAAATTCATGGAGAATAGAATAGCATAAGCACATAGTAAAATCTACAACTAATTAACCAATACAAAAAAAAAAAAATTCAGCAAACTTCCTTCCTCATACCCCCCAACCGAACTGAGCATTGTCCTCAATGTGATTTGAGTGACTATAATTTAAGGGAGGAAGTGGTACCTCCTGGCTAATATCAAATTCGAATATTGATTGGGGCAAACCACATGTTTCAAAAAAATAGAATATGTGAGAAAAGGAAATAAGGAGAATTTAATGCTAACTTTTAAACAAGAAATATTCACTTTGTATTACTTTTTGTGTAATCAAGTACAATGCAAAAAGAAGTAATACAAAGAATCCCAAGCATATTACCAAAACACTGGGATTTCTTTTCAACAAACAAACAAAAAATAAACAAAACAAAAAACATAGAAATATTAAATAGATAGTAGTTTGATGAGTGCTGTTGGAACTAGGCAGATGGATCTGCTGCCTCTTCTATAGGTGCATCAGCTGGGGCTTCTTGAGGATGGGACTCTGCAGGCTGAGATTGTGGCTCTGGTGGAGTTGATGTGGATGGCTCTTCAGCTTGTGGCAAATCGAAGTGGAGTTGGAGCTGCCTTAAGATGGCAGCTTGTTGGGCCTGTGTGGCCAACATCTGCTCTTGGCAGGCTCTAATGGATGCTATCTCCTGAGCAAGATTGCTCTGTGAAGCTGTAAGAGTCTCCAGTGCCCGGCACAATTCTCTATATTCTGATAGAGGAATGGCCATCCTTGGCTCTGCTGATGTAGATGGTTGAGATGCAGCTGGGGCAGGTGGTGGATCTCTTGGGATGGCAGGAATGGCAAGTGTTATATTCTCTGGCCTATGTCTTCGGGAGGCTCTCCTTGCAGCTGGCTGAGGCTGATCAGGCTGCTCAATTTTGTAGGTCGTCATATTATTCCATTTATCCAGGGTGAAAGGCTCACGGCACATTCGCTTCCTCTCCAGTTGAGGCTCAGCAGGGTATCCCATATGCTCTAAAATCTGGCATAGCAGCCTTGGGAATAGGAGTGGAATGCAATAAGCCCTTTGCAGCTTTTTTCTATGAACCTTCTCTTCGAAGTAGAGAAGGGCTGCCAAGATCAAATGGTGAGGCCCAAAGAAGAATCCTTCAGACATTTTATAAAGTGCTTCCAATAGGACTCCCCTTCTTTGGGTCCAATGCTGCAATGGATATAAATTATGCCTCAAAAAGGCATCAATCAAGAACATAATTGGAGGCAGCTCCCCCCTCAGCAGGTGTGATCGATTTACAGCTCCTCTGGAGAGGGCACTCACCATCTCTAGCTCAGAAGGATTTGCCCAAACTCTATAATTATCGAATTGAGTTGGCTCAAAAGGGATTTGCAGGGCTTCAGCAATCTGACGTGCCCCCAAGATGCCATGCTTTCCATCAATTGTAAAATGGATCAAAGTTGGATTTCTTACCTCTTTAGTTGTCATCGATTGGTAGAAATCAGTGGCTATCCTTGGATAGAAAAATTCTCTTGGAGCTAGCAGATGCTCCATATGATACTTCCTCAGCAACTGGAAGGATTGGGCTAGCTCTGGCCTCACCTTAAATGCTGCTAAATCGAAGCTCAATTCAGAATGGAATGCTCGTGTTCGACAGTCCAAATTCCCTTCTATTGGAGGCTGAGGCAGCATTGGCCTTCTAATCACTTCCTCTGGAGCTATCTCGGCTTGAATTTGAGGCTGTGGAAGTGGTGCCTTTCGCTTCTTCGATTTTTCTTTTGGTGCCGGAGATGGTACCGGCGATGGAGTTGGTGAGGGGACTGGGGTTGCAGCGGGAGAAGAATTTGGTGAAGACACCGGAGTTTGAATCGGCGACTGCTCTGGTGTTTGCACAGGGGATTGCTCAGGGGATTGCTCAGTCAAATCAATTGGTTCTGAGCTCTCAACCCTCGGCTTTTCTGCAATGGCCGCCCTCCCGACCTGGTCAAATACCGTCTTGCCGGCGGCTTCGATGGCGCGGACGGCACCGGAGGTGGATTCGGCCTTGTCTGCGAAGGCCCTGGAGCAGGTTCTGAAACTGACTCCTTTCGCAGCCCCTTTTTTCAGTTCGAAGGAGACGACGTCTTAGCTCCTCGTGTGCGTGCCATCTCGGACTACCAAACTTCGGCCGGCGTTGCTGAACGGAGAGGATGATTGGAAGCTGGACGGCGAGGCTCAATGAAGAAGATGAAGAGGTTGCGAAAATGGTGCTCTGATTTTTGAAACCCTTTTCGCAGTGGAAATGACCGGTATAAATAGGAAAAACGGAAGCCCAAAGGTCAGTTTAATTTTCGCAACAAATCGCCAATTTCGCAGCAACTTGCTATTTTCGCAACAACTTCGCAGGGCGTTTCGCAGCTGCGAAATCGATGTCACTGTGCTGCGGAGTGGCACTCGTGTGCCAAACCCCCATTTCGCAATTGCGAAATTTTTTTCGCAATAGGACTTTTGGTGCGAAATTTTGTTTTTCCATTTCCGTAATGCACTTCGCAGCTGCCAAATCGATGCTACTGTTCTGCGGAGTGGCACTCGTGTGCCAAACCCCTGTTTCGCAATTGCGAAATACCTTCGCAGAGGCTTCTACAGTGCTGCGGAGTGGTTTGGCAACCAAATGCCAATTTCGCAGGGGTTTCCTTCAGGCTGCGGAATTTCGCAGAGCTCTGTTTTTCCCCTGTTTTTGCTCTGTTTTTGCTCCAAATTCGACCCGATTTTTTTTCTTTCAATTCCCTTGAAATTTCTTCCACCTGGGATCATTCTAAACAATTAAAACACACCCAAACATATGATTTAAGATCAAAAACTAAGATCAAATATACGAAGAAACTTAAAAATTTACAAAATTTACAAACTGAACTGTGGTAAAACCACGTTCAGCAAACCCTTTTTCACTTAGGCTTTTTGAGGTTCAAGGAGGTTGATTGCCTCCTTTTCTGATTTGAATGGCTCCATGAATGGCTTGAGACGATATCCATTGACTCGAAAGCTATCCTTGCCATCAGAATTCAGTAAGTCCACCACTCCATTAGAATATACTCGATGAATAACAAATGGACCAATCCATCTGGACTTGAGCTTCCCAAGGAAAATATGGAGTCTTGAGTCATACATCAGAACTTTTTGCCCTTCCTGGAATTCCTTGTTGGTGATGAGTTGGTCATGCCATTTCTTCATCCTCTGCTTTGCAACTTTGGAATTGATATAAGCATTATTTCTCAATTCCTCCATCTCATTAAGGTCTAGAAATCTCTTTTCCCCTGCCTTGATCAAGTCCAAATTCAGCTTCTTTATTGCCCACCAAGCTTTGTATTCAAATTCCACAGGAAGATGGCATGCTTTCCCATAGACAAGACGATAGGGAGACATCCCAAGAATAGTCTTATAAGCTGTTCTATATGCCCACAATGAATCATGAAGCCTAATAGACCAATCTTTTCTGTTGGAATTCACCACTTTCATCAAGATATTCTTTATTTCCCTGTTAGCTAGCTCAACTTGCCCAGAAGTTTGAGGATGATAAGGTGTTGCCACCTTATGCTTCACTCCATACTTGGATAACAAAGCTTCAAAAGGTTTGTTGCAAAAATGAGCACCTCCATCACTGATTATGGCTTTGGGCACCCCAAATCTTGAGAAAATGTTCTCTTTAAGAAACTTGAGAACCACCCTGTGATCATTTTGTTTACAAGGAATTGCCTCAACCCACTTAGACACATAATCTACCCCCACCAAGATGTAAGAATTACCAAAAGACATTGGAAAAGGCCCCATGAAGTCGATACCCCATACATCAAATACCTCAACTATCAGAATGGGGTTCATAGGCATTTGATTTCTTTTTGTTAGCTTTCCAAGCCTTTGGCATTTATCACAATTTCTACTCATGATGTGGGCATCTTTGAAAAGAGATGGCCAAGTAAAACCTGATTGCAATACCTTCATAGTTGTTTTCTGAGAGGCAAAGTGGCCTCCACATGCATTCTCATGACAATGAGATAAAATCCCTTGCTGCTTATCTTCAGGAACACATTTCCTAATGATCTGATCTGCACAATACTTGAAGAGAAAGGGTTCTTCCCAATAATAAGCATGAATTTTAGCAAAGAAGTACTTTCTGTCCTGTGCATTCCACTCACTTGGAATTTCACCAGTTACTAAATAATTAGCAATATGAGCATACCAAGGAGTTTTCACTAGGAACATGAGTGATTCCTCAGGAAAATCATCATTAATAGGCAAGGGATGAGAATTATGTGCTATAACTAACCTTGACAAGTGGTCAGCTACCACATTCTCCACTCCTTTCTTATCTTTGATTTGAAGATCGAATTCTTGCAACAAAAGAATCCATCTTATCAACCTTGCTTTAGCATCTTGCTTTGTCAGTAAATACTTCAAGGCTGAATGGTCAGTAAACACAATGATGAAAGACCCCACCAAATAAACTCTAAATTTGTCCAAAGCAAACACCACAGCTAACAATTCTTTCTCTGTAGTTGTGTAGTTCTTTTGAGCTTCATTTAGTGTTTTACTTGCATAGTAAATCACATAGGGCTTCCCATCTTCTCTTTGGCCAAGTACAGCTCCTATAGCAAAATCACTGGCATCACACATTAGTTCAAAAGGTAATTGCCAATTAGGGGCTCTTACTATTGGAGTTGTTGTTAAGAACTTCTTCAGTTGATCAAAGCTATGCTGACACCTTTCATTCCATATAAACTTAGCATCCTTAGCTAACAGCTCACAAAGAGGTTTTGAAAGACTTGAGAAACCTTTTATAAACCTTCTATAGAAGCCTCGCATGGCCAAGGAACCGCCTTACTCCTTTTACAGCTTGTTGGAGATGGTAATTTGACAATGAGCTCCACTTTTGCTTTATCAACCTCAATGCCTTTTTCAGAAATGATATGGCCAAGGACAATTCCTTGACGTACCATAAAATGGCATTTCTCCCGCTTGAGCACCGTGTCCTTTTCAATGCATCTATGAAGAACTTATTCCAGATTAACCAAACATTCCTCAAATGTACCTCCATATACAAAGTAATATCATCCATGAAAACCTCCATAATTCTTTCCACCATATCACTGAATATACTCAACATACATCTTTGAAATGTAGCAGTGCATTGCATAAACCAAAAGGCATTCTCCTGTAAGCAAATGTTCCAAATGGACATGTAAAAGTGGTCTTCTCTGATCTCGCCAAATCAATTTCAATCTGAAAATACCCTGAATACCCATCCAAGAAACAAGAGAATGGATGTCCGGAGACTCTTTCCAAGCACTTGATCAATAAATGGCAATGGAAAATGATCTTTCCTGGTTCTGACATTCAGCTTTCTATAATCAATACACACCCTCCAACCTTGAAGTGAGGCGTGTAGTAATTTCTTCCCCTTTTTCATTCTTAACCACCGTGATTCCCGACTTTTTAGGTACCACTTGAGTAGGACTCACCCAAGGGCTATCAGGATATAGGGTAAATGATTCCCGCTTGAAGTAGCTTCAAGACCTCACCTCGCACCACCTCTTGAAGATGAGGATTCAACCTTCTTTGAAATTGACGAATTGGCTTTGCTTCCTCCTCCATATATATGTGATGAGTACAAACTAAAGGACTAATGCCTTTCAAGTCAGATATTTGCCATCCTATTGCCTTCTTACACCTCTTGAGAACTTCCATTAAACAATTCTCTTGCTGACTGGTCAGAGATGAAGATATCACAACAGGACATTGATTATTCTCCTCCAGATAGGTATACTTCAGCTCCACAGGTAAAGGCTTTAAATTGAGTTTTGGAATTTCTTTTTCAACAGCTACCTCCTCTTTCTTATTGAACAAAGGTAGAATCTCTTCTATCTTTCTCCAACTTTGTAAAGTAGCAAGCTCCATAGGAGATTCAGAAAAACCCTCCTCAATATCCACAAGACTTTCATTCAACTTGTCTTGCATAGTTTGATTACAGTGCTCCTCCACCAAAGTATCAATAATACATACCTCCTCTGGACCTTCTTCTTCTTCCGGAGTGATTTGCTTTTTAGACATATAGAAAATATTGAGATCCAGTGTCATATTACCAAAAGTAAGTTGCATAAGCCCATTCCTGCAGTTGATGATTGCATTTGAAGTTGCAAGAAATGGCCTTCCAAGGATGATAGGAACTAAATTAGCTTCCTTTACAGTAGGATCTGTATCAAGAACAACAAAATCTACTGGATAGTAGAAATTATCCACTTGAACCAATACATCCTCAATTACCCCTCTTGGAATTTTCACTGATCTATCTGCCAAAGACAAAGTGATTGCTGTTGGCTTCAACTCTCCAAGGCCCAATTGCTTGTAGACAGTATATGGAAGCAAATTCACACTTGCTCCCAAATCTAACAAGGCTTTCTCCACTACCTTTCCTCCAATCATGACTGAAATGGTAGGACTTCCAGGGTCTTTATACTTCAAAGGAGACTTACACTGTAAAATAGCACTTACTTGCTCAGTCAAGAAGGCTTTCTTATTTACAGTCAAACCTCTTTTGATAGTACATAAATCCTTTAAGAATTTTGCATACGTTGGGACTTGTTTGATCATATCCAACAGTGGAATATTAACTTTCACTTGCCTTAAGACTTCAAGGATTTCAGCTGCATTTCTAATCCCCTTCTTCCCATGTAATGCTTGAGGAAAAGGTGGAATGGTTGATTTCTTCAGCATCCCTTCCTTCAGAAGCTCCTTCTCTGGCATTGCTTTCATTGTTGAATCAGAGTCCTTTTTCTCTTCAGTGATCTCACTCTCTTTATCTTCCTTTTCCTTCCCCTTCTTTACCTCTTCTTCTTTTTCAACATGTGACTCAGGCATTGGCTTCTCAATTTGCTTACCACTCTTCGAGTGATCAAGGATTTGACATCTTTCACCTGTGATGATTCTCCCTCTTGGTTTTCCACTTCATGGACACCTTTGGGATTTTGGTGAGGTTGAGAAGGAAATCTTCCCTTTTCTTGCAAGTGTATTCAAATTTGTAAGTCTGGAGATTGAATACTTGGATATTATCAAATTTTTTTATTCATGTCATTCTCGCATTCCATCTATCCTTTTATTCAATACATTCTCCATTCTATCTATTCTTTGATCAACTCGAGCATTGGTGGCTTCTTGCTTTCCAACAAAATCTCCCACTACCTTGCTCAGATTAGTTATTGCTTGTTCAATACTTGAAGATTGCTTTGAGATGGTAGATCCGGCTGTTGGTATTGAGTTGCTCTAGCCTTCCATGAGAAATTTGGATGATTTCTCCAACTAGAATTGTAAGTATTTCCATAAGGCACATTGTTATTGGGCCTGAATTGTCCAATAGCATTTGCTTGATCTCTATACATTTCCCTTTCAGTTGAAGTTGCAGGGCATTCCTCCAC
The DNA here is from genome assembly GCA_037355405.1 of Vitis amurensis. Classification (NCBI taxonomy): domain Eukaryota; kingdom Viridiplantae; phylum Streptophyta; class Magnoliopsida; order Vitales; family Vitaceae; genus Vitis; species Vitis amurensis. Next base: position 24,941,036 of record CM074694.1, read on the forward strand.
CAAATGTTCATATGACTGACAATTGGGACACAGACTTCACTTGCACTGGTGCTTCAAAGAATACTTGCACTTCATGAATTCTTTTCAGCTCCAGCTCCTCCAATCTTCTTGTCATGGCTGCCATCTTTGCTTTCATATCATCATCTTCTTTCAAAGAATACATCCCAGCCTTAGCATTGTAAGCATTCAACTAAGACTTCATTTTTCCCACTTCTCCTTTAGTCGGTTCATCCCATCCCCTTGAAACTTCAGCTACATAGCTCAAAAAATCCATAGCTTCCTCTGGATTTTTACTCATGAAATCTCCTCCACACATTGTCTCGAGAAGTTGCTTCATTGAGGATGACATACCATCATAGAAGTAACTCACCAACAACCATGTATCAAAGCCATGGTGAGGGCAAGCATTTATAGCTTCCATGTATCTTTCCCAACACTCATAGAATTTCTCATTCTCTTTAGTTGAGAAGTTTGAAATTTGCCTTTTCAAGCCATTTGTTCTATGAGTAGGAAAAAAATTTCTTAAGGAATTCAGCTTGTAAGTCACCCAAGAGCGGATACTCCTTGGCCTTAAAGAATTAAGCCAAATTTTGGCCTTATCCTTTAAAGTAAAAGGAAATAACTTAAGCCTCATCAAATCAATTGAAGCTCCTCCCTCTTGGAATGTATTACAAACATCCTCAAATTCCTTAATATGTGCATACGGATTCTCACTCTCCATCCCATGGAAAGTTGGCAGAAGTGGAACAAGATATGGTCCGATTACTAGCTGCTCAAGAGGGGGCACTATACATGATGGTGCACTCATACGAGGTGGATGCATACGATCCCTCATTGATCTGAATTCATTGGGATTATCTTGACGACCCTGGTGACTATGCTGATCTTCAGGTGTAGGTTCCATGATATTCAAGATTACTTCCAATTCTTTTCCTTGAGGTGTATCACACTTAACAAGTCTTCCTCCACTATCTCGTATCCACTTTGGCATACACAACTAGTATCTATCTATCTAAAAGATGAAAACAAAGGATACCAAAAGAAACAGGGCTACTAAAGCAAAATTAAACTAGGCTTAATTTAAAAAGATAACTTAAATTATAAATAAAGAAAGAATGAAAATTAGTAAAGTGAAAGAAACTTTACCAACTTGTGATGAAAATCACAAGTACTCAACAATGATATCACTACAAACTTGACACTCATTCCCCGGCAACGGCGCCATTTGATTCGTGCCCACTTGGTGTCTCAGCTGATTAGTATCCAGCTGGTGCTCCTTGGATGAGGGATTGATCAACAAAATTTATACCTTTAACACCATACACTAGGGTAGCAAATAAAAAGCTACTATAGTATAGTGGCCTTAGGATCGTTCACTGGGAATGATTCACAAGCACTCAATGATACCAATTCCAAGTGAATTGGTCTTGTTTCCTTTCATGGTTAGCTTAAGAAGTAAAACACAAACTTAGGTTGGTGATGGTTTAGACTTAAACTAGTTGACTTAATAGAAGTTTGGAATAACTTAGGAAGAAAAACATTCCTTGAAGAATTAGGTACACGGGGTGGTTCCTCATGCAAAATACATAGCTCCGGTCAGATGGTTTCTTTCCTCACGTTAGAGATTCAACCTAAAGTTAATTCTCTAGCTGGTGTGGTACAGATTCATCCTTCAATTGGATTTCACCTTAATTCTCTCACTGATACAACTTGCAATGGTTTAAGCCTCTCACTAAGCCTTAACCATTCAAGGTGATCCTTAACCTTGGATTACCCATCAAAAGCTCGCAAGAGATAACTAATGGATGCCTCCTAGGAGTCCAAAAGCTTATCAAGTGTTGGCTATTCTAGAAAATCCTACCCTGAAGTCACCTACCAGAGGTTCGCACAGGGTAAACTAGTGCATTTCCATGGTGGGAAATCACTTGCCTTACCAAGTGTTGGCCCGTGTGACTCCCGGGTGTTTTAAGTTAACTAAAAACATTGAAATCACTAAAGGATTTCACTTCCTCTTCATTACTAACTAAAACCACAAAGCTTTGCATTCTTGCACTTGGAACCTCCCCCGGCTACCTTAGCTCCAAGGAATTGGAGGTTTAGTTACTCATTCTCTGGGAAAACTCCTCGGAGAATTCATAACTTAGTATTAAGTAAAAAATACAAAGTGAGAAGGTAAGGCAAGAGAAAGAAAAGACCCTTTACTTGCTTACCAAATTCTTACAGAAGGAACTCCTCTCTGGAACAGGCTCCTAGAGAGGTATATATATGAACATAATATAAAACTAATTGTTACAAAGATATTTGGTCTTTTTACTAACTTAAAAACTAAGGAATCTTGTAATTGGAGGTTTACAAGGAGTATTTTGGGATTTAGACAACAAAAATCTAATGGAAAATATCTCCCAATGTCGGTAGCAGTGTTGTGTCGGAAGTCTTCGGAGGCATTTCGCAGGAGGAAAATGGTTGTTGCTGAAATTTCGCAGACACCCTTGAGGGCTGCGAAATATTTTCGCAAGACCAAGCCATCACTGAAGGCTTGCGAAGGTGGCTCCCATCTTGATGTTCCAAGCTTCCTTCTCGCGGTATAAATTGGGCATCGTCAGAAGGAGAAGCATTCTACTGTACAAAAGTGTTGCGAAATCACTTCGCAACAAAAGGCTGATTTCGCAGCACTTTTGGTTGATCTGCTTGTAACAGCTGCAACTTCCTCATTTCAACTCCAAATCGCACACCGTTTGAAGCATTGGATTTTTGACTTCCTGAGCTTTGAAATGGTATATAGAATGCATCATTTGGACTTCAGGAAGTGCCCCAAAAGTGGCTACTACGACTGTCATCAAGAATATGCTCCATAGCTGGTCCTCTTTGCTTTTTCTCCTAGTAATCCGGATTCACTCTTGGCAAATGTTTTCTAAGCTTTGCCCAAGATTCCTCATAGCTCTCCTCAAACTTGACTTGCTTTGGTGATCAAAATACTAACAAAAACACCAAAACTTGCACAAAATGAGTAAAATTGCTTTCAAGGACCCTTAACATGCCAATTGAGTTAAAAGGCCTAAACTACTACTCAAAAGTGGTTAAAAGGATTGATTATAGGCTAATCAAATTGCACTTTTTGAGTAGTAATCAAATGGCAGTGAAAAGAATCCACAAACATGGCTGAAGATGTTGGCGATGCTCTACTCTTAAGTGTTAGTAGTCTAGTTGAATCATGGATTTTGGATTTTGGGGCATTATATCACCGCAAATCTTATTACTAAATCATGAAGAACTACATTAGTGGTGATTTTGGGAAGGTTGACCTGGCTGATATTGAGACCTTGAAGATTAGGAGAAAAAACGATATTCAAGTGAGGCTACCAAATAGACCTATGTGGAAATTTAAAGACGTGATATTTATTCCTAGTTTGAGAAAAAAAAATCTTTGTGGATTAACTTGATAAGGAGTGAATGAAATATCACCAAGGGAGCTATGGTCATAGCTCATAGAAAGAAGACCAGTACTCTCTATGTTACTTCTAGCATGGAGAATATTGTTAAAGTAGTAGAATCAGATGAGAAGTAGAAAATTTGGTACAAGATATTCAGTCATATGAGCGAGAAATGGATGAAGGTTCTTGTTTCAATGACAAAGCTATCAAATCTAAAATTAGTAGACATCCGTCTATGTGTGGATTATATATTCAGCAAGTAGAAATTGGTTAATTTCTCAAAGATTGGCATGCCATCCAAAGTAGAGAAGTTAGAGTTGGTTCATATAGACATGTGGAGGTCATCACTAGTTTCATCTATTGAAGGCTCATTGTACTACATCACCTTCATTGATGACTCTACTAGGAAAGTATGGGTTTATTTTCTAAAAAAGAAATTAGAAGTTTGTGATGTTTTCAGGAAATGGAAAGCCATGGTAGTGAACGAGATGCAAAGATCTACTAATAGCCTATAAATAGAAAGCCATGTAGATTTATATATATATATATATATATATAGTGAATAACATATTACACTATATATATTAATTGCTTAAATAATTTACATTTTTGTTATTTCATAACAATACTATTATTACATAATAGAACATTTAAATTTAAATAAATCTACATTTTAGTATTTAATTTTATGGATCCTTAATTTTTATTATTATTTATATAAATAAAATATTATAGTATAAATATTAAGTGTCAACAAATATATATTATATTATTTCATAGTATAAATCATCCACTTATTTATTAATATTCTTTACTAATATCAAAATTTAATAACATTATTTGATGACAGAATTACTCAATTTGTCAGGAAATAATATAATTACCGACAAAACCATTTTGTAAGCAAAAATAGACAAAAAGTTGTAACTTTTAGTGAAGAAATTATTTTCATCACCAAAAATTATAATTAGTAATAAATATTTTCGTAGGGAAATAGTTTATTTTTGTCACAAAAGTGTTTGGGCCAAAGAAAAAAGGCCAAGTTTTCCTGTCACATCTTTCAACGACAAAAATTTTAAATTCGTTAGGAAAAAATTTGTAGAAAATTGGCATTATTAACAACATCTAAAATTTCATCGGTAAAAGTTACTTTTAGCGACAAAAGTAGAATTCACCCTAAATTTTTATCACAAAAAGTACATTTTCTTGTAGTGAGAGACAAATGCTCACAAGTTTTGCATCTTTGAAGGATATGGGAAAAGTTGGCTTAATTGCATCACCAACTTCCAAGCTCAAGCTTATATACAACCTTCATTAATCAGGTTTATAATTCCTATCTTTTTTTTTTTCATCCCTTTATTGTTTATAATTTTTGAATTGATTTATTAAAAGGAATTTCAACTTTATTTGGAATAAAGATTTTTTTATTCTCTTGTGCAATATAATAATAAGTTGAATAAGAAGCATATACTACTTAATTGGTATAACCCTTCAGTTAATTCTCTTCTCAAATCCTTTTTGTTTTTCTCTATTTTTGTTCAAGGTAATCAAAGTACCATTCTTTCTATTTCTAAAGGTACTTGAACCCCATTTGAAAAACTTTAAGACATGTTAAAGAGGAGGACCATTTGCAAAATAAGTAACATCAATTGGGTTACTGATATCATATCCTCGATTGACATCTATGCTATTTCATTTGCATCTAAAGGATTTATAATGAAAAAAAAACATCTTCTTCATTTCCATTTTCCTCTCTTCTTTTTACCATAAATTTGTGCACACTGAAAATATTCATAGCCCAATATTTTTGCTAGCATATATATTCATGTCATAATCAATTGAATTTTTTAGCATAAAGTCTTATAGTATTCACATATGTGTAGGTTCTATATATTTATAATTTTTACAATATCAAATGAAGTATATGAACCTTATCTCAAAGTTGAAGTCTCTTGACAAAGAGCTTCAACATGTTAATAGTTACCTAACTTAATAATCTAACTATTTATCACTATATATTATTTTACAACTCTTTCATAAAGTAATTGTGTTACCTCTATTCAAATTTTCTATCTTTATTTAAAAAAAAACAATTGAATTGGTAATTGTGTGTCAAATCATGCTTACAATCATTAATAGATACTTATATGCTAAATTGATAAAGTTATTTTATAATTGTTTCAACATATTCATAAAACAAAAACAAAAGAAAAGATTGATAGGTATATCTTTCTAGATGTAATCACTACCAAGTCAATGTGAAAAGCTATAACAATGAGGATTTCAAAGATTAAATTATGTCTTGGAGACTCATATTGACAAGTTGTAAATGGTGGGTGAAGTTTCTTTAAAAGGAGCTTCAATATGTTAGCGGTTACCAAACTTAATAATCTAACAACTTGACACTATATATCATTTTACAACTCTTTCATAAAGTAATTATGTCACCTCCATTCACATTTTCTATCTTTATTTAAAGAAAAAAATTGAGTTGAAAATTGTGTGTCGAATCATGTTTGCAATCATTAACAAGTACTTATATGCTAAATTGATAAAGTTATTTTACAATTGGTTCAACATGTTTTGAAAACAAAAACAAAAGAAAATTAAGAAGTATATTTTCTAGATGCTATCACTACCAAGCCAATGTGAAAAGTTATAACAATGAGGATTGCAAAACACCATTTATGTTTTGGAGATTCATATTGAATGTTGTAGATTGTGGATGTATAGTATAGGAGTTAACTTAATTTTATATACATTGTCTATCATATATATTTGTTATCATCTATTCTTTACAACCAATTTTTTAATGACTTCTACAATTTGTTTATAATGTCTATATTGTTTTTATTTGTACCAAAGCCTCATCAAGCTACAAAAGCATCACAAGTTTTGCGATCGGAGTTCATGGGTCGGGTATTTTAGTAGTTTTTGTACTTATACCTGAAATTTTTTTTATGACACTAATGAGGACGTTTACCTTGATTAATTTAGCACTTATATTGCAAGTATCTATATAAGAGTTCTATAGATTTATTTAAACAAAACCCATAAGGACCTTTTTGAAGTTCTATGAAGATTTTTCTAAAGATGATTCAATTGTAAATCCATTTATTCCAAGTTTTAAGTGTTTACGTGTGTTGAGCTTAGCTTCTTTCGGTTTAAAGGAGGTGCCAAAGTGTTTAGGAAAATTGAGTCATTTAAGGTATCTTGATCTTTCCTTCAACAATTTTAAGGTACTTCCTGATTCTATTATAAAGTTGAAGAATTTGCAGACACTAAAAGTGAAGGGTTGTCTGAATTTGATACGATTTCAAGAATTTACAAGGGAATTAATGAATCTTAGGCACTTAGAGAATGACTGGTGTGTTCAATTGACTCATATGCCATATGGAATAGGAGAGCTAACTTTACTTCAAAGCCTACCATTATTTATTGTTGGGACTGGGCAAGCGGGGGATCATAAAATTGGTGGCTTAAGTGAATTGAAAAGACTTAACCAATTCAGAGGAGAGTTACGGATTAGAAATCTTGAAAACGTAAGGGATGTTGTACCAGTACCCAGAGGAGAAATTTTGAAAGGAAAACAATACCTTCGATCTTTGAGATTAGAATGGGTACGGTGGGATGACAATGGTGAGTTAGTGATGGAAGGGCTCCAGCCACATCCGAACCTCAAGGATCTATTTATACAAGGTTATGGGGATAGAAGGTTTCCAAGTTGGATGTTGAATGATAGGTTGGGTTCCCTGCTTCCTAACCTAATTAATATTCAAATTTGGGGATGTTCAAGATGCCAAATTCTACCACCCTTTTCTCAACTCCCTTCTCTCCGGTCTCTGGATCTTTATAATATGGAAGAGGTGGAGGAGATGGAGGAGGGTCCATCAGCAGCGCTGTTTTTCCCATCTCTTCAATCCCTCAAAATCAACTGGATGCCAAAGTTGAAGGGATTGTGGAGGATGGAGTCAAAAGCAAAGCAATGTTCCTCATTTCGTCATCTTTCTGAATTATATATTAGTCGGTGCTCTAATTTGACATCAATACAATTGTCGTCATCTCCTTCTCTTTTTGAACTAGAAGTCAATGAATGCTCTAACTTTACATCCTTTGAATTGCACTCATCTCCTTCTCTTTCTACGTTAACCATATTTTATTGTCATAAGCTCATATCCTAGCAATTGCATTCATCTTCTTCTCTTTCTCTTTCTACATTAAAAATAAGGCATTGCCATGACCTAACATCTTTGGAATTGCCTTCATCTCCTTGTCTTTCTCAATTAGTAATCCAAGATTGCCTTAACTTGACATCCGTGGAACTACATTCATCTCCCTGTCTCTCTCAGTTAGAGATTAGTCATTGCCCTTGCCCTTGCCCTTGCCCTTGCCCTTGCTTAACATCCTTAAAAAGTGGTTTCATTACTTTGTCTTGAGCACCTATCTCTCTCGAGAGTCCGAGAGAAGGTACTACAGCAGATAATGTTTGTCTCTGCTTTTTCTTCTTCATTGAAGTCTTTGTCTCTTGGCAACATAGATGATACAACCTGTATATCTCTCTCAGAGCAGCTGCTTCAACATGTTTCCACTCTCCAAACTCTCAACATGTGGGACTGCCCTGAATTGATGACATCACTGCCACAAGAAATGCCTTCTCTCAAAACCCTCCAAATGCTCGAAATTAAAGACTGTTCTGGTTTGGCAACATTGCCACACTGGATAGGCAGCCTCACCTCACTTGCAGAGCTTCATATATATAAGTGTCGTGAATTGACTGTTAGCTGAACACGTTCACCACGTCATCCAGCACTTCATGATGTGGTCTAGCACTTTGACCACGTCCTTCACCATCCCTCTTCCGCTGCGATTAAGGAGCACGTTCCAGCAACTGCTTATGCATGGTGGCAAGAGCAACGTGGTATGATGGAAGCCACGGTTATAAAGATATGAAAAATGGTCCCGAACTCATCTGCTACATTTTATTATCTTCAGAAAAACACCATCTAAAAAAAAGGAGATCAGAGTTTGGAAATCTGGGTTTTTGAAACCAACTACAATGGCTAGAGGTAAGTAGACTATTCTTAGTCTTTTCAGTTTTGATTCATGTTGCAAGTACATTGGAATCGAATATAGCATGTAAATTTCTAACATTTGGTATCAAAGCATAAATCTTGCCTCTGCTTTGTATTGTTTCTGAGTGAAAAATTCTTGTTTTATGATCTCTTGATAATTATTTAAATGATTGCTGCTGGAGATCCATATATAGTTGGCATCATTCATTTATAAAACGCCATTACAGGCGTTCAAAAGATGCCATTTTCTGGCGCTCTAGCAGCGCTATTAAGGCGTCATTTTCAGGCACACCAGTGACTCCGTTTCAGGTGCCATTTTAGATGCGCTTCAGGCCCCATACCTGGCGCTGTTCAACTGCCATTTTTGGGGCTGCAACCAGCGCCAATTTTCAGGCGCGTTGAAGTGCCATTTTTTGGGACTGCAACCAGCGCCATTGCAGCGCCATACCAACGCCAATTTTCAGGCGCCATTCAGGCGCATTGAAGTGCCATTTTTGGGGTTGCAACCAGCGCCATTGCAGCGCCATACCAGAGCCAATTTTCAGGCGCCATTCAAGCGCGTTGAAGTGCCATTTTTGGGGCTACAACTAGCGTTGTTCGCAGCGGCTGGAAGTCACCAGTGAGGCCTTACTCGCTGGTGATGCTGGTAGCCGGTGGGCACTCATGAGGCTCTTCCTGCCTCTGATGCAGGTGGCTTCATGGCTTGAACTGCATCCGGCCAGGATGCAGTCCACGTGGATGGCGGTGAGAACGTTGCTGCCGGTGTTGAAAAGGTCCATGGGGTGGTAGAAAAAAAAAATGGATTTGGTCCATTAGATACAGTGCATGCACAATGCCCATTTTGCCATAGAAATAAGGGAAGCAAAGGCCCATTGGGCCCATTAAGTTCAAAGCATGGGCAGTGGCCCATTCTGCAAAAATAAAAGGCATTAAATTGGGTCATGTATAAATTTTAAAAAATTGGGCCAGTTTAAGCCCTTTTTGGCCCGATTTGAATTTTTATTTTAATTTTAGGTTCAAAGCATGGGCAGTGGCCCATTTTGCAAAAATAAAAGGCATTAAATTTGACCATGTATAAATTTTTAAAAAATTGGGTCAATTTAAGCCCTTTTTAGCCTGATTTGAATTTTTATTTTAATTTTATTGGGCATGGAATTGATTGTGTTTTATTTGTATTTAGGCACTCATTCATACCTTTAAAATTATCATGTAAATTTTATACATGCAAAATAAACAATTATATACTGCTTTATATGTTTGTAGCCTAAATTAAAGTTGTAATTTTTAATACATGCAATTGTTGCCTAAAATTTAGTTAGATATATTAAAATTATATCATATAGTTTTAATGTCTAGTGAAACTATATGATTTTTTAACTAATTAAGGAATAGCCACAACATCCTTAATTATATAAAAAATTATATATTAAGTAAATAAGGATCACATTATGGACATTAATTGTAATTAAGTATATAAATATGATGATTTTACTCCACAGGGTTTTCATTATGTTTATATAATTAATTAGGATAAAATATTAAAATTAATTTTTCCTAATTTACCCACAGGAGTTAGGAAGAATTAATTTAATAGGTTTATCATAAAGATTATAGACAGAAAATATCAAACTATATTCATAATAAATTTCATAATTCAATAAAATAGTTTGATAAAGTCTATCATAAAGATAATTAATCTGATTGAATTAAAGATTTAGCCCACATGCAATTTTTAATAAAATTAGATTCAATTTTAAGCATGTTCTACATTAGTAAAGCATGAATTTATATTAAAGCCTCAAATTTTTAATAAGCTTGTAATCCTTTTGTGCAGTTTTACCTAGCATATCTGATATTCGTTATGAGGTTCCAGAATTTAGAGGAGATAACTTTAAGATATGGAAGCAGAGAATTCTTCTTCAATTAGGGTGCATGGACATAGACTATGCCATAAAGAAAGATGAACCACATAAGATCACTGATACCAGCACACCTGAAGAAATATTATTGTACGAACGCTGGTAGAAATCTAGTCGGCTCAGTGTGATGTACATTAAGACCAAAATTAGTGCTGGTATACGTGGTTCGATCGAGCAACATGAGAATGTCCGCGAATTGCTCAAGGCTATTGACGAGCAATTCGTCACTTCAGACAAAGCCTTGGCAAGCACCCTGATTATGAAGTTCACATCCCTGAAGCTCACTGGTATAAGAGGTGTACGTGAACACATCATGGAGATGAGGGACATAGTGGCTCAATTGAAGAAGCTCGAGGTAGAAATGTCTGAATCCTTCTTGGTGCACTTTATCCTTAACACTCTTCTGTCTCAGTATGGACCTTTCAAAATCTCTTACAACACACATAAGGATAAGTGGTCTATCAATGAATTGATGACCATGTGTGTTCAAGAGAAAGGAAGGTTATTGATGGAACAGGGAGAAAATGCCATGCTGGTGACGCAAAGGAAAGGAAAGAAAGGAAAATCTCAAGCCAGTAAAAAAGGGAAGCAACAAATTCCTCCCAAATCTGACATTAAGAAAGACGAAAAATGTTTTTTTCTGTAAAAAGAAATGACACGTGAAGAAGAAATGTCTGAAATTTCAGAAATGGCTTGAGAAGAAAGGTAATCCTACCTCATTTGTTTGTTATGAATCTAATATGGTTAATGTAAATACCAACACATGGTGGATTAATTCTGGATCTACAATCCACATTTCAAATTCCTTGCAGGGTATGCAAAACCTAAGGAAGCCAGTGACAAGTGAGCAATTCATCTTATCCGGAAACAAGATGGGCTTGCATGTGGAAGTAATAAGGACATGTTATTTAACTTTAAATGGTGGTTTTGTTTTAGAATTGCAAAAGACCTTTTATGTACCAAGTTTCTCATGAAACTTGATTTCAGTTTCTAGACTTGCACCGTTTGGATATTCCTTTCATTTTTCAGAAACATCTTTCAATTTGATTTATAAATCTGATTGTGTTGGGAATGGTATTTTGTCTGATGGTCTTTATAGCATATTCTTATAAAATGATACCACTCACAATTCATTACATGTCCAAACTGGCATTAAAAGATGTGTTGTTAATGAGGATTCCTCTACATTGTGGCACCGAAGATTAGGTCATATCTCCATAGATAGAATCAAAAGATTGGTGAATGATGGGGTACTTAGTACTCTAGATTTTACTGACTTTGAGACTTGTGTGGACTGCATTAAGGGAAAGCAAATCAACAAGTGAAAAAGAGGTGCTACTAGGAGTTCTGCCATACTAGAGATCATACATACTGATATATGTAGTCTTGACATGGACTCTCATGGTCAGAAATACTTCATCTCTTTCATAGATGATTTCTCATGATACATGTATCTCTACATACTTCATAACAAAAATGAAGCTTTAGAAGTCTTTAAAGTTTTCAAGGCAGAAGTAGAGAAATAATGTGGTAAACAAATTAAGATCGTGAGATCAGATAGAGGTGGAGAATATTATGGTAGATACTTGAAAGATGGACAATCACCTGGGCCATTTGCGAAGTTTCTTCAAGAACATGGGATTGTTGCCCAATACACCATGCCTGGTTCTCCAGACCAAAATGGTGTAGTAGAAAGAAAAAATCGAACTTTATTGGACATGGTGAGGAGTATGCTTAGTAGCTCAAAACTTCTTAAATTCTTGTGGACTTAAGTACTTAAGACAGCAGTGTATATATTAAATCGAGTTCCAACCAAGGTTGTCCCAAAGACACCATTTGAGTTATTGAAATGTTGGAAATCGAGTTTGCGACATATGCATGTTTGGGGATGCTCATCTGAAGTGAGAATTTATAATCCACAAGAGAAGAAACTGGACCCAAGGACTATTAGTGGGTATTTCATTGGATATGCTGAAAAGTCTAAGGGGTATAGATTTTACTGTTTATCTCACAACACTAGGATTGTGGAATTGAGAAATGTTAAATTTCTTGAATATGACTTGGTTAGTGGGAATGATCAATTCAGAAACATAGTTTCTGATATTGATCATACAGAGTCTCAACCTTCCACTGCAAGTGATAGATTGTTTATTGTTCATAACACCCCTCAAGTACTATTGGGTGTAGAACGAACAATAGCTAAAGTTCAACCAGTCGTTGAAGTTCCACAAGTTGTTGACAACATTCCAGTAGATCAAGTTGCTCAGAAGTTGCCTGGCACTTCTGAACAACAAGTTGAACCTCATACTTCCTTAGAAGATGTTGGTGCAACCTTAAGAAGGTCTACTCGAACTAAGAGGTTAGCAATTCCTAATGATTATGTAGTGTATCTACAGGAATGTGACTACAATATAGGAGCCGAAAATGATCCCGAATCTTTTTCACAAACCATGAGTTGTAAAGAATCAGAATTGTGGTACAATGCCATGAAGGATGAGATGAGTTCCATGAAGTGCAATGATGTTTGGGACCTTGTTGAGTTGCCTAATGGTGCAAAAACCATTGGTTTTAAATGGGTTTTTAAGACAAAGAAAGACTCATTAGGCAACATTGAGAGATACAAGGCCAAACTTGTTTCAAAGGGGTTCACTCAAAAAAAAGGAATGGATTACACAGAAACCTTTTCTCCTGTATCTAAGAAAGATTCTTTGCACATTATATTGGCATTAGTAGCCCACTTTGATTTCGAATTGCAACAAATGGATGTGAAAACAGCATTTCTTAATGGAGAGCTAGAGGAGGAGGTTTACATGAAACAACCTGAATAATTCCCCTCTAGTGATGGCGAGCAATTGGCTTGTAAGCTTAAAAAATCCATATACGGTTTAAAACAAGCATCCCGCCAATGGTATTTAAAATTCCATAACATAATTTCTTCATTTGGTTTTGAAGAAAATGTTATGGATCAATGCATATACCTTAAGGTCAGTGAGAGTAATGTTTGTTGTCTTGTTTTATACATGGATGACATCTTACTTGCAACCAATGATAAGGGTTTACTTTATGAGGTGAAACAATTCCTCTCTAAAAATTTCGACATGAAGGATATGGGTGAGGCATCTTATGTCATTGGCATTAAAATCCATAGAGACAGATTTCAAGGTATCTTAGGTTTGTCTCAAGAAACCTATATCAATAAAGTTTTAGAGAGATTTCGGATGAAGAATTGTTCACCTAGTGTTTCTCCTATAGTGAAGGGTGATAGGTTCAATCTGGACCAATGCCCGAAAAATGATCTTGAGAGAGAACAAATGAAGAACATTCCATATGCTTCTACAGTCGGAAGTCTGATGTATGCTTAGGTCTGCACAAGGCCTGACATTGCATTTGTTGTTGGAATGTTAGGACGATATTAGAGTAACCCAGGTAAGGACCACTGGAAAGCTGCAAAGAAAGTGATAAGATATCTTCAAGGAACCAAATATTACAAGCTTATGTACAGAATGACAAGCAATTAGAGGTTGTTGGCTACTCAGATTTAGACTTTGCTGGCTGTGTTGATTCACGTAAATCAATATCTAGATACATTTTTATGTTGGCCGATGGAGCTATATGTTGGAGGAGCATTAAGCAAACCATGACTGCTACTTCTACTATGGAAGCTGAGTTCATATCTTGTTTTGAGGCTACTTCACATGGTGTATGGCTTAAGAGTTTCATTTCCAGGCTTAGAGTTATGGATTCAATATCTAGGCCGTTAAGTATATATTGCGACAATTCAGCGCAGTCTTTATGGCGAAGAAAAAATAAAAGTGGAAGTCGAAGCAAATACATCGACATTAAGTATTTAGCCATAAGAGAACGTGTTAAAGAAAAGAAAGTGGTTATTGAGCACATTAGGACTGAATTGATGATCGCTGATCCTTTGACTAAGGGCATGCCACCATTGAAATTCAAGGATCATGCAATGAACATGGGACTTAGTTCCCTTATGTAGTTTCTATTGTACAAACTCTTATTATGATGTTTTCTCATGTTGATGTGCACTTTATTTAATTTTGAGAAAATTCAACTTCATTGGACCAAGAATAAACATAGGGTTTATTCATTAAGTAATATTGCCACATAAAGTATAATGTTAAGAAATGAGTATACTGTAATACATGGAAGGTAACACTCGTTAAATAGAGGACTTACCGCCATGATTCATGTATTTGTTACTTAATGGGATAATTGATGGATTGAGATAGGACATTAGGTCAAAGGTGTGGACTAAGTGGGAGAATGTTAGCTGAACACGTTCACCACGTCGTCCAACACTTCATGATGTGGTCCAGCACTTTGATCACGTCCTCCACCATCCTCTTCCGCTGCGGTTAAGGAGCACGTTCCAGCAACTGCTTATGCATGGTGGCAAAAGCAACATGGTATGATGGAAGCCATGGTTATAAAGATATGAAAAATGGTCCCGAACTTGTCTGCTACATTTTATTATCTTCAGAAAAACACCATCTAAAAAAAAGGAGATCAGAGTTTGGAAATCTGGGTTTTTGAAACCAACTACAATGGCCGGAGGTAAGTAGACTATTCTTAGTCTTTTCGATTTTGATTCATGTTGCAAGTACATTGGAATCGAATATAGCATGTAAATTTCTAACAATGACATCATTACCAGAAGAAATACATTCTCTCAAAACCCTCCGGATACTCAAAATTTATTGCTGCACTGCTTTGGCAACATTACCACACTTCATAGGCAGCCTCACTTCACTTGAAGTGCTTGATTTAATTTGTTACCATCAATTGGCATCACTACCTGAAGAGATGCGTTCCCTCAAAAACCTGCAGATGCTTTATATCTCCCATTGCCCACACCTGGAGGAAAGATGCCGAAAGGAAACAGGTGAAGACTGGCCCAAGATTTCTCATATCCCAGACATTGTTGTGAGATAGGGATGGAGATGCAACAGATACATAATATTGTTTCAGGTCCGAAATCCTAGACATTTCTTCTCATTTTCATTATCTTATAATCAAAGTGCTCTGTTTTAATTTTGTTTTGGTAATTCTTTATATTTGCACCCTATGTGTTTGATTAAATATTAGATCAGTAAGTTCTAAAATTTTTGCTTTTTCAAACCAATTTTTGATGTCTCCACTTCTTCATTGCAACCTGTGTCTACTGGAAGTATAGATGATATTATATCTCTTCCATTGGAGCTGCTTCAACAACGTGTTTCCATGATTGTAACTCCCAACATTGAATGTTGTTTTGGTTTTTGTGCACCATCATATTCACGATTGCACTAGATTGACATCACCACCAGAAGAGATGTACGCTCAAAATCTTTCATTGTCTGCACAAATTCGTTTCCCAAAATTGCTCATATCCCACAAATTTATACCTGGTGAAAATTTCATCCATACACAACTATTTCAGTTATGAAATCCACCCTTTTTCTAGCTTCATTTTTATTCAATATCCTATAAGGACATGAATTCTGTTTTTATAATCCTAGATTGTATTAATAACATATAAAGCAAAAGTGATTTTCTTATTTATGTTCACACTTTATCCATTTGATGAAATGCTGAAACTATTATGTTAGAAAAAATTTCTCTTCAAACAAGGTCATAAATTGGTAATTGAAGACCAGACTAATAATATTATTTTAAGTTTTTCATTCTAAAATTTTTGACAAATGTTTGATTGGCTTAAAATTTTCTCATGGCTCAAAATTCATTCCCTTAGATCTACTATTTGCAATTTTCTCATGGCTTAAAATGTTTGATTGACAAATGTTTGAAAGGACTTATGCTCTCCTTTCAATTTAGACCTACTCTTTGCCATCTATTTTATGTAACCCTTTGCCTAGTATTGGTAACTACATCATCTTTCATTTTGCTATCAGTCTGTCGAGAGTGTCATTTAAGTTGTAATTATAGATGTTAATTTTCATATGCAATAACACAGTAACCAGATAGAGCAAGTTTGCAATATGTAAAGTCAAAATTTTCCTCTCTGCTTCCTTGTACATGAGAATGAACAAAACAGAAGTCCTTTGTTGTGCTTGTCATTATTTTTTAGAATATCACTCTTAACAAAAAAACTTATTATGTGGGTCCTCTGTTGTTATGTACTATAATTTAGCTGGAGTGTTTGCCTAGAAATCATGCTTGTTTAAGTTCCTTCGTGTCTGCATTCTTCATGTTTGGAAAGTATCTTAGGTTAAGGATTTTATTGCAGATGTAATGCTCTCAAATCAATACAAAAGAGATAACAAATACCACATTTTATCACTCTTGAGACTTCAAAATAAATGTTGTAGAGAGTTTCATTTTCTAGATAATGAGGATGAGGTTGGCATGTAAATCCCAAAGACTTTAGAAGCTTGTTTTGTTGTCTCTACCGTTGTGGGCTTCAACATGTTACAACACTAGATTGAAATCACTATTAATGAGTTGCAAATTGTTGTTTGCCCTGAATTGAGATCACTGCCGGAAGCATATGCTTCTCAACACTCATGTTTCTGATATTGATATTTACTAAAAATGGATGGATAATTCAAGGACACATGGGCTCTTTGATTATGCCATCTACAATGTAGAGGTTCATGATCCAACCTCTCTTCCTGTTAGTGGATTCATTTTTTTATATTACTTTTCAGTCAGTATTCTAAGAATGGCATATACTGTTTACTTGATTCTCATGCATTAAGCATTAGCACATATGATGAGAAAAGTTTTACATTACTTTGCTTCCCTTTTACATGTGTCTACATATAATGCAATCCTTTTCCACTAATGCATTCTCGAGTTTGGGCAAATGCTTAGGTTGATTTCAATATTTTCTTGCAGATTACACCTTGCTTAAGAAGCTTGTGATTATTCATATCTACTGTATGGCTAAGGCACCTAATAGTGTTCAGAACTTTTGGTCATTTTTTAATTCAGGTGTGTTGTCTGCAATTAATTTTAGGTCTTCAATTCCAATATTCTTCTAGCTTTTGAAGACTTATCATTTTTATAAAATCCTTATATTAATATAATTTGAAGTTTTATCTTTAAAGAAACCAATTGCCTGTGCTTTTACTTCGATGGTTATGATCAACTAATAATATTCAGATCTTCTTACTTCATACTTGCATTATACATGTAGGGAAAATTTATTAGGTTAATTGTTTTATTGCAGGTATAATTGTTGCCAAGTCAAAGTAATATCGGATAGTGATCTGGCTGCAAAATCTCTCTTCTCTAAAGTACTTAGAAAGTGAGAATTGTCTTTGGTTCATATTTCTCTAGATGGCTGTCACACCTAATTTCTCTCAAATTATCGAAAGTTTGGAGGTGTGGCAGTAGCCTAATGTCTCTGTTATAAGGGACACCTTATTAACCTTGAAGCCTTGGAAGCTGTCTAAATAATATGATACCTTTTCTGGTTGATCTGTTTTGACAAGTTACTAGGCTTCAAACTCTCTCAGTTATGACGTGTTCGCGTTTTGCAACATTAGCACACTTGATAGGCAGCCTCACGTCATTAACAAAGCATAAATTTCATTCTTGCCCTCTCACGTCCCAAGACCCACTCCAAGGGCGTGACGGTCATTTCACACTTCAAACCCAAAGGCTTACAGTGTAACCTGACCCAAACAATTATCTTGTAATCGGAAGTTACCAATTACCAAATACCTGTTCAAAATAGCGGAACAAAATCTAAAATCCTCAAAATTCAATTTCAAAACTAAAACATCCACTATCCAAAATCCATTGTCCAAATATTTGCAAACTTAAACAATTCAAGTACTAGAACAAATTTCAAAATCTCCAAAACTCAACTTTGATCTAACATAAAATTTGAAGGATCAATATCGAAATAACTTCCAAATACCAAAGGGTCCAAATGAACATAACTAACAGTTAAACAAAATCCAACATAAAATCCTAAGTCAAATCCTAATTATGACCATTCCTCAACCTAGCCATCACTCCTCACCCGAACTAAGAGTACCTGAAAATTTTTCAACAATTGGGAATG
Organism: Vitis amurensis; assembly: GCA_037355405.1. Classification (NCBI taxonomy): domain Eukaryota; kingdom Viridiplantae; phylum Streptophyta; class Magnoliopsida; order Vitales; family Vitaceae; genus Vitis; species Vitis amurensis. The sequence goes on from CM074694.1 coordinate 24,959,493, forward strand.
AGCTCACAGCCCAATAAGGAATATTAATGCAGTTCATGGATCAAATATTTTCATTTCAAATAGGAGATATCATTTTTTTTTTCCATCAAATATCAAAGTTTCAAAAATACCAATATATTCAAAATTCAACCAACCATTTTCATATCAAATTCAAACACTTTCACATAAGATTCAATCAAATCCATTCAATTTTTCATTACTCTGGTTATCAAATATCAAATGCCCAGTTAGGTGGGACTTTTCAAATTGGTGGCTAGCCTCAAATTGTTCCTGGTAGACGGAACCAAACACTACTAGTACTAGTAACCTCTAACCAAACCCTTAGAGGCTGGGGTCCAAATCAATTACATTCCCACCATGAAATGTAAAGGTCAACTATTATATCCCGTTGACAGGGCCGAATAGTCAACTATTATATCCCGTTAACAAGGGCCAAATAAACCAGAGTGATGTTTTTGTTCAAGTATTCAAATTTACACAACATAATATCTCCATATTTTGTGTCATAAATAAAACAAAATATTCCAACATAACATTTAGTGCAAAACAATTTGATCCATGCATGGTAACAAAATATCATTTTCTTTTCCACAATTCAAAATAACATATAAAATAATTTAATTTATAAATATTACATTAACTTCCCTTACCTCAAAAGAAGTCCTCAAAAACTTTGGAGAAAAATAATCCTGAAAATCTACTCTTCACCTAATAAATATAAGAGAAATAACCATTACTATTTATCTAAAATTATAGGTTTGTCAATCCTAAAATTTTAGGTATTCAAATTAATATTTTTAATTATGAAAGACAATTTAATTTATTCATAATAATTTTTTTTTTTTGGGACACGACTTAATTTAATTAAACTATAATTTATTTCACTAATTAATTTCTATGTTATTTATTAACTTATACTCATCATTAGTATAATTATAATACCAAAAGCAAACTTTACTTTCTTTTATTTAAAACTTCTATTCTCTCTTCTTCTTTTTTTTTCAAACATAGACTTTATCCATTATTGTCAATATAATAATATATATACATATATATACATTAACTACCAAACACCATCCATCCCTCCATCCTTACACACACCCACACCCCATATATATTTCCATTCTCCAAGTGTGCACACGCGTCCTCTAATTTTTTTTTTTTTTCTTAAGCCATTCTCCAATTCCACAGTGTGCACATGCGTCTTCCAGTTTTTTTTTTTTTTTTTTTCTAAAAGCTTAAGAATTTCCAATTTCCAACAATAAATCAAAATCTTAAATTTTCACTATTTTGATATTAAAACGAAATAAAAATAAAAATAATAATAATAAACTAACCCTAATCTAAATCGAAATCTTCACAGGAATTTTTTTTTTCTAATAAAAAAACTTAAGATCTCCCCAATTCCAATAATAAATCAAAATCTTAAATTTTCACTATTTGATATTAAAACGAATTAAAAAAATAATCTAACCCTAATCTAGATTTGGGGTTTTCCAAAAAAAATATATCTAATGTGCTTGAAATTAACTAATGAATCTAAAATAATAATCTAGGGGTTAGAAACTTACCTATAGAGGTTTGTTCTTCAAACCTTAAAATCTGACCTCAACTTCACGTTCTCTGGAAACTCTCTGCGAACAGGAATACGATTCAAAAAAGAACAGGAAGAAGATAATTTTCTATTTATACCTAGGGTATTATTCGTAAAATTACCTTTTCACCCCTCTTCCATTTTATTAAATTAATTAATTAATTAATTTAATATCATTATTAAGAATTTCCTAAATTACCCTTTAAAAGAAAACTTGGGCGTTACATGCCCTCTACTGACATCAATGCCACAAGACATGTTCCCTCAGCACTCTATAGACACACAATTCAGGACTGGCGTGGTTTGGTAGTATTATCAGACTCAATAGACAGCCTCCCCTTACAAACACCTTCAAAGAACCAACATCACTGTTGGAAGACATGTGTCTCCTCAGCACAATATGAACACTCATAGTTGGGGATTGTTCTAGGTTGACAACATTTAGAGACTCGGCGGGTAGCCTTAAATAACGTACAGAGCTTCAAATTCATGACTGCCCTGAATTGATATCATTGCCAAAAGAAATTTGTTCCTTTAGATCCCTACCGACACTCATAATCTCTTATTGTCTCTTGTTGTCCATGTTTATTGGAAAGATGAATGTCAAAGCGAAATGGGAGTGAAAATCAGCCAAGATTGCCCATCTCCAAAATATTGATGTTTGGTGGGGATTGGAATTTGAACTAATATTGTTTGCATTAAAGCTTCCATTGGCACAACATATAGAAAGCTATTGAAGGTATGAAATCCCAGCCTTTCATCTCATTTGTTATGGTTTCATTTTATCAATATGCTTTGTTTTACATTCGGTTTTTATAATTCTAGTTTGCATTAGCATATAAAGCAAAAAAGACTTTGATGGTTAATTTTGAACATTGCATCATTTTTATTTTATTACCGATGTGTTAAGAGCTTATACGCTGTTTTTTATAATTTTTTTTCTAATTATCATATGGGTTAACACACCAAGTAGTACAATTGAACATCTATAAGAGTGCAAACATTTAACTAGCAGCTATTGGATAAATTAGTTAGATTATTTTTTGTTTGCATCACCAGTTTTATAAAATTCTTAGATTAGTAAAGCTTGAATCTTGTACTTTAGCATATATGAATTGCCAGTGTTTTGTACGTACTTTGATGATTATGATCGCTTATAAATAATTGTTTGTCAAAATGATCTTATTGCTTCATATTTCATTTTATATGTTTAGAAAATTTATGAAGTCAACTATTATTTTATAGCAAATGTAATTCTTGCCGGGTATAAGCAAACGTGGACAGTGATGTGGCTACGATACCATTCTCATCTGAAGAAATAAGAAAGCAAGGATTGTCATAGACCAAGGTCTCTCTCATTGGCTGCCAGACTTCAGTCGTCGCTTCAGAATTGTAGTAGCAAAATGTTTGTCTCCAGTGGCTCAGCACCTCACTGCCCTTCAAGCTTCAGAAGTCGTCTAAATAGTTGGGGTCTGAACATGTTACCATTTTGGAAATTCTAAGAAGTATCAACTGTTCTGGTTTTATAATTTTATTGCTGACTGCCCCAAATTGATCATTCACTGCTAGAATAGATGCACTCATGAACACTCCCTTGGAGAAATGCTGAAAAGGAAAAGCGACGACTAGCACCCAAGAGAAGTTTATGGACTTCTCTTGCTCTCCTTAATCCAAGCATTCCATCTACAATATGTTTCAGGTTTGCATCCAATAACCTTTCTCCTATTTTTGTTGGCTTTAATATTTTTTTTGTAATTTTACAATCAATCTTCTGAGAGAGTTATATCTTGTTTACCAGTCTATTTTACCTGTTCTCATTTGAATTAAGATATATAAAGACCATAAAAAAAAATTACATTACTTCCTTTCTCTTTTACATGTAGATTCCTTTTTACTTAGACCGACTCTTTCACTTCTTTTGCTTCCTTCAATTGAACTATTTTTTTACTTATTATGATAAAAACAAAGTAGTTTCTTCGATGTCAAAGGTGAAAGTGAAAATTTTTCTTCTAAATATCTTTTAATCAATAATCAAGAGTTTGTATTTTATAATTTATTTTATATTTTATATGTTTTTTGTTTTTGTTTTTATTTAAAGTTTCTCTTATACCTTAAGCATATAGATTTTACAATGGTTGTTTAGTTTTCCTAGGAACTTTCTTAGAAATAAAATTTCCATTTATTTGGCCAAGAAAGATGCTGAAGAAAATTACTTTTTATCATATCTACTATTCGTTTTATGGTTCTCATCCATACTCCCCTACATAAGTAATTTCTAAATATTATCATCAAATAAATAAATAAATAATTAAAAGTTACTAACAAAATACTAAATTAAAGAAAAATGAAAATGGAATAATTTCAAGAATATATTGATTAAGCTTAGAAAAAAAAATCAAACATATAAATTAAAATAGAAAAAATTAAGTGATTTTGATTAAAAAAAAAAATCAAGTCAAAACAAATAAGAATTCTTAAAAAACAAGAAACAAAAAACAAATAAAATTAAAGTTGCATATGAGATGTTAAAAATTAGAATGAGAATATTTTATGAGAATCCAGTTCTAGAGAGGACAGATGAAAGAAAAGTTATGATCTTAGGGTTTAAAAAAAATTATATACAATATCAATAATTTAATTAATTATTAAAAATTTATATGCTTATATGGAATTTAATTTTTATAAAATTAAAATTTTTGCTTTTGTGACATTTTGAATTTAATAAAATAAAAAGTCTTCTTATTATTTAATAAAATGTCAAAAATGTAATTTTCAATAATTAGACTTCTTATATTAAATAAATTTTATTTTAATATTTTTGTATTCAAAAATTAAAAAATTACCAATATTTTTATTTCGTTACATTTTATTACAATTTTCTTTGAATATATCTATGTCTCAAGTCACTTGTTGACAAGTTATTGAGATGCAAATACATCTCTTTGGTTGCCATCACTTGTTGACGAGCCATCACTCTTATCTCTTTTTTGAACTTTCAATACTTCTTGTGGTTTATTACATCAGAGCTAATTTCTACAAAATTACCCTTCTTTGTTTACAAATCTTGTTTTTTCATTCTTATAGGAAGTAGAACAACATGCTAAGTGTATGAGACACATTTATTAATTGATGTTCGAAAGTTTGTTAATCTTCAAGCACCTTGTAATTGAAACTTTTTATGCTATTAGGGTTTGATGATTCTCACATTAGTGCTTGGGTGCCATGTTGGATTTCAATGAAAGTGATTAACTAATCTTGTAGCAATTATTTGATTGTTGTTATAAAGTAGTTATTACTTTATCTGGGTAATTGACTTCAATATCTTTTCAACTATTATGTGAAATATGTAGCCTATTACTATTTATGTTCAAGCCCATGCTTGATTCAAATGTTAGATTATATTCAACTTTCTAAACTATTAGTATTTTATTCAAATAGCTTCAATGCTAAAACTAAATCACTTTGGTTACTGGTATAAGTTTACAATGAAGACATTACCCCTTGCAACTCGCATACCTTCAAGCAATTGTGAAATGTTGTGCAGCTACTAATTCACTCTTTGTTTAAATATGATATGTGAAGTTATGTTATTGGTAAAAGTTTAAAACTAATAAACTTTTTGTTTTAATCCCTGTTAAATTTTCTATTATTTATACTAATTTAATATTTATTAAGTTTTACTTTGAAGTGGAAAGGACTACTAATCTTGACCATAACGAAAGTATTCTATGATTGGTTTATTGTTACTCTTGGTTAATTCGGAAATTCAATTATGAAATTTAGTTGGATGGTACTTGAGATGCATGCCTTATGTATTTGATCTATTTTCCAAGCTTCAATGACATTGACTACACTTGTGAGTGGTGTTTCTCTATAGGCATCAACTCTAGAAAATTACAATATTTGGGCCTAAGTTCATCTTAGGTAAGGAAGAAATCAACCTTTACTACTATGTTCAATTAAGTAATTTTGTTCCTCAATGGAATTCATAACTATGCTACTATTTGCACTACTTTTTGTAGGAAAATTGTTAAGTTTTACATGTTGTTTAGAAGTATGCAAAAATGTTCATTTGACATGGTTTGACATCATTACTATAGTTTTTTTTTCTTTAGTTGTTATCAATAATTTTCAAAGTTGACATTTTTGTTTGCTCCATGCTCTTTTTGTATTGATAGGTAAATGTGATAGAGATATACTATTAACCATGCATAAGCGTGAATTTAATAGTATGTTATTATGATGTCATTCTATAAACAATTATTTCTTTGTATTTAATTGGAGATTTGCATTAGATAAATTAATCTTTCGGCATAATTTAATAATAATTGTGTTAATATATTTTATATATAACTAACTGGACCAAGTAGAGAATGGATGTTTTGTACGACTGTTAAAACATATTCTCTAGGACATTAGAAATAAGATTTATGTTTTTAATCATGATTTAATTAATATGAGCAAATATAAAATGTCTTGTGTTTTGATTCATTAAAGAGTGAGTTTCATTTATTGGAGCGATAAGACTCAATGAGTTGGACAAAGACGCTTTATGTTTGCGATGTATTAAATAATGATTGAATCCACGTCACGGTATAGAGATTGATGATGCACTTTAAGTAAGCTTATAAGGTTTCATAGTGTAAACCCTGCAGGTGGATTTTTATCCGACACATGAATTAAGTTAAGCGACAATCTTGAAGATCTATTGTTACTCAAATAAATTGTCAGTAATTTGTTTGATATAAATAGCATCTGTAATCTTAACCTGGGAAACATAAATTATTATGTAATGGAATTGTAAGATTAATAAGGAGTTCAATCATGAATTTTTAGTGGTATAATTTGTGATTAATTATAATGAGAATATACTAGTCCTGTATGAATTCTTATTATAATTAGTAGCCTTGTTAATTTTATTCCTACGGTCCCTGTTGTGCCTTAATTGTTTGGACTATACATGAATTATGTGTTTTAAATAAATGATAGATTAGTTTTTAATTAAATTTTATTTAATTAAAAATAGATAATCTAATTTATTTAAAATGAGCATTTTAAGGGAAAGAGAGTCACGCTTATATCGGTTTTCTTGAAGCAAATTATACGCTCAAGAGTTTCTAAGAAAGCGTTCTTCTTCCCATCGAAGAGAGGTATATTAGAAACAGAAAAGAGAGTGACAGAACCCTAGCTATTATTTTTTCTGCCCACTCAGAAATCATAGTCCGGAACTTGATAAGGTAAACAACAGAAGATTGTAGGAGATTGTGGGCGTTTTCAGCAGAGAAAAAGGTCGGTCTTTTACATATGGTTTTGGCTTGCCTCCATGCTTGTTTCATCATGATTTGTTTCCACTGCGTAAATCATGGTTTCTATCAATTGGTATCAGAGCCTTGTCTGAAACTCGTTTGGAGGTAGCTAAACATCTTTTATATAGATTCTCATATTTACGATGGATTGTTTTTGTGTTTCATCTATTGTATAATATGGATGTTTTACGATTCAAAATCACTAAAGATTGATGCATGTTTATTGCTGTTAAAGAGAGATTTTGAATGATAGAAATTGGGTGTTTGCTATTTGCAACGCAAATGGTTGCGTTTTCTTTTCTATTTATGGAAATAGAGGTATTATTCGTACTGTCGTTTCTGATTTATTATGAAAACAGAGTTATATGCGTTGGATTAAAGAGACTCAATTTTGAAAACGCAAGAGATAATGGCTGCAGTTGTTATATGAATATGCATATGTTCATTGATGTTAACACACAGTTTTTTGTTTTTTTTTTAACATTACCACAATTATTAATATTATATTGCTCTTGGTTTGTTCTTTTTGAATTCAACGAAGATTGGCATGGTTGAACATTGGTGTTTATTGCTGATTTTTGTTAGGTTATTTTTCTATCGCAAATCAGAACATGCTTGCTGCAGTTTTGGTTTTGATAACATGAATGCTTTAATAAACCAGCAGCTCGTTTATTTCCATTAATTAGTGAGTATTTCAAGAGTTGCTAGTTGTGATTACTTACATTTTCTTCCTCATCAGCAGATGATATGTTTTGATGTAATCACTGTAACTCTTCTAGTATTGTCTATATTTATTTATCTCTCTATCTGAGTAAATTAATTAGGGACATAGACTAGAAGTTATAATTTCACATTTATATTTAAGAGGCATGTTTTCTCCCATCGAGTGGTACATGTTGATCTTATGTTGCTTTTATATGCATAACATATGTTTAGTTTAATTCTCCCATCGAGATTACTGTCCATGGATGTTATGATGCATATATGAATTTTGTTGTCATTATTGTTATTATACAATCTTGATTTAAATTCAGTTTTTGATTATTATTGAATTGCTGTAATTTTATTTTATGCATAATCTTGTGATAGAATGACATCTTTCAATCCCTTAGCCAATATCCTAACCCAAAACAAGCTTGAGGGTCCTAACTATGTTGATTGGAAAAGAAACTTGGACATTTTGCTTACTGTAGAAGAATATAAGTTTGTGCTCAGTGAAGTGTGTCCTGAAAAACCCGGTGAAGGTGCCACTCAAGATCAAATTAAGGCTCACCAGAAATGGGTTAAAGCTGATGAGATGGCGCGATGTTACATTTTGGCATCTATGTCAAATGTTTTGCAACATCAGCATCAGAAAATGGATACAGCTTATGACATCTTAGAAAATCTCAAGGAGATGTTTGGAGACCAAACTAGTGCAGCAAGGCAGAACGCACTAAGGGAGATCCTGACTTCTAAAATGGAGGAAGGAACTCAAGTAAGAACTCATGTTTTGAAGATGATGAGTCTTCTGAATGACATGGAGGTTCTAGGTGCTGAAGTTGACAAGGCTACTCAAATTGAGATGGTCTTGAACACTCTGCCTCCCAGTTTTCAGCAATTTCGTTTGAACTATAACATGACTAAAATGGATTTTACTCTGTCTAAACTGCTGAATGAGCTGGTAGCTGCTGAGACTATTATTAAGCAAGGAGCTGCACCTGTTGTGCTTAACATTGAGCGAGCTTCTTCATCTGTCCAAAAAAAGGGTAAGAAAAAGAAAAATGTTAAGCCGAACAACAATGGTGCTGCTAAAGGTGTAAATGGTGTTGTGAAAAAGCCGAAAGGTAAGTGTTTTCACTGCAAGCAACCTGGTCACTGGAAGCTACAATGTCCGACATGGCTAGCCAAGAAAAAGCAAGGTACATCTCCTTTTCATTTATCAGTTGTTGAAACTTGTTTAGCGGTGTTGACTACACACCAATGGTGTGTAGACTCGAAAAGCCACTAATCATGTCTGCAATTCATTGCAGGGGTTTCAGGAAACACACCAGCTAAGTAAAGGGGAAGTGAACATTTTTCTGGAGATGGCACTGAAGTTGCAGTTTTAGCTGTAGGAAAAATTGCTTTGAATTTTAAGAATAATAGAACATTGATTTTAAAGAATGTCTTGTATGTTCCTTCGACTAGAAGGAATTTGATTTCAGTTTCTAGTTTGAGTAAGAACGGATATTCTGTTTGTTTTAATGAATTTTATGATGGTTCTGTCGTTATTAAATTTAGAGAACAAATGATATGTTTTGGCTCTTTAATTGATGGTTTATATATCCTTAAAGTTACACCTGAACTGCAACTTACTAATTCTGAAGTAAATAACTTTGATATTGTTGCTCCATTGAAAAGAAAGCGTCCTATTGAATTGAGCTATACTTATCTTTGGCATTTGAGACATGGTCATATTAATTTAGATAGAATTTCTCTGTTGGTTAAAGATGGACCTTTGAGTTCATTGAAAGTGGAGGCACTACCAACGTGTGAATCCTGTCTAGAAGGAAAAATGACTAAGAGACCTTCTCCCTTAAAGGGTAATAAAGCCAGCGATGTTCTTGAATTAATCCATTCTGATTTGTGTGGTCCAATGAGTGTCCAAGCTAGGGGTGGTTTTGAGTATTTTGTGACATTCACAGATGATTACTCAAGGTATGGATATATTTACTTATTGCGCCGTAAGTCTGAATGTTTTGAGAAATTCAAAGCATTCAAGGCAAAAACGGAGAAGCGACATGGAAAATATACCAAGACATTACGGTCTGATCGTGGTGGAGAATACATCTCTAGGGAATTCACTAACTTTTTATCAGAACAAGGGATTACCTCACAGTTATCTGCACCTGGTATGCCACAACAGAATGGTGTAGCAGAAAGAAGAAATAGGACACTTATGGAAATGGTTAGATCAATGATGAGTTATTCAGATTTGCCAATTTCATTCTGGGGACATGCAATTGAGATAGCAGCATACATTCTGAATTTAGTTCCTTCTAAGTCAATACCTAAGACTCCTACAGAACTGTGGACTGGACGTAAGACCAGCCTGAAACATGTTCGGATGTGGGGTTGTCCAGCACATGTGTTGAAAGGGAAAACAGATAAGTTGGAAACAAAAACAGAATTATGTTTCTTTATTAGATATCCTAGAGGAACGAAAGGTGGTTTATTTTATAGTCCTAAAGATAAAAAAATCATTGTTAGCACCCATGCACATTATCTTGAGGAACACTATATTAGAAACCATATTCCCAAAAGCCAATTAGCCTTAAATGAGTTGAGAGGAGACACCATACCGGCTAGAATTTTTCCATTAGAACATGAACCTGAACCATTCATGGTCGGAGCTGACATTCCGTTACCTCAACGTAGTGGGAGAAATGTTAGTAGACCGGAATTTGAAACTTCTTGACATTTCATTGCCTGTTGGTGATGAAGAAAATGTTGAAGCACCAGTACATGTGCAGTTTGAAGAACATATTGATGAAGTACAGTATGTGGTCCCACCAGTCACAGACTTGCCGGCCTTACAGCCACAGCAAGATGAAGGTATGGCTAAACAACCTGTAGTACTTCGTCGTAGTGGTAGAACAAGATGACCATCGGTTCGATATACACTCTTGGGAGAAGCATTTGATAGAATCCCCTGAAGAAGTGAATACCGAACCAGTATGTTATGATGATGCACTACAAGATAAAGATGCTAATAAGTGGCTTGTAGCTATGAAATCTGAGATGGAGTCTATGTACTCTAATCAAGTCTGGGAACTTGTAGAACCACCTAAAGGGGTGAAACCCATTGGATGTAAGTGGATCTATAAGAAAAAGAGAGGTATAGATGGAAAAGTGCAAACTTATAAAGCTAGGCTTGTTGCGAAAGGGTATACTCAGAAAAAAGGGATCGATTATGAGGAAACTTTTTCGCCAGTAGCCATGCTTAAGTCTACTAGAATTCTCTTATCCATTGCAGCTTATTTCGATTATGAAATTTGGCAAATGGATGTCAAGACAGCTTTCTTAAATGGAAGTCTTGATGAATGCATCTATATGAAGCAACCAGAAGGTTTCATAACAAATGGGCAAGAACATTTGCTATGCAAATTGAATAGGTCCATTTATGGCCTTAAACAGGCATCTAGATCTTGGAATACTTGTTTTGACCAGACGATCAAGACTTTTGGTTTTGATCAGTGTCATGATGAGTCTTGCGTGTATAAGAAGTGGAATGGTAAGAAGGTGGTGTTTTTGGTACTATACGTGGATGATATTCTACTTATAGGAAATTGTATAGGTATGTTGACTTCGGTCAAGGACTGGTTGTCTCAGCGTTTTGATATGAAGGACTTGGGAGAAGCTACTCATATTCTTGGGATCAAGCTTATGCGAAATCGCAAGAAAATGATGATAGGCTTATCCCAAGGCACTTTATATTGATACTATTCTCAATCGTTTCAACATGCAGGGTTCAAAGAAGGGTTTTCTTCCTTTTAGACATGGAATCGTTCTATCTAAGGATCAGTCTCCTAAGACTCCTGAAGAGATAGAAAGCATGAAGGCAGTTCCTTATGCTTCTGCAGTAGGAAGTCTCATGTATGCGATGTTGTGTACTAGACCCGATATCTGTTTTGTTGTTGGCATGGTAAGAAGATTTCAGTCTAACCCGGGGAGAGAACATTGGACTGCAGTTAAACATATAATCAAGTACTTAAAAAGAACTAGAGATTATATGTTAGTTTTCCAGTCAGAAAATCTTGTGCCCATAAGGTATACAGATTCAGATTTTCAATCTGATCAGGACTCTCGGAAATCTACCTCAGGAAATGTTTTTGTCTTAGGAGGTGGAGCCATTAGTTGGAGGAGTATCAAGCAAACTTGTGTTGCTGACTCCACCATGGAAGCTGAATATGTGGCAGCCTCTGAGGCAGTCAGGAAACTGTGTGGCTTAGAAACTTCTTTTTGGATCTAGGTTTGGTTCCTTCGGTTCAATCGCCTATTACACTTTATTGTGATAATAGCGGGGCGGTTGCAAACTCGAAAGAGCCACGGAGCCATAAAAGAGCAGAACACATAGAGCGTAAGTATCACTTGATACGAGACATAGTTCAAAGGGGTGATGTGGTGGTGATGAAGATTGCATCGGAAAACAACCTAGCAGATCCTTTCACAAAGAGCTTATCGTCCACGACTTTTGAAAGACATGTAGAAAGAATGGGGGTTAAAGTAACAGATGCATGGTTATAAGTCTAAGTGGGAGATTGATAGAGATATACTATTAACCATGCATAAGCGTGAATTTAATAGTATGTTATTATGATGTCATTCTATAAACAATTATTTCTTTGTATTTAATTGGAGATTTGCATTAGATAAATTAATCTTTCTGCATAATTTAATAATAATTGTGTTAGTATATTTTATATATAACTAACTGGACCAAGTAGAGAATGAATGTTTTGTACTGATTGTTAAAACATATTCTCTAGGACATTAGAAATAAGATTTATGTTTTTAATCATGATTTAATTAATATGAGCAAATATAAAATGTCTTGTGTTTTGATTCATTAAAGAGTGAGTTTCATTTATTGGAGCGATAAGACTCGATGAGTTGGACAAAGACGCTTTTATGTTTGCGATGTATTAAATAATGATTGAATCCATGTCTCGGTATAGAGATTGATGATGCACTTTAAGTAAGCTTATAAGGTTTCATAGTGTAAACCCTGCAGGTAGATTTTGATCCGACACATGAATTAAGTTAAGCGACAATCTTGAAGATCTATTGTTACTCAAATAAATTGTCAGTAATTTGTTTGATGTAAATAGCATCTGTAATCTTAACGTGGGAAACATAAATTATTATGTAATGGAATTGTAAGATTAATAAGGAGTTCAATCATGAATTTTTAGTGGTATAATTTGTGATTAATTATAATGAGAATATACTAGTCCTGTATGAATTCTTATTATAATTAGTAGCCTTGTTAATTTTATTCCTGCGGTCCCTCATTGTGCCTTAATTGTTTGGACTATACATGAATTATGTGTTTTAAATAAATGATAGATTAGTTTTTAATTAAATTTTATTTAATTAAAAATAGATAATCTAATTTATTTAAAATGAGCATTTTAAGGGAAAGAGAGTCACGCTTATATCGGTTTTCTTGAAGCAAATTATACGCTCAACAGTTTCTAAGAAAGCGGTCTTCTTCCCATCGAAGAGAGGTATATTAGAAACAGAAAAGAGAGTGACAGAACCCTAGCTATTATTTTTTCTGCCCACTCAGAAATCATAGTCCGGAAATTGATAAGGTAAACAGCAGAAGATTGTAGGAGATTGTGGGCATTTTCAGCAGAGAAAAAGGTCAGTCTTTTACATATGGTTTTGGCTTGCCTCCATGCTTGTTTCATCATGATTTGTTTCCGCTGCGTAAATCATGGTTTCTATCAAAATGGATGGTTAATATGTAGAGAACGATCATGCATTCTTTAATTCAAGCGTGTCTTCCACAAAATATGTAAGATTAGCAATGTCAACCTTTGCCTTCCCATTTGTTGCTTCATATTTTGTAATCATCTTGCCATGATTGTTGTATTGTTATGATAATACTCATCATGCATATAGGTTGCACATGCATGAGTGAATGCAATATTCTACCTTTTTGCTTCTTTCTTTGTTATTTTGATGGATATACTTTGAAGCGGAGATGGTTTGTTTGGTTTTTTGTTAAAAGAAACAATGTTATTCAATATCATTATTGTAATAAGTTACTATTGATTGTAAAATTACTTGGCTCAACCCATTATTATACTAAAATTAATACAATATCATGGCTAATACCAAAAGGATAATATTTATATTAGATGGTAAATTAACTTAATGACTTAACAAGACTTAATTACTTATTTTAAGTCATTAAATATATTAAGCATGTTTGGTAAAATAACCTAATATCATAATTTAAAGTATAAAAAATAATAATAACTTTAAATATTAAGTAAAAATAGTTAACGTATTCCTAATATCAAGTTGCTTTTATCTCATTTACCCATGTTTAGTGAAACTATATTTTACAGCTATAACTCTATATTCACAACTCATCTTTTATAGTAAATATTTTTATAGTTATCTTATGTATTTACAATACTTTAAATATAAATATTTAATAAATAAATTTATTATTTAAAATTAGTGAAAATATAAATATGAGTTAAAATTTATGAGGATAAATATGTCAATTTAATTATTTAACATAAATTTTAAGTTAATTTTACTAAACAACCTTAATACTTAAAGTAAAAAACAAATAATAAGGTTTAAATCAACAACTTAAGAACAATTTAACTTAAAGTCAACTTAAATCACTAAGCAATAAGTATTAAGTTTTACAAAACATTCACTTAGTTGAGCATTATTCACTATTCCGCAAGCACATGTTGACAAGTTATAGAGTGTTGATGCAAATGGAAAAAGTAAGCTAGAGTACATCATCAACTTGTGATCTCCCTTTTTTTTACCATCTATATTGTAATCTTCATCATATAGTTTTATAATTGATACATCTTTTTTATTAATTATTAATCTATTTATTAATTTAAAAAAATATGAAACTCTATTTGCAATATTGATTTTGTTAATTCTCATGTGCATTAAAACAATAAGTTGAACAAACAAGCACGTACCATTGAATTGGCATAACAATTTTGTCAATTCTGTTATCTTGAATCTTTTTCTCCTTCATTTTTCTGTAAGGCATCAATAGCACCATTCTTTCCATTGTTGAAGGCACTTGAACCCAATTTGAAAACCTTTAATACACATTGAAGTGGAGGACTATTCCTAGAGAAAGTGACGGCAACAATAATGGTTACTAATATCATTTCCTAAAGTTAATGTATGTCATTGTATTTGCATCTAAAGGATATATAAGAGTATTTTCTTCATTTCCCTTGAATCCCTTCTTTCCACACAAATTTATGTGCATACCGAAAGCATCAATAACCTTATTTGTCAACATAGGAGCATGCCATAGTTTACTAGAAAATAATTGTATTGTCTTTTTTCAAATTTTCTATTTTTATTTTTTAAAAATAATTACTAATTATGTGTCAAATCATGCCTAATTGGGTTATCTATGGTCACATTTTCTATTTTATTTTCAAAAACAAAATGAATTGTTGATTATGTGACAAATCATGCTTACAAACATTAATAAGTAATTACAAGCCAAATTGATAAAGTTAATTACTTTAATATTGTTTCAACATATGTGGGGAAAAAAATTAGTTAAGTATATCTTTCCAAATGTGACCATTTCCAACCTAACACACACACAAAAAAAAAAAAAAAAGGAAAACCTATAATAATGAGGATTGACAAAGCTCTAATAACATCTTAGAGACTCACACTAATAAGTTGTTGATGGTGGATGCATATTGTAAGAGTTAGTTTAAGTCTATTACTTTACAACCAATTTCTTAAGGACTTCTATGATTTGTTTACAATTTATATATTGGTTCTCAGTTGTTGCCGAATATTAACAAGTCACATGAGGATCACAAATAATCTAACCCAAGTTCATGGATAAGGTATTTTAATGTTTCTTGTACCTGAAAATTTTATGATGCTAGCATAGACTTTTTATCTTGATTAATTTAGCAATTATGTTGTAAATATTTGCATTAGAGTTATGTAGATTTAAATATTGAACATTCAGGGGGATATTTATTCTTCTTTTATCTCACTCTCATGGTTTTTATGGCATAAATATAAATGCTTGGCTTGAAAGTTTCAACTACTAAAAAATATACTTTAAGCCCTTTTTTGTGGTGAATTACAATAAATAACTTTTAAGTTTGATATGAAAATGGAGAGAGTGACATTTTCATAATACTATGACCCTTGGCATACGAATGAGGAGATGTTGATGCATAAACCACCATTTGTCTTTGATGTTGATTGGAAGTGGCTTGTCCATTTTTGGAGCTCAGAAAAGGCACGGGTAATTAAAATGTTTGTATGATACAATGTTAAATTGAATGTCAATATATTATGTAATGTATTTGTTTTAAATGCAATTCAAATGTAAGTCATTTCTAAAAGGAACAAGGAAAATAGAATTAAATAGAAAATCAATCATAACTTAGGATCCAAGAGTTTCGCACAACTTCACTATGAACAAGTTTAGCAAATCTTTTTTAATAATGTATTGTGTTCATCATGACAAGTTTATTATAATGTAATAATTGAGGATGATAGGGTCAATTGAGGGAGCATGGCATACAACCTAATCGAATAGAGATGTTTAAGCTTACGATTACATGTAAGAATGGAACACCAGTTGATGAACTGTCTCATGAAATTATGGTGAATAATTAGTTATCTTTTAATAATTCTTATAGAATAAAAATTTATGGTACATTTTCATTATATGTTTTAACAATTAATCTTCCATAATATTCTTTGTAGGCTAAGTTTGATGAGCTTTTGGTGGCTCATATGCAATCACACACTAAGGAGTCTTCAACATCCACCCCATCCACAGTTGTGTTATCCACTCCACTATTGGTGAATGACACATACACACAAGTAATAGGCAGGAGAGACATGGTCGTGTACATGGTCTAAGGTTTGGTCCAACTCCTAAATCATTCTTTAGAGCCACAAGTATAAGAGAGACAAATGCGACCCTTGTATCAAAGCTTAAGGATACACAGGAAAAATTGATGCATTTCAAACAAAGGCATCAAGAACATGAAAAAAAAAGTATGCAAAAGAAATTCAACAGCAACAGGAACAAATGGAGTTGATGCAACAATACATGCAACAAATGCAACAAATGATGTAGCAAATGTTGTAGTTTCAACAAGGGCAACGAGGCTAACAAGGCCCCCCTTCCAATTTCGGAAAATATTGTTTTTTTTTTTTTTTTTTAGGCTTTTTTGGTTTGGGATAGAGGAAGTTTCAATGGCATTTTTGATACTTCATGCAATGGTTTAAGTTTTGACATGAAACTTTTTGTTCATGGTTGATGTTTTTGTAGAAATGAATCTTCCTACCCATCAATGTGAATGCTTTGCCCATTGAAGTACTACACACTTATGAAGAAAGGTTCTTTTGGTTTTAGGCATCTGTTTAGATTTCTTAATTGCCATCTTGTTTCTTGTTGGTGTTTAAATATAAAAGTTTTTTGTATACATTTTTTATGTTTATGTTGGTTTTTTTTGTATGTTTTATAATCATGTAGAAATGAGTTTAAATTTCTATAGGAATTGAATCATTTAATCATATAAATCATAAGTGGTGGCATCAATGGACTGGCCAACAGTGGTTACATACAGGGGCTTGGTTTCTGCACAGCCTCATCGATCAGAAATTATCAAGGACCTCCTCAGAGTTAAAGAAGATCCAAAGATAGGCGTAGTTCATGCAGGAATGATAAGGTAAGAATCAAAAGTATCCTATTTAATTGGCTAGTGCTCTATTTATAGTTTTCTTGATTCCTGATCTCATTTTTCGCTTAAATCATTTTAGTGAACTCTTACTTGCTTTCAAGAATTCAACTGGCCTCAAACCTTTGAGGATTATCTTCTTCGGGTATATATTTGCCTTTGGATTGTGGGACTACTGCATCATTTTGCATATTACTAAAAAATGAAATTTATATTGATCATGCAGCCCACTATACCTGCTTCTGGAAGAAAGGCACCACAAGCGGGAAACCTTGGACACATTACATGGATTTCTAATAAGCTTGTTCAGTTGGGAAGCAGCAACAGTCGCATTCAAGTCTTTCCCCAGGTTGGCAATGAAAGACAAAGAGGGTTTCAAGTTCAAGCTCCTCTGGTGAGTCATGTAAATATAGAAGTACAGGAGCAACATTACTGCAGGTCGTTTGTGTAATGTATTTTTTCAGACTTCATTCTGTAGTGTGTTTATCAGGTGGTTCTTTTTAGGGAATCCCATATTACTTATGTAGGATTCATTTGACAGGGTGGCTTTCATATGATATGTAGTGGCAGGGACAAGACTGAAACTCCAGAACAGGTATTTTTTCCTGTTACTTGTGAGATAATTTGTTTGATTGACTACGGTTTATCATCTTTGATGTTTAAAGTAGACTTCATTCTTCTAAATTAGGTGTTTATCATCAATTTTACTACTCGGTGCGCAGTGTAGGTCAATGTATCATTGGCTGCTGCCCGAGCACGCCTTCATAATGCGGTTAGAAAGCGAGCAGTTTGCTGAAGCTAGTAATCAAATTGTTGTACGCTTGAAAGCAAGGGTATTCAACTTAAATATATTCAGAACTAACACATGTATCATAGTCAACACCAGTATTTCAGAGCAGAATATAGATCCCTTTCATCATTAATATCTATTTATCTTATATAACATTGTTTAAATCATAGGAAGATGAGCTGTCAAGATCCCTTGCTTCATGTAGAGTAAAAGGAGTTGTTGTTCCTACATGGATTAATTTTCTGGAAGATACCTGGACTCTTCAGAGAGCATACACGGTGCACAACGAGAATCAGATCAATTACGTACACCACATTCTTTGTTGGTTAAACTTCATTGTTTTTAAAAAAAATGAAAAAAGAAAAATTGAGATGGGTTTAACGTCTAATTGTCCTCCCCAAGAAAATCTCCATCCCACCTGCTCTCATGTCTATCAGCATGCCATATGTAAAAGAATCAGAATCTCGTCAATGGTTTAGCAGCACCCACCTAATTGATTTACATGATTAAGGGTTTGAGATTATCTCATGATTCCGGATCAATTGAAATGACTGTTTATAGTTGTGAGGCCATTAAATAAAGACCCACTAATGGGATAGTAAAGACCCAAGATATCAAGCAGTTGTGCTGCTAAGGAACCATGCTTTAGGTCAGGAGCTCAATGGAGGGCGTTCCAAATAAATTTCATGGGTTAACTATCAAACTAGGGATTCCAGTATTGTGGCATGTATGATAATGATAAACTGAGTGAACAGGGGCGATATATATGGTTGCTTCTTGGAAGTACAGTGACATTTTAGATGCCATTGTGGTCCACTGATTCTTTTTAGTACAATATGTCTTTTATTTGTTTAAACTTTAGCATTTTTCTGATATTTCAGTTTGCTAGATACCTTTTACTCGAAATTTCCAGTAAGCACCTGCAATTCACATGGTTTTTTTCCTACTAGAGTTCTAAGCTCTCCTGTCATCTTGGCTTGTTATTTTAGTACTATGCCATTATTCTCTTTTAACCCATGCAAGTTGGCACTAAATTTAGTATATAAGTGTATAGCCACTGTGGCTGTAGCAAAGCCAGGGTGTTGACAGTAGGAAGTATGAGAAAATTTCACAAAGACGGAAAAGACATCTATGAAATAAGCATTTTTTTGGGCAAGCTAGTAGGCTAACCCCAGATATGGTCAATGTGTTATAAAGGAGTACAATGAAAAGCTTAGGCTATTATTCTAGAGGTTTTGAAGTTCCGATTCAAGCCATTCAGTGCACTTCTTGAGCCCCGTCAGCTCTAAGTCCAATCTTTGCTGAAACACTCACAGGCAATGGTCACATTTGTGCATTAGAATCATCATCGTTTTCCTTCATGATGCATTAGTTCATTTCCAATCCCCCTTTGATCCACTAGACCTTTATGCCATTTACACACATGGTTCATACTTGTTTATTAGATTTGTTTCTATCAATTAGTTTACTTTTAACTAACCTAGTTTATATTTTCATAGGTGTATGCAACCATGCCTTCGACTTCCACTGCATAAGCCAGTGTCTCAAAACCTGTTAGAACAAATAATATATTACCTAGTGGGGATTAGTTACTTAGTGGGGATTAGTTATATGAAGACACCTGTGCAAATGAGATAGCTCCCTTTGTCTTGTAGTGTAAGATATATCTCTCCCTGTAATAGCCCTCTAGTACGATGAACATAATACAAATTCTGCAACTTCTTCTTCTCCTCTATTTCTTCTTCCTAAAATTTATCTTGGTATTAGAGCTTCCTCCATTTGGTCCAAATAGCCACCACCGGAAATATATCTGAGAATACTTCCTTTGTCAATCTTACAAATATTTCCACTACTCAAATCCCCCAAATAACAGTTCAAGCAAATCCCAAAATCAACTCATCAGAGCTCAAGTTTTCCCTCTTGTTCAAGCCTCTTTTCCATCTCCAAATCAGCCACTTACTATTAAGCTTGATAGAGACAACTATTTGATATGGAAAAATCAGCTACTCAATGTTGTGATTGTAAATGGGTTAGAAGGTTTTCTTGATAACACCCGCCTCTATCCTCCAAAGTTTCTTGATCTACAGCAACTCATTATCAATCCAGAATACTCTTTATGGCAAAGGTACAATAGGCATATCATGAGTTGGTTCTATGCCTTTTTATTTGAGAATGTCATGACTCAAATAATGGGATATAATACTGCTAGTGAAATATGGTTAGCATTGGGTCAGATCTATGCCTCAGCTTCAATGGCTAGACTTGTTAAGTTGTGCACCCAACTTCAGTCTTTAAAGAAGGAAGGTATGTCTACCTTAGATTATATTCAAAAGATTAAGAAACTCTGTAATAGCTTAGCTGCCATTGGAAAACCAGTTTCTAGAAAGGATCAATTGATTTACATGTTTAGTGGTCTTGACTAAGTATTATACCTTTTTCACCTCTGAATAATCGATCTGACCTACCCAGTTTATAGGAGATACATAGTTTGTTTTTGAGCTACAAGTTTTGACTTGAGCGACAACATACAGTTATGCAAGCCAACAATATTCAAATTCACCCTCATACTACTCAGACTCAATTGATTGCTTCTTATCAAAACAAGAAACACTTCAAACACCCATCCCACTTCTACAATTCAACACCTCATTTCTTTATTCCTCCTAATCTTGCTACAAATTACTTTCACCCAAGTATCTTAGGCCAACCTCAAGGAAATCCTCTTGTTCGCAATTGGCCATTCAAACCTATTAATTCTCTGAATGGTCCAAAACCAAAGTGTCAAATCTGTGGCAAATTTGGTCATACGGCTCTTATTTGCCACCATAGAGCAAGTCTTCATTATCAGCCTCCATCTCTAAAGAATTTTAATACTATCTTCACAGCATTCTCTCTTAGGTCTAGTTCCTTTGCTATGTCTTCTCCTATAAGGGATCCCTCCTGGTTCATGGATTCTAGAGTCACACATCATTTTACTCGAGATATCTCCATGATACAAAATCTAGCTCCATTTATTGGCAATGAACAGGTTATGGTTGGCAATGGTAAGAAAATTCCCATCTCTCATTATGGCAATTCTCTTTTATCTTTCTCATCATCTCCTCTTAAATTGAATAACATTTTGCATGCTCCTGCTCTTTCAAACAAGATTATAAGTGTGTCCAAACTTTGTGCTGATAACACTACATTTGTGGAATTCTATCATGACTTCTTTCTTGTGAAAGATCAGGTCTCGAAGAAGGTTCTTCTACAGCGCCAGCTTGTTAATGGTCTTTATCAAGTCTCTTCAGCTTCAAAGCCTCCTATATCTAGTCTCTCCAAAGTTTTCCTCTTCAGTACTCAAGAAACAAACCTATGGCACCATCGTTTAGGACATTTTTCACGATGTGTTCCCACTCGATTAGCGAGACTCGCTTTCGATTAAAGTGAAAAACTGATTTTTATAAAAAGTTGGAGTTACCACTTACTTTTATTTATTTTTAAAGGGGAAAACAAGTAAGAACAAAACCCCTAAAAGGACTTTTGATTTTGGAAAAGTTGTCTGCGAAAAACTTGAGTCTGGGCCCGATGATCAAGTTACCTATCAAGAAGGCACCTCCAAAGAGGTAGCACCCCTTTAAGCCCTAACAAGGTCTCTACTAGCTTAGTTAAGGGAAATATGACAATTAATCAGTTAATTAGGAATACCTAGATAAGTTAAGGTGATTTCAAAAACTCTACTACTTCTAACATGCCAAACAAGGATTCAAACCACTATTATAAAGAAAGGATAATATGCATACCTAGATCTATAACTTAAATGCTATCATAAAACACCAAAGTTAGTTCAAATATTATATTACTCAACATGCAGTTTATCAAAGGAAACCAAATGAACATCAAGGCACCCAAAGTTAATATCAAACAAGGATATAGTTCTTAATGACATACATATTCATGGAACTTTAAAATGGGAAGATAGAGAGTGTACTTGTGTAGCAAGAGTCAATGATTCTATAAAAATGAGGTTAATTCACCAATAATAATGATAAGATTAAAGAATAATAAATAAAAAATAACTAAACCTATATATATACACTTAGCATGTCTTAAGTCAAGGAAAATTCACAAGTTTGATCAAAAGTGACTAAATTATCAAAAGCCAAGGAAATATCATTAAAATGGTAGAATATTGGTTCACAAAATAAACTCCAAATAAATATCAAGAAAGGTTATCTCACCAAAATAAAAATAATATAATATCTTTAACATGTCTAGATAATCATCCAATAGGCCAAATTAATCGATTATATTCCAATCAATAACAAATTTATTCATAAAGGGGTTACTTCATAGAAAAAAGTCAACAAACGATTAGAATAGAAGAATGTACAAAATAAATCTAAAACAAATACCTAGAAGTTAAGTTTTATCAAGAACATTTTTAGAAAACATCTTCTATATGTCTAGTTTATCATCTATGTGACCAAATTAATTAACCAGCCCTCATTTAGTACCAGATTTCATGATGATGATAATAGGTCCAGAACAGAGCATCTTTTAAAGGTATTCAACAATTGATTTTTACAATTAACTTATAAATGTCCTAAAATCATACGAAAATTCACACAACTATCTTAAATTTTTTATTTTATATTAAAAATAATCTCAGGAGATAATACATTCATAACATATTTAAAAATAAATAAACATATCTCAGCTCTAGAAGAGCACTCATGTCGTGGGTACAAGAATAAAAAATTATATCTTTTATTTCAAAAATTATTTATTAATATTTTATACATCAAAAATTAAATTTAAGAAGTCTAGATTAAAAGAAAAATGTTCAAAGAAATTAAAGAGATCATTTAGTAATTTAATTTTGTAAAACAAGACTGAGTGTCAAAAAATAGAGTGAAAACTGAACCTTCTGAAAATTTGATTTATATCTCCTAATTGGAAAACCATATTTGACCCAAAAAAGATTCTAAAATCAATTTTAAGGAATCTAAAATGTCATAGAATAGTTAGAAACATTTAAAAGGGTTTCTAAGTTGTCAGATTCCAATTTACAGATGCAGAAATATAGTGCACTATAATGAGAAATTCTAAACTAACTAAAATGAATTAAGATAAATCAAGACAAATTTCAAAATAAAAACTACATCACCTAGAAACCAATTTACCAAAAATATAAGAAATACTCAAACTAAAAGAATGGGATCAAACCAAATCAAAACATGAACTATAACACCAAGGATCGATTAAATTAATGATGAAAAAATCATAAATGGACCTAAACTAATTGAACAAATTAAACTAAACTAGAACAAGAATTTAAAACAAGAACTTACCTTCCACAGTGTAAGAGGGGTTGCTGTTAGAACGCTCTTAATCCTTCCAATCTGATGCTTTATATGTTGCATGTTCTAAAAGAAAATCATGAGACATCCTCAAAGCGGCATCTTGTTGTCATTTTCTTTGCATGGTATGGTTGCTCTCCAAATTCATCAAAATGTGTGGATGTCTTTCACAAAATCTGGTGGTGCCATATTCTTAAAGTGGCAGCTTTTTTTTTTTTTTTTAACAAAAAATAAATTGATGTGTAGTTCAAAGTGGTAGCCTTATTCTCATCCTAGTAGTGCGTGGTGGATACCTCTCACAAAATCTAGTGGTGCAAAAATCTATGCATGGAGGGGCTTTTTGAGTGGCAACCTGCTGTGTAAAATCCACGGATGCAGCCTTGATGGAGATCTCTCAACGGAGCTGATTGTGAGCAAAATGGTGCCATTCTCCAAAGACCATGCAAGATGATGATCAGATTTCCTCCCCATGAACTCACGATCTTGTTAATCTTGTGATACATGTATAGTTTTTGTTCTCAAAATGGAGACCTGCACACACCCCAAAGTGGAGTTCCAAATTTTGTGTGATAGTCGAATCCCCCATACAGCTTGAATTGATCCTCCCTCCAAAACTCAAGAACCGTCCCTAGTCTTTTCAAAGTGGATGTTAGAAATCATGTGGACCCCTCCAGAATTTACATATCAACATTTGAATCAAACCACAAAAACCCATTTGCCAACTATTGCAATCAAGGGTGAATATGATGATGGTGATCGAGGGTTGTGGTGTTGACCCACTTCACAAATTGTTTAAATCTTCATATCTCTGAAGACTTCTCTTTTCATTATCATCTCTGAGTGGCAGTCTCCTCCATTTTTCACTTGTCCATGATTCCCCTAATCCAAGAGGTTCTTCCCTTCCTTCGTTTTAGACCCCCCTTATGTTGCTCCAAAATTCTGCCAAAAATCCATATGATCTCTTCAACCTCTCCTTAGAAAATTCTGTTGTTAATCTCCATCCAGAAAATTCTGGTGCTTGTGTTCTCTCCCAAAAATATAATCTAATGATCTTTCTCTTCCAAAATCATGTCTTCAATCTTTAAGAGAAAATCTGGTTCTCAAATCTGATGCGCATTGTTATTCAAGGACAAATATGATGGCATTCTCTCACCTCCCATGGCGCGTGTTGATGCTTCGAAAATCCTCAGATGGTTGCCCTCCTCATCGTCTCTCATTCTCCTCTCCCATGCAACAACCCTTGTTTTCAATGGTGTTCCTCCTCCCCACAATAAAATCTGCTCATCCTTTTGAAAGTTCCCAGAACGTCTCCTCAAAAAATCTCCTATGTTGACCTTTCTCCTCCCCTTTCTTTTCAATTCTACGTCTCGTTATCCCCCCAACCTCCCATTCCCAATGGAGGCTCCTTTCCACTTCCCCACTAAAAATTCTTTTTTTTTTTTTTACCTAAATAAACGAGTAAATAAAATAAAAATAAATAAAAAGATATTTTGGAAATAGAAATGAAAAAAAAAATGAATATATATATATATATATATATAATATAATATAATATAATAATAAGAATAATATTAATAATATCAATAAAATAATAATAATCTTAATAATAATAATGATAATAGAAACAATGGTAACAAAAATAATTCTAATGATGATAATTAAAAAAATAAAATGACAATAATTAAAAAATATATATAGACAATGACAACATATATATAAGTAGATATGAAAATGAACAAATAAATAAATAAATAACTAGATATAAGTGCGCAACATATATTTATAAAGAAAACATGCAAGCTACATAGGCCATGTAGGCCGTGCAAGCCATATAAGCCATACAAATAACTTAGGGGTGTTGGAGCAAGCCCTAAAGGACTAGGCGTATCTAAATGGGCCAAGTGTGCCTAATGGGCCTAAATAAGTCCAAATTGTCATAAATGTGTATCTAGTATCTAGAATGACTCAAAGAGGTAAGATATGTGAGTAACAATAGGCTTCTAAGAATTGCTATAAAGTATTGAAAGAGTATTTAATCAAGGTATGTGCTAAGGGGACAAAATGGATAGTCTACACTTTGTAATTCCAGTATCACACATTTTGATGTGGATTTCTATAATTCTTGTCAATTTGCTAAAAGTTGCAAGCTTTCCTTTGTAAATTCTAATTCTAGAGCTAAAATTCCTTTTAAGTTAATACATTATGATCTTTGGGGTCCTTCTCCCATTCATTCTATAAGTGGTGTTCGATACTTTTTGTTATTTATTGATGATTACTCTCATTTCAATTGGTTGTACCTACTTAAAACTAAAGATGAGATGTTGTCCATTTTTCTTTAGTTCAAGCACCTTGTGGAAAACAAATTCGATGCTAAAATAAAAACATTACAAATAGATTGGGCAAGAGAGTATAGATTTGTCTCCACTTTCTTTGTTTCTTAGAGTATCTCTCATCATATCTCTTGTCCTTATACTCCCCAACAAAATGGGTGAGTTGAGAGAAAAAATCATCATGTTGTTGAAATGAGACTCACTATGGTAGTTCATTCTGGAATACCTATGTCATATTGGCCATTTGCGTTTCAATCTGTTGTTCATATCATCAATAGGCTTCCTACATTTGTTCTTAACATCAAAAGCCCCTTTTAGATCATTTTTTAGAAAATTATTCATTAAAACTCTTTCAAAAATTTTAGTTCTATATGTTTTATTTGTCTTCAATCATATAACTCTCATAAGTTGCAACCACGATCAACTGAGTGTGTCTTTTTAGGCAACAATTCCCAGCATAAAGGGTTCTTATGTTTCTACAGGTCGCATCTATGTTTCAAGACATGTTGTATTTAATGAATTGGATTTTCCTTTCAAAAAGTTTCAGTCTACATCTTCCCCTTTTGCTATTTTTTTATCCTATATTTAATCTTTTTTTTTCTGTTTCTTCTTTTCCCTCTACCACCAGTCCACAATCCTCATCTACATCCTTCCAATTTGGACCATTTTCTCCTATTGCTCCATTATTTCTTCTTCGTCTTCTGCTAATACCAACTTCCTTTTTAATTCTGATTCTTCTCCCCTTCTTCCTCCTTCTCATGTTTTTCCTTCTTCTACTATATCACCATTGTGTCCTTCTAATACGTTTATTTCTTCACAATGTCCCATCATCCATCAATCTCCTACTTTCTCTAGCATTCATCCCATGGTCACCAGGTCTAAACATGGTATTCAAAAGCCCAAATTATATAACCTCTCCACTTTATCTATCTCTAATTCCATTATGACCGAGCCTACCACTTACCAATAGACTTCTCAACATGTTGTGCCACAATAGGCAATACAAGTTGAGTTTGATACCTTACAGGGTAATGACACTTGGTCTCTTATACTTGCTCCACCTAATTGCAAACCCATTGGATGTAAACGGGTATACAAGTTTAAGTTCAAACCAAATGGCAGTCTTAAGAGACATAAAGCTCGTTTAGTTGCTAAGGGTTCTTCTCAAACTGTTGGATTAGATTATTTTAAGACCTTTAGTCCAGTGGTTAAGCCTACTATAATTCGAATTGTTCTTACTTTAGCCATGTCTAAGAATTGGATCTGCATAATGCTTTCCTACATGGTGAATTGGAAGAAGACATTTTTATGATGCAACCTCCCAACTTTGTTGACTCAAATAATTTGTCTTACGTGTGCAAGTTGAAAAAGGCTCCTTATGGTCTTAAGTAAGCACCATGGGCTTGGTATACTAAACCTAGTTCCTTATTGACTAGTTGGGGTTTCAAATAGTCACAAGTTGATTCTTCCATGTTTATTTTTCAGTTTAGTGTTAATATGTTGATTATTCTGATTTATGTAGATGACATACTACTCATAGGAACTAATTCACAATTGATAGCTCATCTGATTTCCACTGTTCATTCTCAATTTGCACTTAAAGATCTTGGAGACCTCTAATTTTTTCTTGGTATTGAAGCTCATTGAATAGAAGATTCTTTGCATCTTAATCAGGTGAAGTACATATAAGATCTTTTAGCTAAAGCTTCTATGGTACACTCCAAGCCTTTACCTACTCCAATGGCTTGTCATCATACATTGTCCATTCATGAAGGTCAACCTCTTAAGGATCCTACTCTCTACCGTAGTGTGATTGGAGCTCTTCAATCGTGCACCCTTACTCATCCAAATCTTTTTTGTAGTAAACAAGATTTGTCAATTTATGCATTGTCCTACTAATGTGCATTAGCAAGCAGTGAAACAGATTCTTCGGTATTTACATGGCACTATTTCTCATGGCATCTGCATTGTTGTTGTATCAGATCTCTTCTTGACATGTTATACAACTAGTGATTGGGCCTCATGCACTAATGATAGGAGACGTAGTAGTGGCTACTACACATTGTTTGGTTCAAGTTTGTTATCTTGGAGCTCCTCCAAACAGAAAGCGGTTTCTTGTTCAAGCACGGAATCTGAGTATAGAGAATTAGCTAATGCTCCTGTTGAATTAACTCGGGTGGAGTCTCTTCTTCATGAATTGCAAATCCCATTTTCTCCTCCACCATTGCTATTCTGTGACAATATTAGTGTCACTTACCTTGCTTCTAATCCCGTTCTACATTCTCGAACAAAACATGTGGAGATTGACTATCATTTTATTCATTCCAATGGCTCTTTGGATGTTCACTTCATTCCTTATGAATCCTAGTTTGCTGATATAATGACTAAATCATTACCTACTCAAAGGTTTCTTGCATTGTGTAGCAAGCTCACGGTTCTCTCGAGACCTATGATCTTGAGGGAAGATGTTAGAACTAATAATATATTACCTAGTGGGGGTTAGTTACTTAGTAGGGATTAGTTATAGGATGACACCTGTACTAATACGATTAACATAATACAAATCTTATAACTTTTTCTCCTCCTCCTCTATTTTTCTTCTTCTCTTCTGTTTCTTCTTCCTAAAATTTATCTAAACTCACCATATTTATCCATTGGGTATGTGTTATGCCAATTCTTTGACATCTATATTTTAGAATAATCTCTATAATGCAAGCTTGAATTCCTCAATTTTGTTTGGATCTTCTTCTTATGCTGATAACAGTAAGTGGGATTTTCATAAATATGGTCACTAGAACCTGTGGATGCAATCAGGAACATTCAAATACCTCATTTTCATTTTTCCTTTGAATTGGCCACTTAAAGGTAGAAAAACCAGAGCCGCATATGTCTATCCTTCTATTTTTTACTTCATTACAGTGTTTCGTAGTTTCTTAACAACATTTTGGATGTGAGCTAGTTTCTATTATGATGATTGAGTTTGGTTCTTTCCACTTTGATTTCATATAGACGCTTATTCAATCTTCAATCTTTCAATGTCTCTTTCCATTTTCTTATTGGTTTTGGAAATATTTCAGAGTTGCAATATTGGTATATTTTCCAAGCATAAAGAGCGGTTTTATTGCTGGACTAAAATCATTCAAATAATGAGCTTGTAGGTGTAGCCCAAGAAAAGAAATGGTCCCAATAGGAATCATGCGTACATATTATTTACTTGGATTTAGTGAATTTAATATATGGTGTTGAACTACAGTTTACGCTTAAAATTTTTTTTTTTTTTTAAAAAAATAGTGTTATATAGAAGCATCCAAAATCAAACCCGCTATTGAGGCAGCCAAAACCAAGACCACCATTGGAGGTGCTTTATGGAGGCAGTCAAAACCAAACCCACGACCCCCTCCCTAATTGAAGAACTCTATGGAGGTGACCTAAATCAAACCCACCATTGAATATTATCTATCAAGGCGGCCATATAAAAAGCCCTATTAAATAAGGCCTATGGAGGCGGCCAAAACCAAAACCTCCACTAAAAGTGTCTATTGAGGTGGCTAGAACCAAAACCCCCACTGAATGTTTGATATTTGGCAGCAAGAAAAACGCACCCACAACTATACGCCTCCATCATTCAGGTAATTATAGTGGAGGAGAAGATTTGTGACTACCTTAATACCCTTTGTTTGCACCACCTATTGAGACGCTTTGTTGTGGCCAAGTTTTACTACAACAATAAGATATGGTGGCAACAATTTTATCTATAGGCGGAATCGTCACCATAGGTGCCTCTTCTTGTAGTGTGGCTTCATGATGGGCAATGGTTTTATATTTTTTTGTTTTTTTAGTACTACTATATCAATATGAGAATTTTATAGTCTAATCATATATGCTATCGATAGGTTGCAATGCAAGAAGTGCAATGTGAGTCTAAAAGATGATTATTATATTGAAAATGGTTGAGAAGAAAATGGTTGAGAAGTACAATCTTTGTGGTTTATCTTTTTATTTTTAAAGACTTAAAACATTTTTTTTTTCTTTGTTGAAATAGGTGTAATCCATGTGGAAGAAATTTCTCTAAATGAAGGGTGAAGAGGAACAAGTGTATTAACTTCTTACACTTGTGGACTAGAAGACAACCTCATATTCTAAAACCTTATGATGCATTATTTCAACATAAATTAAGAGGATGGTTGATCAAGAAAGGAATGATTTCCTTTAATATCAGCTTGTCGGTTTCTGGTCACAAGCATTTTATCCACTATATTGTTGAATCCTTTCAATGTTATATGCTTTATAGCCCTTTCAATGACTTTCTTTCTATTTTTAGTATTTGAATTTAGTAAGTTCATATTTTTTTTATTACTTCACTTCTTTTTTAGGTGATGTTTGCTCCGTAATCATCAAATGTCATAAATGCTTTTCAATGATAATCATCAAATACAAATTTCATCTATTCATAAGATCTCAATTTCATCATTCTACATGAAAATCAATTTGTAGTACAACTTAAATTATTTTCATTTTCTTTAGACCCTTTTCACAATTGTTATTGTTTGTTAAACAAAATTTGTTATAATGCAATTTATAACAAGAAAAAACTAAAGAAATATGATGTAAAATATTCGGTTTGATTGTAAAGTCATACAAAAAAATACTTCAAATCTCACAAACAACATTCTTGAGTGATAATTTTCTATCATAATTTTTGAAATGTCAATTCAACTTAAATATCATTATAAAACTTTATAAAGTCAATTTTGAAGAGTGGACCTTTTTAAAAATTGATAATGAAGACACTGACATGATTATATGGAAAGAGATCATGAGTATTTCATATGATTTTTATTAACTTAACACAATCTTTTTAATAGGAAGTGCAATTTTTTTTATATTGACTTACAAGTTTGGTGATTGACCAATGTTAAAGAGCACATCTTAGCAAAAAGTCATAAAGTGTTTTTCTTTGTACATAAATTTCACTACCATTTTAATTGTCACCTTAATAAGTGGTGTTGGAGTTGGGTGGGTGCCCAAGTTGGGCTAGCCCAACCTGATCCAACCAAATAAGAGATCGGGAAGAGAAGTATGGGAGTTGGAACTGTCAAAAACTACCCAGAAACCACCTCAATAATAATAAATAAATAAAAATCCCTCTCACTTTTACTTTTCTATAGGGAAAAAAAAAAAGACTAAGAAAACTTGAGAAAGAAAAAGAAGATGAAAGGCTTTTATGTTGTGAAATAGTGGTTCTCAATTTTAGTGTGATTCCATTCACGACTTGAGACAAAGAATTGAATAATGAAACAACTACTTTTTAATCTTGCGCATTTCGAATAGGTAATCCATAGTTTTCTAGCAAGTGGTCATCTTAATAAGTTGAATGAGATTGTTAGTTCTATCTATTTTTTTTCTATTTCATTTTTTCAATAATAATATATTACCCTACTAATACATACATACATACATACATATATATGAAAAGGATCGCCAAAAAAATGATAAAGTTTGTAAAAGTAGAATTACATAGATAATTAGTAAGAGCATAAAAACACATGCCTTCTTCTGTGAAGGTTCATCATTGAAATGATGTTTTATTTATGTTTGAGTTTTATTTTCGGCAAAATATAATAACGTATACATTAAACATTTAATATATATATTGTCAAAAGGAATTAAAAGAGTCATAAATTGTAATGACATAACCCATGATGTTTTTCTTTTCTTTTCTTTTCTATACTTATAATATAATGTGTATTATGTTTAAGCAATTGTTTTAAGAAATATGTAACTTTTTTTTAATGATATGTGAAATAAATTTTATGAAGTCGATATATGAAACTACCCAGAGGGAATGAATAAGTAGTACCTGAATTAATCCAAAAAAATTATTTATCATTAACTTTTGATTTGTCCCTTTTAATTAATTGTTTATTGAAAGTATATTAATCTCATACATAGATAAACAAAATTGATTGCACAAATGAACACTAATATAAAGTGAAAATACTATCTAGCAACCCTTAAATATAAAAAAAATCACGAATCGTCTCTTGACCGTTAAATAATCCACTAAATATAAGAAAATGACACACAATTTTACCTGATTTACCTACTCCTTAGGGTTTTATACTGCTACCACTTACATGTTAGGAAGTGTCCCAAATTCCTAATTAGTATAGATTCCTTTTTGTAAAGAATATTATATAAAATATTTCTAGGTTGATATATTATTAGACTTCCTTATAGAATAAGGAAGGCTGTTGGAAATATCTTTATAAATATTCTAAGTCATGAGGGGAAAAAGTTATGAGATGGAGATGGGCCTGTAAAGACTATACAAGGTGGATAGAGATGTGAGGAAGAAAGGGAGGTACCTGGTGGAGCGAGAGGGCTCGTAGTAAGGTATGGATACAAGGAGTGGGGAAACATGGGATGTTTTGGGAACCCAATAGTTGTATCTGGTTTTATCCTCTGTAATATTCTCTATTGTATAGTGGAATTATTCTCTCTCATCCGTGGACGTAGGCATGGTTGGCCGAACCACGTTAAAACCTCGTGTACCGTATGTGTGATTGTTTTATCTTTGTGTTCTTGAACTAACATTGTTGGCATCAAAGCTTTCGCTGGCACTACAATTGGTATCAGAGCTTGGGTTGAAGATTTCTAGAAGAGCAAAAGATCACAAAGCACACAAGATGAAAACAAAAGGAATTTTCACTGAAGGTGGAGTCGATTGCTCTCTCGTGGTGATATGATACAAAAAGGTTTGTGTCATGGAGAGATTGAAGATTAACTTCATGGAATTTGGTCCAAGGTGGAGATTGTTAGGAAGTGTCCCAAATTCCTAATTAGTATAGATTCCTTTTTGTAAAGAATATTATATAGAATATTTCTAGGTTGATATATTATTAGACTTCCTTATAGAATAAGGAAGGCTGTTGGAAATATCTTTATAAATATTCTAAGTCATGAGGGGAAAAAGTTATGAGATGGAGATGGACCTGTAGAGACTATACGAGGTGGATAGAGATGTGAGGAAGAACGGGAGGTACTCTATGGAGCGAGAGGGCTCGTAGTAGGGTATGGATACAAGGAGTGGGGAAACATGTGATGTTTCGGGAACCCAATAGTTGTATATGGTTTTATCCTCTGTAATATTCTCTATTGTATAGTGGAATTATTCTCTCTCATCCGTGGACGTAGGCATGGTTGGCCGAACCACGTTAAAACCTCGTGTACCGTATGTGTGATTGTTTTATCTTTGTGTTCTTGAACTAACATTGTTGACATCAAAGCTTTCGTTGGCACTACATTACATTCCTTTTCTATGTCCTTAATTAACATTGCACTACCTCATGCTCCTTCAATCCCTCAAAACCCTTACAAAAATTTGATGATGAGATCTTTGAAATAGACCTTGAAAGTTTAAGTAAAAAAGGTACAAGCTTTGGAGATGAGAATTACTTTCTTAAGGTTTTCTTGGAGTCTACAAATTTTTAATAAGACAAATCCTTTTATAACCTTAAAATCCTACTATGGAGTTTCCTAATTGTAAAACATTCCAAAAAGTTTAGTAACCAATGAGAAGAGTTTCTAAATTTTAAAACATTCCAAAAACACGATTTTTATTTTTTTTGTATTAAAACATAATTTGGAAACTTTAAAAAATTTGTAGATCGACCGTTCAAACCAGATAAGGTTTCAATGGTCTCCTATGCTTTCTTGATTTTTGAGCTATATTTTCATACAATTTTTAACTCAAATCATATTATTGTAATTTCAAGAGCTTTGTCATATCAAGCACAAATACTTACCTTAAATTTGACTACTTTGAAACAACCTAAATCCAGATATGATGAAGTTCAAGATTGTCTTGAGACAGATAAGACCCAAAAGTAAGTATCATCTAATTAATAAGAAATGAAAGAAAATGGTTAAATAAACAAGATACACTAATAATCTCTCTCTCATAAAATACAAAGATTATAAGAAAATGCCTCATAAATCTTATAAAACCTCACTAAACCAAAAGCTAAATACTAGTCTAAACCAATCCTTACACAAAAGAAGTCAATTCCTTGAAATCAATCGACACACATTTAAACAACACTCATGAAAAGTATAATGTGGCAAAAATAATATAATATGGAACAATAGATAAGATTCTCAACATGCTCACTATTACTTCTCCTTTTTGTTACAAAAATGACAAATATAAGAAAATAAAGCATAAAAAGCAAACAAGGAGGAACAAAATCCAAAAAAACAATAGTCAAAAAAGTATAAAGAGTAACCATAAGCAAAATAAGTAGAGAGAAATAACAAAAGATAACAACATACAATCCAAAATACATCAAAGATACTCACTCTCTCAACATAACATATGAACAAAAACCTAAAAATCCATGAAGCCCTAAATTCTATTAATCCAACTTCCCAAATTATATTTCTATGGTTACAAGGAAGTCAAATTAAACTCTAAATTCTATATCGTCACAAGGAAGTTCAAAGAGTCTCAAAAACTAAAATTCCCTACAGTCATAAGGAGTTTCAATTAATTTCCTAAATTCCCAAAACTAAAAATATCTATAGTTATAAGGAAGTTCAAATAACTTGAAAAAGATATTGAATATTTTTCAGACTAATCCTAGAATAGGTAAACACATAAAATTATCATTTTCAAATCTAAATATAAGAAAAAATATTCAAAACATGCTATGAAGAGAATCAAAATAATTTAATTTATAGAATTCAAATGAATTTTGAGATTAAAAAGAATAAACCATAAGTGAAGGAAGCAAAACTTCAATTCTAAAAAAAAAAATTAAAATCATTAACAATCAAAGATTTTCGTTTCATTTTACCTTATTATTTCAACTATTTAATTTGAAGTCCAAAAGTAATAATAATAATAATAATAATAATAACAATAATAAAATAAAATAAAACAATACACAAAATAATAAAAACTAAGAATTAAAAGGTGAGTGAGCCAAAAATATCATATGTAATCGAGATTTAAAATATAAAGACAAAATTAGGCTTAAAATTAATATAAAAATAAATTTGGACAAATTTTGGGGTCTACATGAAATCAAACTAAGTTTTTTTTTCTTTTTATTAATCTATGAGTCCCAAAAGCATTTAACATGTTGGAATCATCCCATGTGCATAAAAGAAAAATATTTTTCAAAATCCTTGAATCGATAAAGGTTACATTGGACAAATTCAAAATTCAATATCTTTAATCAAGAGCAAAAGTCATCACTTGCAAAAGTAGAAAAAGTCACGAAGTGGAATGTGTAATTATAGATGAAAGGCAATATTTCGTTCTATGCTAAAGAGCATAAAGTGTCCTACTAAGAAAATTGTAATTTTTAAGATTAAATTAAAATTTTGAGGGAATTCTAAAGTCACATGATATGTATGAATATCTATGTGAAAAAAATCAAACATGTTAGATACAAATCCACGTGGATAAAATTCAAATTAAATAATAATAATAATAATTAATATTATTATTATATTTTATTTTTTTATTTTCTTTTTCTTTTCTTCCTTTTCTTTTTTCTTTCTTTTCTCTCTCCTCGCTCCTCTCTCTTCCTACCTTCTCCAACCACTCCACCTATTCCCTCATCCTCTCTCCTCCCATACCCCCATCCCTACTATGATACCTCATCTTTTTTTTTTTTTTTTTTTTTTTTGGTTTTTTATTATTTTATTTTATTTTCCCATTTTCCTTTTTAGCCTTCATCTTCTTCCTTCACCGGTTGCCCATTGCCACACAACCACACTTCCTCCCACTCTTCTCCCTAGCCTTTTCTTCATTTTTTATTTTTCCATTCTTCCTTTTTTCTTCTTCCCTCCACCGCTCCTTCTCTTGTGGCAACACAACCACCACCTCACACATTTCCATCCGAATGCCCCTTTTTTTTTCATTCTCCTCTCTCATCTTCTTCATCTCATTCTCCATTTTATTATTATTATTATTATTATTATTATTATTATTATTATTATTATTATTATTATTAGACCAGTCGCCATCGACGAGCCACTACCAGTCGGTGACTCCCTCCTTCCCTCTCTCATTCTTCCATTTCCTCAACTTTCTCTCATTTTCTCATCCCACCCATTTTATTTTATTTTATTTTTTCTTCCATTTTATTCTCATTTTCCATTCTCTATTCCCAACCATCTCCACTGCCACTTTCTCATCCTTCCAAAATTTGAAATTGTGTAAGTTTTTTTTCCCTTTGATTTTAATAGTGATTGTTGTTGAAATTGGGCTTATGTGTTTGTTTAGGGGTCTTATGTTTGGGCTTTGAGATTTGGGTATGGGTTTATGCATTTATGTTTGTTTGTGAGTCATATGTTTGGGCTTTGAGATTTGGGTATGCATATTGGATATCTAGTTGAGTTTAATTAAATTTATTGGTTTTTTTTATTAGTGTGGGCTCTACATATTAAATTTGGTTTGGTTTTAGTTGTGGATTTATGTTTGTGTATTAAATTAGACTTGAAGTATGAAATATTAAATTTAGGTCCAATTAAATTTATTTTGATTTGTCATATTTTAAACTTTTTGGTGAATTAATATTAAATTTGGGTTCATTTGTTGTTAATGAAATTTGTTGGATGGATTTAAATTATTTAATTTGGACATGATATAATATTGTGGTATATTTTGGATGTGGGTTTGCATATTAAATTGGGTTTATTTTGGTTTTGGGTTTAAGTTTGCATAATTGGGTTGGAATTATGGAATATTAAATTTTGGCCTAATGAAATTTATTTTAATTTATCATGTTTTTTGTTTTGATTAATTGAGTTTATATTTTGGTTATTAATTTGAAATTTTTGGATTAGGGTTTATAACATGTGAGATGTTTTTGTTGGGTTATATTTACTAATTTATGCCCATTTTGATTGACAAAATTTATCGAACTAATTTGAAATTTGAATTTGAGTTTGAATATTTGTTTGAGATTTTGTACATCTTTGGATATTTACATTTGGACTATTTTTTGTTTTTATATGAGTTCATTATGCCATTCTATTGGCTGAGTACGGATTTATAACATGTGGAGTACGGAATTTCATGAAAGAAAGTGAGACTTGAAAAGCCATAGAAAGACATTGAACTTATTATAAGCTTGTTTGGGTACACGTTTTATTTCCTACTACTATTTTATTTTATTTTTATTGGTTTCTGTAAATATTTGTTTGTATACATTTATTGAGTGTGTACAGAATTAGATATCGAACAAACCAAAGATTTTGTTTAAGTAAGATGAATAATTCAGTAAATATATTTTAATAAAATAATGATTTTAAAATATTATTCTTAATAAAAAAAAGTTTTTTATTAATAAGAAAAATGCTTTTAGAAAAATCCAAAAAAATATTTTTAATAGAATTTGAAATTTTGTTTTTAACAATAATTGTCCAAAAATTTCTTTGTTTAATAAAAATTGTCCAAAAATTATTTTGTAAATAAAGTTATCTCAAAAATTAATTTTTAATAAAATTGTCCAAAAAAATATTTTTTTTAAATGAATTCTTTTTCCTTAATTAAAATGGGATTAAATGTATTTTTTTAGAAATAGAGGATTTAAATTTTTTTCTTTTTAATTAAAATTCCTTTTGCAAATAAAGTTATTTCTTTTTAAATAATTTATATAGATCACTTTTTTTTAAATGAAAACAAATTGAAATACTTTTGTAAATAAAATTGTAAAAATTCATTCATTTTTTTGTAAAAGCAAGTAAAAATAATTTTTGTTGTCAATTTGAAATTTTGTAATAATTTTTTTTGTATATAATAAGTGTAAATATATTTAAAAAAAAAAAAATCAAATACAAATGAAATTAAATTAAATCACTTGAAGAAAATATTTTGTAAATAAATAAATTAAAATCACTCGTTCAAAATTGTTTTTAATAAAATCCTTTGAAATTTTTGACAAACTAATTTTTTCAAATATCTTTTTTTTAATTAATTCAATAAATCAATTTGCATAATTCTATTGTCATTTATTTTGTACATTCTTATAATTTTATTTTGTCATCATCTTTGTATATATTGTTTAATTCCTTTAAACTTGGTAAATATGATTAATTATTTAATTATCACAGTTCATTTAATTTGTTTAGTAGAGACCGTATGTATACGGGTTTAGAGGGGTGTTATAATTCACCACCGTATCTTCCCAATAGGTAACCTAACTCTCGAACACAGACTTAGTTTTTCACAGACCTATTTTTTCTTTAGAAATCACATTTAGAATTTTTATTTCTTATTTTGTTTTTCCCTTTAAAAATAAAACAAAAATAAGTTGCAACTTCAAATCTTTTTCTAAAAATCACATTTTTCATCAAGTAAATGAAAAGCGAGTCTCGTCGTCGAGTGGGGACGCATGTGAAAAACGTGGGTACACATTTCATTTTAAAAAAGATAAAAGAAAAATAGGAAGAAATATATCCACACTACTTCAAAATTTTTAAAAACACTAGATTCACATCATAAAACGTTTAGAAAAATCTTCTTTCATCAAGATCATTTTATAAATTAATCAAAATTTTAATTATAATAAAGAACAATAAATGCACGTCCATCTTTCCTAAATTACTTAAAACTTTAAAAACAAAAATTCAAGAAAACGAAAATGAAGAGAGTAATATTTCCCCACTTAAATACAAGGCCTACTAGAAGAGATGTAACCTTGATCTAAGATATAAAACATACTTTAAAGAACACATCAATTCCCCTAAATGCAAGATACCAAGCTCTAGAATAAATAGGTTCTCTAAATCCCGTGAATGAGGATAGGGTTATGAATTTTCGAAGAGGGCATGTGACCCGGAAAAATCAAATTTCTCACAAATTCTCTAATAATTTCAACTCCATGACTCTTTAGTAATGTCTTTCATCCAATTGCAGTGAATATTTTTTTTTTGTTGTTTTTCATTTCTGGTGTATGATCCGATGTGAAAACAAAGTTGATGTTGTAAATTTAGAATCATTACAAGGTCAGGCTTAAGTCGTTGCAAGGCAGGTGAAGTCCTAAGAGATTGAGTTGGACTTCAAGTGTCACACCTGACCAGCAACCACTTGTGTTGATCGGTCAACTCACACGTTTAAATGAATTTCGACAATCATTTGGATGATTCTCAGGCTCAACAATTTAATATTATTAATTATTAATTATTAATTATTATTATTAAAATTTAAGGTAACAAAATTTTTTAAGATATAAAAAACGATTACTTTTTCAAAATAAGTTTCTAACCGTTTTTATATCTTATATAAAAGTTATCTGTTATAAAATATGATAATTTATCGAAATGTCAAAGCTTATAAATAATCTTCATATTGATATAAATTTCTTTGTAAACTCTTAAATAAAGAAGAAACTTAATAATGAAATAATAGTTTATTTTTTTTAAGTATTCCTAATTATTTTCACCTTTTTCTTCTTTTAATTCTTTTATTTTACAGCATTACTATAATTATTTATTATTTAAAATTTGATGCAAATGTAAAACAAACTAAAAAAATTATTATAATAACCTTTAACTCAACATAACCTTATCTAATCTTGAACTTGATGTTATACAACTCAATCAACTAACTAGAATCTAACTTGAACTTGATTTTATACAATTCAATTAATCAATTAGAGTCAAAGGTGATTAATTCAAACCTAACTTAAACTTGAAAAAATGAAGTCATTTTGAGCCAAGATTGAGCAAGATGATCATAGTCCGATCATATTGAATTTCAGCTGAGTTGTTCTTAGTTCGGATTCAATCCAAGTTGGTTACAAAATTGATCTAACATGATTGACTTGTGACTCTAATGACTAGTGCATAAAAATATAACAAAAATGATACTTGAAGAAAATAAAAAATATATATAATTATAGTAATCCGATCATTTTATGGAATGTTTTCATATTTATAAGAACAATGCTTATATGGAAAAAAAAAAAAAATCATTACATTTTACAGAAGGTTCTCATATTTGTTATGTAAATTGTC
Source organism: Vitis amurensis (assembly GCA_037355405.1). NCBI lineage: Eukaryota > Viridiplantae > Streptophyta > Magnoliopsida > Vitales > Vitaceae > Vitis > Vitis amurensis. Next base: position 24,999,367 of record CM074694.1, read on the forward strand.
TTCTTGTCAACTATTCTCCCACTTCGGATCATCATTACAAGAGCATTATGAAATTGTTCAAAGACTAAACAAACTTCACAACATTATAAATAACTTCAAGACATTATAGGAATTCAAGGATGATTTGGAAAAAAATTGTCAAAGAAAATAATTTTTTTTTAATATTTAGATAATGTGAAGAAAAAAAAAAGGGAAAAAGCTAATAAAGAAAAAATAGAGAAATGCATTTTAAGGATTTAATTATTAACTTTTCAAATAAGGAAAAGTGTTTATATTTTTTCTCTATCTTTTTCATTTTTCTCTATTTTTTTCTCGCATACTTTCCAAAAACTAAAATATCAATAAATTATGATTTTCTCTTAACCTATGTTGACACTCTTCAAGAGTAAGAGAATTGATAAAAAAAATTTATTATTATTATTATTATTATTATATTATTTATTATTATTAAAAGGCTATAATTTTTGAGTTGAGGTGCTTATTTACACATTTAAACTTAAAAGGTTTACTCGGAAATTGTCTTAAAAATAATGGTCATTTTGGTCATGTTTTCTAACAATTGATTTTAAACACAATTTTTAAGTTAAAAAACAAAAAACTGTTTTTAAAAATAAGTTTCAGAAAACATAAATAAATGGACTTTTGTTTTCTTTTTGTTTTACAAATCTAGTGAAAAAAAACTACAATTTGTTCTTTAAAAATTATTTTATATTTTACCTTATTTTTAAAAATTATTTCTAAAAAACAACGGTCAAATAGTGTTAGAAATTTTTAAAAATAATTTTTTGTTTTTAAAAATAGAAAACTGTTTTCACATGGTCACACAGACTCTAAATTTTTATTTATTTTTTGGAATATAAAACAATATTATAACTTACAAAACAAGTGAAAAATATGATGATTTTTTAAAACACATTTGAAGTAATTTCATTTTTTTTTTTATAAAGTGTTTTACCAAACACTTGAAGTATGAAAAATAAACTTTTAATGACAACGTATATTCATAGTATTTTATGGAGAATAAATCAAGAATTTTTTTTTATATATATATTTGAATTAAAAATTAAAAAAAAATTTGAAAATTGATTTTAAGAGTATTTTGAAAATGTTACCACACAGGTAGAAGATATTGCTAGATTCCTTCAAGTAGCCTGGATTGCAACTTGGGCTCTTAGAGGAGCTGCGGTTAGATTTTAAAGACTGTGGTTGTAGTCGGCCAAAAGCCCAAGCCCAATATGTGTTCGTGAGCCCAATATTGGTCCATGACATGCGCACTTAACAATTTATCATTTTATTGTGATGTTATGGTCTAAGGAAAAAAAAAAAAAAACCAAAAACAAAAACAGAAAAATAAAAATAAAAATCAATAACCAGAAATTTAACCCCTTAAAAATAAAGGATTATAAATTATTTTTATTTTCATCAATTTAAAAATATTTTAAAATATATATACTTTTTAAGTCATATAATTATTTCTTGAAACTACTCTTTTATTTATTATGTTAATAACATCAATTAACGAGTGACACTTAGATTAGATGTTTAATTGTAAAGAACTCATGTCTTTTTTAGTTTTGATTTTTCATTTTTTTTTTTGAACCATGAGAACTGATTTAGGATTTTTTTTTCTCTCCAAAAACAAATATCCCAATGAATATTGAATCACAATAAAATAAAATTTTTAAAAATTAAAAATACAATTAAAATTAAAATAGTTAAAAATTAAATATAATTAAAACAAAAAAACTTTTAAATTAAAAAAATTAAATAAAATATTGACACTTATATTTCTCTTTCTTGGTATCTATATTTTTTAGTAACGTATTTTATGGAAAGTCAACATTTTATTTTTATACTTTTAGCTTTTAAGTTTTTTAAAATTTTTTATTTTATTGTTAATGTCATCCAACATAAATTTTATTCAATTTTATTAAAAAAAATAGAGGGATTTATATAATATAAAATATAAAATCATTATTAGCTAAATGATTAGAAATAATTTTATTTATCATTCGAGAGCCTTGTAAAATTTTCATAATGATTTGTATCTCATATTATATAATAAAAAATTATAACATATATATATATATATAAAAGATACTTTTATTAACTTAAAATGATAAATTAATTTTTTAATTTTTATTTAATATTATCAAGTAAAGAGTTATTTTAGGAAGTAATTATTTGATTTATGAAAAAATGTATGTATTTTAAAATATTTTTAAGTTGACGAACATAAAACCAATTTATAAAATTTAAGGTTCTTTTATATATATATATTTTAAAATTAATGAGACAAAACCAACTTTTCTCCTCTTTTGTACCATATATAAATAATTTTATCAAACATTCTCCATTTCTTCTTCTTTTGTATCAAAGGTGTTAGCTTTCCATATCTTAAAAAATTAAAGAGACAAAATTTGAATAGAAATGTTACGATCGAAATAATTCTATTCCGAGTTAACTTCTATTAAGTCCTTAATTCCTATTTTAATTAGTTTCTAATTCTATTTAGTTTTAAAATGAAATAACGAACCACTAGGATTTGTAGTTTTTATTAAGAGGAGTTCTATTATGGGGAAAAGGCAATGAATTATTCTTAATGAAAAAAATTGTTCCCTCAATCCTCTTTTGCATATTCTTCTCGGCCATGGAAGAGGAGAGATCTTAAAAAGAAGTTTAAATGAGTCTATTTATCAATGTTTTGGAAAAGAGTTCAACAAAAAAATCTGAAAATAATATATATATATATATATTATTTGAAAAGGTTTTGAGCCGGGGCGGCCCATAACCCGCTTCAAGCCCACATAAGCAGCCCAATAAAAGGCCCTTTCCCCGGTTCTTTTCTCCATTTTTTCTCTATGTGTTTCGTGAACGGAGCAGAAGACGTGAGAAAACCCTAACCCTAACCCACCAACAAATTCCTCTAAGGTACGATTTTTTTTTTTTTTAATCCAAATTCAACCTCGAATTCTCATATCTTCTCTTGTTTTCAATTTATGATTCTCGGTTTCATTCATTTTGGTCTGTAATCTATCCTTGTATGTTGCAAAAACCAAAAGAACGGGCGGTGGTTTGAGAAACCTATTTGAGCTGTGGGCATTGAAAAAGAGCTGGGGCAGCTGAATAATGGCTGTGGAAGCTTGTGTTAATCCGAAAATGTTTAATAACGAGGTAGACGACGACGATGATGACGAGAGGCCATTAGTTTTCAAAAGGAGTAGTAACAGTTCAGCTTCAAATAATAATTCCAGGCTTAAAATTCAATCCATTTCGGGTTCAAAACGGCCTGATGATGCCCATTCCAATGGGCAAAAGAAGGACAAGGGAATGGCCCCGCCCATGCCTGCCAAGGGATCGGGGCGGGTGACGGGGTCAGTTAAGTCGCCGCCGCAGCAGGTGGGCAGGGGGGTAGTGGTGGGTAATTCAAAAGTGGAGGCGCAAAATAAAAAGGCTGAATTGGATAGCGATTCTGAGGATGATAAACCACTTAGTGTTAGGCTTTCTTCTGGGTTGCCAAAGGGGAAGGGGAGCTCTAACAATGTCGGTTTGGGAAGAGGGGGGGTTGGTGGTGTCAAGAAGGAAGAGGATGATGATGACGATGATAAAATTCCATTGTCATCGAAGTTCCAACTGAAATCGGATGAGAAGAAGCCTCTGCCTTTGAAAGTTAATCAAAATGGTGGAACTGATAAGAGGGATAAGTCTCCCACAGTGCTAAATAAGAAGAGACCTCTAGATGGGGTTAATTCTTCTTTGGGTCAGTCTTCGCTGGTTAAAAAGCCAAAGATTTCTGGTCAATCTGCACAGCCATTCAAAGTTACGCATGCAACTGCAAAAGTAGAACCGAAGGTGGAAGATGATGATGATGACGATATGCCTATTTCCCAGAGAATGAAGAAATCAGGAGCTAGCTCAGGCAACAAACCAGTGCCAGCAAAGCAAAAGGTAACAAAAGTTGTTTCTTCTACTTCGTTTAAGAAAACCAAAGACATCAAGTCCAAGAAGATGGAGAAAAATTCGAAATACTCTAAGTCGACAAAAGTGCCACCTAGCTCTGGTGAAGGGCAGAAGTGGACTACCTTGGTTCATAATGGTGTCATTTTTCCGCCTCCGTACAAGCCTCATGGGGTGAAGATGCTCTACAAGGGGAAACCAGTTGACTTGACTCCTGAACAAGAGGAGGTGAGTGTATCTCTCCCTGTGATGTAAATTTGAATTCTATCTATGTGTGAACAACACTTGTTTTACATACGCCATCTTTGGTATTCAGGTTGCCACAATGTTTGCTGTGATGTTAGACACGGACTACATGCAAAAAGAGAAATTCAAGGAGAATTTCATGGCTGATTGGAGAAAAATACTTGGAAAGAACCATGTGATTCAGAGACTGGATGATTGTGATTTCACTCCTATATACGAATGGCATCAGGAGGAAAAGGAAAAGAAAAAACAAATGAGTACTGAAGTAAGTTGGTAGCCTTCATTTGCAATAAGATATGGAATAGGATAAGTATTGTGAACCTGATAAATTGATTATGGAACTGAGCAAGTACCAAGAATTAATATTTTAGAAATTGCTTCCAAAATTCACTTCTCCTATTTTGGAATAATTGTTGTCAACAAGGTGTGCCATAAAGCAAAGATGTTTGATTGACCAATAAACTTGACACTCAAGGCTCAATCATAACCATTCAGTTTCCCTACTCTGTGCAACATTTATGTGCTCAATGTGAGTGATTTTTCCAGTTGATTAGGAGCTTTTGGTGAAGCATTATATATTTTTTGTTTTACTATATTCTTTTATGACCTTAACAGCCAATTTGGAGTTTTTGTTTAAGCATTATTTAGGATACTAAACCTATTTTCTATTTAGTTCTTTGGACTTCAATTGCTTTGTTGTTGTTGTTTATTTATTTTTATTTTTTTATTTTTTATTTTTATTTTCTGATAGGAAATCAGCTTTGTTGTTAAGTCTATTCACCTAAAATAAGCCACATTATAACAGTTGTATAACTTGTATTACCAATTAGGTTTAATTTGGATATCTTTTTTAAGGGTTTGAGTGGTGGTGTAGGTCATCAAGGTGAGATAGAATGTTTGAATATTAGGATATGGAAATATACAATTGCTATTTTTTATTTATTAAAAACAGTGCCCTCCTTGTTGAATTCAGTAGAATGTTTGAATATCCTTCATTTATTATTAATTTTGTCAACGTGCTTCTGTGTAAGAGCCACTGGTATCTGTTGATAAATTGACTGTTGGTATGTCTGCATAAACTCAATATGCCAATTTATATACATATATCAAGGTATATGCCAAATTAGATAATCTTATTTAAACAAGATATTTTGTAGATATTTTCTGTTCTCAAACTCATTAGAGTTTCTGTTTATGCAGGAGAAGAAGACCTTAAAAGAAGAGAAATTGAAACTAGAGGAGAAATATATGTGGGCTATTGTTGATGGTGTCAAAGAGAAGGTTACCTCTTTAACTTTAATTTATGCACTTGTATAATGGGCTTGGGGATTGTTATACCTTGCTCTGAGTGCTTTGATTAATCTTGCATTATGATAATTGTTATACATAGCATATGTTTTGGCTGGTGCTGATGGATTATTGGAATTCCGGATGCCAAATGATTATAGATGTTCAGATGATTTGCTTAGATCAATATCCATACCCATACCCATTATTTGAGAGCCTTCAGTAATTGTAGTATATTCCATTCCCCACTGTGTGTATTGTAGAATGAAGATGTGTTGAAAGTATTAGGTCCAATTTTAAAATACATGGACAAGAATGCTAATCTAGATAACACCTTGATGAACTCCTTTATGTTTGATTGGAAGTCATCTTGTTTGATTTGCTAGCTTTGAATATGAACAGTGGATGCTCTTTGTCCTGTGGTGCAAAGTGACATTGTTATTGTGATTTCATCCTATCATTTTCATTTCTTGATTTTCACGGTGGAAGTGTCATTAGTATGTTTAAACCAAGTCTTAGTAAACAAATACGATGCTATGTAACTAGTACTTACCAAATTGATATGGTCTATGATTTTTCTTTCTTTTTTCTGTTTACATTCCTATATTCTAGGTTCACCTACATGTGTATTTATTGGCTTTTATAATATGGTAAATGTAGTATGTCATGCATTCATTCACTTTTTTTATTTTTTTTCACGAAATTTCTAATTGTTATTTCAATTTCAGGTTGGAAACTTTAGAGTTGAACCCCCTGGGTTGTTCCGAGGCCGTGGGGAGCATCCAAAGGTTATAGCGACATCTTCCTACTGACAATACAGTACTCAATTGGAATATTTTATATGGGAGGATATATCTGAAAGCATTTGCACTATTTCTAAAGTTATTCATTTTTAATTTTCCGTTGATTGTCTATATCTGTGGTGTCAGATGGGAAAGCTGAAAAGACGGATTCATCCTAGTGACATTACTATTAATATTGGAAAGAACTCTCCAATTCCTGAATGTCCTATACCTGGTGAAAGGTTTTGTGCTTGAGAATCTCTTTGGGGAGGGGGGGGAAAGCATTTATCATTTAAGATGTTTTGAAGGACAAGGGGCTACTTTCTATGGAATGTTGTAACTAAATAGTTATATTTGGCAGCTGGAAAGAAGTAAAGCACGACAATACTGTTACATGGTTAGCTTTCTGGAATGATCCAATCAACCCAAAGGAATTCAAGTACGTATTTTTGGCGGCTAGCAGTTCCTTGAAGGGTCAAAGTGACAAGGAGAAATATGAGAAAGCAAGGAAACTAAAGGTGGCTTATATGCAATTTCCTATAAGCTTGTGCATTTAATTATTTATAATTGTGGCTTCTCATTAGATTTTATTTTGTGTGCAGAACTATATAAAAGACATCAGAGCAACATACACTAAGGATTTTGTAAGTAAAGATATTACAAAGCGGCAGATAGCAGTTGCTACCTATCTTATTGATAAACTAGCTCTAAGGGCAGGCAACGAGAAGGTATACTGTTTTTGAATTTATTTTATTTTATTTTATATTTTCCCTAATGTTCTTTTACTAATGAATAAATTTTTGACCTTTGCTAAGAATAGTTGCAAAATGATTTAGTACTTTGAACTTGGAGAAAGCATTTCGAAAATCTTACATTTAGGTTTATCAACTTTATCTTTCATAGAAAGGTTGTGTTAGATAGGTAGCCGATGTAAAACCTGTAAATAAACTTTACACATGATAGACATTTGTTTGTGGTCTCAGAGGAGACAAAATGAGATAAGGGTTTCATCAAGTTCAATTCATACATATAATTATGCTATTTTTATTATATATTTATTTATTTTTATTTTTCAACATGGAATCCTTACATTTTACATTTTTTTTCCTTTAAAAAAAAAGGATTTTACAATACGGATTTTATTATCCAAGAGAAAAATAACAAAGCTTAGTAGTCAAAATAAAAGTATTGTATTTTGGAAAGAGAGAGGTAAATGGGCAATTTTTGTTTTTCTTTGGAAAGATACTTAAGACCATGTTTGGTTTTCGGAAAGTACTAAGAAAAGAAAAAAAAATACTAAGGAAAATGATTTTTTTATGTTTAGTTTTAGTAGGGAAAATACAAAAGAAAATCAAACATAATTAAAATTAGTTAGAAATTTATAAATTCTTAAATTGTTTAATCTTTATATAGAAGAGGAAAAGTAAGTGAAATGAGTTTGAAGTAGTATATAAAAATATGGTAAGGTTTCCTGATGGGAGAGAGAGAGCGAGAGTGTTAGTGAGTGTGAAGGGAGAAAATCGATTGGGGTCTCGGAAGAGTTTGAAGGGGCGTAGTTTCGGAGTGGAATCGAAGGTGTTTGAGATCGAAGTAGAGGAGAAGAAAGGAAGACCGCGAGCTATGATTGTGGAGAGAGAGAGGAATCTCTTCTTGGGTCAGTTTGGGACCGGCGAGTCTAGGGTTCCTTCTGGAAAGCCTGATTCAATGCACCAAAGAAGTGATAATTGGAAGATGGGAAAGGGCCTGGAAAGAAAATGGGAGATCTTAGGGGGGGGCTTTCTCCGGTTAGGTGTTGTGGATCTGGAGAAGAAGCGTTACAGTATCTTCATCCCCAAAGGTAGAGGAGAAAGGGGAGGTTGGTTTACCATGGCGGAGATGTTACGGAGTTTGGGAATAGTCACTAGAAAGAGGGAAAGAAGGCAGAACAAGACGCTTTCGCTAAAACCTAGCTTGGAAAAGACTTATGTGGAGGCGGTGAAGATGCTGAGGGACAGAGGCAGAAATCTAGTCAGGGTGGAGGTAGGAGGAGAAGGAATGTAGCAGAAATTTGAAAAAATTAGATCATTGCCTTGTTGGATATTGGAACCCTAGTTCAGCGAGAGGAGAAGACTTAGAAAAATTGGGGAGCCTAATGGCAAAAACTTGGGGGCTGAAAGGCAAGCTAGGATTGGTAAAGATGAAAAGGGTTAAGGTGCTGTTGGAATTTGAATTGATGGCCGAAGCTAAGCGAGTGCTCAACTATGGGAAGATTTCATCTGGAGGGTTGCTTTTGCGTTTGGAGAGCTGGAGCCCTAAGACAGGGTGCTTGGTTGAAGGAGAGAAAAGAAGTGAGGATTGGGTAAGAATCGTGGGGTTATCAGTCTTCTTATGGGATCCGATCATTTTGAGAAGGGTGGGGGAGGAATGCGGTGGCTTTTTAGCAATCGATTCCCAGACGGAGAATTTGGAGGAATTACAGTGGGCTAGAATTCCGGTGAAGACGAACAGCGAAGACCTACCTCACGCGCTGGAGATTTGGGTCAACGAGGTATGCTACTCCTTGGTTCTATGGTGGGAGATTAGGTCGTCATTGAGGAAGATTCCGTTCGACAGTCGAGGGAAGGCAAACAACTCAAGAGATGAGGTTGGGGGTGATGTTAATGCACGCGCTGGCCAACGCGTGGTGGAGGAGGAGGGCGACGCAAGGCTCGAGGTTTTGTAGCAGCCGACCGAAGGGACGTGGGGGCAGGCGAGCGGGTCGGGGCGAAATTTGGACCCAAGTCAAAATGGGTTGGTGGCCCGACCCCTTGAAGGTCTTAAGCTGTTGAGTGGGCCTTCTAAGTCAAGCCCAGTAGTGGATCCAAGAAATCTTAAGTTGGCAGGTGGGCTTTCTAAGTTAGGCCCAGTAGCGAATTTAAATTCAAAAGGGGCTACAGTGGCTGAAGATGGGCCAGCATCGCTAAAGGGATTTTGGTGGGCTGGTGAAGAGGAGAACAACAAGGCTACTGGGACTGATGACTTGGATGGGGACCCAGGCCCATCTCAGCTTCCGCTAGTGGACAGTGCCTAGAATGATTTGGCCCATTCTTCGGCCTGGTCTGGCCCAAGCAATTGGAGTAACTCAGAATCAGAGTTTTGGGTGATGGAAGGTTTGAGAAAGCAGCTAGCAGAAGAACAACAAACAGTGGAGAGGTCGAAGACCGATCATGCCTTAATTGAAGAAGCTATAAGGTATGGGAATGTTTTTGCTTCTTGGGGAAAAAGGGTTTCTGGGCCCTCTCCATCTCTTTCTTTTCCTTCTGGTCGGACTCCATTGGGGGAGTATTACGACTATTCGGTGGCAGTTAGTGAGGCAGTCCAGGGGGAGATACCATTGCGTATGGTCATTGCATTTGGGATTATAGAGGGTGCACCCACGATATGTTGGGATTTGATAGAGGTGAATAATGGTAGAAATAAGGAAAGAAGAGTGGAGTTGTGTTCAGCTCAATCTGAGCCATAGGAAGATAGGGATTGGGAGAAGAATAGTTGGGAGGAAAGCAGCCTGGCAAGGTTCAACAATTTCCTGGGCTTCTCGACAGAGGGGTGGAGAAGGATATTCTAGTTTTTTATTTATTAAAATCAGAAAAAGAAGGGAGAGAATTCATAGTAAAGGTTTATTGGAGAAATCAAAATTTGAAAGGGAGCTAAAGAGACTAGAGTGCTCAATTAACTATGAGGGAGGGAAAAAGCAAAAATGCTCCATGCAGGGAAGAGGGTGTCAGATCACGGAAGTCTAATGAAGATCAGATTGTAGAGTTGGAATGTGCATGGAGCAAATGACAACTCCAAAAGGAAGTTAATAAAGGCTCTCAGAAGAAATCAAAGGGTGGATTTATTTGGTCTTCAGGAGACGAAAATTCATGCAATGACTGAGGGTGTGGTGAGGAGTTTGGGCACTAGGAGATTTTTAGATTGGGGGGCCTTGGATGCTTCTGGCTCAGCGGGAGGAATTTTGATCTGTTGGGATAAAAGGACATTGGAAGTACTAGCTTTGGAGGTAGGTCAATTTTCAGTCTCTTGTAGGTTCAAAAATGTGGAATATGGGTTTGTCTGGATGTTCACAGGAGTATATGGTCCATTCACTAGATAGGAAAGGGAATGCCTGTGGGAAGAGCTAGGGGCGATCAGAGGAATATGGGAAGACCCCTGGTGTTTAGGGGGTAATTTCAATATCATTCTATTTCAAAGGGAAAGAAGTAGGTAGGGGAGGTTAACAACAACGACGAGAAGATTTGCCTAGATTGTTGATGAGTTAGGGCTAGTAGACTTACCTTTGCAAGGGGGATTGCTCACTTGGAATGGGGGACAGAATAATCAGCCTTGGGCTAGATTGGACAGATTTCTAGTGACTCAAAATTGGCTTGACCAGTTCAGTGGAGTCCTTCAGAGCAGGCTGCCAAGACCTACTTCAGATCATTTCCCTATTTTGCTAGAGGGTGGTGGGTTAAGAAGAGGACCTTCCCCTTTTAGATTTGAAAATATGTGACTCAAAGTAGAAGGTTTCAAGGATCTCCTACGGAGCTGGTGGTAGGGGACTGTTGTAAGAGGCAGTGCTAGTTTTAGACTGGTTGCTAAGCTGAAAGAGGTAAAACAAAAAATCAGATTTTGGAATAGGGACATTTTTGGAAGGCTGGAATTTAACAAAAATTCAGCTTTTCAACAAGTGGAGTTTTGGGATTTGGTGGAAGGTGAGAGGAGTTTGTCAGAAAAGGAAACAAAGATAAAAAAAGAAGCAAAGGAAAATTATAAAAAGTGGGTTCTATTGGAAGAAATTCATTGGAGACAACTTTCAAGGGAAATATGGTTAAAGGAAGGGGATAAGAACACAGGTTTCTTTCACCGGATGGCAAATGCCCACCGTAGAAATAACTCTTTGGATAAAATTAAGATAAATGGGGTGTGGCTGACTGAGGAGCAAGATGTGATTGAAGGGGTAGCTAATGCTTTTCATCAATTGTTATTAGAAAATTCAGAATGGAAAGCTGATATTGAGGGGCTGCAACTCAATCATCTAAGTACCCAAGAAGTTGAGAGTTTGGAACTACCTTTCTCTGAGGAAGAAATCCGTTCTGCTTTGATGGAAATGAATGATGATAAAGCCCCAGGCCCGGATGGATTCACAGTAGCTTTTTGGCAAATTTGTTGGGACTTTGTGAATGAGGAGATCTTGGAACTGTTTAAGGAATTTTATGATCAAAGTTTCTTTGTCAAAAGCCTAAATACTACTTTTCTGGTGCTAATCCCAAAGAAAGGAGGGGCTGAGGCCCTTAGGGATTTCCGACCTATAAGATTGTTAGGGGGACTATATGAATTGTTGGCTAAGGTGTTGGCAAACAGGCTTAAGAAGGTGATAGGAAAAGTGGTTTCCTTGGATCAAAATGCATTTGTGATGAGCAGACATATCTTGGATGCTTCTCTAATAGCAAATGAGGTGATTGATTCTTGGTAAAAAAGAAAAGAGAAAGGGCTAATATGTAAATTGGATATATGAAAAAGCTTATGACAACATCAATTGACACTTTCTAATGAGGGTTATGCAAAAGATGGGCTTTGGGTCAAAGTGGATGAGATGGATGTGGAGATGCATTTCAACAGTTAAGTTTTTTGTCTTGGTTATTGGGGTGCCGATAGGGTTCTTTTCGAGTTCCAAGGGGCTGCGTCAAGGAGACCTTTATCTCCTTACCTCTTTGTTACGGGAATGGAAGTGCTGAGTGTTCTCATAATAAGGGCTGTTGATGGGGGCTTTCTCTCAGGGTGCAGAATTCGGGGAAGAGGAAGGACGGAAATGAATATTTCTCATTTGCTTTTTGCTGATAATACAGTTGTTTTCTATGAGGCAAAGAAAGAGCATCTAACTTATTTGAACTGGACTTTGTTTTGGTTTGAAGCTGCGTCTGGCTTAAGAATCAACTTGGATAAAAGTGAAATCTTTCCAGTTGGTGAGGTGGAAAAGGTTGAGGAATTGGCAGTGGAGTTAGGGTGTAGGGTGGGGTCTTTGCCCTCTTCTTACTTGGGCCTACCCTTAGGGGCTCATCATAATTCTCTTTTTGTGTGGGATGGGGTGGAAGAGAGAGTGCGGAGGAGATTAGTGCTTTGGAAAAGACAATATATTTCCAAAGGCGGAAGAATCACTCTCATAAAGAGCATGATGGCTAGTATGCCCCTCTACCAGATGTCTCTCTTTTGAATGCCCAAGGTAGTTGCAAGAAGACTAGAAAATTTACAAAGAGATTTTCTATGGGGAGGGGGAAATTTGGAGAGAAAAGTTCATTTAGTTAAATGGGAGGTGGTGTGTGTGGATAAGGAGAAGGGTGGACTAGGCATAAGGAAGCTAGCTCTTTTGAACAAGGCCTTGCTTGGAAAATGGACATGGAGATTTGCTTGTGAAAAGGAAAACCTTTGGAAGAAGGTGATTTCGGTGAAGTATGGGCAAGAGGGCCTTGGTTGGAGGACAAATGAGGCTAATGGGACGTTTGGAGTGGGGGTTTGGAAGGAGATTTTGAAGGAAACAAACTGGTGCTGGGAAAATATAGAGTTCAAAGTTGGTAATGGCACTAAAATAAGATTCTAGACTGATCATTGGTGTGGCATTGCAGCGCTGTCTCAAAGCTTGCCCCAATTATATGCTTTGGCTGTCCATAGGAATGCAACGGTGGATGAAGTGTGAGATTCGTTTTTTGGTTAGGGAGGATGAAATCTAAGATTCATTAGAACTTTTAATGATTGAGAGCTAGATTTGGTAGGAGACTTGTTAACTATTTGGAGGGGCTACAAGCTAACTTTAGAGGAGGATTCAGTTACTTGGAAGGGTGGGGGAAATGGAAAGTTTGGTGTTAAGGAAGCGTACAATCTGCTGTTTGCTCCCAATGACATTTCCTTCCCGAAGAATTGCATTTGGGTGGATAGAGGCCCTAACCAAAGTTGCCTTTTTTGCTTGGGAGGCTACGTGGGGGAAGGTTCTTACCCTAGATAGACTCCAAAAAAAAGGGTGGCAGCTCCCAAATCGTTGTTTTTTGTGCGGCTGTGAAGAAGAAATTGTAAATCATATTCTTTTACGCTGTATAGTGGTCAGAGTCCTTAGGGAGATTGTCCTTGCCTTGTTTGGCATTCAGTGGGTGTTCCCTGAAATAGTAAAAGAGATGTTATCTAGTTGGAGGGACCCTTTTGTGGGAAAAAAAAGGAAAAAGGTCTGGAAATCCATTCCGTTGTGTAATTTTTGGATGGTTTGGAAGGAAAGAAATAGATTAGCTTTTAGGGAGGGCTCTTTAGCAAAATAGAAACTCAAAAATTCTTTTGTTTGTAATTTGTGGAGTTGGGCTAGTGTGTATATTGGAGAGGAGTCCTCATCTCTTATAAGTTTTTTGGAGTGGTTAGCTTTTACTTAAGGATTGGTGAGGTTTTTTTGTTTCATGGCTTACTCTTAGAGGTTTAGGCTACCTTGTATACATCCTGTATGCTTTGTGGCTGTTTGCCTTTTGATAATATACTTCAGGTTTATTTATAAAAAAAAATAATAATAATAATAATTTATTGATTTTATTTTTAATTTTTCTTCACTTTTTATTTCCTTTTACTTTTCTTCCTTTTTATTTTCTTTCCCTTGCATTTTCCTTCAAAATTTTCGGGAACCAAACACAGCCTAAGGGAAATTTATTTTAATTTCAAAGATGTTGGATGTGCATTGTCAAAGATTCTTCTGTGTGATGCGCCTCCCAAATGTACAAATGAGTCAAAGAGGCGTACAAATGAGTCAAGGAAGCTTAACTTCTGAATGTTCTTTCAATCTGCATTCTCAACAATAATCAACCATCAACAAAACAGATCCTTTGTGATCTTGGCACAATCAAAGGACTCTGCAAAAAGAAAATCCCAAAGCTCCTGGGGTACCAAACAGTAAGCAAAGAGAAGGTTTACTTACTCAGCCATCCTTTTGCATGTTGTACACCTCCTTGAGATTGCTATCTTTTACATCCACTGTTCAGCATTTACCACTAATCCTGGTCTGCATGAGAAAGCCACTTTTGAGGGATAGTAAACTGCTCAAATCCTTCCCGTGAGTCGAGACTTCACTTAATTAAGGATGTCCATCTTCCACACCCTGCAACTTGTAGAACACCTTTACTACCGACAACCTGTTGGACCCTTCTGAATTGAAGTTTTCTTTTCAACCCTACTAAGCATTGGGAGCATATCCTTTTGAAGAACTGCAAAACGACCTTCAACTTTCAGTCTTGGAATCCTTTTTAAGAGTATAGGGATCCAATTGCAGCCTATCAATCCCACATGCACAAAGTTCCTAAATTTCTGATTCATCATAAGAACAACTCTATAAATTCCTCCTCTAATGTAATGCCAGTTCATCATACACACATGTGCGTGCATTCTCATGGATATGTGTGTGTAGATAAGGAAAAGACAACTATTAAATTGTTTTTTTAGTTTTTTAATAGCTTCCATTAGAAAACTATTATCATGTCAAATCTAATGGAAGCTGTTCTCAACACCTTTCTCCTATTTTTGTTACAAATTTGTTGTGCCCACTACGTAGCAGCCTCCTCATTGATCTGGAGGAATCACATCATTCCAAAGTACAAGTACGCTGCCCAAAGATCCTGACCTACTGGCTAATGGGCACAAGAGTAATTAAAGGTTCCCTTTTATATAAAATAAAAAATAAAAAAAATAAAAGAAAAGAAAAAGAAAATTAAAAATAGTAATAATAAAGTGATTGACTTCCTCCTTGTCCCTCTTGCATGTGCAGCACCCATTAACTAGGATTTTCTCAGTCATCATTAGGCCCAAATTTACTTTGATGCTGCCATTGCCAATATCTCTTTCAGGGTCCATTGATACAACATTGAAGTATAATTTTATTTTGGATGTCCTCCATCCAATATCATCTTTGCATCTCTATCAACTACTTGACCATATAAATGATATCCTGCTTCTTGTAATAGAAATATCTGGTAAACTTAGGAGCATAGTGTTCTCCATCCACTAAGCATTTGCAATGTTCTGTTAATGTGATGTCTCCTGTTTTCAGCGATCTTTTCTAGGTGTTGGAATCTCCGTCAACAGCCTATTTCTGTGCCAAACATCATGCTAGGATCATCTCTGTGCCCCTCAATACACTAAAGAAATGAACATTGAGAAGTTATCCTGCACTTGCCTTGTACACTTCCAGAGCTCCTTCTCATGTGGAACTGGCACTTCCCCTCCTAAGTACCACTGTCCCTTCTCCCTGTATCTTCATTCCACCCCCTCCTTAATAGGCTATTCTTTTCCAATGCCTCATTTAGAAAACCATACAGTGGTTTGGTTCCTTAGGTTCAGCTTCAATAGGTGATGTTATAGGTTTGAATTGTTTGATAACCCTATATCAGCACTCATGGAACTATCAACTAAGACAGGTGGCAAAACCTTGTCAATGGTAGCTTTCCTATAAACATGGGAGAAGTTTGTACTGGGTTTTGGGCAATGGCCTGTTTTAGTAGCAAGGAGTCTTAACAAAACAGTGAAAAAGGGTTTAAATTCCTTGTTTTCCATTCATCTTTCTACATTGATGTCCTATGTTTAATGAAAAAAATTGATGCCAATTCTAACTACCTTGATCCAAGTTGTGTACAGTTCTTTTGTCCTCTTATCATCCTTTGAGCAACTTAAAGTTGAATCAAAATCAGTCCCTTGTTAAAGGCACAAGGAACAAAATAGTGTATAAATATAAAGAAAAAATATTAGTGGTAGTTACAACTAGGCATTGGAAAAAGTAGGTTGAATGGATTGGAAAAATGAGTTATCAAGCTTTCTTCATATAATGGTTGCCTTTCTGCAGGATGATGATGAGGCGGATACTGTTGGTTGCTGTACCTTGAAAGTAGAAAATGTAATACCTGAACCGCCAAATTCCTTGCAGGTATGATTGATTTGTCTCGCTCTGATAGCAATGTTTTCAAATGTTGATTCTGTTAGATTTATTTATTGCAAAAACAAAACCAAATTTGGTATGGAAGTTCTGTTTGACTTTGTGAAACTTCAGCTGCTCTGAAAGTAGGAGTACATTGACAATTCCAGATTGTTTCTCATTCTAACTTGTTTTAACTAATGGCAAATGAACTCCTGCTCTGATAATCCAGTTTGATTTCCTCGGTAAAGATTCAATTAGATATGAAAAGACAGTTGAAGTTGAGCTTCCTGTATACAAGGCAATTGAACAGTTCCGAGTGGGTGAGTAAATGACCCTTTGTATCACAACATATGTTTTCAATTTCATGAACCAGCCCATAAATATTTTTTATTTTGTCATATTTTCTTCTTCAGGGAAAAGTGGTAGTGATGATCTTTTTGACAAGCTGGATACCAGTAAACTAAATGCTCATCTAAAGGAACTAATGCCGGGCCTCACAGCAAAGGTTTTCCGTACATATAATGCATCTATCACATTGGATGAGATGGTAAGATGAATCTGGTACTTGTGTGTTCCTTATAATTTACAAAGACCACTTAAAATCTACATTTGGCCAATTTTCAATGATAGTATTCAATATGGTCCTCTTTTGACCTGAAATCACACTTTGCTACAATTTTTCAATTATAGTTCTTTGCTTCATTATCATACATCTGGGAATGATGGTTCATATTTTAGAGGAGTGTTGTAACTTGGATCACAGTTTATGAGAATCGGAATTGACTTAGTTCAGTCTTGAAGTGCAGTTGCACTAGCAATTCTAACTTAATCCCTGTTAATATTAATTTGTATAATATTGGTGACCACTTTTTGTTAGCCTATCAGAATATAAAGGAACATTCATTCCCAAGTAGCCTATCAAAATAAATAAATAAGTGAATAAATAAAAATAAATAAATAAAAGAATTTAAATCACTCTATTAGATGAAATTTTTTTCACATTAGGTTTAGGTTTATCTTTGAGGCATTAAAAATAGTTGATGGTCGTTTGCTCCCGTTTTTGTTTCTTAGACATTACAAGAATTTCCTTTTTCTTATGGGTTTATTCTTTTGTAGGATGTTTTTATTCAATTTCTTGCTAATGTTTATTTTGTTCGAATTTGTTTTGGCTGATGACAGTTGAATAAAGACAGCAAGGAAGGAGATGTTGCACAGAAAGTTATAGTTTATCAGCATGCAAACAAGGAGGTAAAGACATTTCATTGCTGGTAACATTCAGCATCAATTTTGAGTTCCTTTATGATGACTTGAAGTTAATATTGTATGACTTATTGTAGGTTGCTATCATTTGTAACCATCAACGGACTATCTCGAAGTCTCATACAGCACAAATGACAAGGTTGACTGAGAAGATAGATGAAATGAAGGTAATTACGATTTTTAGAATCTTAGAAGTAATGCTGGGGCCTTACAAGGGTACACAATGTGATGAGATGGGAGGGGAGCTCTTACTTCATAATTCATCGATGTGCATCGGTTTCTGCTGATACGAAGGAGCATTTTCATAGTCTAAGTCTATCATTGGAGAATTGGGAACTTCTCTGGACCTTCTTAGCTGTGGAGTCCTTTCAAAAACCAGAAATTTCAGAGCAGTTTGTCTGCTTCCCTAACTCTCACATTCATTTTTCTTGAACTGATTCTCTTCTTGTATGTAGGGTGTTCTTAATGGGCTGAAAACAGATTTAGCTAGAGCCAAGAAGGGGAAGCCCCCTTTGAAGGATGCTGATGGGAAGCGAAGGAACCTGACCCCTGAAACGTAATACAAACGTGTCCTTTTTTTGCACATAATAATCTTGGGTTGATATGCTATTTTTTGTGGCTGACTAATTTAGAACATACAGATTAGAGAGGAAGATAGCTCAAACAGATGCAAAGATTGAGAAAATGGAGCGGGACAAGGATACGAAAGAGGATCTAAAAACTGTTGCATTGGGTACCTCAAAGATCAACTACCTCGACCCCAGGATCTCGGTTGCATGGTGTAAACGACAAGAAGTTCCTATTGAGAAGGTGAATAGGTTTTGCAATTATTTTTAATACGATACAGTTCATCTATTTCTTCACCAGTGAATCCTCCATTTCTTCCTTAATGTTTCCTATCTTGTGCAGATATTCAATAAGTCTCTCCTGGCAAAATTTGCCTGGGCAATGGACGTTCCTCCGGATTTCAGATTCTGATATTTGCAAATTATGCTCACCCAACACCCCCCTCCCCCCTCCTTTCCATTGAAAGATAAACACAATTTTTTTTTCTCTGTGTTTTACCTGCGGAATATTAATGTTGTATGCTAACTCTGGGGTGAGTTGCCCCCTTTCTTATCTTTTCAAAGTGGTAAGAGGCTGCGACAAGAATCGTCTGCTTAGACCCTTTTTCTTTTCTTTTATAAACATTTTCAATTATATCTTACTAACAATTTAAAATATTTGAGTACATTGAGAACACTTGGAAGACAGTAAATTTATTTCATTCTTCTGAAAAATGTATTGTTGGTCTGTTAAGAGTCTTTGCATTATTCTTTGGCCTTACAGGTTGGGGGTGTGGAAGATATTACTTGAAACTTTCTTATGTTAAATGGTTGGTTGAAAAGGCCCCCTTTCCAAGGCATTTCACAAAACATAGGTAGGAATTGTCTGGTGTTTTGAGTCAATATTACATTTTGTTATTGCAATTTTTCAATTTGAACATTTATTCAATTTTTGGTTTCTTTGTAAGTGCATGGCCAATTGCATTTTTTTTAAAAATGTAATTAGTTTGACAGTGAAATGAAACTTATTTAGAGCTGTTTTAGAGTGATTTTGGAAGGGTTGAAAATGTTTTGTAATGTTTTTGAAAGCATTTTCCTATAAAAATTATGTGGGTATTTGTTTTTTTTTTTTTTTTTTTTATTAAAAGCAATTTGCTTTTTTGATTATATATTGTTTGTTTTTTTATTTTTTTTTATAATTTATCATAAATTTTTTGCTAAATAGAAAAAGTTGAAGTATTTAGTTTATTCTAAATGGAAAAAGTAATATGGGTTTTTTTTATTTATTTTATTTTGTTTTAGAGAACTGAATTTTGAGATATAACATGTAGATGCTTAACTTCAAAAATCACTTCTTTTTATATTGTACTCATATATATTGGTTTGTTTTGGCTTCAATAGTTAGGAAAAAGTAATGATCTAGTCATATGATTGACTTTATATTCAGAAGTTTTATTTTTAAAATGTTTTAATTAAAAGCTAAGGACAATTTTGAATTTTTTTTAATTAAATACAAATAATAATATTTTAATGGTAAAAAATAACCACCCTTGTAGTAGTAACCATATATAAAAATTGTAATTCTTTGAACTCAAAATATTGTATTTTTATGATTTTTATTTATTTATTTTTAGTTTGAAAACTTTACTCTGAATTATGAATACAATATTCAAATTATAACCTTTTATGAAAAAAATTAATACATATGAGTTTCAGAAAATTTATATAACCTAAATATTCTAATTTACCGCTAGAATTGCCATAATTTTGTGTTTTGCTCCATTTACCCTAAGGCTTTTATGTAATTTTAAGTTTCTTATATGAAAATTTTCCACACATTTTTGAAAGAATTTTCTTCTTAATTTTTTTCAATGGTTAGGTTAAGATCATATCCAAAACTAAATGCAGTTTTGCATACTTTTTAGAAGCATATAAATTTCAAATTTGATAAGCTACAATTTTGATTTCATGGTCCATAAAAAAAAAAAATAAAATAACCATCATAATTTAGAGTTTACTCATAGAACATACAAAAATAATAATAATAATAATAATAATAATAATAAAACATTACACAATTTAACATTGTAGATGGTGTTGGGTAATTGGAAATTTCAAACAAATCTTGAATGTTTGCCCAAAAATTTAGCCTGGAAAAAAAAAATAAAGAAGAAAATTAATTTCCTTATTTGAGAACGAATTGCTATGTAAATTGAGGATGCAAAATTTGCAATTAGATAATTTATAATTCAGAAATTTCTAATTGATGACTTAATTTGAGGAGAAAATTGAATCGTACAATTTTTTAAATCAACATTAAGGAAAAACAATAGGGAAAATTGTGCTTTTAAGTAAGATGAGCCTAAAAATTGATCCAACATACATCCTCATATCATCCATAATTGATGACAATGATATGAAATAGTAATGGACAAAAATACCGATTTGACCTACCAAATCAGATATCATAAAAATTGTCCCAAATAATTAATTGTCACAACTCAACCTAGTATTTGTGGGACCCAATATTTATGAAACTCTCTTTTCTTTATTGCGCCACTCTTCACATGCTGGATCTAACATAATTCTCCCTTATTTTAACCGTTGTTTGGAATTTTTCATTGCATTTAAAACTTTTTTTATAAATAATTGAAAATCATCATTATTTCCTATTTTTAAATTATAAATAAAAAAATTGCATTAATGATTAAAAACCTATTTTGAAAAATACTTTCTAAAAAATATATTAATTTAAATGAAAGGTTTAATACATTTTACCCTCTCAACCTATTGCATGTTTTATACATTGCCCCCCCTCATGTTTAAAATCCAACAACTTGCCCTCTAAGCTTCTTAAAGATCGACATTGTACCTTTTTTTGTTGGACAGTGTTAATTTGATTGAAGGAAAATGTCATGTGTTGTGCACGTTACTTAATAAGTGAGGGTAAATTTGTAATTTGAAACACCAAAACACCTACAATTAACTTCTTCCTCCTTTGTTCTTCCTTTAAAACCCTAAATCCCCAAACACCCACAAATTTGATATTGTTCTATTTCATGATGTCTAATCTATAGTTTTCTCATTTTTATTTAGGTTGTTAAATTGATTCTCTTTGATATTATCTCTTTTAAGAAAGTGCAAACATCTTACTTCTGTTGCCCTTCACCAACATGGCTTCTGTTGGCATTCCACTTTGCTTTGATAGTTGGAAAACCTAATGGCAATGCAATGTTTGTTGATAAGCTCTCGAAAGAAATCAATGAAATGAAGATCAAGAATGACAAGGTTGAAAAGGTTGCCTTCTCACAAATTTTGAGGGCATAACTTGAAGGTTTTCTATACTTAATTCTTTTTTTCTCTTTTTTATTCCATTTTTTGTTGACTATTCTTTTGTGGTAGGAAATGAAAGCAACCATGATGGATGGAAATGGAATTGAAATAGGGCATATTATTGTTACAACTATAGGCGGTAGAAATGGTCAACCCAAATATGTAGATTTTGTGAAATCATTGTAATTGGAATCATTGGATATGATGACTCATGTTGTTTCTAGTGGTCCATTTTATGCATCATTACCTAAGTTGGGCATGTGCAATATCTATGCACCAACTTGAGGGAGAGAGTCAACTGTCGGTACAACTAAGTCCAACTATTGGCACAACTATGTACAACCGTTTGTATAGTTGTCGAATAGTTGTGATTTATTCTATATGGTTGTTGATTATTTTGTATAGTTAGCTATCCTGAAATAGCCTTGTGTATCCTATATAAACACCCTTAGAAATATATGAGAATATACATTTAACAATTTATCAAGTCATGAAACTAAGAGATTTCTTGCAAACAATTTTGAAGATCTTGGTAATACATTTTTTGTGTTGGGCATACATATTCATCGAGATTGTTCTCATGGTATCCTTAGCTTATCATGAAAGACATATTTGATAAAGTGCTTAGTAGATTTGGCATAAAGGATTGCACACTAAGAGATACGCCCATTGCTAAGGTTGATAAATTCAATTTGCTTCAATGCCCAAGGAACGAAATTGAGAAGAAAAAGATGGAGAAGATTCCTTATGCTTCAGTAGTAAGGAGTCTTATGTATGCTCAAGTTTCTATGTGTTTGGATATTGTGTATATAGTTGGTATGCTTGGCAGATATTTAACTAACCCAGAAATGGATCATTGGAGAGCAATTAAGAGGGCTATGCGATATTTATAGAGAACAAAAGATTTCATGTTCACATATCGGAGATCTGATCATTTAGAAATCATGGGGTATTCTGATTTCGACTTTGCTGGTTGCCTTGATAGAAAAAGATCCACTTCTGGCTATGTTTTCATGTTGGTTGGAGAAGTTGTGTCATGGAAGAGTGTCAAGCAATCACTCATAACTACTTCCACCATGGAAGCAAAATTTATAGGTTGTTATGAGGCATCGAATCAAGGAATATGACTACAAAATTTTATTACTAGACTATGTATTGTTGATGGCATTGAAAGACTATTAAGAATAAAGTGTGATAACAAAGCTGCTGAATTGTATTATAAGAACAATAGAAGCTCATCAAAATTGAAGCATATTGGCTTAAGGTTTTTGGTTGCTATGGAAAGAGTTATGATTATTCAAGTATCCACTGAACATATTAGTACAAACTTCATGATTACGGATCTACTCACTAAGGATTTACCACCTAAAGTGTTCAATGAGCATGTAGCTTGTATGGGTGTTGTTCATCTTAGTGATATGCCAATATAGTGGGAGTTCGTTAGTTGATGTTCATTTGTTATTGACATGTTTTTTTTTTTTTTTGTTTATCAAACTTAAGTATTGTTCTTTCTTTATTGAAAACTCTAAAATAAAATTATATTTTTTAAATTGTAGTTTTACATAAAGTTTGAAAGTGTGTTGTTTTAACTCTTTTAAGTTATAAAGTTGGACCAATTTGAAATAGGAATGTTAAGGGATCACATTGCATGAAATTTTCATGCTATGCATCCACACTAGATCTATGTTAGGAAAATAGAAAAAGGAAAGAGGGAGAGGGGGAAGGAGGAGGGGTGGGGGTGAATAGGGATGTTGAAAATTTAAATAGAATAAGGGAAAATAAAGATATAAAAGAATAAAAGAAAATAAAATAAAAAAGGAAGAAGAAAAAAAAGATTTAAGTGGAAAGAAAAGCAAAAGGAGGTCACTAAGAAGGCAAAAAGAAAAAAAAGGAAATTATGAAAAAAGAGAAAGAGAAACAAAGATAAAAATAAAGAAAAAAAGAAAAAAAAGAAAGAAAAGAAATAGATGAAAGGCATTAAGGATATAGTTTAGAAAAGGTGAAAAAAAGAAAAAAAGAAAGGAAGTAGTTTAAAAAGAAGATTAGAGAAAGAAAAAAAAAGTTTGAGGAGGATGGAGGGGAAGAAAGAAGGAAGAAAAGGAAAAGAGGAAAAAGGGGAAGAAAAAAAAGAATTAAAAATAAAAAATTAAAAAAGTGAAAATATAAAATTAGTAAAAAGAAAAAATAAGATATAAAAAAAAAAGAGATTATAAGAAAGAAAAGAGAAAAAGTAAAAAAGAGATAGAAGGGGAAAAAGAAAGATTGGATTGAAAAAAACAGAAAAATAAAAGCAAAGTTTGTAAAAAAAAAAAAAATGTTTCACAATCTATTTTGTTGATTATATTGATATATGTGTCCATTGATGGGCCTAGTTACGAAATATGTAATGAAGATCGCTTTGATCCTATATTGGTATAATGGATGGACCAAATTGTTTAAAGATGTTACTTGATGAAGATAACAAATATTGAGCTCATAAAGTTGTTTAATAATGTACAAATGTAAAGTGACATGTGTGGCTAAGTGGGAGATTGTTGGGAAATTATTAAAGTGGGCTCACATATGTTGATTAATTGTAAATTATTAGATATCATTTTTGTTTAGCCCATTAAAGTAATCAAATAAGTGTTTGTTTGTTTGTTTTTTTCTTTGCTTAGACTTCTCATTAAATATGGGCTTTAATGCATAGAGAGGACTTGATTTTAGTTTATTTTTATGATGGGCCAAAAATAAAATAAAAACATAAAAAACTATAAATAGGTTAAGGTCCTTAGTCTAAACAGATTTAGAGAATTTACTCATATCCCATCGTTGAGTGAAATAAGGGTTTTCTCTTTGAAGAAGAAAGGTTTAGAGGTGGAAGACTAAAACCTCATTTTACTGCATCACAATGGATCCATGTACGCTTCTGATTTATTTTTCTTGATGATTTAACATGATCTTGATTTTGGCTTATAACATGATCTTGTTGTTTTTAGGCTATTAATATGAGATCTTGAATGGGTTATAGGATGAGATCTAACACTTGGGTATTTCTACAAGTAGTTTGGGTAATCCTTATAGAGAACACTTGAAGCCATAAATTTATTTCATTCTTTTCAAAAAAGTCATGTTAGTTTGTTAGAGATTTTGCATGTTCTTTGGCTTATAGGTTGGAAATGTGAAAGATGCTACTTAAAGAGTTTGTTTGATAGTGATTCTAGGAATTTGTTTCTATCCTTTTTAATACTTGAAATTTTTTTATCTTTCAAGTATTAGAAAAACCAAAAACACTTCCTAAAATCATTGTCAAACACACTAGAAAGCCGATAGCCTTTTGTTATGTTAAATTGGTGGAAAAACTTCTTCCTATGATACAACAATTCTTATCATTCTAAATTCTAAGTTAATTCTAGTAAAAAATGGAATTAAAGTTAAGAAAATGAGCTTATTCACATTGCATTTATGGTCAATGCTACATTTTATTATTACAATTTTTCAATTTAGACATTTAGCCAATTTTTAGTTTCTTGGAGCATTTTGGATATAATATACATGACTAATTGCATCTTTTTGAAAATGTAAGTGATTTAGTAGTAACTATTTAGAACCATCTTGAAGAGATTTTTGAAGAGTTAAAAGCCTTTTAAAATGTATGGAAGTGTTTTTAAGTATTTAAAAAAAATTAAGTGTTTAAAAAAATTAAAAATCATTTTAAAAAATTTAGAGTATCAATTAAACTGATTTTTGAACAATAATTGGGTAGGTGATTCATTTCAAATTAAACTAATTCTAGTTTATCCAAAAGGTAAAAGAAGATAACTTTAGATTTGTATATTTTGGAACTAAGAATAATCACTTTAGTGATTGATTGATTTATTTATAGTAAATAATAAAAGTAATGACCATTTTAGTGATTGATTTTATATTTAAAAATCGTATTTTTTAAAATGTTTAAATTTAAAACTGAAAATAGTTTTAATTAAATAAAAATTATAATATTTTTAATAGTAAAAAATAACTACCCTTATAATAGTAACCATGCATAAAATTTTTAATTTCTTTTACATTCAAAATATTGCATTGCTAGGATTTATTTTTTATTGGAAAGCTTTGAATCATGAATACAATATCCAAATCATATTCTTTTGTAAAAGATCAATTCAAAAGAGTTTCAGGCTATATTTGGTTCCCGGAAAATATTAAAAAAAGAAAAAAAATGTTAAAGAAAATGGTTTTCTCATATTTAGTTTCACTTTGAAAAATACAAAATAAAATCTAATATAATTAAAATAAGTTGGAAATTTATAAATTTTAAAATTACTTGATTTTTATATATTGCAGAAAAATAAGTAAAATGAATTTAAAGAACAAAATAAAAATAATTTATTGATTTTAAATCTTTTTTTAATTTTTCTTCGTTTTTTCTTTCCTTCCACTTTTCCTCTCTATTTCTTTCCCTCATATTTTCTCTCAAATTTTTCAGTAACCAAACATAACATTAGGAAATTCAAATAACCTAAATTTTATAATTTACTTATAGAATTCCCCTAATTTTAGTGTTTTGCTCAATTTACGCTAAGTTCAATTTTTCTATAGTTTGACTAAGAAGTTTTTTATGTCAAAATTTTTCACATCCACTTTGATCATGGAAGTGTGAGAAAAAAGAAAAAGAAAACAGTGAAAAAGAAAATGCCCTAGGTATAATAATAAAAAAAAATTCTTACGTGGTGTTTCTTTTTTAGTTGAATAGAAAAAGTCAAAATATTTAGTTTTTCCATGGTTTTAAAAACCGGATCGGACCGGCCGATCCGACCGCTGACTAGTCACGGTTCCAATCTAATCGGTCCATTGGACCAAAAAGTAGTTGGATCGGAATAAGACCGGTTGAATCGATGGTTCGACCGACGAACCGGATGAACCGAACGATTCTCTCTCCGAATTGTTCGATTCAACCTTTTTTTTTTTCCAACAACCCTTCCCATGCGGTTGCCACCTCCCACTGTCGCATCAAGCTGTTGTTGTCGGCCACTGGTTAGTCGGATGTCGCTCTCTTACCGGCAGAACTCTTCCCCCCTCCCCTCAATCCTTCCTTCTTCCAAGTTTTTTATTTTTATTTTTTACCTCATCTCATTATTATTTATTTTCGTTTATATTTATTATATTTTTACTTTATAATTTTTAAAACTTATGATTTTTAATTTAAATTAATGAAAACATTATAATTTTAAATAAATTTCTGATTTTACAATTTTAAATAATTTATTATTTTATAACAAGTTTTTGATTTAAAAACAAATTTTAAAATTTCAATTTTTAAATTAAAATTATGATTTTAATTTGAATATTTGATTTTCAAATAAAATTTTAATTTTTAAATAATATATAAATTATTATTTTTATTTTTATAATTATTTTAAAATTTAATAATTTATAAACTACATATTTATGATGTCATCGGTTCCACCACCGGTTTAACCAGTAAACAGTGAACTGATAACTTTTTCGATTCAATGACCGATTTGATTATGAAAACATTGATTTTTTTCCATTCAACTAAAAATAACATGTTTATATCAATTAATATAACTAAATTGAACATATTGATAACAAATTCACTTTAATTATATTGGTTAATATCAACATATTACTTTTAATTTAATAGAAAAAACTAAATATTTTAGTTTTCTTTATTCTACCAAAATACAAACACCACCTTAATCTTTCTATTTTACCATGAAAACAATAGGTTTTGAAAATACTTTTATGTCACACCAAATAAGGAAAATTTTTTCCTAGTTTTTTTGTATAAATCTAAATGAATGGTAAAGACAAAGATCATATCTAAAACTAAGTTCAATTTTGTGTACTTTTCTATTCAAATAAGAGTTTGTATAAAATGAAAAAGAAAAGCGATGAGAACAACACATTAGGATTAATAACTAGTAGATGCATATAATTAAATAAGAACACATTAAGATGACAACAATACATTAAGATTACATGGTACATAAACAAAACATGTCATCACAATTTAGAGTTTACTCATACCACATACAAATAGAAAATATGACATTACATAATCAACATTTCACATGGTGTTGGGTAATTGGAAATTTCTCAAAGATCTTGAAAATCTTCCCAAATATTTAGCCTAAAAAAAAAACACATAATAATAATATTAATAAAGAATAAAAAAAAAAAAGAAGAAAATTAATTTGCTTATTTAAGTATGAATTACTACCTGAATTGGGAATGCAAATTAAATATGCTTGCACAAAATTTTTATTTCTTAAATTTCTAAAATTTAGAAGATTTAATTTGTACTCGGTACAATTTTCTTAAATTAGCTTAGAGGAAAAACTATATTATTTGAAGCATCAAAAAATGTGTAAAGGAATCTTAGTGATAAAGAGTCTACGAGGAATATCTAAATGGTAAATTAATTTAAATGAATTTAACAAAACAAAGAGAATTTTCAATGAGAATCCTTGAGGTGTTTACAACTAAGAAAAAAATCATTAGAGTAAGGTGATGTTTGTTTTTTTACTTAATTCTAAATAGAATCTTCATGTTTAATAGTATTAAATATTATGTTGTTTGTTTTTGTAGTATTTTATTTCTATTAAATATTAAAAAGTAAAGAAAAACTAATATGTTATTTTTTTTTATTTAGAAAAAGCTACATATTTTGGCTTTTTCTATTTAATAAAAAGTTTATAATAAGTCATGAAAAAGTAGAAAAAACAAACAACCTAAATTCTAAAAACAAATTGCTTTCAACAAAAAGCCAAAAAAAAACAAACACCACCTAAAAGAATTTCTATAATTAAAATATTTCAAAGATTAATGTAAATCTTGCACAAAGAAATTTAATGCCTTTTTGTGAAAATCATAGAACGTCTACTATAGCAAAAATAAGTTTTTGGGAAAATCAAACCAACATCATCGTAACTAAGCAAATTTGACAATTAATTAGTTGTCTTCTGTATCCAGTACATGCATTTTATACTATAAAATAGTAATAACAATATGAAAAATAAAAAATAAAATAAACTAAGAAGAAAAGAAAATGAAAGTACCTGGGCATGCATGGAAGTGGATCTACCAGTCTTGAGGCTTGAAATATGGAGTGAGGTTGTGCTTAATGGTTTGGTCCTCCCACTCCAACTCGGCCCACCATTCTTGTTCTCCCTTGATTTCCTCTAAATTCTTACTAATTTTGATGTTGGAATCAAAAGGCAGTTTCCTTAAATTTGGACATCCGACCACTTTCATCACTCTTAAGGAAGGAAAGAGCAAGCTCCATTCGCATATACTCCTTAGCTTTGGTAGACTCCGCAAATTGACAAGAACAAGTCTTGAAAACAGACCCAAATCGGATTCAATTTCTGAAACTCCACACTCGCCAACTTGTATCACTTCTTCCAAAGAGGTACAGTCTAGAATGTTTAGCAACTTAAGATTTGAAGCATAAATAAGACATGTCAATTTCATCAAATTTGCACACGATGCTATTTTTACTTCAGAAAGATGGTACGAGTACTGATGCCTTGGGAATGTTGAGTGGACCACTTCCTTTTCCAAATTGACTGTCACATCTTCCAACTTCCAACAATGCATGACCACAAGCTTCTCCAGATAAGGAAATAACAGGTGGAGTAAGTTTATATCCGGACAGAATACTTGTAGGATTTTCAAGCACCTTTGTAACATATGAGAGTTCAATAATGTTTGGATGGAAGGAACATAATAGAGACTAATGAAAACTTCTCCCATGCATTTCAACCCATCTATCTCCTCTAATAAGGCTCTATAATCTCCCTGGATATGTTCCTGGGAATCCATAATACTAAACAACTGCAAGGATGAAAGACCTGATATGACTTGAGATGGAATTTCTCTAAGTTCTAACATTGGATTCAAAATCAAAACCCTTAATTTTTTTAAATTCCTAAGCTCCCTTGGTATCCTTCGTATCCCTGTATCAGACAAATTAAGATATTGTAGAGTAACTAATTTGCCAATGTCCATGGGCAATGCAACTAAATTATCAAGGCTTGCAAAGTCCAAAACTGTTATAAGAGGCATATATGTGAAGAACCCACTTGGAAATGATAATGGTCTCCTCGGATTGACAACTAGCAGCAAAGTCTGAAGATTAGGAAAAGATGGTGCTTCCATGAGTTCTTCAAAAGTAGCAGAGACAAAGGATATCCTTTGTGTGCCCTTCCACTTTTCAACTTCCTGAGAAGTAACCAATTCACCTCCATCTACAACCACAATTCTGTTTTGCTTCTTATTCCCATTTTGACAAGATAACCACAAAGCCATATCACGTATGACATCATGCATCTTCACAAATCTTGCTCGTTCCCCTAGATAATGATCAATATTGTCATTCACCTCCAATAGGCATGCATGATTTAAACTTGCAATAATTTCTTCTCCTCAATTTCTTGCTTCTTTTATGTCACCGTATTCATCTAGAAACCCCTCTCCAATCCATAGTTGTATAGGTCACTATAAGAAAAAACATTTAACCATGACGCTTTTTAAGTGTCAAGAAATACATTCAATGGCGCTTCCCCAAAGCGTCATCTACTAGCCTGTCATAATAAGTATTTGCCTACAATGACGCTTCTAGAAAGCACCATTGAAGAGAACTTTGACGCTTAAAAAAAGTGTCATCATTAGTTATATCAAACTACATTGACACTTTTATAGCCATTGTTGAGTAGAAGAAACCTTGACACTTTCTATAAGTGTCATTGTTCAGCAGTTTCAAATATCGAACTATAAGGACATTTCTAGAAAGCGCCATTGAAGAGAACCTTGACACTTAAAAAGTATCATTGTTAGTTGTTCACACTACATTGACACATTTATTAGTACCATTACTGGGTTGTATAAATGTTTTGGTGGTTACTCTCATTCCTTGACACTTAGTAAAAACATCAAGGAAGATAATCGTTTAAGTTTAAATTTAGTTTTAATTTAATAATTGTTGCACCTAATTTTTCACCTGCTATAGAAATAATGCATACACATAAGAAAAAAATTATGTACCAATGAAATTAGTTGTTGCACCTAATTTTTCACTTGGTAATACATTTCCAAATTACAGTATTTAATCACAAATAGAGAACTTGTATTTCATAAACAAGAAACACAAAAAAGCTAAAATATATTAAAATAACAAAAAAAAAAAGTCATAACTTTAATGTTTAGTCCCTTGACATAGTCCATTTTTTCTTTACATGCAACCTAATTGTGCTTTGGTCTTCAACATACTCCTTCATGGTAGCTTATCCAACTACAAGGTTAATTTCCCAAAAAGATGACCTACATGCACAAAAAACTAAAATCAATTACAATTTCAGAGAAAGATATATAAGTAAATACTTCTAGAAATAGAGAGAAAGAAATGACAATGAAAATATAATAGGAAAACAAATGTGTGTACCAATTAACATATGTGACCCTAAGAATAATTACAACAAAATTACTATCACTAGTTAAAACACAAAACAAGAGATTAATCAAATACGGGATAAGAGAACATCAACATCAATAATCCATTAAATCTTTAGTATAGCCCAAAAGAAAATAGAAAAACAAACCAAGTTTGAGACAAGAGAATATCAACATCAATAGTCCATTAAAATATTCAATTAGGCATCATCTAATAGTAATAGACCTCATCGAATGCGCAACATTGACAAAGGAAGGTTTGGGAATATGGTGTAACATGAAATAAATAAGGTTCACACCATGATACTTTATCAACTAAGTTTTTTGTTAAGTTAAAAGAATTAACATTTCCCACCATATGATATGCGTTGCAACATTGCATCCAAAATAGTGGCCAATTGTATCATACTTATCATTCATCTTATTTATCACTATCAAGGCTAGCAACAACTATATGAATTCCAGAACTTAATAATAAATAAATTGGCATGCATAAAAAAATGTAGAGAAGAATATCTACAACTTAATAGTAGATAAACATCTTCTAATGATGAATATTTTTTAATGAAAGCTCATATTTCATATTTCATAGATATTATGTTTTCCTACACTGTCCAATAAGATAATTCAAGCATCATTTTTAGAGAAAAGATCTTTATCACATGGTAGACAATTTAAAAGTTGTCAATGTGAAACTAGCATAGATAAAACCATTTTCACCTTTTGACAACTAAAATGTCTTTACTATGTTATAACAGAAACTTTTGTCTCACAATGATACTTGAATGGGAACTATAAGGTTGCATGCAAGCATAGTTGAATAAAATTAAAACACAGTTACTAATTAGAATATTACAACAAAACAACATAACTCTTATCCTCAATAAAATAGGATTAACAATATGACAATAGAACCTTTAGATGCATGTTTTTATGCCTTTTAACATGTCCAGCATCCAAAATCAAGTAGTAGTTCCAATCCCATGTAGGAATACATAATCACTATGTGTTAATTGCCAATATACTCAATTTCATTTTAAAGAAATTTCGATAGCGTTTCCCCATAGTTCTCCAAGTACATAAAATGAACAAGGTATAATATGTGACCTTGTTCAAATATGCACCCAGAGAACAAGAAGAAAGACTACCAAAATTTCTAAAAAGTGAATTAATCACAAGCAATTAACTTCATAGATATTATGTTTTCCTACACTGTCCAATCAGACAATTCAAGCATCATTGCCAAAAAAAAAAAAGATCTTTATCACATGCTAGACAATTTAAAAGTTGTCAACTTGAAAGTGGCTTAGATAAAACCTTTTTCACCTTTGACAACTTAAATGTCTTTAGTATGTAATAAGAGAAACTTTTATCTTACAATGATACTTGAATGGGAACTCTAAGGTTTTATGCATGCATGTTTGATTAAAATTAAAGCACAATTACTTATTGAATAATCTAATAATTATAAAACACCTAAAAATGTTCCATAATTCTTGGTATATTTTATGTTATCCATTGCCCATTAAACAAGATTATTTAAAGAAAGTATACGTATGATCCATGATTTCCAAATCAAGTGACACCAGGCTATGTCATAGCCTTGGGTCAAATTTTAGGCCTTGGAAGCTGGGGAATAACTTGTAGAATTTAGGGACTTAATAAAATTAAAACAAAATTTAAAATAACGCCTCCATTACATTCTTCTAACCACCCAAAGTAAAAATGACATTATAATTAAAATATGTTGGCTTGTATAAGGAAAAATAGTGCACCTTCCTCAATCTGTTTTTGTCTTAAGTCTTGCATCACACACCTCTCGTAGTCTAATGTAGGTCACTGTTCCTTAAAACATATATATGCAAAATAAATAATAAATAAATAAATAAATAAATAAAATCTATTAGTAAATAATTCATTTAATATTTATGATGTGTGGTTGTTAAAAAATATTTCTTATTTTAATATTTTGTGATTACAATTGCACTAAAATTGATGTAGCAGTAGCAAATGGATGGGTCAAATGGACTTTTGTTTTATGAAAATTATCTTTTCTTGGTAAGACTTTCAATGAATTGAAGTTGATAATTTTGGTTACTAAAGATTTTTATTTGTTTTTTGAATTCCAACTTATTTTAACAGTACAACAAGCATAATTAATAGCATAGTCAATATAATTAATAGTAAAGAACTTTTGAAACTCTTATTAAGGTAATAATGGGCAAATATATATATATATATATATATATAGATGATTGGTATCTATTTCTAAAATAAAGTCATCCTTAATTATTTTCTTGCTTAGAATCTATATTTGATCAAATAAAATATCCTTGGCTATTTGTTTCTTGCATATAATTTTAAAAATTATGGAACAAAATCAAATTCAAAGCACATATATTACACTAATTAAAATATTATCTTCTACAAAGGGATGACCATAAGGAAATAATTGCAATGAGATCTTCCATCCAAAAATAAAAAAATAAAAATCATGAATTTTCTTTACTATTATTTTTTTTCTTCCTTATAATGTATTCAATACGTAAAACCAATTTCTTTTTTTTTTTTTTGTTTATTTGTTTTTTGAAAATCATTCTCAATTTTTTTTTTTGCAAAGAATATAATAAAAGTTACTATAGGTATTAGACATGCTTTTATAAAAAGAAAATTTTGTATATTTAATTTGAAAAGCAATAAAAATAAATAAATAAAAGTACAACCAAATATAATCTTATCTAATTATTTTTATTTTAAAATTCTAAGGTTCTCTTTTACAAGGATTTGATCATTCATAAGGAAGCATAGTACTCAAGCATTTTACTTCCATTTATACTATAATTGATAAAAAAAATTAGATAATCTAGATAAAAGGACAAATGGGATGGGATTTCCCAAAGTTCCTATTCACTTGGGCCCACATTAAGGATGGGATAATAAACATATAGAAATGACTATTTTATTTTTAATTTATAGAGTTCTAAACCTCTTAGCTGGAATACATCTTACTATAACAAACCTCTCATCAAGAAAACTACCAATTCTACATATTTATTTAAATTAAAATATTCTAAGTTCATAACCAGATTTTTTTTTTTTTCTCTTTTCATGCCAAAGCCAACCCATAAAGAAAGGTACAATAGAAAATGAGAAAAGAAAGCCCACTAGCTCCCACGTGGTGGAAGCATTCATAATTTTGAGTGAATACACAACATTTGGTAAGAGATGAAGGACAATAAGGCATGGGCACATTTGGTAAGAGATTCCATACCATGCTTTGAGTGAATACACAACATAGACAACTTAGTGACATGGAAAAAGCACTGTAAAATTTTTAATTATTTAGACTCTTGTTGGACAGTGGTGTTAAGAAAAAACATGCTCTACAAAGGATATACTACCATCTGTTGCAGAATTAAGGTCAACCCTATGTGGACGCATTTTACTGCACGATAACTTATTTTGAAAAATTAATTTTAAAAAAGTTGAGTACTACTTATTTATTTTTATTTTAAAGGGAAAATAAAACAAGAAAGAAAAACCAAAAAGGACCATAGTTTTGGAAAAAGATATCTGAAAACCCAGTTAGGGGAGGTACTTATTGGAAGGTACCCAGAGGTAGCACCCTAAGCCCAAAGAGGTCTTACAAGAGAAGGGACAATTAAATGGTTGATATGGATACCTAAGTAGGCTAGGTGATTCAAAAACATAACATAAAACAAGATCAAACACAATTAAGAGAGTTAAAAACGACTGACGGTTACGCTAATAAAACATAAGAGATTAGTTGAGACACATACAAAATTTGTTTTATTAAGCAAAAGGCATATACAAGACATTCAAGAACACGCAAATATGGATATGGTCATCAAGACATACAAGCATAGAGTCTAAAAAATAGATGAGAAGAGACGACGGATAGCAAACTAGTACATGAAACAAGACATCTAACAATAAATATAGCAACAAGTATTTACAAGAAGAACAAAAACAACATACAAGTAAAAAGATTGAAATGAGTGTTATGAATGTGGCCCACAAAGCCTAATTAATGATGAGTTGATATAAAAGACTTGAATTAGGAGTTTGTTATGCTTTTGAAAAATCAAGAAAACCATGAAAAATAGTTGAAAATGGTGAAAATGCATGAAGGAAAATGGCAGCAAATAGTATGTTAAAAACTGGATTTTAGTGACTAGAAGGGCTCTAAAGATTGATTTTCAAAGCGAAATATAATTGAGAAAAAGATTCAAAGATTCAATTTAAAATAGTAATCTAATCAAAGAAGCAAAAGGAGGAGGTGTGTAGAAGGTAGGTATGATGGAGGGAGTTGGGAGGTTTGGCAGACCGCATTGCTGGTGATTGCAGGTGCTGTATCTCTCAAATCCCCTGTGCATCACAAGCACAACACGCCATGCCTTTCATCCTGAAATATAGTGACTTCTCCAAGAGCTTGGCATTAATATATGAACGAAATTTGGAGAAATTTAGTCTTTCTGACGCATTTCTGATAACTAGAGCACTGAAAGTTGGGAATCACACAATTGGTTTTAGCTTGGAGGGTGACCATCGGTCATGGTAAAAAAATGAAAAATTGTTTCTAAGCTTCTGTACATCATATTCATCTTGTTGCAGCCTGTTTCAAACTACCGTTGTTGCACCAAGGACTCTAACTGCAACATTTAACTCTCCAAAGAACGACTCCCCCCTGACAATGAACTCCCCTTTCTGACCAATGCCAACCACATAACAAAGATTGCACTCCCATACCTACCTCCCTTTGCTCACCAGATCACCCAAAGCCTCCCAACTTCTTCAAAACCACCACACTAGACCTTGACTGGCACTATGCCTTGGTTCATCACTAGATGTATCAGCATTTTATGCACCATCAACCCTTCCTAACACAGTTTTCCCAAGGAAAGTCTAGTGATTCTCTATAAACTCTTAGCATTGCAGACAGCGTGATAGCTGTAGAAGGGTCTCTTAGTCGTAAGTTACATCTCAATGCATCCATGTGTGGTATTGAAAGGTGGCAGCCTTCAAGTTCTGAATGTTGGGCTGTTAATTTGAAATGGTGTGTGTGTAGATGGATGCAGCCCATGAAGAAACCTGTGCATAGAGTCCTTTGGTGCTCACAACTTAAAAATGGGGTTCCTCTAGAAAGTGGACATGCATGTACGTGTATTCCCAGAAAATCAAAACTGTCGTGGACTTCTCATCCAAGACTCCGAGTGGCGTGTTTCTGTTGTACGTGGTCCCCAGGGAGTCAGGCTCCCTCAACCGCCTTGGATTCAAGTGTCCACAAAGTGGCAACATGAGATGTTTGTTTCTCTCAAAGTGAGTTCAGATTTTGTTTCTATATTGATGATCGACTGTTTCTCAGAAAACCTCACTGGATCCTCTCCTCCATATTCAGGACGGAGCAATGAACCTCAAAGACTCCTTGGGATCAAATTTAAGAGACTGAACGTGAATACCAGAAATTGGATAAGCTATGACATTGTGTTTAAGTCTTTGAAAGTGACTTTGAAAAGACTTCAAGGCAGAATTATGAACTGCAATGTAATGTCATGACAACCTTGAAGTCTCATCAGAAAAAGTTCAAATTCTTCCATTGAGGCCTCAAACAACAACTTCGATTCACAAAGAGGGTACCTCATCACTAGAGTTTCCATTACACTTTGAGAAATTCTGGTCTGTATTAACTTTGAAATTTTCTGGTCCATGTTCAGTTGAATGAATATATCCCCAAGGAGGTATTCCATGACTGCCACAATGAGAAACACCAAAGAGTATATGTGCATTAATCCGTATGAAATGTACAAATGACCTAAATGTTGTTTCAGAAGAGGAGGCATCAACACTTAATTCTTTCTCTTCCAGTTCTTCCTAAGTCTATGTAGACTTCCTCAGATACTATATTTAATTCACAAACCTCAGACATCAATTGATACTGATCCAGAATTCCATGACACCTTTCAAACCTTTTGAAATGCCCTTCACCTGTTAGATTCAAATAGCTCATTCGACAAACTTGGCTGCCACACAAACAAACAGATACCTCATACTCTTTCTTACTCTCTGTGACTGAGTTATAATCAAAGATGATCTCCTCACCACATTGAATTTGACGACGGTGTAGCTTCCAACTGGTACTGACCTTCACAGCAGTAACTTTGGCTTCACGGTTAGGTCTGCATAAATGACAAATTGGCGCATAGTTAGCCTTGTGTATTGCATCAACAACAACTAAATTCCACGGATTCGCCTTGATCCAATTTTAGGTTCAATAAAAGTTACTTTATTCCATGGTTGAATTTTAACAGCAGCATCAGGAACATCTGTAAAAGGTAATTGGAACCCAAATTTTATTAATTTTCCTAAAACACTACTATGCTTCTGAATTGAATCTTGATCAACTAAAGATTGGAGCTCTGAAAATGATGAGGCCATTGCTCATGTCCAGCACCGTCAAGATAATACCAGTCACTAAAATCACCAAAGGCAAAGGCATAACCTTGTCAGAGAATGTCTCAACCTAGAACCAAAGCTTCTTTTGACGTGATTTCTGGGTATCTGAAAACTATCTATTCTTTGATCAGGCTGTCCTCCAAACGAGTTGATGCCAGGATAAGCCTTGCCCCAACCCCACTGTCATGCTCAAACGACGCCTGCAAAACTTCCCCAGAGTCTCCAGCTCCCTGCCAGGAATGAAGGCAAAACTCTTTAATAAAGCTCTAACCCTTTCATCAATCTGGAGACCCTCTAATGGCTCGGATGCAATGGAATTGTCATTGTTGCAAGACATCGATTGCAGCAAAAGTGGCAGGTGTTTCCTCTTTTGTTGCTGGATTTGCATGCATTCTGAACCTTGAGGAGGTTCCTTTAAGTGCGGTCAGAGCCTTCTATTATTTCGAGAACATGAGATACTGGAAAATAAGAAGCAAGCACCAAGCTTTACAAGTTCAGGGACCATTCCAGCGGATCTGCAGGATTTGAAGAAAATCACCAAAAGCATAAATATAATGAACAAAACTGGTCATTTCAACTCTGTAGTAGGTCCAAGCCTGTGGTTTTGATCTTCTGTTGCTCCATCCCCAATCATATTGTCTTCAGTTTCAAACTCATTCTTTAATTGCAGATTTTACTTTCCTTGCGGACTTAGAGCTCATTGGTTGCAAACCAACAATATGAAATAAGACTTGAAAGCTGACAGTCACAAGAACCTGTTTTCCCCTTTCCCAAAACAATCTCCTTCCGTTTAAAACTGCGCTCCTCATTTTCGAAGGCCATATCTGCGTGCCCAAATGCTTGGAATACATAATTCTGGCCAGAATATCTCTACTGACAGCTGTAGAATCTGAACCAAGCCATTTCGAAAACCGGATATCTCTTGGTCACCGATTAAACCATGTCTCTTTCTACCTCGGATCAAGACCTTCTCCTTATACGGAATAGAGAGTCCTCATTATAAGATCACAGTAACTATATATTCTCCAGCAGGGTCATTACCAAAATTGTAGAAGCACATCCTGATTCACTATCTGAAGAAGTGCCTGGGTCCAAATCACTTGATGAAGAGCCCAAATCACCGTTGGAGGTACTTGAACTACTGCATCTATTTACTCTTGAGTCTGGGACTTAGAGAGCCATCTCATTCCAGGAATAATTGTCCAATAAACATGACATCCTCAACGAATTTTGTATCAATATTCTCCTTAAGGCATTCATTCCCTGATCCGTTTGGCGACGTCATTCTCCCTAGATTCTTCAATAATATATATTACTACAGAATCTGACTTGGCTAAATGCTTCAGAACTTTAACAGATTCGGAAGGGTCAAATGCAACCTTAGATTGCACTGTAGCATGAGTAATAGGAGAGACAAAGAACTTTATCTTTTGACTGGATGACAACAACTTCCTTCTCATTAATAATTGTGACAGTATTCTGAATCTTACGCAAGATAATTCCTAAACCCTCCATTCTGGAATACAATGCCTGCTTCATAATACTTTTCTGATCAAGCAACTCCTTCAATAGGCTTTCAAATCTTTAGAGCATTTGGATGAGCGTCGTCTAACATAGTGGCTTTGGCTTCGAAGATTTCGGCTCCAAAATTTACTGTGTTCAATGCTCCCATGTATTCTACAGAATCATCAATAGAAAGTGCGGCTTCATCAAAGCTGCTGAGTCCAAATTTTGTAGAATATGAAGAGAACGTATTCCTGTGAGCATCAGACTCTGAATTGTATGAAAACTGGATTGGACCTTTCTTTAATTGTGCAGACGATGTGACTAAAGTATCCTCCCCGCTCCATTGAAATCCTTTGTCAGATGAAGCTTTTGAGAGATGTCCTTCAAAAATAATTTGACGATTGAATCTGGGTACTGGTCTAATTGCTGCTGCTTTGGAATTCTGGTTGTCATCTCCATGGGCTGAATACAGAGACTTGTCTGAAGAATTAATAAAACCACACTGCAGATGACTATAATGGTAGCAAATCAAACAGGAGGAGAACTTTTGACAAGAGGTCTTGATGGGATTCAGTCTTAGTGATGGAATTATTCTCCAGTGTGAACCTGAAGATCCCTACTTCCATGTCATGTCCAAGTTTGTCCTGATATCTTCCAGAATGAGACTAAATTCTTCTGCAAACAGTGTTTCAAAGGGATTATTCCCAGACTGTCCTTATGTGATTCAAGTCCTATGTCTGAAGGTCTGACCCTTTCACTAATTAGTCTCATGACAGACTTTTGATTAGAGATAACTGCTCTGATATCAGTACTTTGACGAGAAGAAGTGACTGCAGAATCTGGATCTGTTCGTTGACCTTGCCTCATATGAGAACTAGCGGACGTTCCCATATCTCGTGCTAGGCGTTGAAGGATGCGAACCAAGATGTAGAGATCAATAAGGTTCTTTTGCACTTCAGTCAATGTTTCTCAAACTTTGATCTCTCATGTCTAGATAATGAAGGAACTTTCATCATCAATTTTCCACTGGTAGTGTTGCAATTAAGGTCTCGTTCTTGCCTAACTCTGCTGACAATTTCTCATTTTCAGAAACATGCATTTCTATCATAGAATTGCGATCCCAAGAAGCTTGATTTAAACCATGGCTGATCTAGCGAGCATATTTTCTTGTTAAAAGCATGGCAGTAGTTATTTACCCCGGAAGAGGATTGTCTTTTGCGTTCCGAACATTCCATTAACTGCTTGGTGCTGATATACGATCATATCTAGGAACATTCAGTTGACAATTTTAGACATCAAATATCTGCAGTTTTCTTACTTTCAAAGATGAGTACAGTGGCTTTTATTGGGTTGTCATATTACGTTAGTCTTCCATATTCTTTGTATACCAAAATGAAAAACACCAATTTCAAAAATAGCCAAGACATATAAGCCTGACTTATCTGTATCCCCCATTGTCAATGCACCTATTAACTAGGAAGTCAACAGGGTGCTCCATTCAAGAAATAGCCAAGAATACAACTGGCTGACTATTTTTCACTACCACCAATTCTCCAAACTGCAATGTATCTGTCACCAATAGCGAATGACAAGATGTACTCCCCATCATCAATAAGGATCATACAATAGACAACTTCAAGGGACGTCTTTGAGAAGGGGATCTCGCGAGAACACAAAATCTTTTGGGGATACCCAACTATCTCCCAATGCAACTCCTCCAAGTTTAAGCTTCAAGTTTCCTGCTTTTGTGGCTTCCAGAGCTGCCAATCCAAGAGTGACAACAAATTTTCCTCTGTAAGACTCTGCTTCTGTGTACAGAGGACTCTGCTGGAGGCTCTCATTCCTTGTTGAAAATCTCCTTCAACAATATAGTCAAATCAGTCTTCACCAATAGCTTTGTATCTTCCACGAAGCTGTATTTTGTTCCAACCAGGTTATCCACAAACAACAGATCTGCTATTCTCTTCATTCCCGCACTTAATACATATCATTGTTGCACATTGAGTTGGACCTCATAAGCCGAAACAAGCATCCGGAAAACAAACTTAACATCACCACAAAATCCCTTTCTTTCCCATACATGTTCATCATTGCAGACTGGAAAACCACATTCCTTCTCATTGGCATTTCTTCAAACAATCCCCACGCTCCTCAACCTTTCTTCAGTGTAGACACTCTAAAATGATCAAATTCCGAGAAAACTTGTCTCTAATCACCATATCAACCCACAAACTTACATCACTGTGACCAAGTTCAGCAGGCGTATAAGTGGCTGACAAGCCACTTGAACATGGCAATTTGGAAGAATCTCCTCATTTTCATTAAAGCAGGAATGCAGGGCAATGAAGGGAACTCACGGATATGCTACTTTAGGACAGCCTTGTTCTCAAACATGAGTCCTTCTAGAATCTCCACTATTTTATTCAAATGAATGGAGAGATTTTCTTTCTCACTCTTCAAGAGGGGGGTTAAGAGCAACAAAAGCTTGAGAAATTACATGTTTAGTGCTGGATGACGATACTTTAGCCAACTGCTCAATGAAGAAATGCAAAACAGAGAACATTCAGACTGGAGTGATTCTTCTTCAATCGCATGCATGGGAAAGGCTTACTCTTTGTGTTGAAACCCTCCACAGATCCAAGGAAAACGAAAATCAAGATTAGACAACCATGAAGATTCCAATATACAGATATTCGGCAAAGAGGAAAAAATATTGCTCCTTTAGAGATAACATTTTATATCTCAGCGCATTTATGAATGACGCTGTGATCATTGGTGCCCTCTTCTCCCCCAATCAGATACTCAGCGGTGCCATTCTTGCTGGAATTTGAGGACAAGTTACACTTTGGAGAAAGCTTGACGCCAAAGATCACAATCCACCGAACCTCAAAAGAAAATACCCCAAATGAAGGTGGTCCGACAAATTCTGGAGCCGGAAAACCAAAATTACTAGAACACGGGAGAGAATAAAGGGTCATCTTTGCTCTGGTTCTCCCACTCTACCCACCACGATATTAATAAAATCAATTCAGTTGTTATAAGGACATTCTGAACTGATTTCTGTTGATGAAACAGAGGCTTTCTATCTTTACCCAAAATTTCGACTCATATGAAACACAGACGGACCAGGAAACTAAGAGGAATGACTAAAACATGTATAGTGGAAAACCAAGAAGACGGGAGAGAACAAACAGGCATAATAATAAAAGAAACAAAAAAGCACACATGATTTTCAATGGGCCAGGCTAGTGGGAGGATCACAAACAGGTTTGAGGCGAACACATCAGCAACCAATATCGACTAAAATTTGTGGCCCTTTGCGTACACAAAACAGTACATTAAATATTCAGAAACGAAATACATGAAGAAAAACATAGGTAATAAGTTTCAAGAACACGAGAAACATACCGAACGGCCTTGGTTGCAATTACTTTTCCTGCGTGCCAAAACGAATGTTGCTTATCCCTTTGACAAAGCTAAATGTTCTTTTAAAAGCAACTTCCAATTGAAAAAACCTTCAAGGAGAGTCCACCTTTCTTAAACCAATGGAAGTTTTTAAAAGCATGAAATTTTTAAAGTAAATAATTAAACGAATAACTAAATAAGTAAACAAATTTAAAAACAGTTAAACAATTAATAAATAAATAAGTTAAGGAAAATATTATAAAGAGAAAGATAACAAATAAATAAAAGAAACGAGTGATCGATAATCATAAAATCAAAACTAAAAATAAATATGAACAAGTAAACAAAAAAAAAATCGAGCTGAGCCATGCAAAGTCATATAAATCACCTAAAAAGTCTTAATAGGCAGGCAAACGGAAGGTGAGACTAAGTGGGTCTAAGGTGGTGCCTAAGGCTAGGTGCTAAATGAGCTACCTTAAAAGCTATCCTAAAAATGAACAAAAGCTAAGTCTAAAATAGGGTGAAGGGTCACAATAAGGGTGATAACACCAAAACCAAGGTGGTTCAAAAAAGGTAAGTAGAGAGTAGAATGAGCTACCAAGGAACTATCGTGAAGCACTGAAAACGAATTTAAAGACATGTGCTAAAGGGACAAAATTGAGGGTCTACACTATGATACATTAAAAGGTGCTTCTTAAGTTAAGACCACATTTACAATGACTTCTTGAATATCAGAAACATATCGTATTGTACATTTGTTTCCTCTATGTTAATGACAACTCAATGCACATTTTGAGGAACCCTTTTGGCCATTAAACTATACATTTGAGTCCTATTTAAAAATAAATAAAAATATATAAAATAAAAAATTGTTTAAAACGGTTCATTTTCCTTCTAGCTTCATCTTTTATTTTATTTTTTAAATTTGTTTGAAACTACATTTTAAAATTATGGGTTTAGTACAAATTTAGAAATCTTATTTCAAAATGGCGATTTTAGTACAAAAATCTGGTAAGATATTTTTATTTTTGCAAACCCTTTGTAGAAAATTCATTTCCCACAAATTAACAACATTAATTCTGCATGTATGAGAAGAGAATCTAGCTGCCACTTTCCAAAAACAAAGTTCTAGCCACCACTTCCCAAAAAATAGAGCAACATGCATCATTTCATTCCAGGTACATTGAAACCAAAATTTACAAAAAGAAAAAAAAAAACTATAATGCAAAATCTGGATATGAATAGGTATAGGTTAGAGCTTACATTAGGTGTCAATGCCAAAAATTGCAGTTGAAAGCCAAACAACATAAAGGAATGGGTTTCTAAAAACAATACAAACACAAACAAATTGTTATATTTATTAGATTAAATATTTAGCCATGACAAATACCCCATCAAAAATCATAAACACCAAAAAAAAAAAAAAACCCTAAACTATAAAATTGAAAATATTTTGAGAAAAAAAAAGATTTACCAATCAGCTAATGGTGGCCAAACACGGATCTGCCGATAGTAGTATATTTCTCATCCGCAATCAGTTAAACAATAACAGAGGCCTCATAAATTTTAAGGTTAGAGTTTTGGAGAGGGTTAGGGTTTCAGAGAGGGTCATCCATGGGGATATTAGGGTTTGAGTGTGGGTGTCGGGCAGTGAGCTTGTTGGGTGTGATTGTGGGCTAGAGTGTTAGTCTTTTTAATTAGGAAATAAGGAGTTTTTATATAAAAAGCTGAAAATGACACTTTGAAAGACCGCCAACATTTAAGTTGTCCAACAATGATGCTTGAAAAAGTGCCATTATTTAAAATCCAGCATACAATAACGTTTTTAAAAGAGTCATTATTTAAAAATGCCATTGCTTCTCCTTATAAAGCGCCAAGGATATACAAGTGTCAATGCTTACTAATTTTAGTGACAAATAATGACATTTTTTATAAGCGCCAAGAAATAGAGCTCCATTAATTTAGTTTTTTTGTAGTAGTGAGTCTATCATAGTCGATTTCATAATCCTCCGGAAATATAGAGCAATACAGGAAACATGATTGCACAATTTCATCATGTAGACTATCATAATTGAATGCTAAACGCGAAAAACAAATGATTCTCCATACCTGGAAATTTTGCTGGATAATTCTTCAACATTTATATTTTTTTTCTCCCATTCCTTAGGTGTTTTTACTCCTGCCATTGCTCGTCCTAAGGTGATGAGGGCAAGTGGGAGGTCGTCACACTCTTTGGGAACAATCTCCACCAGCTTTGGTATATGTGGGTGGGAATTTATAGTGTCTTCGCCTGCATATGTCTGAAACAGAGCAAATGCTTCCGCCCATTCTAAGCACTTGACTTCAATCCTCTTCTTAGCTCCCATATATCGACACACAGTTGAAAAACGGGTAATAAATACCACCTTGGACTTACTTCCATCATTTACAGGAGGAATCCCCACTACAAAGAGATTAAGAGGCTCCCATATATAATCCAATAAGAGGACAAATTTCTTCATCTTCAAGACATTGAATATTGCTTCTTGCCTTTCATCCCCACTCCTACTTTTCCATTGGAAACTAAAAATCTCCAATTTATTGAAAAAAAACTTGCTGGACCTTTTCCACATTAGCTGGTCAAGGCATCCACATTCCTAGTAGTCCTCATAGGTGCTTTGTGAAACCAAGGTTTGGTTAATCTTGGTTTTGATGATAACAAAACAAGGTTTATAACTAATGATTATATTTC
The DNA here is from genome assembly GCA_037355405.1 of Vitis amurensis. Lineage (NCBI taxonomy): Eukaryota > Viridiplantae > Streptophyta > Magnoliopsida > Vitales > Vitaceae > Vitis > Vitis amurensis. Next base: position 25,044,271 of record CM074694.1, read on the forward strand.
AATTGTGAGTAGGCAAGACGATTTTCAAAGTGGCAATCACAAAGACAAATCAAGCCAAAGAGAAATCATGAAGAAAAAGAAGATCTCAAAGAGAAGTGTTTTTCTAGACCCAAGCTTCATTAAGATCTCTTTGTAAGGTTGTTGGTGTACTAGGATTTTCATGCATTACATTCTTTACTTATGTACCAAAATCACCCAAGAGTTACTTTGTTTTAAATATTTTAAAATTAGATGATTTCATGTTTTCAACTAAAACCTTGTGTCAAATGTTTTTCAAACGTGTTTAAAAAGGTTTTAAGTTGAAAAAGTTGGTTTTCGGGGCCAAAACGTTGAACCGGTCAAGGTACTAGGCTAACCGGCTCAACCGACTAGGGTATTGGTTGACTGGTTATCCTTACCCGATCGAGGAGTGCTAAAAATACTCTATCTCTTCTAGTAGCCTTCCCTTCCTAGTCGAGGTATCCTCCTTTCTTATCGACCTCCAGTTAAGGTCTGGTTGAAGCAACGATAACATGCCAAAGCATTAAATGCTCAAACGGCTAGTGAATCGGTTGACCCCAAGCTCGACCGGTCGAACCCCCAACGGCTAGTTTGGTCGTTTTCTTCTATAAAAAGGCTCCAATCTTCATTGTTTTCATGAACTTAGCCTTCCCAAACATTTCTTGAATATATTTGAGCCTTGGAAGAGTGTTTTTTTAGTGCACTATTGTTTTAAAACTTGCATATCTTTAGTGCACATTTCAATCCTAGTTTTCTTGTATCATTTGAACTTAAAGTTTTTGTACTAGGATTTTGTGAGATCATTTATTTGTAAATCTTTGAGAGGAAGTTTCTCAAGTGTGGGGTATCACTTGAGTGGTTGTTTAAGAGTGGGGTATCTCTTGAGAAGTGTAAAGGGTGCTTAGAGCCAAAAGTCCAAGAGGGTGGATTGGAACCATAATCCAATTTTATTGCTTGAAGGCTTGGTTTGGAAGCCTTGAATTAGTGGAACCTCAAGCTTGGGATTGAAACTAGAGGAGAGTGGATGTAGGTCGAGTTGCGCTAGAACCACTATAAAATCTTGTGTTTGCATTATCTCTTTCCTACTCTTTATATTTATATGCAATTGTCTTTATATTGTTTATTATATACTTGCATATAATTGTCTCTTACATTCACATAGTTTAAATTTGCAAAAAGAGACCATCACCTTGTTCACCCCCCTCTAGGGTGATTACCATAGGTTGGATTAGCCTAATTTTTCTAACAGGTGCATATTCTCTTGATTCTTGACTACCATGGGAAGAAGCGGTGCATCTAGGCAATATGATAACCTATTCATCATAAAAGGCAAAAGGATTAGACTGACAATAATACAAGAGGTTAGAATTAGGATAGCTAGTTTATTGAAAGAAACTAAAACTTTGTAAAGAAGTGGAGATGATTTGTTACACATTTTCTTACTTAATCTCAACTAAGCAAATAAGTCTATAGGATTATATCCTATAGCTTCGATAACATTCTTTGACACCTAAACTTGAAAGCAATGGGCATCACTATCATTTCACATGTCAAACTCGAGAGCCCAAGACATGAATGACCTTGACTAACAAATCCAATATGTAACTAGTTGATATCTACTTCAAATTTATTCAAAACAATAATCCTAGCATAAAATAAAGGTTATAAATTTCTAAATCCAAAACTATTTAAAATTTCTCAATAATAAATTCAAAAATTATCTCCAACACTTAAATAAAAATTCTAAAAATAAAAAATTGATTCGATGTTGAGTTAAGAATCATAAATAATCAACTCTAAATATGTTTCTAATAGAAACACCCTTCTTATCTTAATCTCTCCTCACCGATGTCACTTGTGCTTGAAAAATGGAATATTAGAGAAAGGTGAGCTCGACAACTTAGTGAGAAAAAAATAACTTAATAAGAAATATCAAGTATAGTACTTGTAGGGAAATCTCATATTACTTCATTCCCAATACCAAGACTAGTTAGGGTGTATACAATACTTCCTAGGCCTCTATATTCTTGTAATGAAAGCAATAGATATATGAAAAGCTTCTTAGGATCGAAATTTGAGTGTTTTACCTCATATCAGGATGTTCCTAGATCTAATCTTGTTGGCGAAGAGATGTTAAAAAAACACAATGTAGATGATGTAGATTTCTACCCATTAATTTTCCACTACAATGACTCTTTCCTTGAATCTCAACACTAGAGGGGTGGAATCCTCTCTAGGTTGGTGGCCAGAGATCTCCCTCTTTAGAATGATTAGGAAGATGGTATTTATAGACTTTTAATGGGGCTTAAGTGACTTGAACCTATCCTAGGCTTGGTTAGTTAAACTAGCCTACTTGGGTCCAAATTGATTAATTAATTTAATTGACTTCTAATTAATCAATTAGCTAAGTCCAAAGAGAACATTGACAAGTTCATTTGTAACCTTCCATATTTACCAAAATGCCTTTATACAAACTAGTGAATAAAGAATTTAATTAAACCTTAGAAACTGTGTCATCAAGGAATATGAGCTCAAGGACCATTAGGACCTATAGATAAATACTTTTTAAGCTAATTTTGAAGTTAAATCAATATCCTACTACAGAGAGTCCACTAACTTCAATATCCTATGTATATTACAATGAGACAAAAGTGCTTGGGTTTTTTTTTTTTTCCCAATTTCCATTATATGCAGGCTATCCATGAATTGGTGTTTACCCAAAATATCAAAGTGTTTTCAGCATATGACAAGAAAACTCACCCAAACTTTGTCACAAAATTTACTCCTTGATAATAATTGAACTATCCTAAAGTGCACCTAAACTAAAGTGAACTAAATATGCATCTAAATGAACTACCCTAAAGTGCATCTAAACTAAAGTGAACTAAATATGCATCTAAATTAACTATCTTAAAGTGCACGTAAACTAAAGTGAATTAAAAAAATCCTAAAATGCAACTAAGTGAAATAAACTAAAGTACAACTCAGTGAGTTGAAATGAGTTGAACTTGAGCTAAAGTGTAGTTAAGTGAGCTGATATGAGTTAAAGTATGACTAAGTGAACTGATATGAGTTGAACGTGAGTTAAAGTGTGACTAAGTGAGCTGATATTGAGTTAAAGTGTAGATAAGTGAGCTGATATGAATTGAATTTGAGTTGAAGTGTGACTAAGTGAGTTGAACCTGAGCTAAAGTGTAGCTAAGTAAGCTAATATGGCTAAACTTGAGCTAAAGTGTGACTAAGTGAGCTAAACCTAAGCTAAAGTGTAGTTAAGTGAGTTAGACCTAAAAAAAACCTTTAAATGACCAAACTCTAAAAATGCATTAAAGTGATCTAAGCTAAGGAGTGACGATGGTCACAATTGGGATCCATAAAAATCCCTTAACAATGAATCTTCAAAGATGGTTAAAAAATAGTACCAAATGAGTGACAATAGACCACTAATGGGGACTCAATGAATGACTTAGAAAAAATGGACCCTAAGTGTATAATGAAGAAACATGGATGGGAGAAGATAGTCAAAAAATAACATGTGCTAAGAGGACAAAATGGAGGGTCTATAATTGTATATGACTTTGTTGTATTAGAAGTTGCATGGAAGATCCAAGTCATGAGTTCTTTACAAGTAGATGATTAGTTCATAATCAGTTCATGGACTTAGGTAATCCATTTGAGGTTATAGTAGCTCCTAATTGAAGAGATGATTGATTATGGTCATTGAGATGGGTTTCCCATGGTAGTGCACTATTGTGTACAAGTCGCATATTGGATGGGACTTATGGTAGGTTAGGATATAAGGTTATTAGATAGTCATGACTTCACCAAGCTACTATACTGTATGATCTCTCAACCTTGAGAAAATGCTGAACTTGTGTCAAAGTTTAGAATGGCTTTGTACGTATGAGATCCTAAGGTAATCATATATTCCCTATGGATTATGTCACTATTTATGGAGGCTAGTAGCAACAAGTATTCTCAGCACCATGATATCTCATGGAATTTGAAATAGTGTGTTCCCTTAGGTGATTCTAAGGAAGTGTGTTTAGGTAAACTATGGTCATAATATTTCCTTAAGTAAAACTTGATATAAGCTTTTTGTGAGTTAGGATATGTCACTCGATCAAACAGTTCATGGGAAACATGTGTACAATGGATAATAGAAATCACCTTGTTAGATTACATACATCAGTTCATAGAGAACATGCATAAAGTGGATTATAGCTCACAAACCTAAGTTCTACCTTGTTGTAATTGACATAAGGTACTAAAATCATTTGACTATCTATTATATGATGTTGATTTAACTTTAGAATTAGATTTAGAGGGAGTTATTATTGTCCTATGAGTCCTAGGGGTCCCCATTTGAGCCCATATTCCTTGATGACACGGTTTATGAAGATTATATTATTTTTTGGTTCACTTATGTAAATAAGGACATTTTGGTAAAAACGTAAGATTGCACAATAATTAGTTAATGGCCTTTCTAGGCTGGGTTAATTGATTAATTAAAATCCTATTGAGTTAATTAATCAATTAGAATCCATTTCGAGTTGGATTAAGTGACCCAAACCTAAGGTGGCTCAAGTCATTTAAGTCCATGAGAAGCCCATAAATAACCCCTTTGGGCTTAGGACTCCACAATGTATTGCCTTCTTTAGTCTCTCATTTGTTCATAAAGAGAGAACCCTAACCTCCATCCTCTAAAGATTTACACTATCTTAGTGCCAAGACTCAAGGATGAGTCATCAATGGAAGATTAATGGGTACACAAGATCTCTAACAACTATTACATATCTAACAACCTTATATGAAAAAGCAATGATAGGTCACAAAATGTTATATTTTAAAAAAATCCCATTATTTTGTATCTTATAAATTATCTTATTATTTTATACTTATATGTCATTTTATTATACCTTAGTTTTATTTTTTATTACATTTTGTATATAAATTTTAACCCTATTTAAATTTTTCTATATACTTAAACCATCCGGATAGCATGTTCCTTATTCATATGATTTTCCTTTATTCAACGATTGCTATAAAGCTTTTAAACATGTCAAGAGATTAATGTACTGAACACATAATGCATACAACTTTTCTAACTTTCTATCTTTGCTTCCAACACAAATATGAATTCATTTTGGATTTTTTGAGTTGTGGATTTAAAACTTATTACAACATATAAATCTCTATTCTCAAGTGTATGGGAATCTCAATTTGATTGAAGTATTTGATATATTAAATCTCTATGCCTAAGAGTATGGGAATTTCAATTTTCTCAAAAGCATGCAATCTATTTATATATATATATATATTCATATTTTACTATTATTAAAATAATATTATGCACTTAATTGATGCCTTTTTTTTACCAAACTTGGATTCATTTAATTTTCTTGGACATGTGAAGCTTTACATCAACTCACATTCAATTCTCTCTTATGCAATTATCGAAGACAACAAATGGTGTCTTCCAAAAAGATGTCAATAATTTTTATTTTATTTTGTTTTATTTTTTGTGTACAACAACCAAAAAATCAATTTAATGCATGACAGACAGTTGAAATCAATTGATGATAATAAGCAATGTTTTAAAAACCAGACCGATTGACCGGTCCAACCACCGACTGGATCGATCGGTCCGACTGCCGACCGATCAAGGTTCCGGTCCGGTTTAGTCAATTGAACCGGGGTCGGACTGTTTGAACCGATAGACCAATCGGTGAATCAGACAAATCGGTTAGTTCAATTGAATTAAATTTTAATTTTTTAAACAACATCAAAATGACCTGTTTGGAGGTATAAGCTAAAGCCAACCAAACCCCTAAGAATTGCTAGCCACGCGCCAAACGTGCCGTGGCCGCGACACGACACCGGTGACACCAAAACGCAGAAACCGCCAACTTTATTTATGATGTTGTTATTGGGACATATAATGAGGTAAATAACGAAACAAAAAAGTAGGTTAATTATTGATAGATATGATGGATACAAGGGAACATGATGAAGCCATGTTCTTTGGAGGATGATAGATAGAATTATTAATTTAAATTTTAATAATATATAAAATAATAAAATATATATTATGGATTGGACAAACAATGAACGTGAAGAACTTGGTTAATAACGGGTTTAAAAACATGATAATAAGAGTAAGAAATGTAAAAATGAACGCTCTAATGATGAAAATTGGTATGTGATTGTTTGTGAAAGTTAGGCAAAATCCATTGTTGAATTAGGGATATGTTTGGTTGGGAGAGTAAAAAAAAAAAATATTTAACAAAATAATTTTTTATATTTGATTTATATAAAAACAAAAAAATTAAATATAATTAAAATTATTAAAAAATTTGTATTTCTTAAAATTATTCAATCTTAAATGAAAAAAGTTTGAAAGAGTATATAAAAATAGTTTATTGACTTCAAAGCAATTTTTATCATTTTATTTATTTTTTATGATTTTTAAACTTTTGAGAAAAATATAGAAAGGTTTTTATTAATAAGTTTATTTATTATTCAATTTTATTAAATAAGGACAAATTGGTTTTAAAAAACTTATAATATTTATGATTTAGAAAGCTTTAAAATATTAAAAATTTATTATAAAAATTTGAGTTTATTTTTATAAATTAACATTTATTAATGATATAATTAGATTTTAAAGAGTTTTGATATTTAAAAATGGTGTGAAATAGAAATAAAACATAAGTAAGTTAATTTACTTATTATCTATAATTAAATGCTTTTTCATGAAGTTGTAAAATTTGCTTGTAGGTCATTTATTCATGTTGAGTACTCCTAAATTTACTAAATTCAAGGTTTATTTGTCATATAAGCGTTTTAGAGTTTTTTTTTTTTATATATATAATTAGAAAGTAACTATATCAAATTGAAATTATTAATTTAAATAAATATAAAATCATGATAATTTACTTACTAATCACAAGGATTCTGAAATTGTTAGTCTACTAAATTTAAAAATGAAAAAAAAAGTATGAAACTTCAAAAGATTTTTGGGAGTGGCTGACCAACTCAATCAACATAAAAGGAAAAACTACTGAAATTATAATTAGATTGAAAAATAAAATTATAATCTTATATTGGATTCTTAGAAAATTCGAAGTAAGGAAAATAAGGAGGAAACATAAAAGGAAAAAAAAAGTAAAATATAAAAAATAAAAAATTGATTTCAAAATAATAAAGTATTTTTATATGTTTTTTCAAATTTATTTTACTTATTTTTTCTTATTTATATAAGGATCAAATAAATTAAAAATATATAAATTTTTATTTCATAATTTTTTTATGATAAATCAAATATAAAAAAAATATTTTTCATCAATAATCTCCTTTTCTTGATAGTTCCTTTACCAAATATAGCATAAGAGATTATGTACAAAACTCAAAAAATTAATTTAATGCATAATAGACAATATAAAACAATTAATAAGAGTGTGAAATATGTAAAGTTATCAATTTTCTTACTGAATCCATTGAATAATGTAGTCTTAAGCCTCCACCACCCCTGTCTTTTTCTTCTTTTCCTGTGCGATGGTTGATGTCTTTGAACATAGACCCATTTTCTTTGATCCTTTTTAAAGTTTTTCTTCTATTCACATTCATACTTGTCTCCATCTACAATTATTTTTCATATTATTATCAATGAACGAATGAAAACTCAAAAAAGAAAATTAAAGATTTTTAAAAAAAACTTTATAAAATTATGCATAATTATGTTTTAAATAATATTCAAAGATAAAATAAAATAAAATAAAATATAAAATTAGGTAGTTATTTAAATTGAAATATAAAAGAAGTAAAAATTCTTAATAAATGAATCTTTGAAAAAAAATATAATAGTTATGTAAATAAAAAAATTGTCTATGTTAAGGATGAGAAATTATTATTATTTTTTTTTATAATTTTTAATCTTATTATTTAATTCATTATATTTTTTAATTAGTAAGTAAAGCTTTTGCCATGAAAATTTTAAAATAACATGCAAACTTCAAAATTTATATATGTTTATTTATTTATTAAATTTTAAGAAATTTCATTTATATTTTTTTACCTTAATAGGTGAATACTCAGTATAATTTCCATTAACTCCCAACATATATATTTTGATTATAATAGGAGTATTTGAAATATTTATACCAAAATGTATCATTTAGTATGCATTTACATTATATTTTACTTAATATAATAAATTTTAATACTTACTATAAAATTGATCAAATATTATGTCTAATAAAATAATAATAAGACAAGATTGTTAGCTTTCAAAAGAATAAGAATGAGTGTTAAAAAAATATTGACAAAGTTCATTCAATACTATAAAAATGAAAGGATGACCTAGGTATAGATTGAACAACTATCAAGTGGTTGTGCTGATCCAAATGGGCGGGGAACAATCCTGAGCAGCCCTAACTGAAGGAGGAGCAACTTGAGGATTTGAGCCCATTGTGGAAAGTGAAAACTATCCAGAAAAACCAACAACCAATTACTTTATGGTTACCGTTTTGAAGCGATGGTGAACCAACTATAGCCTTGTGTCGTTCGCAACCTCTATAAATAAATGGGCAATGCTCCAAGTTTGGTGAAAAAAAAAAAAGAAGGAAAAATATCTTTAATAAAATAAATATTAAATTTAAATGGTTATTTTTATTTTATTTTTAATTTTGAAAAGAACCACTAAATTAGTTCTTTCTGCATTCACCACCCATAACATACTAAATTTGTTTATGCGGTTTATTTGTTTTAAAACATTTTTTTTTCTTTAAAATCATGATCAATAACTATGGTTTTTTTTTTTTTTTTTTTTAACTTAAACTAAAGTTGTTTTAGCTTTAGTCTAAAAGAACTATATTTGAGGGTTTATAGTGCTGAGAACATTGTTTAGTTTAGAGGTTTATGGTATAAGATTCATGCTAACTTGGGATCATAGATCAATATTAAATAAAGTATTTATTTATTTTGGGGTTCGTAAATAAAATAAGAATATTTTAATTATATTATTATGTTTATTCTATTTATATTTTATTTATTTTTTAAAACCTTTTTCATTTATCAAACAACAATTCTCTTAATTTAAGATTTATTTTCTAAGTGGCTAAAAATATGACTATTGATAATTAAAATTGTAAGAAATGAAGTTTTACCATTGAGATTAATATAAGAAACTTTTTTTTTGAAGAAAATTAAAATTATAATCTTATGTTAGATTCTTGGAAAATTTGAAGAAAGGAAAATAAGGAGAAAAGATAGAAGGAAAGAAACAATGTAAAAAATAAAAATAAAAATAGATTTAAAATTAATAAATTATTTTTATATATTTCTTTAAATTCATTTTATTTATCTTTTATTTATATAAAGATTAAATAAATTAAAAATAGATAAATTTCTATTTCATATTTTTCATGATAAACCAAATATAAAAAAATTATTTCTCATTAATAATCTCCTTTTCTTAATACTTCCTTAACCAAATATAAAATAAGAGATTGTGTATAAAATTCAGAAAATTAATCTAATGCATAATGGACAATGTAAAACAATTGATAAGAGTGGCAAATATGCAAAGTTATCAATTTTCTTATGGAATCCATGGAATAATGTAGTGTAAGGCTCTACCACTCCTATCTATTTTCTTCTTTTCTTGTGTGATGGCCAATGTCTTTGAACTTAGACCCATTTTCTTCTATCTTTTTGAAAGTTTCTTTTTCCTATTCGGATTTGTTGGGCTCCCTTGTGTGTGAGGGAGTGGGCCCCATATGCTTGGGGACCAAGTTAGTTACATTAAAAAAAAAAGATCGACAAAAGAAAAAAAACAGAGAGAAGAGAAGAGAGAGAGAGAGGAAAAACACATCTGCCCAGATTTCATCAACAAGTTGATCCTGCTTCATATGTGGTCCAATCGAGTTGAAATTTGGAGGAGAGGTTTGAAACTCGAGTAGCTACAATCTGAATGGTGGAGATCAGATTTTGAGCTTGGGAACTGGTGTTATTGCCTGTGAATAATAACGACATTTTTTGGTATACTTTTCCAATTTTCTTTGTTTTTTTACCCAAAGAGATTGTATAATCCAAGGCAATATGTGCTCTTGATGTATTTGGCAGCCTCTAGAGATTATTCTAGAAAAACAGGTATAACCCATTATTGTTGATAGTGAAAGTTTAAACTGGACTAGGTCCCGTGGTTTTTCCCTTCGAATTAAGGGGGTTTTCCACGTAAAAATTCTGGTGTCTGATTTATTTTTCTATTGCATGAGTTTATTTATTTATTGCTGCTAGTTGTTATTGCCTATTTAATTTTGCACAAAGAAAACGTAGAAAAATTCTGGTGTTTGTTGGAATATTGTGAGTTCACCCTAACAAGTGGTATCGAAGCCAAGTTGATTAGCAATGGGAACTCTTATGTGAATTAAATGGAGAAGGTTGGTAGTGGAATGATTAAACTCACAACTTCCAATTATTCAATTTGGAAGACTAGGATGGAGGATATTCTATATTGCAAAGAGTTGTTTAAGCCCATTAAATGAAGGGGTTATAAGCCAGTTACTACAACTGAGGATGAGTGGAAGAAATTAAATAGGAAAACCATTGGGCAGATTAGGCAGTGGGTTGATCAGAGTGTCTTCCATCATGTAGCTAAGGAAGTTGATGCATATAGCCTTTGGCAGAAATTAGAGTCTTTATGAGAGAAAGATTACATAGAACAAAGCCTTTATGATAAGAAGGTTTGTGAATTTAAAGTACAAGGATGGTAATAGTGTTCTAGAGCATCTTAGTAATTTTCAGTGACTGTTGAATGAGTTGTCTACCATGAAGCTTGAGCTAGATGATGAGGTACAAGCTTTACTTTTGTTGAGTTTCTTACCAGACGGTTGGGAAACTTTGGTGGTATCCTTGAGTAATTCAGCCTAAAATAGTGTGATAACTATCAACATGGTATTACAGCATGTTTAATGAAGAGGCAAGAAGAAAAGAGTTAGGCATTTTCTCTAATACAAAAGCTCTTGTTACAGAGAAGTGGGGGAAATTAAAAGTAGAAAACCTTCCAACGATTATAACCGTGACAAGTTAAGAGGAAAGTCAAAGTCCCGAAAAGAGATAATACGTTTTTACTATGGCAAGCTAGGGCACATTAAGAAAGAGTGTAGAAAATTCAGAAGAGAACAATTTAAAGGAAAAGGTGAAGAACGGAAAGAGGACAAAGACATTGCAACAGTTGCATCTGATAGTGATACGATCATTGTTTGTGATGATACGTGTGTAAACCTTGCATGCCAAGATTCCACTTGGGTGGTTGATACAACAACGTCGTTTCATATCATTGCATGTAGAGATTTCTTCTCTTCCTACACCAATGGCAGTTTTGGTTAGGTTAGGATGGCAAATGAAGCAAAATGTGAAATTGTTGGCATGGGAGATGTAGAGCTAGAAGCTAGCATTGGGTGCAAATTGGTTCTGAAAGATGTTAGACATGTTCCTTAAATGTGCTTTAGTTTGATCTCTATTGGGAAACTTGATGATGAGGGCTACCATAGTCGCCATGGAGAGGGAAAGTGGAAGCTTACTAAGAGTTTTCTTGTTTTAGCTAGGAGGAAGAAAAACAATACTTTCTACAAGACAGAAGCAAGACTAGTCAAGAGAGATGTGAACATTGTTGAGAATGAAGCCTTTACAAAGCTATGACATAAGCGGCTTGGTCACATAAGTGAAAAGGGACTTCAGGTTCTTGCTTGAAAGAAGCTTCTACCAGTTAAAGGTACGTCATTATTACCTTGTGCACATTGTCTGTCTGGAAAGCAAAGTAGAGTTGCATTTCATAGATTTTCTTCACGTAGAAAACCAGATATTCTTGATTTATTTCACACTGATGTTTGTATTATGCAAAGTAATACTCTTGGTGGTGTACTTTATTATGTAATTTTTATTGATGATCATTCAAGAAAGGTGTGGGCATATGCTTTGAAATCCAAAGACCGGATACTTGATGTATTCAAAGATTTTCATGTGAAGGTTGAGAGGTAAACTAGCAAGCAGTTAAAATATGTCAGAGCAGACAATGGTGGTGAATATAGGGGGCCATTTGAGCAATACTATAGAAGTCATGGCATCAGGCTTGAGAAGACGGTTCCTAAGACCTCGCAGTAAAATAATGTAACTGAGAGAATGAATAGAGCCATCTATGATAGAATTTTACCTTTATAAATATTTCCTGCTTGCTTTTTCCCTTTCATCACTGTCATAGCACCTTTATTCACCTTCATTACTCCACTTGTAGACTTGTAATTAAACCTATTACAGTTTAGAGTCCCCAAAGAAATCAGATTCTTCCTTAAATCAGGTACATGTCTAATATCACACAATGTTCTAACAACACCATCAAACATTTTAATTTTGATATTCCCTATTCCAACAACTTTACATGAAACATCATTACCCATTAGAATAGAACAAGAATTTACTGACTTATATGTGTTAAACCAATCTTTATTAGGTGTCATATGATAAGAACATGCTGAATCCAAAATCCAAGAATCTGTAAGATGATTTGAATTGGATAAAACTGACAGCATATCACCATCACCATTCTTTGAGTCTTCTTCTGCCACTATGATTCATGCCCAGTCGGGTGTTTATCAAAACATTTATAAAGCCTACAACACCTTATACTAGGGTAGCTAAGACAAAGCTACTATAGCATAGTGACTCTAGGATCGTCCACATGGATGGGTTTTCTTCGTACACACGACATTAATGAAATGAGAAATGGTGATTTCCTTTTTGAAAGTTAGCTTTTAATGAAAATAAGATTGATTGGAAGGGTTGATTTTAAGTTAAGCAAATATAAACAACTGAAATTACTATAAAGAGAAAGTCTCTTGGAGCTATAGGTTACTAAGATCAGGTCCCAGTTGCAAAGTGAGAAATTCCGGATATTCTCTGATTGGGGATAATAACATAAAGGATGGTTATCTCCCGAACCGGATTTGTATTTAGCAAATAAGTTTTGATCCAAAAGGTTCTTGAAGAATGGTAGTTGCTTCCATTAATGGCTTCAAACACTAAAGACCCTCACCTTGAACCACCTTCCAATGACTCGTACTTGATAACTAATGGACATCCATGGATCTAGCAATAAGCATCCATAGAATCCTAAAAGCTTACCAAGTATTGGCCATTCAAAGTGATTCTAAGGGATTAAAGCTGAACTTGAAATACAAACCATTAATGATACACGACTACCTTCATTTAAAGCAAGGAAAACTCCCACATTTGCATCTGGATCCTTTACCTAACTTCCATCACTCCAAGAAACGTGAAACTTAGCCACTCATCCTTTGAGAAATCATTCTCAAAGGGTGTTTGGCTAAAGAGAAAGTAAAAAGAAAATGAGAAGGAAAGACAAAGAAAAACTCGTCTTTACAAAATATCTCAAATATAATATCTACCATTCGATCCTATTTGAGAGGTTTTCCAACCCCTATTTATAGTTCCTAAACAAACCCTAATGCCATTTATCTATTACAAAAGGAGCAAAAAGGAAAAATTACAATGGAGAAAAATTTAAAGGTCAGCGACAAAGTGATTTTTGCACACCAAACTTTGGCACACCTACAAATTTTGGACACCTTGCAAAATTTGATTGCAAAATTTGAAAAAATTTGGCATATCGAAATTGATGATTTTGCCTTGCAAACGCTTTGTTTTCTCCATCTTGCTAGATAGTTAACTTGCAAGTTTGGCAAGGGGTTTTGAAGTGCTCAAAGCTTGAATTTTTATGGCTAAACTCTCCTTAATCTTGGCTGTTTATGATCAAAAAGCTACCAAAAACACTAAAACTTACTAAAAATTGGTTAGTAACATTTGCTAGGTCCTTAATATGCTAATTGGGATAAAAGGTCTAACTACTACTCAAAAGTGCTTAATATAATTAAGTTTAAGCTTATAAAAATGCACTTTTTGAGTAGTAATCACTCCCCCCAACCGACACATTGCTAGTCCCTTAGCAATGAAGGAGAGAAAAAAAAGAGTAGACTATACAACAATTTACAAAATCATGCTCACCACTTCAAAAATAAAATTTTAAAGCGGCATGATGATGCGACTCATGGTAGCTTAGCTTTAAAGGCGTATCAACAAAATTTATACCTTGAATACTATTACTAAAGTAGCCAAGCTACTATAGCATAGTGGTTCTAGGATGTCAGGAAGGGTTTTAAACACTAGTGATATTCAAATTAGGAAAATAGGTGATTTTCTTATGGATGTTAGCTTTAAAAGAAGATGTAAATATTTAGAAAGATTTAAACTAATCTAAGCTCACATTAAAGACTAAAATGAAAGGGTGTAAAAACAAGTTTCTCAAAGATAGGATAGCTATGCTCGGCTCTTATGCAAATTGGAAACTCAGGATAGGCTCCTCGCTGGGGTTGCAACTATGGTGATGCTTGCTTGGACCGATGGATTTAGCAAATCAAGTTTTAACTTTAAAATGACAAAACAGATGGTAGTGAATTTCATCAATGGTTATTCACCTTAGACTTCCTTTGAATGGCTCGTAAGAGATAACTAATGGTCTAAAGCCAAAAGCTTACCAAATATTGGCAACTCAAAGTCATTCTAGGTGATAAACTCACCTTTCAATGGCCATTTGAAATTGGTTCTAATGGATTAATACAAAACTTGGAATTGAAAACCTCACCTTCCAATAGCTCGTAGGAGATAACTAATGGATAGAAATCCAAAAGCTTATCAAGTATTGGCCATTGGAAGTTGTCCAAAGGAAACAAAAACCAAACTTTGCATTAATGAACCTTTAATGAAAAACGCTACCTTACCTTCCGGGTGAGAAAATGGGATTGCATCCAAGCCATCACATAACATCCATACTTTGAGAAACTAAAAGATTTAGCCAATCATCCTCTGAGGAAAAGCCCTTAGAGACTGTTTGGCTACTAAGAAAATAGAAACGGGAGAGAAAAGAGAAAAACGAGAGAGTGTAAAACGTAATATCTATTATCTATCATATGTCATCCAAGAGGTGATTTCCACCCCTTATATAGTCTTTACAAAAGCAAAAGCTTATGATTGGTTAGTTACAAGGATAAGAAAGGAAATTACATCACAAAATACAAAGGAAAATATCTAAAGTGGAGTCGGCAAAACAGAGCAAAATTCGCGTGGGTTATGCGAATGTTATGCGAACTAAATGCGAAATTGCATAACCTCTTGTGGAATGCGAAATTTTCGCATAACCTGGAGCATTTTGCTTGAAGGCCATATCTTCTATTTAGCCCAAATCGTACACGGTTTGAAGCGTTGGATTCTTGACTTCAAGAGCTTTAAAATGGTATATAGCATGTAAAAATTGACTTGGGAAGTGCCCAAAAGTGCAAAGAAGACTGCAGCTGCTGTCCTCATTGCTTCTTTTCACTTTGCTTGCTTTTCCTTTTGCTTTTTTGCTTGTGCTCGTGTTTCCACTTGAAATTCAAGCTTGTAAACGTCCAAAATCCTTGCTTTAACTTGTCCAAGTAGCTCCTCCATCATTTGGCATGCTTGAATCGATTCATAAGCTGATAAAAACATGTAAACTTGCCACAAAATGGTTAAAACCAATTACTAAGGATCTTAATGAATTAATTGGGTTAAATGAATATGATTACTACTCAAAGGTGCTTAAAACCATTATAATTAGGTCTACAAAATAGCACTTTTTGGTAGTAATCACATGATATGAATCAAAAATCTCTCGTGGAAAATCAAAGATATAAAACCCAATCTTCAACAAAAGTCATTAAATTACTTACCTAATCACAAAATACAAAGAGTAGGCATTATGCAAATTTAAGCATCAAAAGAATTTCCACTCCCAGCGATCCAACTCTAAATCTTCCACAAGAATCTAAGTGTTAAGGTGATTAGTTTCCAATTATAGTATGCTAAACTATGCTCTCCCCCCAACCTAGTTATTTCTCAAACCTAGCAAACTGACTAACACCCAATAGGCTAAGAACGCACCTTTTTTATTTCACAATTCTTTTATTTGCTCAACTTCACCCATTTACCCTTGTAACGAGCATTAAGGTCTACGACTCCCAACCAATTAAGGTTTAAGGCACCAGGCTTCAAAGACTTTCGCCATATACCCTTAGGACCTTGCTCGGGTTTCAAGGCAAGTGAAGCATTTGGTTTTTTTTTTTTTTTTTTTGTTGAGAAAGCTCATTGGCCTTCTATAAGGTGTCCCAACACTATTGAAATGAGGTCAAAGGTACCAAGTCAAATTTTCTAAGTTCAAGGGGTGAGATAGTTTTCATTTATAATTGGAACCTAATGTGCACAATGTGTGGTAAGATTAAAGTGGAAGAAATAAGGTTGAATTCAATAAGAGCTTCAATAATTCATCAACCTCAATAAACATAAAAAAAGCTCTAAGACTTAAGCAAAAAGGCAAGAACTCAACTTCTCTCATTTCATTTTGAGAATTTTTCCTTGACAACCATGGAGAGCAGAGTAAGATTTTTTAAAATTAAACAAAAGATAACTAAGTTAACAAAATATGCTAGCAATATTTACAATACTTACTTCCTCAACTCTCCTCCCAACTAAGATGAATATTGTCCTCAATGTTTCAATTGCAAGCGAAAATAAAGGGAGGAAGTGAAACCTCAACGAGAGATCAAATGATCAAGTAGTAGCGGCCTCAGGTGGAGATGATGGAGCCACATGTGGAATTGTGATGGGTTCGACTAGCTGAGGTGGTAGGATCTGGATCTCTATTATGGGTATGGCCGGAGTAGCGACTTGAGGGGCTCAAAATATAGGAATGTCAGGCTGAGGTGGAGGTAGGAGACCGAGGTCCTGTTGTATCTGGCGCAGAACAATAGTTTGCTAGTCCTGCTGGGAGCGGATATGGTCCAATTGCCGGAATATGGCTGCATGTGTGGTGGTCAATGTGAGGAGAGTGGCTACCAGGGCGCGAAATTCTAGAATAGAGATGGTAATGGAAGGCTCCGATGCAGGAGCAGCATGAGGCGGAACAACAGAAGCGGCCTCACGTATGGGCACCGAAGATGTTGAAGTAGAGGGAGCAGGAGCAGTTGGTGTAGTGTCTGAGAGAAGCTCACCTCTGTAGGTGAAGAAGGAGCCTGGGCCTGCTCAGTCTGAAGAAGCACTGGAGGTACTACTGTGGGAGGGCCTCCTGGAGTTGGTGCATAGCTCACCACCTGGTTCCATTTGTCGAGAGTGAATCACTCTCGACAAATGCGGCGACTCTCGTACTAAGGCTCAGTAGGAAACCCCATATGCTCCAATATCTGACACAATAACCTCGGGAAAAGCAAGGAAATGGTGTCCGCCCGCTGGAGCTTCTTTCTATGGACCTTCTCCTCAAAATGGATGAGGGAGGCCATGATCAAGTGGTGAGGGCCAAAATAGAAGCCCTCAGAGATGCGGAACAAGACATCCAAGATAGCTCCGCGCCTTTGGACTGAATGTTGGAGAGAAAAAAGGTTGGTGTGCAGCACCACGTCTACAAGGAGCATCCCAGGTGGAATCTCCTTCCTCAGAAGAATCGAATCAGTAGAAGTCCCTCTAGAGAGTATGCAGACCATGTCCCTAGGAGAACCTGGGGACCACTGGCGGAATGCGGAAGGATCCGCTGGCTCATAAGGAATCTGTAAAGCCTCTGCAATGTCTCTGGCCTCTAATATACCATGACGTTCATCAATGGTGAAATGAATCGAGGTAGGCCTCGGGACGCCACGAGTAGTCATAGACTGGTAAAAGTCTAAAGCTACTCGGGGATAAAAGAACTCCCTAGGAATCATAAAGTGCTCGAGCAAGTACCTCTGTAGTAGGCTGTAAGAATCTCGAAGCTCAGGTAGCGGCCACAAGTCCTCATGTGCAAAATAGGACTCCAAGTGGAAGGGTCTCGAGGTGCACTCTGAATTTCCCTCAATGGGCGGTGCTGAGAGCATCGGGCGCCTGATAATAGACCCTGGTGACATGTCTGCAGAAAGCACAATATCTGACGGAGCTCAAGCAGGGGCAACAACATGAGGCTCAGGCTGCTGAGCTCTGGATGCCTCATTGGGGGCCAAGGTCTTGACCTTCTTAGCAGGGGGGCGCCACACTGAACTCTTGGGGCTCTAAGTAGTCACCCCTGGAGTAGTAGTAGCCCTCCTCGTCTCATATCTGCGCTGAAGAGGTGGAGATGAGGGACTAGTGGGTACTCCACCTTCAGTAAATGGAACCTGGGGGCGCTCTACAATATGAGTTGGGCAACTGACTGGGCTAGAGCAAAGGGGACTCTCGCCGGGACCGCTCCGTAGATGAAGAGTGGGTTCCTCGGGTCTTTACCATTGGAAAATGAGGAAATGGGGCAAATTTTTCATAGCATGCAAAAGTTTCGCAAAAGGGCGCGAAATAGACTAGAGAAGTGAGAAATGAAGTTGGGATTTATGTTGTAAAAAAAAAAAATTTCCTTTTTTTTTTTTTTTTGTAGAGAAAATGAGGGGAGGAGATGGTTCGCAAAGTGGCTAGTGGAGTGCAAGTTTTGAAGATTTGGAGAGATACAAAGGAATATGGAGGGGAATTCAATTAGAGGTGTCCGAATTTGTTCGCAGATGTGCAAACTGGATGCGGAATGGGTTTGGGGGTTTTCAAAAGAAAGAAAGAAAGAAAGAGAAAAATGAATTCGCAAAGGTGCGATTCAATTGGAAGGCGCGGATGGTGGAGTTTGGTATGTGGATTGAGGGCTGAGTGGGGGAAATTTGCTGCAAAGGGGGGGAGGGTTTTGTAGAAAGGAATTAGGGAAAAAAACTGATGGTTGGCGGTTTCAGAATGAGAGAGTGCGAAATTTATAATGGCAGATTCGTAATTTTCGCAAAGGCGGAATTTCGCAAAGTGGAATTTCGCAAAGTGGGTGTGCGAAAAAGTGGTCTACGAACTTGATTCGCAGGGTGAACTTTGAATTCGCAAACCCTGTGGAAATTCGCAAAGGGTGCGAATTTGAAGACCAAGAGCTATCGTTTTCAAAAATGATCACAAGGGGGTTTCGCAGAGGATTCGCATACCCTGTGTTTTTTCGCATAGGGTGAGAAGTTAAAGACCGAGAGCTTGAATTTTCCAAAAACTATCAGGAGGATTTCGCAGAGGGTGCGAAATTTTCACATGCTTTGCGAAATGGCAATAGCTCACCTAACGCAAAGAGCACTTTTCGCACACCATGCGAAAATTTCGCAGGGAGGTATGCGAAATGCTTTGTTTCAGCTTTTCCTCGGCCGACGAATCCTTAAGTGCCTCCCCTGCAAGTGATCATCAAAAACCTAAATTAAATCAAACTAAAATGGAATTCAAGCAAGAAATCGCAATCAATACAAATACAAATGCAAGAAAAACATGAAAAAAAACAAAAGCAAAAATGGATGAACTCAATAGTTTTCAGAAAGACTAAGTTGATCCAAGATCTGATTTTTCAAGCCTGAGGGGAATCAAGGAGGATGAATTCCTCCTTGTCTCGGGAAAAAGACTCCATAAAGGGCTTGAGATGATGGCCATTCACTTTGAAAGTTCGGTTGCTATTGGCGTTGAGTAGCTCTACTACTCCATTTGAATGCACTTGGTGGATTGTGAAAAGACCTAACCACCTTGATTTCAACTTGCCCAGAAAAGATATGGAGCTTAGAGTCATAAAGCAAGACTCTTTGTCCATTTTTAAAATCCTTCCGGGTCACCAACTGATCATGCCATCTCTTCAACCTCTCTTTTGCAATTTTCGAATTGAGGTAAGCATCATTTCGCAGTTCCTCTAACTCATTGAGGTCCAAGAACCTCTTCAACCCGGCTTTGCTCAAATCCATGTTAAGTTTCTTGATTGCCCACCAAGCCTTGGATTCCAATTCCACAGGGAGATGACATGCTTTGCCATAGACTCGATAAGGGGACATCCCAAGAATGGTCTTGTAAGCCGTTCTATAAACCCATAGTGAATCAAGGAGTTTGATAGACCAATCTTTTCTGTTCATATTCACTACCTTCATCAATATGTTCTTAATCTTCCAGTTTGCCAACTCAACTTGCCCGCTAGTTTGAGGGTGGTAAGGCGTAGCTACCTTATGCTTCACCAAGTACTTGGCTAGAAGAGTTTCAAAAGACTTGTTACAAAAATGAGTACCCCCATCATTGATTATGGCTTTAGGCACTCCAAATCTTGAGAAAATGTTTTCCTTCAAGAACTTGATAACCACCCTATGGTCATTGTGTTTGCATGGCACTGGTTCAACCCACTTAGAAACATAATCAACTCCCACCAAGATGTAGGAGTAGCCAAATGACATAGGAAAAGGTCCCATGAAGTCAATGCCCCAAACATAAAAAAGATCAACTATCAAAATGGGGTTCAAAGGCATCATATTCCTTCGGGTCAACTTCCCAAGCCTTTGACATCGATCACAACCCTTGCACATGGCATGGGTATCCTTGAAAAGTGAGGGCCAACAGAAACCTGATTGTAAGACCCTCATAGCTATCTTATGAGAAGCAAAGTGGCCTCTGCAAGCATTCTCATGGTAATGAGAGAGAATCCCCTGTTGCTCTTGTTCAGGAACACACTTCCTTATTATCTGATCAGCACAATACTTGAATAGAAACGATTCTTCCCAATAGTAGGCATGGATCTTTGCAAAGAAATCTTCCTATCTTGTGCTTTCCACTCACTTGGAACTTTTCCTGTAACTAGGTAGTTCGCAATATGAGCATACCATGGAGTCACTTCCACCAACATGAGAGATTCCTGTGGGAAGTCATCATTAATGGGCAAACCATGGGAATTATGTGCAATTTCAAGCCTTGAAAGGTGGTCAACTACCACATTTTTTACTCTCTTCTTGTCTTTGATTTGAAGATTAAACTCTTGAAGCAAGAGGATCCACCTAATCAATCTTGCCTTGGCATCTTGCTTAGTCAACAAATACTTCAAAGCAGAGTGATCGGTGAATACCACTATGGAAGACCCCACCAAGTAAGCACAAAATTTGTCCAAGGCAAAAACTACTGCTAACAATTCCTTCTCGGTGGTTGTGTAGTTTCTTTGCGCCTCATTGAGTGTCTTCCTGGCATAATAGATCACATAGGGTTTTCCATCTTCCCTTTAGCCCAACACAACTCCAATAGAAAAATCACTAGCATCGCACATTACCTTAAAGGTTAATTGCCAATTAGGAGCTCGCACAATGGGTGCTGCTGTCAGAAATGACTTCAATTGCTCAAAACTTCTTTGGCATCTTTCATCCCATATAAATTTGGCATCCTTGACCAATAGTTCACAAAGAAGTCTTGCAAGCTTTGAAAAGTCCTTGATAAACCTCCTATAGAACCCGACATGTCCAAGGAATTGCCTTACTCCCTTGACATTGGTGGGGGATGGCAACTTGACAATGAGTTCAACTTTTGTTTTATCAACCTCAATACCCTCCTTAGAGATGATATGCCCGAGAACAATCCCTTGTTGTACCATGAAATGACACTTCTCCCAGTTAAGCACCAAGTCTTTCTCAATGCACCAGTTTAGAACAACTTCTAAGTTTACCAAGCAATCCTCAAATGCACTTCCATAAACGGTGATATCGTCCATAAAGGCTTCTAAAATTTGCTCCACTATATCACTAAAGATGCTTAGCATGCATCTTTGGAAAGTTGCGGGTGCATTGCATAAACCGAACGACATTCTCCTATATGCAAATGTACCAAAGGGGCATGTGAAAGTGTATTTCTCTTGATCTTCCAAATCAATCTCTATTTGAAAGTAGCCAGAGTAGTCATCCAAAAAACAGTAGAAAGGATGCCTAGAGACCCTTTCAAGCACTTGGTCAATAAAAGGCAACGAAAAATGGTCCTTCCTTGTCACCGCATTCAATTTCCTATAATCGATACACACCTTCCAACCAGTAGTAAGGTGTGTGGAGACATCTTCTCCCTTGTCATTCTACACCACCGTGATCCCAAACTTCTTTGGGACAACCTGGGTTGGACTCACCCATAGGCTATCTGATATGGGATAAATAATACCGGCTTGAAGTAGCTTCAAAACTTCAGCTCTCACCACCTCTTGCATGTGAGGGTTCAATCTTCTCTGAGGTTGGCGAACTGGCTTTGCTTCTTCCTCCATATAGATATGATGGGTTCATACCAAAGGGCTTATCACTTTTAAGTCTGAAATTTTCCACCCAATGACCTTCTTACATCTTCTAAGGACTCCAATTAGACAATCCTCTTGATGAATGGAAATAGCTAAAGAGATCACCACAGGGCACTGCTCATCTTCCTCCAAGTATGCCTATTTCAACCCAGTAGGAAGAAGCTTAAGAGTAAGCTTTGGGGGCTCCTCCTTAGCAGCTCTGTGCGACTCTTCCTCATTGAACAAAGGTAGAATCTCTTTACTCCTCCTCCAATAAGACATAGTAGTTAGCAAACGAGGTCGGTAACCCTTCATCAAGATCCCCAAGACTCTCAATCAAATCTTCCTCCATGCCTCACGTGCCCTCCACCAAAGTGTCAATCATGCACACTTCTTCTGGTCTTTTCTCTTCTTCTGGATGGAGATGCTTCTTGCACAAATGGAAGATGTTTAGCTCCAAGGTCATGTTGCCAAATGTGAGTTGCATAACTCCATTCCTACAATTGATGATTGCATTCGAAGTAGCGAGGAATGGTATTCCAAGTATGATTGGCACATAGTTTGTCCCCGTGACAACTGGATCAGTATCAAGAACAACAAAATCTACTGGATAGTAGAATTTGTCAACCTGTACCAAGACATCCTCAATAACCCCCCTTGGGATCTTCACTGATCTATCAGCCAGGGAGAGAGTAATGGACGTGGGTTTCAACCCCCCAAAGTCCCAACTGTTTGTAAACCGAATAAGATAGCAAATTCACACTTGCTCCCAAGTCTAGAAGAGCTTTCTCCACACATGTCCCTCTAATATTTACTGAAACGGTGAGGCATCCTGGATCTTTATACTTCACTGGAGACTTGCACTGGATGATAGCACTCACTTGCTCAGTCAAGAAGGCTTTCTTGGTCACATTTAACCCTCTCTTTATAGTGCACAAGTCCTTCAGGAATTTGGCATAAGTTGGAACTTGCTTGATCATGTCAAGTAAAGGAATGTTGACATTCACTTGCCTCAACACTTCAAAAATTTCTGATGTATTCTTGGTTCCCTTCTTACCATGCAAAGTTTGAGGGAAAGGTGGAGTCATGTGCTTCTTCATCATATCTTCCTTGATGACTATTCTTGGTTCTTCATCCACACTAGAATCATGGTCACCTTCCTTTGACTTCTTTTCACCATGTTTTTCTCTGATTCACTTTCTTCATCATGCTTCAGCTTGGGTGCGGGTTGAACAACCTCCTTACCACTCCTAAGAGTGATAACTGCTTTGACTTCTCTCAACTTTGAAGATTCTCCCTCCTAAGCTTCTACTTCATGAATACCCTTGGGATTTTGATGAGGTTGAGAAGGAAACTTTCCTTTCTCTTGCACAATATTGAGGTTGGTGAGCCTTGAGATGGAGTATTGAACATTATCTATCTTCTGAGATAGATCATTTTGCATCTCATCCATCCTTTTATTCAATGTACTCTCTATTCTATCAATTTTCTGATTCAATTGAGAGTTGATTGACTTTTGCTCCCCCACAAAGTCTCCCACAACCTTGATAAGATTCACAATGAATTGTTCAAGGTTTGAAGCTTGTTGAGGTGCTTGAGCTGATGGTGTGTACTGAGGTGGTCTTGGCTTCCATGAGAAATTTGGATGGTTCCTCCAATTAGAATTGTAGGTGCGTCCATAAGGAGCATTGTTGTTGGGCTTGAATTAGCCAACCATATTTGCTTGATCACCAAACATTTCTCTCATTGCTGGAATGGTTGGACACTCCTCCACCAAGTGCTCATAAGACTGACATATGGAACAATGCATATCTTGCACTGGTGTCTCGAAAATGGCTTGTACTTCTTGTACTTTCTTCAGTTCTAGCTCTTCCAATCTCCTTGCCATAGTTGCAAATTTTGCTTTCATGTACATGTCTTCACTCAACACATACATTCCACCCTTAGCATTGGGCTGAGACTTCATCCTCCCCACGTCTCTGGTATTCAGTTCATCCCATCCTCTTGAAACTTCAGAAACATAACTCAAGAAGTCCATAGCTTCCTCCGGATTCTTACTCATGAAGTCTCCTCCGCACATGGTCTCTAGGAGTTGCTTCATAGAGGAAGACATACCATCATAGAAATAGCTCACTAAGAGCCATGTATCAAAGCCATGGTGAGGACAAGCGTTGATAGCTTCCATATACCTCTCCTAACACTCATAGAATTTCTCATTCTCCTTAGCTGAGAAGTTCGAAATTTGCCTTTTCAAGCCATTGGTCCTATGAGTAGGGAAGAACTTCTTGAGAAACTCAGGTTGTAAATCAGTCCACATTCTGATACTTCTCGGCCTTAGAGAATTAAGCCAAACCTTAGCCTTATCCTTTAAGGTGAAAGAGAATAGCTTGAGTCTCATCAAGTCAATTGCAACTCCTCCTTCTTGGAATGTATTGCACACTTCTTCAAACTCCTTAATGTGAGAATAGGGGTTCTCACTTTCCATCCCATGGAAAGTAGGTAGAAATGGCACTATATAAGGTCGGATCACTAGCTGCTCAGTGGGAGGCACTATGCACGAAGGTGCACTCATCCAAGGTGGATGCATGCGATCCCTCATGGATTGGTATGCATTGAGATTCTCCTCTTGCCCATGTTGGCTATGCTGATCTTCAGGTGGACAATCCATGATGTTCAAGTAGACTTCCAACTCGGTTTCTTGAGGAGTTTCAATTTCACAAGTCTTCCTCAATATCTCTTATCCAATAGGGCATACACAACTTGAGATTTCTGAAACAAAAACAAAGAAAACAAAAAGGACTACAATTCTAGGAAAAGATTTAAGGTTAGATAAAAACTAAATGAAAGATAAGATAAAATAAAAACAAAGAAAACGAGTTAGTGAAAGAAAAATCACGAACTTGTGATGAAGATGTACTTAGGCACCATCCGCGGCAACGGCGCCATTTGATTCATGCCCAGTCGAGTGTTTATCAAAACATTTATAAAACCTACAACACCTTATACTAGGGTAGCTAAGACAAAGCTATTATAGTATAGTGGCTCTAGGATCGTCCACAGGAATGGGTTTTCTTCATACACACGACATTAATGAAAGGAGAAATGGTGATTTCCTTTTTGAAAGTTAGTTTTTAATGAAAATAAGATTGATTGGAAGGGTTGATTTTAAGTTAAGCTAACATAAACAACTGAAATTACTATAAAGAGAAAGTCTCTTAGAGCTATAGGTTACTAGGATTAGGTTCCTGTTGCAAAGTAGGAAATTCCGGATCTTCTCCTCGCATTGGGGATAATAACATAAAGGATGGTTATCTCCCGAACCGGATTTGTATTTAGCAAATAAGTTTTGATCCAAAAGGTTCTTGAAAAATGGTAGTTGCTTCCATTAATGGCTTCAAACACTAAAGACCCTCACCTTGAACCACCTTCTAATGGCTCGTACTTGATAACTAATGAGCATTCATGGATTTAGCAATAAGCATCCATAGAATCCTAAAAGCTTACCAAGTATTGGTCATTCAAGGTGATTCTAAGGTATTAAATCTGAACTTGAAATACAAACCATTAATGATACACAACTACCTTCATTTAAAGCAAGGAAAACTCCCACATTTGCATCCAGATTCTTTACCTAACTTCCATCACTCCAAGAAACGTGAGACTTAGCCACTCATCCTCTGAGAAATCATCCTCAAAGGTTGTTTGGCTAAAGAGAAAGTAAAAAGAAAATGAGAAGGAAAGGCAGAGCATAACTCGTCTTTATAAAATATCTCAAACATAATATCTACCATTCGATCCCCTTTGAGAGGCTTTCCAACCCCTATTTAAAGTTGCTAAACAAACCCTAATGTCATTTATCTATTACAAAAGGAGCAAAATGGAAAAATTACAATTCTCTGGAGAAAAAATCTTTGAAGGTCGGTGCGCATAAAGTGATTTTCGCACACCTTGCGAAACTTTGGCACACCCTACGAAATTTTGGCACACCTTGCCAAATTTTGGCATACCCTGCCAAATTGATGATTTTGCCTTGCGAAACGCTTTGTTTTCCTCCATCTTGCTACTGATAGCTTTGGCAAGGGGTTTTGAAGTGCTCAAAAGCTCGGATGCTTCATGTGCTCCAAACTCTCCCTTAATCTTGGCCTGTTTCAGTGATTAAAAAGCTACCAAAAGCACTAAAACTTACCAAAAATTGGTTAGTAACATTTGCTAGGTCCTTAACATGCCATTTGGGATAAAATGTCTAACTACTACTCAAAAGTGCTTAATATAATTAAGTTCAAGCTTATAAAAATGCAC
This sequence comes from Vitis amurensis, assembly GCA_037355405.1. NCBI lineage: Eukaryota > Viridiplantae > Streptophyta > Magnoliopsida > Vitales > Vitaceae > Vitis > Vitis amurensis. The sequence goes on from CM074694.1 coordinate 25,070,759, forward strand.
TTTTTGAGTAGTAATCACACTACATTCGCAAACTTTGATGAACCCTCTTTATTTTTCGATACCAAGCCCCATTTATTTTTCTCTAGACAATCTCGTTTCATGTGCCCCACTTTTTCCACACTTATAACATTGTATGTTCTTTCTCTTCCTAGATTTAGATCGAGATTTATTGTTACTCGATTCGCTCCGGAACTTGTTTCTCCCGCATTCTTGATTACTCTTTGCCACAAGCCCTTCACCTTGAGAACTCTCATCATTGGCTTTCTTCCTCTAATTAAAACTTAAAATAACATTTGTGATTTCCTCCAAATCAAGAGTTTATTTCTCCCACATCAGAGTCGTAACCGGATTTTCATAAGTAGAAGAAACAAGTAGGGAATTCAGTAACATCAACACCTTGTCTTCGTCTTTGAACTTCACATCAATTCGCTTCAAATAATTGATGATCTGATTGAACACGTTGATATGCTGGCTTAGATCTAAGCCCTTTGCCATCTTAAGACCATTCAACTTTTGCTTAAGATGCGACTTGTTATTCAACGACTTAGACATATACCGACTTTCCAATTTCAACCAAATTGCCGTCGATGATTCCTCATCCATGACATGGTACATCACATCATCAACCAAACAAAGCCTGATAGTTGCCGCAACCTTCGCTTCCAAATCCTTCCAATCTATGTCGTTCATTCCTTCTGGTTGTTTTCCATATAATGCCTTCACCACACCTTGCTGAAATAACAGATCCTTAACCCTCCTATGCTATAGACCGAAATTCCCAAATCCATTGAACTTGACTTTGTTGAACTTCACAAAAGAAATCCCAAACATCGGAACCTGGCACTCTAATACCAATTGTTGATTTTCGTGCAACGATTCTTGGTGAAAAATTAGAGAAAAACGAAAAGAAAACACACAAATTTAATGTGGTTCGGCAAATTACTTATGTTCACGGGAACATGGAAGAAGACTTTCACTATATCTCAATTAGGGTTACATAAAAGAGTATTTATACTAACCCTAAGGTATTAAAATTCCAAAAATACCCCTTTTCTTTATATACCTTTCACTCTATATGAGTCACATACTACAACACAAGCAAATCATCTTCATCTATATCATAATAATGGTTTGAAAAGTCCAAAACTGTTATAATAGGCATAAATGAGAAGAACCCACTTGGAAATTATAATAGTTTCCTCCAATTGACAAATAGCAGCAAAGTCTGAAGATTAGGAAAAGATGGTGGTTCCATGAGTTCTTCAAAAGTAGCAAGAGACTAATGACATGCTTTGTGTGCCCTTCCATTTTTCAACTTCTTGAGAAGTAACCAATTCACCTTTATCTACAACCACAAATCTGTTTTGCTTCTTATTCCCATTTTGACAAGATAACCACAAAGCCATATCATGGATGATGACATCATGCATCTTCACAAATCTTGCTTGGGGCCTTGAATAATCAATAGCGTCATTCATCTCCAATTGGAATGCATGATTTAAACTTTCAAATATTTCTTCTCCCCATTTCTTGCTTCTTTTATGTCACCGTATTCGCCTAGAAACCCCTCTCCAATCCATAGTTGTACAAGTTCATTACAGTTGATTTCATAATCCTCCGGAAATAAAGAGCAATACATGAAACATGATTTGGTGGCTTCATCTTGTAGGCTATCATAACTGAATGCTAAACGCGGAAACAAATGATTCTCCATACCTGGAAACTTTGCTGGATAATTCTTCAACATTTGTATTTTTTTCTCCCATCCCTCAGGCGTTTTTGTTCCTGCCATTGCTTGTGCAATGATGATGAGGGCAAGTGGGAGGCCGTCACACTCTTTGGCAGCAATCTCCGCCAGCTTTGGTATATGTGGATCAGAATATATAGTCTTCTCCTACATATGTCTGAAACAGAGCAGATGCTTCCTCCCATGCTAAGCACTTCACTTCAATGCCCTTAGCTTCCATATCTTGGTACACAGTTGAAAATCGGGTTGTAAATACCTCCTTGGACTTATTTCCATCAATTACAGGAGGAATCCCCACTGCAAAGAGATCAAGAGGCTTCCATATATCATCTAATAAGACGGCAATTTTCTTCATCTTCAAGACATTGAATATTGCTTCTTTCCTTTCATTCTCACTTCTACCTTCCCAGTTGTTACTAGGAATCTCCAATTTATTGAAAAGAACTTGCTGAACCTTCTCCACATTTGCTGGTCTGGACACAGTCACCCAAATCACTGCGTCAAACCCAACCCTGGATTTGAGGAACTCATTGTTGATCCTGTTCAAGAGGGTGGTTTTGCCCACACCCCCCATGCCATATAATCCGACACTTCTTACTTTGTCATCCTGGAGTTGCATCCAAACGTTGTCAAACAATGAATCTAAGCCCACCGTCTTGCCCAAAGGCCTCTCGATCACGGGAGGACTGGGCAGAGGTTCAGCCACCACACTGAAATTTGCTTTGCTCTGTAGTTCAGCCACACCATCCATCTTTCCACACACCATCTTCCCAATCTTGTAGTTGGCACGGCAGTTTTTGGGACAACAGGTTCCGAGACATTTCTTCTGGATTTCTTCATTACCTTTTGCCAATAAATCATTCACTTCTTTTTCCATGGCTTCTACATTCTGGATCCAGCCATCCACTGCATGAGTACGTGTTTTCTGAATCCCGGTCCACCTTTTCCTTCACATCTTCATAGACTTTCTTGAGGTCGTTCATTGCAGTTCTTAGAGAGTTGAGGTTTCCTGGGAGCTCACGGATGTAAACAGCACGCTTGGCAGTACAATCCAACAAGCAAGAGGCAATATCCAAGACTGGCCGGCTCACAAAATCCATGGCAAAAGCAAGAGTGGGAAAATTGAAGCAAAGCAGAGATGAGGATCAGAAAAATGGAATTGAAGTTAAGACAATAAGCTTATCCACAGTGCATTTACGGTCAATGGTACATTTTATTATTACAATTTTTCAATTTAGACATTTAGCCAATTTTTAGTTTCATGGAGTATTTTGGACATAATATACATGACTAATTGCATCTTTTTGAAAATATAAGTAATTTAGTATTAACTAAAATGTAATTTGGAACCATCTTGAGGTGATTTTTGAAAAGGTAAAAGTGTTTTAAAATGCATGGAAGTGTTTTTAAGTATTTCTTTTTAAAAATTAAGTGTTTTAAAAAACATTAAAAATCATTTTAAAAATTTGGAGTATCAATTTAACTGATTTTTGAAAAATACCTGGTTAGATGATTCATTTGAAAATCACTTCTTTTTATGTTGTAGTCATAAAATTAACCTAATTCTAATTATCTTATATTTGTATATTTTGGAACTAAAAATAATCACTCTTGAATGTTAGGTTTTTCAGTAGATAAGAAAAAGTAATGATTTTGTTATGTGATTGATTTTATATTTAAAAATCATATTTTTAAAATTTTAAACATAAAACTAAAAATTTTAATTAAATAAAAATAATAATATTTTAATGTTAAAAAATAACCACCCTTATAACGGTAACTATATATAAAAATTTTATTTTCTTTTATATGCAAAATATTCCATTACTAGGATTTATTTTTTATTTGAAAACTTTCAATCCTCAATACAATATCGAAATTATATTCTTTTGTAAAAAATTAATTCGAAAGAGTTCGAGGAAATTCAAATAACCCGAGTTTTCTAATTTACCTATGGAATTCCCCTAATTTTAGTGTTTTGCTCAATTTACCCTAAGTTCAATTTTTCTATAGTTTGAGTTAGAAGTTTTTTCATGTCAAAATTTTATATATAAAATGAAAAAGAAAATTGATGAGATTAATAATTATTAGACGCATATAATTAAATAAGAACACATTAAGATGACAACAATACATTAAGATTACATGGTACAAAAACAAAACATGCCATCACAACTTAGAGTTTACTCATACAGCATACAAATAGAAAATATGATGCTACACAATCAACATTTTACATGGTTTTGGGTAATTGGAAGTTTCTCAAAGATCTTCTTCAATATCTCCCCAAAAATTTAACCTACACCAAAAAAAATAAAACTTCTTCAATATCTCCCCAAAAATTTAACCTACACCAAAAAAAATAAAAAAATAAAAAGATAATAATAACAATAAAGATTTAAAAAAAGAGAAGAAAATGAATTAATTAGCTTATTTAAGTATGAATTACTACTTGAATTGGAAATGCAAATTAAATTTGCTTGTGGATAATTTCCATTTCCTAAATTTCTAAAATTTAGATGATTTAATTTGTAGTGCTTACAATTTTTTTAATCAACATAGGAGAAAAACTATAATAATAACAATAAAGATTTAGAAAAAGAGAAGGAAATTAATTTTCTCATTTAAGTATGAATTACTACTTGAATTGGAGATGCCAATTAAATTTGCTCGAAGATTATTTCTATTTCCTAAATTTCTAAAATTTAGAGGATTTAATTTGGAGTCCTTACAATTTTCTTGAATCAGCATAGAGGAAAAACTATATTATGTGAAAGATAAAAAAAAAAAAAAATGTGTAAACAAATCTTAGTGATAAATAGTTAGTGAGGAATATTTAAATGGTAAATTAATTTAAATGAATTTAACAAAATAAAAAGAACTTTTAATGAGAATCCTTGAGGTGTTTACAACTAAGAAAAAATCAATTAAGGAAAATAAATTCTATAATTAAAAATATTTCAAAGATCATTTTTAAATCTTGGAAAAATAAATTTAATGCCTTTTTTTTTTGTGTGAAAATACTACAGCAAAATATTTTTTTTTTTGGGAAAAAACCAACATCGTGTAACTAACCAAATTTGGCAACTAATTAGTTGTCTTATGTATCCAATACATGCATTTTATACTATAAAATAGTAATAATAATATGAAAAATAAAAATAAAATAAACTAAGAAGAAAAGAAAATGAAAGTACCTGACATGCATGGGAGGAGGAAGCAAAAGAGAACCAATTGGATCGACCACTATAGAGGCTTGAAATATGGAGTGAGGTTGTGTTTAATGGTTTGGTCCTCCCACTCCAAATCATCCCACCATTCTTGTTTTCCACAGATTTCCTCTACATTCTTACTAATCCCATTGGAATCGAAAGACAGTTTCCTTAAATTTGGACATTGGACAACACGCATCACTTTTAAGGAAGGAAAGAGCAAGCTCCATCTGCATATACTCCTTAGCTTTGGTAGACCCAACAAATAGAGAAGAACAAGTCTTGAAAATAGGCCGAAGTGGGATTCAATTTTTGAAACTCCACACTGGTCAACTTCTATCACTTCTTCCAGAGAGCCACAGTTGTCAATCCATAGAAACTTAAGATTTGGAGCATAAATAAGAAATGTCAACTTCATCAAATTTTTACACGATACTATTTTTACTTCAGAAAGGTGGTACAAGTACTGATGCCTTGGGAATGTTGAGTGGACCACTTCCTTCTCCAAATTGATTGTCACATCTTCCAAATTTGAACAAGCCTTTGCATTAAACTTCTCTAGATAAGGAAGTAATAGGTGGAGTAAGTTCATATCCTCGCACCATTGTAGAGTTAAGTGTCTCACGCACCTTTGTAACTCATGGGAGTTCAATAATTTTAGGATGGAAGGAACACTACCAAGACTAATGGATATTTGTTCAATGCATTTCAACCCCTCTAACTCCTCTAATAAGAATCTACAATCTCTGCGTGTATCTATAAAATGCATCATACTGAACAACTGCAAGGATGGAAGACCTGAAATGGTTTGAGATGGAATTTCAAGTTTGAATATACCATCTAATATCAAACACCTCAGTTTTGTCAAATTCCTGAGCTCCATTGGTATCTTTTTTATCCTTGTATAAGACAAATTAAGATATTGTAAAGTAAATAATTTGCCAATTTCCATGGGCAAATCAATTAATTTATCAAGGTATGACAAGTCCAAAACTGTTATAATAGGCATATATGTGAAGAACCCCCTTGGAAATGACTTGCTCCATGCATTTGATACCAGCAAAGTCTGAAGATTAGGAAAAGATGGTGGTTCCATGAATTCATCAAAACTACCACAAAATAATGATATCCTTTTCATCTCCTTCCATTTTTCAACTTCATGGGCCTTAACCAATTCACCTTTATCTATAACCACAAATTTGTTTTGCTTCTTACTCTCATTTTGACGAGCTAACCACAAAGTCATATCACGGATGACATCATGCATCTTCACGTATGTTGCTGGGGACCATCTATCTTCCCTACCAACACTCTCCAATAGGCATGCATGCTTTAAACTGTCAATAATTTCTTCTCCTCTATTTTTTGCTTCTTTTATGTCACCGTATTCATCTAACAAACCCTCTCCGATCCATAGTTGTACAAGGTCATTACAATTGATTTCATAGTCCTCCGGAAATAAAGAGCAATACAGGAAACAGGATTTGACTGCTTCGTCCTGTAGGCTATCATAACTGAATGCCAAGCATGAAAACAAATGATTCTCCATACCTGGAAACTTTGCTGGATGATTCTTCAACATTTGTATTTTTTTCTCCCATTCCTCAGGTGTTTTTGCTCCTGCCATTGCTCGTCCTATGGTGATGAGGGCAAGTGGGAGGCCGTCACACTCTTTGACAACAATCTCCGCCAACTTTGGTATATGGGGATGAGAATTTATAGTGTCTTCTCCTACATATGTCTGAAACAGAGCAAATGCTTCCTCCCATGCTAAGCACTTCACTTTAATGCCCTTCTTAGCTCCCATATCACGGCACACAGTTGAAAATCGGGTAGTAAATACCACCTTGGACGTGCTTTCATCATTTACAGGAGGAATCCCCACTGCAAAGAGATCAAGAGGCTCCCATATATCATCTAATAGGAGGACAAATTTCTTCGTCTTCAAGACATTGAATATTGCTTCTTTCCTTTCATCCTCACTACTACCTTCCCATTTATCTTTGGGAATCTCCAATTTATTGAAAAGAACTTGCTGGACCTTTTCCACATTGGCTTGTCTGGACGCAGTCACCCAAATCACTGCATCAAACACAACCCTTGTTTTGAGGAACTCATTGTTGATCCTGGTCAAGAGGGTGGTTTTGCCCACACCCCCCATGCCATATAAACCGACACTTCCTACTTTGTCATCCTGGAGTTGCATACAAACGTGGTCAAACAATGAATCTAAGCCCACCGTCTTGTCCAAAGGCCTCTCGATCACGGGAGGACTGGGCAGAGGTTCAGCCACCACACTGAAATTTAAGCCCTCCGTCTTCTTTAAAGCCACATCATCCATCTTTCCACGTACCATCTTCACAATCTTGTAGCTGGCACGGCAGTTTTTGGGACAACAGGTTCCGAGACATTCCTTCTGGATTTCTTCATCACCTTTTGCCAATAAATCATTCACTTCTTTTTCCATGGCTTCTACACTCTGGATCCAGCCATCCACTCCATGAGTACGTTTCTTCTGAAGTTTCTCTTCACGGTCCACCTTTTCCTTCACATCTTCATAGACGTTCTTGAGGTCCTCCATTGCAGTTCTTAGAGAGTTGAGATTTTCTGGGAGCTCACGAATGTAAACAGCACGCATGGCAGTACAATCCCACAAGCGAGAGGCAATATCCAAGACTGGGCTCACAAAATCCATGGCAAAAGCAAGAGTGGGAAAATTGAAGCAAAGCAGAGATCTTAAGGTTTGAATGAAGGCTTTATGTTTTTTTTATTATTATTATTTAAAGTTATTCTCAGCATTCTCCAAATAAAAAAATAAAAAAATAAAAATAAATAATTAAATGAGGCAAGGCAGATGGGAAACTTCTCATACCCCATTGTCTTCTTTAATGTTTTTAATTATTTTTAATTTTTAAAAATTTTAGTTACACTAAAAATAAATATTATAAATTTATTTTATGAGAAGGTTTTTTTTTTTTTTTTTTTTTTTTTGCATGTGTTAATAAGAGGGAAAATGAAAAAAAAAAACTAAATTATATTATATTTTTATATAGTTATATATATAATTGCAATGGAGTAAGGTAAGGTAGGATAAGGGAATTTCTGGATCTATACAAACTTGACTATGGGTTTACTTTTTATTTTTAAAAAACTCTCTTAACTTGTTTATACTTTTACATAACTTGTCATATTAGGAGTAGAGTAGGACAAATACCTGAAGGGAAAAAAAGCTTCCTAATTTAAATAAGGGATCTTAAAACATCTCATGTTTACCATTTTTTATATCTTCATCCTAAAGTACGACCTTCTTTACTCTAGTAGATGCCTCTTATTCTTTTTGACATCTCTATTTATCGCATATAGTCTTTCTTATTCTACTAGATGTCTCTTCTTCTTCTTGACAACTCTATCTATCACGTATAATCTTCACATAATTATTTTCAACTTATGATCTTTTGTTATCATGATCTAAAATATTAATAGAGATATTTCTAATAACTTTCCTCATTTTGTAAAAAAAAAATTAATATTACAATTATATATAAATATAAGAAATACTAGGAATACATAATAAGATCTTTTCTTATTTTAGAGTCACGAAATGTGAGCCTTATATTTCCTGATATTTATGTTTTAGAAACCTATATTTTTTCTCAATTTCTATATAGAAAACAAATTTTCATTTAATCGATATTTTTAAAAATTAGATAACTATACATCCTTGTTTTCAATAAAAATATTTGCCAATATCACCTTGAAGCCATCGATATTGAAAATAGGTTCATAGTAGTTTTCACCAATTTGCCAAGAAACCCTACAAATGAACAACTGGCCTAACCGCAATTTGTTAATTAATAGCCTAATTATTATACTAATATGGAAAGGTATTATAATTGTTAGTTAATTAATAGCCTAATTATTATAGTAATATGGAAAGGTATTATAATAGCATTGGGGTTCATGCATATATTGACTGACATGAAAGTGAAATGCAGGCCTTTGAGAATAAAATAATAATGTTGAATATTTAATTAATAGCTACAAAACAACTGGGAGGTACCTAACCACCACTTGTTATTAATTAATAGCCTAATGTGAAATTGATTTGAAAACCTTTAAAATATATATATATATATACATTTACAATTATAGATTTGCTTGAAATAAAGAGATTTTCAGCTAAATTTCTTGGGAAGTAAATACTTTTTTTTTTTTAAATGATTATTTTTAAAAATAAAAATATTAAGTTATGTTTAGTTTTAAAAAGGCTTTTTTTCTATAAAAAATAAAAAAATAAAATTGGTGTTAAGTTTTTTCTCACAAGAAAATAATTAAAATTAAAACTTTATATAATTAATTTATTATCATATTTTTTTCAATATGTCATTATAATATGAGAGTAGTTTTCATCCGGTATACCCAATGCTACATAGTGGGGATAAGCCATCTTAGGAATCAAAGCCAAAAGCTACTCCAAAGAAGACCATTAGAAAAACACTCATAGTACATATCACATTGTCCTCATTGTGAAAACAATCAACTAGAAGGTCATCCAAGTCAAAGGAACCTAATAACCAGATATTGAGGCTTGGGAGAGAGTCTCCATCATAAGGTGCCTACGACCCAACATTCTAAGCTACTAGACGAATATGAAAGGACATGGAAAACAAAATGGAAGGGCTAGCTATTTGAAAAAGTAAATTAGTAGAAATGCTTAGGAAGAGTCCAAAAACACTCCTATGGGTTGGATTGGATGGAAAAACACTCAAATAGGTATAAAGATTCAAAGAGAAAAAAAGTGAAGAGCGCTAGAAGGAACTTGAACATGAAAAGCGAAAACAACAGCCACTAGAAAGTCCTTTTATAGGCATGGGTTGGCTGGAGAATTGGAAGAGAACTAGAAGGCTCTTAGAGCACTCAAGCGCTCAAGTCCTGAAAGTGCTCATTTGAGCATCTGAAACATTCTTTACAATGTAAAACTTTAAAAAATGAGAAAACCTTTTTTTTCATGAACATGCATAAGTAAATCAAGTAATCAAATGGAGAATAACATCAAAGGTCGCAAGATTTAATCAACATCATCTAGATAAACACGTTAATAGTATAATAGACCCCAAGATTTTTCAATATTAAACAAAATATAATAGGAATAAAATCATCCAAAGCAATTTTTGTCAAGGATATTAACTTACTATCTAATTTAAGTTATTTAATTTTGATATCTAATAAATCACTAAATTATGTCAAATTTTAATTCATTCAATTTGAATATAACGTAGTGGATTTTTGTTTAACACAATAGAATATTGATCTACATACATCATAGTTTTATTTTATTCCCTTTTGATTATTGATATCATCATTTTTTTTCTTTTTTTCTTTTTTTTTTTTTAATTTGATTTGTGGAGGCTTTTTACCACAAATACAGAAATCATACTTCATGCATAGTAGCCTTTTTCCACAATAGGTTCGTAGTACAATCCCACAAGTGAGGCTCATCACGTCCAAGTTTGATTTGAAGCAAAGTAGGTATGAGTATAAGAAAAGTGATGGATTGTCATGGGAGAGATTAAGGTTTGAATAAAGGGTTTAAGTTTTTATTTATTTATTTATTTATTTATTTTTTTATTTACAAAACGCAAAAGCTATGGGGCATGTTGAGTTATAAATAATAAGCAAATACATAACTTTCTATGAACAGATTGATTTGAACTAATCTAACATTTTCTTTTATTTTATTTTAAATAATTTAATAAGCAAAAATTCTCTCTTAAAATACTAATACTCATAAAATAATACATCTCCAATTTATTATATATGAACTGACGAAGTTTTGTGGGGGTGAATAGCCTATCACAATGTAAGTTCTTTAAAGTATGTAAAACAGTGTGTTGAATATGGATGTGAATAAATTAAATTAAGTATTTTAATGATGTGGAGTTGTGGAGTTGGGACAATTTATCTTCTTTGTGACATTATTTTGATTCTTTAAACTTATTCTCACCATTGTCCGAAAAGAAATTAGATAAAAATTTTAATTAAGCAAGGCGGATTGGAAAATTTCCCATACCCCTCATACCCTTTTTAATGTTTTTAATTATTTTTAATTTTTAAAATTTTTAGTTATATTAAAAATAAATAAGATTTATAAACAAATACAAATCGTTATAAAAGAACTCTTTTTAACTTGTTTATACTTTAACACAACTTGTTTTTAGGAGCATACTAGAAAAATCATCGTAATTTAAATGAAGGATATTAAAACATCCCATATTTTTCATTTCTTATATTTTCACCCTAAATCATTATCCTTCTCATTCTATCTGGTATCCCTCACTCTTTCTCATATTTCTATCTATCATTTATAGTCTTTACAAACCTTTTACTCTCATGATCTAAAATATTAATAGAAATATTCCTAACAACTTTCTTTATTATATAAGGAAATATAATATCACAATGATATATAAATATAAGAAATATTCTATGTGATATTCTAGCTTGGATCAAATTCCATTTAGGCAATTTTTTGTCTCTCCATGATATAGACATCTTGTATTACATTATGACTAGACAAGAATTGACTCTACTTTCAACTAAAATCTTTTTTGTCATCCTCATGTATTGTGTTCTCTTTGACTCCTCCAAAAATTTTCAACCTCGTTCTAATATAACTTGTGCCAATGGAAGGTTTAATGTAAACATGTTCATGTAAGAACATAAAAATTAAATAATTCACACTTAAATGAGAGATTTGTTTCACTAATTTGTAGAAAATATTATGGAGATAAATATTCAGATAGAACTATTGGGTGTTGAAACATCGCATATTTCCATACTCCTATTTACACCCTAAACCACAAGCTCACTCGCTCCACTAGGAGAATGTATCCCATTCTTTCTCGCATATCTATCTATAGTTTTCATAAGCTGATCTTGATCTTATGACATTTTACCGACCTAAAATATTTATGAAGATATTTATAACAACATTTTTTATTTTATAAAGAAATATAATATTACAATGTTATATAAAGAATTAAATATATGAAATATTTTATACAATATTCTTTATAAAAAAAAATGTTATATCAATTAGTAATTTGTAATAGAAGATCAGGAATGTAAAACAAGATTTATATTCTTATTTTAGAGTAATGAAATGTGAGTCTTACACTTTTTAATATTATTTATTTATGTTTTAGAGATCCATTTTTTTAAACAAATTTTTATTTAATCAAAATTTTTAAAAATTAGATAAATATCCTTATTTGTAATAAAAAAAAACAAAAAACAAAAAATAAAATTGCCAATGTCTCCTAGAAGCCACCAATAAGTTGTTAAGTTGTCTTCACCAATTTACTCAGAAACTCTATAAATAACATATAGACCGTAAATTAGTCATATTCTAAGTCATTATTTTAGGTAATTAGGAAACTCTTCGGATTCATATTCTTTGTACATGAATATATATATATATATATATCCTTCAACATCAAATAAAAAATATATAATAATTTACTAATCTCATCTCATTCATCTTTAATACAACCGACCTAATCAAAATTTGTTAGTTAATCATTAGCCTAATTATTATATTAATATGAAAAAGTATTATAATAGCAACTAGTTGACTAATATGAAAGTGATATGCAGGCCTTTGAGAATAAAATAATAATGTTGAATATTTAATTAATAGCTACAAAACAACAAGTCTGACACCTAACCCCAACTTGTTATTAATTAGTATCCTATTTATTGAGCTTCTATAAAATTGATTTGACAAAGATTGAGATGGAATACATATCGACTAATATGAAATTGATTTGACGACCTTTCAAAAAAAAAAAAAAACGTTTACAATTAACTAAGACCGGTTGGCCTGCAATAAAGAGATTTTTAGCTAAATTTTTTGGACGTAAATTTTTGCTTTTTACAAAAGGGAAAAATATTAAGTTATTTTAATTTAGTTTAGAAAAGGATTTTGGGTTTTAATTTCGATTTTTATCCTCTCAAAACAATTTTTATTTCTTATTTTTCTTCTGAAAAGGTGTTTGGTTTAGAAACATATATATATATATTTTAAATGATTTTTTTTTAAATTTTGTTTGGTGTTACTTTTCCGCTCACATGAAAATATCGAAAATAAATAACATTAAAGTTTAATATGTCATTATAATGTCTAATATTATTATATTTTGTATGATATATGCATAATAAGATATTATATATAATAACATTTAATTATATTATTTTTATGATATAATCTTGTTATTGTCCTTTTATATTGAGAGTATCATAAAATCTTTGATAAGATTTGATAATTTTCTCTATTTTCAGTACTTTTTTAGAGCTAATTTTTTTTTTTTTAAAAAATAACATAAAAATCCATCCAAATTTCGATGTCATGAAAAGAGAATCAAAATATAAAAATTTGTTCGTTAGACATAGAATAAATCCACCCACCTACAATTAAATATTAATACAATGTATTTTATATGTATATGACTAAGTAGAAAGACTACAAAACATGTGAATAGGTTAATGTAGTGTTAGGTTTAAGGGTTTAGACATCTCATTTGACATCTTATATTGTTTGAATCACACCAATTCTGGACTTACTTTCTTGAGCCTATGCCAAATTTTTAGCCAAAATAATCTTAAGCTTATTCCTGATGCCAACAACAAATTCCAACCCAATACACAATGAAGTTTATATTATTAGCTTAACATTTGTTGCATGCAAAGGTTTATGCCAAAATGAATCCAATTTTAAAGCAATAGTAATCGGAGGAAGAACGAGAATCAAGCAAATTAATATTTTAGAATGATTGGTATAGTTTCGTCAAATTTAAAACAACTAATTACGAACTTTCTGAAATGACCAAATGAAAATATTTGGAAAAAAAAAGTTCATTTTTAGAGTTCTTCCAATTCAGAAAGATTAAAATATATTTTATTCCATAATAGAAAATTAATTAGATTTTTTTAATAGAATGGTTAAAGTATCCTTATTTAGATCTTATAAAGTTGAAAGAAAAAATTAATATTTTTATAACCAAACTAACCACCAAATTGGAAAAGTTATTGATTCATAGTTTGCTGGTTGGATGGGTAGTTAAATAGGTGATATAATAAATATATAATTTATATATTACTAAAATTAAAATAATTAAAAAAGTTTTATATATATATATATATATATATATATATATATATATATTATTGATATTATCAAATTAAATCAATATATTAATATTTTAAATTTTATTAAATGAAATATGTATAATATTTAACTACAAATATATTGAAAATAGAAGAAAATTCAAGTATGAAAAGTGATATATACTAATTTTATATTTTTTAAAATATTTTATTATTTGACTACAAGTTGTACAAATTTTTTTGTAAAGAATATATTTTCAAATTTGTTTACATTGTTGAATGATAAAATGTAAGCAATTGAGTGGCAAATACTTCATGTTTTAAATTTGAGGTCCAAGGTTCAAAACCTATGATGTGTCTTTTCAAGAATTTTTCTTAGACTTAATATTAAAATGATGTATTCTACATTGACCTTAAATAAGGCTTAGTGATAAGAATGATGTTCAACTGTTGCATATACTTAAATTATTGGCACTATCAAATAAGGATGTGATTTAAGCAAGTTGGCCCAACCCAACCTCAAATCTAACCTAACCTTTAGGTGGACTTGAGCAATTATTTTTAATATTCGGGTTTGGTTAGAGTTATATTTTTTCAACTTGAACTTAATTTGGATTTGGCTCGGGATAAGATTTGGACAAATTCAGCATAATTTGAACCCAATTTAATATTTTATGATACTTCTTATTTATATTTATCTTATATAATAATATTCATTCTATTTGTTTTTCTAACTTTTTTTTACAAAAAAATAAATAAATTATAATTATATTATACACTAGTTGACTTTGTTGTATACATAAATTTATTTCAACTTTTTTGTTATTAGTTTGAAATATTATCTTCTTTACTATTTAAATTTTGATATAGATATATAGAGATATTTTTTATAAAATAAAAAATAACACATTGTAGGCGAATTTTATCCGACACTGCCTTACACAACGCAATTTTGACCAACCCAACCTAGCTAATATAAGCATAACTTGACCAAACCAAGTTTAATCTCTAGCAAGATAATAAGACATTTTGATGGTGTGGACCTCATCAAAAGTAAACTCGGTCAAGAATAGGTCATTATCCTTGTAACTAATCTCTAATATTGGTTTAGATGAGGGAGCAATATCATGAGAGGATAGAACTACAATGACTCTACCATTATGGATAAAATTCACCTTCTAATGAAGGGAAAATGGTATAGTGCTACTAGCCTTATGGATTTATGGTAGCTAGGTTAAGGGGTATGGGTACCTTCAAAACTTGAAATAAAGTTGAAAATGTAACTAGCCCGACCTGGATGTCTGGCCTCAATGTCCCCATAACATCTCTACTTGTATTATCATACGCTCTCAGAGTCTATGCAGAAGGGTACAAATCGTTAGCCCTAGACAACAACAGTGGATAAAGGATAAACATTTGTTTTACTTACAGGCTTGCAAGATAACATGGTTGATGATGATAGTGACCTAACAAGTGAAGAATTGATGAATTTTGCTTTATTTGTATATTGTGATCTATTAAGTTATGAGGAAGCTGCTCAAGATGATTGTTGGCTTAAAGTTATGGATAAAGAAATTCATGTAATTGAGAAAAATAATACATGGGAACTCACTAATCTACCTAATTCAAAGAAGTCAATTACAATCTATAAAACCAGGTACAAGACAATGGATCAAAAGTGGACCGCTTCAACGCAAGATGGTGGCAAAAGGTTACTAGAAAAAACTAGATACTGATTATTTTGAGATATTTGCACTTATTGCTAGACTTGACACTATTCGTATGATTATCCTTCTTGCTACACAAAACAATTAGAAAAATTTTCAACTGAATGTAATGCCAAACTACAAAATAAGGATTATTTTGAACAACCTTAGGGATATATGATTAAAAAAAAAGGAAGAAAAATAATGTCTATAAGTTAAAAAAGACCTTATGTATTTGGATTGAAGCAAGCACCAACAACATGGTACACATGCATTGACACTTATTTCATGAAGAATGGATTTCAAAAATGTCTTTATGAACTCACTTTATATGTCAAATCTAATTTGTAGGGTGACATTCTTATTATGTGTTTATATGTGGATGATTTAATTACCACTACCAATAATTTGAAGTTGATTACAGAATTCAAAGAAATGATGATTAGTCAATTTGAGATAACAAATATGGGATTGATGTTCTATTTTCTTGGCATTTGAGTAATTAAGTAGAGAAACGTATTTTTTATTTTTTAGAAAAAGCGATATTCTTAAAATATTCAAGATGAAATCATGCAATCTTATTCTAACTCTAGTTGAAGAAAGACTAAAATCGGGAAAGGATAACTCAAGTGAGTTGGGTGATCCTACAAAATTTTGAATTAGAATGATTAAGAGTTTATGGTATTTGACTTTTACAAGATCAGATATTCTATTTGGAGTTAGACTTGTAAGCAAATTCATGGAGTTGCCATGTCAATCTCACTTGCAAGTAGTAAAACATATCATATGATATATTAATTAAAGGTATGCAAAGTGATGGTATTTTTTATGCATATGGTAGTAAGATCGAGCTTGTTAGATACACATATGGTATTATAGGTGATGTGAAAAAGTGAAAAAGTACTTCAAGCTATGCATTTAATCTTGCCTTGGGAGTTTTTCTTAGTAATCAAAGAAACAATTGCATTGACCAAGAATCTTATTTTTCATGGAAAAAACAAACACATTGACATTAAATTTCATTACTTACATGATTTGGTGAAAGACAAAGAAATTATGCTTGAGTTTTGTTCTTTTGAAAATCAAGTTGCAAACATTTTTACGAAGTCAATCAAGGTGGAAACATTGCTCAACTTGAAGAAGATGCTGGGTATAAAGAAATTGGAAGAGATTTGTTTAAAGAAGGCAATGTAGGAATCCTAATTAAACCAGTACAATGTTTCCTTAGTATATTAGAATTATTAATATTTGAGTTTGATTCTTCTTAGGATTTGGAATCCTAATTTGATTAAGAGTTTATTTTTTATTATAATTAGGTTTTTATAACTATTCCCATATATATTCAAAAATAATATAAAGTATGGTGTGGTAAATATTATTTAATTATTTATCATCTCCATCATGTTCTTCATCTCTCTCTCTCTCTCTTTTTCTTTTTTTTTTTTTTTTTTTGTGAGGAGAAATTGTTTCTTGTGTTAGAAATGTTATTTTTGGTTGCTCACAAGGGAGGTAGAGGAAGATAACTTATGATTTGTATATTTTGGAACTAAAAATAATCACTTTTGAATTTTTTTTTTTTTTTGGTTTTGAGTAAATGAGAAAAAGTAATTGCCTTGTTATATGCTTGATTTTATATTTAAAAATCTTATTTTAAAATGTTTAAATGTAAAACTAAAAATAATTTTGAAAAAAATTAATTAAATAAAAATAATAATAATATAATGGTAAAAACAATAACCATATAGAAAAATTTTAATTCTTTATACTCAAAATATTGCATTGATAGGATTTATTTTTTATTTTAAAACTTTGAATCATGAGTAAAATATCCAAATTATATTCTTTTGCAAAAAAATTAATTCAAAAGAGTTTAAGGAAACTCAAATAACCCGAGTTTTCTAATTTACCTATAGAATTCCCCTAATTTTAGTGTTTTGTTCAATTTACCCTAAGTTTAATTTTTCTATAGTTTGAGTTAGATATTTTTTATGTCAATTTTTTTTCACACCCACTTTTGATCATGGAAGTGTGAGAGAAAAGAAAAAGGAAACATAGAACAAGAAGATGTCCTAGCCTCCTAGGTTTAATAAAAAAAAATTATCAACCTCCCTATTTTACCATAAAAACAAAGGTTTTGAAAATGCTTTGATGTCATAAGGGAAATTCCTTCCTAGTTTTTTGTTTAATCTAAATGAATGGTAAAGACAAAGATCATATTTTAAACTAAACCCAATTTTGTGTACTTTTCTATTTAAATAAGAGCTTTTATAAAATGAAGAAGAAAAGTGATGAGAACAAAACATTGAGATTAATAGCTATTAGATGCATACAATTAAATAAGAACACATTAAGATGACAACAATACATTAAGATTACATGGAACAGAAAAAAAACATGCCATCATAATTTAGAGTTTACTCATAGCACATACAAATAGAAAATATGACATTATACAATCAACATTTCACATGATTTTGGGTAATTGGAAATTTCTCAAAGATCTTCTTCAATATCTCCCCCAAAATTTGGCCAGCAAATAATAATAATAATAATAATAATAACAAATAAATAAATAAAAATAAAAACATAATAATAACAATAAAGCTCTAAAAAAAGAGAAGAAAATTAATTTGCTTATTTAAGTATGAATTACTACTTGAATTGGGGATGCAAATTAAATTTTCTTGTGGATAATTTCTATTTCTTAAATTTCTAAAATTTCAATGATTTAATTTGCAGTACTTACAAATTTTTTTAATCAACATTGGGGAAAAACTATATTATCTGAAGCATTAAAAAATGATGTAAACATATTTTAGTAATAAAAAATCTAAGGAATATCTAAATGGTAAATTAATTTGGATTTAACAAAACAAAGGGAACTTTGAATTAGTGAGAATCCTTGAGGAGTTTACAAATAAGAAAAACTTAGTTAAGTAAAGGAATTTCCATAATTAAAATATTTCAAAAATTAATGTCAAATCTTGCAAAAGGAATTTTAATGTGTTTTTGTGAAAATCATGGTAACGCTTCTATAGCAAACATTTTTTTACGAAAATCAAACCAACATCATCGTAAATAACCAAATTTAGCAACTAATTAGTTGCCTTATGTATCCAATAAATGCATTTTATACTATAAAATATTAATAATAATATGAAAAATATATAAAATAAAATAAGAAGAAAGGAAAATGAAAGTACTTGGACATGCTAGGAGGAAGCAAAAGAGAACCAATTGGATCCAACACTATAGAGGCTTGAAATATGGAGCGAGGTTGTGCATAATGGTTTGATTCTCCCACTCCAACTCGTCCCACCATTCTCCTTCTCCCTCGATTTCCTCTAAATTCTTACTAATCCCGATGTTGGAATCAAAAGGTAGTTTCCTCAAATTCGGACATCTAACCACATGAATCACCTTTAAGGAAGGAAAGAGTAAGCTCCATCCGCATATACTCCTTAGCTTTTGTAGAATCCGCATATGGAGATGAGTAAGTCTTGAAAACAGGCCCAAGTCAGATTCAATTTCTGAAACTCCAGACTCGTCAACTTCTATCACTTCTTCCAAAGAGTCACAGTTCTCAATGAATATAGACTTAAGATTTGGAGCATAAATAAGGCATGTCAATTTCATCAAATTTTCACAGGATACTATCCTTACACGAGCAAGATGGTGTAAGTATTGATGTCTTGGGAATGTTGAATGGACTTCCTTTTCCAAATTGAATGTCACATCTTCCAAATTTGAACAATTCCTGACCTCAAACTCCTCTAAATAAGGAAATAACAGTTGAAGTAAGTTCATATCCCAGCAGTTGTGGACGTTTAAGCGTTTCAAGCACCTTTGTAACTTGTGGGAGTTCAATAATGTTTGGATGGCAAGAACACTATCAAGACTAATGGATACTTCTCCCATGCATTTCAACCCCTCTAACTCCTCTAGTAAGGCTCTACAATCTCCATGGGTAGCTTCATCAGAATTCATAATACTAAACAACTGCAAGGATGAAAGACCTGATATGATTTGAGACGGAATTTCAAACTCAAACAAATCATCCAATAACAAACACCTCAGTTTTTTCAAATTCCTGAGCTCCATTGGTAATGTTATTATCCCTGTATCAGACAAATTAAGATATTGTAAAGTAAATAATTTGCTAATTTCTATAGGCAAATCAATTAAATTATCATGGTTTCCTAAGTCCAAAACTGTTATAATAGGCATATATGAGAAGAACCCACTTGGAAATGATAATGGTATCGTCCAATTAACAAGTACCAACAAAGTCTGAAGATTAGGAAAAGATGGTGGTTCCATGTGTTCTTCAAAACTAGCACTCACTAATGATAACCTTGGTGTTCCCTTCCATTTTTCAACATCTTGAGCATTAACCAATTCACCTTTATCTACAACAACAAATTTGTTTTGCTTCTTATTCCCATTTTGACACGCTAACCACAAAGCCATATCACGGATGACATCATGCATCTTCACACATCTACATCTTGCTTGGGTCCATATATTATCAGTAACAGTAATCTCCAATAGGCATGCATGATTTAAACTTGCAATAATGTCTTCTCCTCCATTTCTTGCTTCTTTTATGTCACCGTATTCATCTAGAAACCCCTCTCCAATCCATAGTTGTATAAGTGCATCACAATTGATACTAGAATCCTCCGGAAATAAAGAGCAATACAGGAAACATGATTTGATTGTTTCATCTCGTAGGCTATCATAACTGAACGCTAAACGCGGAAACAAATGATTCTCCATACCTGGAAACTTTGCTGGATAATTCTTCAACATTTGTATTTTTTTCTCCCATTCCTCAGGCGTTTTTGTTCCTGCCATTGCTCGTCCAATGGTGATGAGGGCAAGTGGGAGGCCGTCACACTCTTTGGAAGCAATCTCCACCAGCTTTGGTATATGTGGATGAGAATATATAGTGTCTTTTCCTACATATGCCTGAAACAGAGCAAATGCTTCCTCCCATGCTAAGCACTTCACTTCAATGCCCTTAGCTCCCATATCTCGGCACACAGTTGAAAATCGGGTTGTAAATACCACCTTGGACTTATTTCCATCATTTACAGGAGGAATCCCCACTGCAAAGAGATCAAGAGGCTCCCATATATCATCTAATAAGATGACAATTTTCTTCATCTTCAAGACATTGAATATTGCTTCTTTCCTTTCATCTTCACTTCTACCTTCCCAGTTGTTACTAGGAATCTCCAATTTATTGAAAAGAACTTGCTGAACCTTCTCCACATTTGCTGGTCTGGACAGAGTCACCCAAATCACTGCGTCAAACTCAAACCTGGATTTGAGGAACTCATTGTTGACCCTGTTCAAGAGGGTGGTTTTGCCCACACCCCCCCATGCCATATAATCCGCACTTCTTACTTTGTCATCCTGGAGTTGCATCCAAACGTTGTCAAACAATGAATCTAAGCCCACCGTCTTGCCCAAAGGCCTCTCGATTGTTGAGAAAATTTGGATACAATGGAGAAAGGAAACACTCTCACACACTCACTTTGATACAATAAAACTCTCTTAGATACAAAATAAGAACAAGAAGAAGAAGAACACAAGAAAGGCTCAAACAAGTTTTTGGAACTTTGTCCAAAGACTTTATTTCCTCCCACCTCTAGAAATCTTTTGGGAACTAAATGGAAATAGTCTTATGATTGATCAAGCCTTTTCACTTTTCTGCATGAGATTTCAAAAAGAAGAAAAGTCATATATATAGCACTCTTAGGGTTGAAAAAAGGTTACAAGGATGAGAAAAAACTCATTGTCTTCCTTAATCTCTTCATCTTTGTAACATTCAAAATTAAATCATATGTTTAATTCACACATTAAACATGATTTAATCTCAAATGTGTAACTCTCTTACACTTAACCTTTTAAGTTTATAAAGTTACAAAGATGAGAAGACTCATTGTCTTCCTCAACCTCTTCATCTTTGTAACATTCAAAATTAAATCATATGTTTAATTCACACATTAAACATGATTTAATCTCAAATGTGTAACTCTCTTACACTTAACCTCTTAAGTTTATAAAGTTACAAAGATGAGAAGACTCATTGTCTTCCTCAACCTCTTCATCTTTGTAACATTCAAAATTAAATCATATGTTTAATTCACACATTAAACATGATTTAATCTCAAATGTGTAACTCTCTTACACTTAACCTCTTAAGTTTATAAAGTTACAAAGATGAGAAGACTCATTGTCTTCCTCAACCTTTCAAGTTTTGTAACATTTCAAAACTTAATCATGTGTTTAATTCACACATTAAAAGTGTAACCCTTCTTACACTTTATTTTTTAACCAACAATATATATATATTTATATAAATATAACATCGATCACGGGAGGACTGGGCAGAGGTTCAGCCACCACACTGAAATTTGCTTTGCTCTGTAGTTCAGCCACATCATCCATCTTTCCACGCACCATCTTCCCAATCTTGTAGCCGACACGGCAGTTCTTGGGACAACAGATTTCGAGACATTTCTTCTGGATTTGTTCATTACCTTTTGCCAATAAATCATTCACTTCTTTTTCCATAGCTTCTACACAATGGATCCAGCCATCCACTGCATGAGTACGTTTTTTCTGAAGTTTCTCTTCACGGTCCACCTTTTCCTTCACATCTGCATAGACGTTCTTGAGGTCCTCCATTGCCGTTCTTAGAGAGTTGAGATTTTCTGGGAGCTCATGGATGTAAACAGCACGCTTGGCAGTACAATCCCACAAGCGGGAGGCAATATCCAAGACCGGACTCACAAAATCCATGGCAAAAGCAAGAGTGGGAAAATTGAAGCAGAGAAGAGACGAGGAGAAGAAAACTGTAGATGGTTTGAATGTAGGCTCCATGTTTTTGTTTAGTAAAACCAAAAACCCAAAAACCCAAAAGCTTTGGGCATGCTGACTTCTGAATGATAAACTATGAACAGATGGATTTGAACAGATCTAACATTTCCTTTTCTTTTCTTTTCTTTTGTAAAACACTTTGACCAGCAAAAAATGTGGCTTAAAATACGTAATAGTTAATACTCAGCAAATAATACGTCTCCGATTTATTAAATGACTTATGAAGTTTTATGGGGTGAATAAGCTCTCTCACACTACAAGAAGTTTTTTAAAATATGTAAAACAGTGGGTTGAATGGATGTAAATAAATTTAAATTAGGTGGGTTGGAAAATTTGCATATCTACCATCCCCTCTCTTTAATGTTTTAAATTATTTATAAATTTATAAATTTTTAAAAATTTTACTTATGCTAAAAATAAATATAATTTAAAATTAAATAATTTAGATTTTTATAATTTATTTTATGAGAAATAATTTTTTTTTCATAATTTTTTTTTCAAGGATCCTACAACCTCCCATATTTTTCCATTGATTATATCTATATCCTGAAATGACAAGTCTTCTAGCTCATCTCCATCTCGTGACCTTTTTCCACCTTGATCTAGAGTATCAATAGATATTTTAACAATTTTCCTTATTTCATAAAGATACATAATATTAGAATGATATATAAATATAAAAATATTTTATACAATATTCTATCTTAGAGAATAAATTTCATTGACTCAATCTTCATCTTTGTCACCCCACAATTTTTCAATTTAACTTTGATACCATTTGTTATGTAAGCAGAAGGTTCAATGAAAAAGCATAAAGGTTAAATAATTTATATACAAAAAGGTTTAGCAAACCATGCCTATGTCCATGAATTAGAGATAATCATTTCACTATATCTTGGAAAATGTTATAGATAATAAAATCTAGATACAACTGTTGATATATTTCATGTTTCCTCGCACCTCCTAGCTACATCCTAAACCACAAGTCCTTGATGTTAATCATTCCTTGCATATTTATCTATCACTTATAGTTTTCATAGATTTATCTTTTTCTTAGGTCTCATAATATTTATAAAGATATTCTTAACAATTTTTTCTTATTTTATAAGAAAATATAATATTATAATAATATAGGGTTTTTTGGTTAAAAGGATTAAAATAATACCCCTATTAGCAAAAGTAACCCACAATTTTAAAAGACAAAAAAAAAAACCCCATAGGATAAATATACCCTTTTCTTTTTATGCCCTTCCAACATATAACTTTTCTTTTTCTACTTCATTCTCTTTTGGATGTACAAAACGTATAGAAAACCCGTTCATTTCTCATTCCCTCTCTTGATTTAGATTTATATATTTTTTTTTTTGTGAAGTTATCTCATATTCTATCTTCAAGCAGTTGACTTAGATTTTTTTTTTTTTTTTGAAGTTATCTCATGTTTTATCTTCAAGCATGAAGCAAAACTGGGTTTATTGAAGAAGAGGTTTAAAATGGTGGCCAAAAAGCAAAGATCCAAATTGCCAATGGAAGAAGAAAGTGAATCTATTAAGCTTGTGAGTATAGTCCTCATGTTTTATAAATTTTTCAAATTTTTAGTGATGTTATACAATAGTACTTGATTACAGTTAGGTTTGTTACTTAATATTTTTAAAAATTTGGGACCTATTGAAGTGTGTTCAAAATAATAAATTGCACATTTATATATTTTTTTTAGTTTACTATATTATTATCAATCATGTGTTTAAAGTGAATTAAATATATTTAATGTAGTGACATTTGATTAGGGATGAACTTCAAAGAATTTATGAAATTTTAGGTATTTTAGGAATTTTAGGAATTTTATGCAATGGTGTTTGAGTAGAGTTGGGTTTGTTACTTGATGTTTTTAAAAATTTGGAAACCATTAAAGTGCGTTCAAAATAATAAATTACATATTTATAATAATTTGTAGTCTTCTCTAATGATCAATTATGTGTTCAAAGTAATTTAAATATATTCAATGTAACGTGATTTGATTAGGGATAAGTTTCAAAAAATTTATAAAATTTTAGAGATTTTTGGAACTTTAAGGATAAGTTTGAGTAGGGTTAGGCTTGTAGGGATATTTTTATTTTGTGGGGATCATTTTATTTGCTTTTGGGGGGCAGAGTAATATTTTGTACCATATTTTTTAGAAAAAAAATAATTCATATTAATTAGGAATTAAGATAGAAGATGGGAAATACATATCAAGATTTATATTCTTATTTCGAGTTTTGAAATGTGAGTCTTACATTTCTTGATATTATTTATTTATGTTTTATAAGCAACGCACCCATATTTTTATCAATCTATGCCTAAGAAACAATGATAGGTCCCAATCAGTACAAGCACAACAAACACAAAGAAAGTATTCTCTTTGGGTGAGAATGAACCACAATTTCATTAACTTCTGATCTCCCTTTCCCATTCTCTTCTTTCCAAAGTTATACATCAAAGAAACAACTGAAATGAAGCTAATGGTGTTCGAGTCTGTAGGAGACTCATTCACCCACTACCCATGAATTGCAGTCGTGTTAATAACTGCCTTAAAACAAAAGTAAACCAGCAAATATTAAACCAGCAAATACAATAAAAGGAAATGATGCTGAAGTAGGAAAAATGGGCTTGGCTTCTGAACATGGACATCAGTCCATATAGCGTGAGTTGGGCCTCGGGGTATGACAGGATCTTCTGGGCTTATCATTGCCCACCCCATGAAGAGGATGCTTGTCCTCAAGCATCAGATGAGGAAACTGGTGGCAAAGAGTATCCGTGGACTCCCAGGTGGCTTCTTCGCGGGGTAGATGCTTCCAATGCACCAAGCTTTCTTCCATGAAGGTGTTGCCCCGCTTAATCCATCGTGTATCAAGTATCTGTTGAGGTTCAAGGGTTATGACGCCATTATCTGCAAGTGGAGGTAAGTCAAGTGGAGTGACAACTGGAGTGCCATTGTATGGTTTAAGCAAAGAGACATGGAACACGGGGTGAATTCGAGTTGTAGGTGGCAATTGCAAGCGGTATGCTACTGCTCCGATTTTCTCCAAAATAGGATAGGGTCCATAGTAGCGGCTGGATAATTTTTTATGAGCTCGTTTGAAGACTGTTTGCTGACGATATGGACGGTGCTTTAATAGGACTTGATCACCAACTGCGAACTGGATATCTCTTCGCTTGGAGTCGGCTTGTTGCTTCATTCGGTTCATGGAAATCTCTAAATTTGTCTTGAGTTGGTGGAGCAGCTTGTCACGATGCAGGAGCATTTGATCCACTTCATGAAATGGGGAAAGGCCCTCCGGATAGGCTGGGATAAGTGGTGGAAGGCGGCCATAAAGAGCTTGGTAAGGTGTCATTTTTGTTGAGGCGTGGTAGGTGGTATTGTACCAATACTCTGCCCAAGCGAGATAAGTACTCCATTTTCGCAGCCATTGGTGAACAAAGCATCGCAAATATTGTTCAACACAACGGTTAACAACTTCAGTTTGGCCGTCTGTTTGTGGATGGTAAGCTGAACTGAACATGAGTTTGGAGCCGGAGAGTTTGAAGAATTCTTGCCAGAATTTGCTGATGAAGATTAGGTCGCGATCACTGATGATGGAGCGTGGCATTCCATGGAGTTTGACAACTCTCTCAATAAAGTTTTCTGCAACAACTTTGGCCGTAAATGGGTGAGTTAAGGGAATAAAGTGGGCAAACTTACTGAGCCTATCGACGACCACCAGAATTGTGTCTTTGCCATGAGAAGTGGGCAGCCCTTCAATGAAGTCGAGAGTGATGTCCTCCCAAACCTGTGTAGGAATGGGTAAGGGCTATAATAATCCCGCCGGTGCCTTGGTCTCTGGTTTAATGCGTTGACATACCTCACATTTCTGGACATACTCTTGAACAGCTTTATGCATCTTTGGCCAATAAAATTGTTGCTGCAATCTTCTATAAGTTCGAAGGATCTCCAAGTGCCCTCCAACTTTAGAATCGTGAACTTCATACAACAATTTAGCCCTTAAGGAGTGATCAGCAGGCACCACAACCTTCCCTTTGTAAAGCAGCAAACCATCACGCCAAGTCAAGTTTCCATGAGGAGGATCACCCACCTTTTTTCCCAAAAGTTGCACATAGGAATCTGATTTAGAGACCTCGTGGATCTGCTTCCAAATATCCACTTCCGAAAAATGAAGAGCAGCCAATAATGGGCTTTCTTGCCGCCTAGATAAAGCATCTGCAGCAGAGTTTTCACGACCCGGTCGAAAGATGATTTCATAATCGTACCCCAGTAATTTGGCCACCCATTTTTGCTGCTCCGGAGTTGCAACACGCTGATCGAAGAAAATTTTGAGGCTTCGTTGATCGGTTTTGATGTAGAATTTGTGACCAAGTAAATATGGTCTCCACAATCGTATTGCTTCTACGATGGCTAGCAATTCCTTTGCATAGATTGACCAAGTTTGCTTAGTGATTCCCAAGGCTCGACTCATATAGGCAATTGGTCTATTTTGTTGAGTTAGAACAGCGCCAATTCCGTTTCCCGATGCATCCGTTTCAATGGTGAAAGGTTCGGTAAAGTTTGGCATGGCTAGTGTGGGGGTGGATGTCATGGCTTGTTTCAAAGCTAAGAAAGCCGCTTCCGCTTCGTCATTCCATTGAAACTTCGATTTTTTGAGGAGGTTAGTTAATGGTCGAGCTATTAATCCATACCCTTGAACAAACTTGCGGTAGTAGCCGGTGAGGCCTAAGAATCCACGGAGCTCGGTAATGTTGGAGGGTCTTGGCCAAGCAACCATTGCTTCAATTTTCTTTTCATCAACTTTGACTCCACGATGTGTAATTATGTGGCCCAAATACTCTAGCTCTTGTTTGCCGAATGCACATTTGCTCATCTTGACGTAGAATTGGTGTTGCCGAAGGATGGCTAATGTAAGTTGGACATGCTCCAAGTGCTGCTCCCATGTTGGACTGTAAATTAAAATGTCATCAAAAAACACCAAGATGAACTTCCGCAAATACGGTCGAAAAATCGAGTTCATTATTGCTTGGAATGTAGATGGTGCGTTGCATAGCCCAAATGACATAACCAAGTACTCATAGTGGCCATTATGAGTGCGGAAAGCAGTTTTAGGAATATTAGGGGTGCTAACTCGTATTTGGTGGTATCCTGGCTTGAGATCCAGCTTAGTAAAAAATGCAGCTCCGTGTAACTCATCAAGCATATCATCTACTATTGGAATTGGGAAACGATCCTTTACGGTGGCAGCGTTTAATGCTCGGTAGTCTATGCAGAATTGTCATGTGCCATCTTTTTTCTTCACTAACAGTACTGGAGAAGAAAAAGGGCTAGTGCTTGGTCGAATCAACCCTACATTGAGCATGTCTTGAACCTGATTTTCAATCTCAGTTTTTTGGAAATATGCGTACCTATATGGCCTCACATTAATAGCTTCGGTTCCGTCTTTGAGTGGTATTTTGTGATCAATTTCGCATGCTGGTGGTAAGCTGGTAGGCGCAGTAAAGACATCTAAATATTCCTCCAGCAATGCCTGCATATCTGATGAGAGTTCCTCATTGTTCTGTTGTCCTTCGAGCTGAAAATATAAAGCAAACACAGCTTGTCGTTGTTGAAAGTCCTTAGTGAAGCCTTGCAATGTGGTGTCTTGGATCGGTGGAATTTCAATTCCCTGGAGTTTCTTAGGCTGTTGCTCCCAGATGAAGTCCATGGTTCGCTTTTTCCAATCACAAACTACTAAACCCAACGTCTCTAACCACTGAATGCCTAGCACCATATCCAAACCATTTAAGGGCACAGAAAAGAAGTCGAGGTGGAACTCATTACCTTGTAAATTAACCGTGAGCTTCTCATATTTCCCTTTACAAGATAATCTTTCCCCATTGGCAACTCGGACAGTAAACGGTGTTGTGGGCTTCACGGGCAAACGAAGCGTTTCGGCTACTCGATCACTGATGAAATTATGAGTGGATCCACTATCGATTAAGGCAACCACCTCATGCTCTCCAATAATTGCCTTAATTCGCATTGTTCTTGGTACAATCCATCCAATTAGTGCATGTAGAGTGATCTCGGGCTCCTTTTCGTTGTCATCTTCCTTAATCTCGGATATTTCCCTTGTCGTGTTTACCCCTCCCATTTCCTCTGGTGTTTCATCTTCCTGTATACAGCCCTCTAGGAGCATCAACTGTGGTGCTTGACACTTATGTCCAGGGGTGAACCTTTCATTGCAGTTGAAACATAATCCTTGAGCTCTACGTTTCTGCATCTCATCCCATGACAGCCTTTTGATTGCCACTTGTGTGGAACCCTTGGGAGGATTGGTGTTACTTACAGGAACAGAAGCTCGTAAGGCACTTGGCCGTGCGAATCGCCTCTGTCTCGCAAGTTGATCGTCCCTCATTTTCGCCAAGCTAATTGCCTTTTTCACAGATTAAGGCTTGAACATTCTTATTCCATCAGCTACCTCTGGTTTCAAGCCTCCCATGAACGTACCCACAAGAGCCTTTTGGGTCCATCCACGAACTCGATTCCCAAGCCGTTCAAATTCCCGTTGATAGTCTCGCAATGTTCCCGTCTGTCTCACTCGGGATAGCGCTTCGTCGAAGTCTTCAGAATCAGGGGGTCCAAAACGAGCCCTTACTTCATCTTCGAAGGCTTCCCACGAGATACTCCCCTGTCCTTCAGCGAATGCTTTTCGAAACCATTGCCACCATTGATTCGCCTCGCCTTCGAGGTGGAACGAAGCTAGACGCACCTTTTGATCAGCGGCTATCTCTTGAAACTCGAAGAACTGGTCCACACGATTGAGTCATTCCGTCGGGTCATCTCTAGAAAACCTTGGAAATTCCAACTTTGCAATCTTGGAAGAAAATGGTCGGATGTTTTCGCCGGTATCTCGGTTGGTTCGGTGGGATCCTTCTTGCTGATAATTATTATAGCTAGGTGATCCTCTGCTTGAGAGGAATGCTTCAGATAGTTTTGCAATAGTTTCTTCTAGTCGTTGGATCTTGTCGGTGATTCCCACCTCCATTCGCTGCATTCCTTCTTGAACTCCTCCAAGCTTCTCCTCTAGAAGCTCGATCCGTTCCTTGTTTGTCATCATGAACCTGCTCTGATACCAATGATAGGTCCCAATTAGTACAAGCACAACAAACACAAAGAAAGTATTCTCTTTGAGTGAGAATGAACCACAAATTCATTAACTTCTGATCTCCCTTTCCCATTCTCTTCTTTCCAAAGTTATACATCAAAGAAACAACTGAAATGAAGCTAATGGTGTTCGAGTCTGTAGGAGACTCATTCACCCACTACCCATGAATTGCAGTAGTGCTAATAACTGCCCTAAAACAAAAGTAAACCAGCAAATATTAAACCAGCAAATACAATAAAAGGAAATGATGCTGAAGTAGGAAAAATGGGCTTGGCTTCTGAACACGGACATTAGTCCATATAGCGTGAGTTGGGCCTTGGGGTCCGACAGGATCTTCTGGGCTTATCAAACAAACTTTTATTTAATTTGTATTTTTAAATTTTTTATAACTATTCTCATTTTTAATAAAATATTTGTCAATATCTCCTTGAAGCCACCAATATTGAAAATAAGTTCAATAGTTTTCACTAAATTATTACCTAAATAAGCCTGAAAACCTACAAACCAACAACTGACCACAAGTTGTTAGTTAATTAATAGCCTAATTATTATATTAACATAAAAAGTATTATAATAGCACTGGGGTTCATGATCAATATATTGACTAACATGAAAGTGATATATAGGCCTTCGAAAATAAAATAATATTGTTGAATATTTAATTATAGCTACAAAACAACAAGTTGGCACCTAACCACAACTTGTTATTAATTAATAGCCTAATTATTGGGCTTCTATTAAAATATATTATAGCAAAGATTAAGCTATGGAATGCTTATTGAGTAATATGAAGTTTATCTGACAACCTTTACAAAAATCACTAAGGTTTGCAATATCAAAATTAAAATGCGTTTGGTAGTGAATTTAAAAAATGTTTTTAGCCTTTCCAATACTTTGAAAGATAAAAGTTTTTAAGTGTTAGAAAAATTAAAAACACTTCCTAAAATTACTGTCAAAAGTACTTTTAATGTTACATTAATCTTAGGTTTAAGGATTTAGTTATCTCATTTGACATCTAATCAATTTTAAGAGAAGTTAAGCCAAAAATTCACTTATATGATTCGAGTCATACTAATGTCAAGTCAAAAACAATCTCAAGCTTCCTTTCTATATCAACACCAAATTTTAACTAATATAATTTTGGGTTTCCTTGAACTAATGCCAAATTTCTAGCGTAAACAGTCTTAGGCTTACTCCTTGATGTCAACAGTAAATTGCAAGCCAATATATAATCTTGAACTTACTTCTTTGGCGCCAAAAAAATAGTGAAGTTATGTGTTATCATTCATGCCCTCTTTAATCCTTTTAATTTTTTAATTTTTGAAAATTTTAATTATATTAAAAATAAATATGATTTATAAATAAATAAATAAACATTATAGATTTTTATAATTTATTTTATATGTGAAAAAGAGGGAAAATGAAAAAAAAAAAATTATATTATATTTAATATAGTCATACATTATCATTATTGCACCATACCTGGTTGAGGTTTTGAGAAAATAAAAGACTCAACTTATTCACAAGCCAAAAAACAACACCATCAATATAAATTATTGACATTGTCAAATTGGGGTGTCAATTATGATACATTTATATGTATTTAATAACCATTAAAAGTTTATCATTCTAAAATTAGTTCAAATAGTGGAAAATAACCTTCATTTTTTTAAACATGCGATATGATTTTTTTTATTTTTTTTAACAAAAAAACCCATATCTATGTGTTTAAACCCATAGTTCAAATAGTGGAGACTCTATTTTTCTAAAGTAGTAGTTATTTTATCCTTTTGGTATAAATATTCCTAAATATATTATGTTGTAATATATATTTTCTATGTGTATTGCATGTACTTAAATTGATACATTAAATTGATGTTTTATGCCTATTTGATTACATTAATGAAAATGATAATTAACAAAGTTCATATTTTTTTTTAATTATTAAATTTGTTACACAATTCAAGATTTAAAAAATAATAATTTAATTTCTTCTAAAAATAAAATAATAGAAAGAATAATTTTTTAAAACCTTCCATTTTTTAAGGAGACTTGTTTCAAACCCTCTCAAACAAACCTATTAAAGATTAAATATTACAGGTTTATTTAAAATATGTTTGGTAGTAATTTAAAAAAGTGTTTACAATCTTTCTACTACTTCAAAGACAAAAAATTTTAAGTGTTAGAAAATATTATAAACATTTTCTAAAATTACTACCAAACACACGCTTATTGTGGTTAGTAAATCACTTTCATATCCATTAATATATAAATGCCACCTCAAATTTTACTATAATAATTTTGTTTCTTATATAAGTATAATAATAAAGCTATTAATTAATTAACAAGTGTGGGTAGGTATTTACTTATTGGTTTGTAGTTTATAGTCTTTGTTTTTTAAAAGGATTATTTCCCGACGTTGGTGAAAATTTCAAACTCATTTTCCCTAAAAGTTTCTGCAGTGGTAGTGGAGCCAGGATTTTCTTTCGGGGGGAGGGGGGGAGAGCCACTTGCCCCTCGTGAAAGCAACCTATGTAGTTTCAAAATCTATTTCAACCAAATAAAGTCAGAATATCAATTTTCAAGAATTGGAAATCTAAACTCAATGAAAATAAATAATTGAATAAAAGTATTGTAATAAAGATATGAAAACATAGAAATAGAGAAAAACAAAATAGATAAAAAGAAACACAAAAATAAAGAAATGTTGGTAATGAGATGGAAGCACTTTGTAACATTTAAATGTATTGTGTTTAGCAGTGTGATTTAATTTCTTATTTCTCTTGATATATATTGCTTTATGATTTGAAAGTTTCTTAATGTGTACAACCACACTCATTGTAGTTGTCTCTGACACAGTTGTATTTTGAGTTTTTGTTTACCTGGAATGACCAATATTCATGGCCCTACAATGTTCTGTTGCCATGAATTATTGGTTTATATCATCATTGTAGAAAAAAAATGCAGAATTCTTTGGCTCACATGTCTTATCAATTTTTTTATTTGAAGATGTTGACATCGTTGTCTTATCATTTGTAATTTTGTAATGCAATGTCGTTATAGACGCCACCAGCATGGGAGATGGATTGCAAGGACTGCAAGAGTTGCAGGCAACAAAGATCTTTACTTGGGAACTTTTAGTTACTATATCTATAATTCAATATCCCCATCTTCTAAAATGACAAAGACCTTTGTCATGGCTTGTTTTTCCTTCTGTTTTTGTGCAAACACTGATTACTACTAAAAAAAACGTATTTTAGATAACAATTATCATGTGTTTCACATCTTTTGAGTGGTAATTATGCCTAAAATGCTCAATTAACATGTTGTTGCCTTAGTAAGAGTTGTTAACAAGTTTTATGAAGTTTTAGAGTCATTTCAAGGTATGATTTTGATAAATCGATGACAAAAGAGATGAATCGAATTGAAGAGAACAAATAATGTTGATGATGATCCAAATGCATAATGGAAGAAATAATGCAATTGGTTTGGACTGGGATTTAAGCTAATTGGAGGTAGTTAAAGTGGAATCAAAAGAAGGAAATGGAAGAAATGATAAAGGGAAGCTCAAAAATCAAATGTTGCAAATTCGCATGATCATGCAAAAATTTTGCATGACTAAGTGAAATAGACCAGATGAGGAAGATTGATTGCAAGCTAAGGAAAATATGGAAGTTGTTTCGCATGAATATGCGAAAATTTGGCACAATCATGCAAAATGGTCCAGAAAGCTGCTAATGCTGCTATTGTTCCACTGATTTCGCATGACCATGCGAAATGGTTGAAAATCATGTGAAATGCTTATTTTGTTGCCAAACTCCAGATTGTTGAAAGGAGAAAACTCTAGAAGACCTCTTAGATGATGCCAAGTGTCCACTTGACCTTGACATATAAATAGGAACTTGAATATCTCATTAAAGAAGCTTTTTGACACTTTGATGGGAGATTTTTCTAGAAACTCGTTCTTTCAATAGAATTCTTTATTTTATTTCATTTTCCTTCATTTTCTCACTAGTCAAACATGTCTTGTGAGATCAAATCTCCAAGCATGAGTGGCTACATCTCATTTTTCTCGGAGGAATGAGGATCTAGAGGTAAGATCCATGGTGAATTAAAGAAATGAGCTTTAATTGCTAAGATAATTCGATGCAACTGATTGATTACTTGAATTTTGAGGATTTTTCTATTCAAATTATCTTGAATGACTATTACAATCAGTGTATCGGGAAATAAAATGAGTTATTGCAACCACCTTTCCTATTAAACATTGCACTTCCTTTTTACTTTGAGGAGATGATAATTCTTGTATTGCCTTTATTTGAGTAGGATCTATTTCAATTCCTCGCTCTATGACCAAAAAACCCTAAGAACTTGTCAACAAACACCCCAAAGGCACATTTAGGAGGATTCAATTTCATCCCAAAGTGTTGTAGCAGTTCAAAAGCTTGTTGCAAGTTTGCATAGTGATCCTTCCATTTCCTGTTTTTTACAAGTATGTCATCTATATAAACCTCTGTCATTTTTCTTAGCATTGGATAAAGTATTTGTCATTAGTCGCTGATAAGTGGCCCCTACATTTTTAAGGCCAAAAGGCATTACATTATAACAGAAAATCTCTCATGGGGTTATGAACTCTATCTTTTTAGAATCAAGAGGGTACATAAGAATCTGGTTATAACCAGAAAAAACATCCATAAATGACAACAACTTATACCCCAAAGTGGCATCAACAATTTGATTAATGCATGGCAAAGGGAAACTATCCTTTGGGCATGCCTCATTCAAGTCAGTAAAGTCTATTCAAATCCTCCACTTGTCTTCTTTTTTCGACACAACTACCATATTGGCTAGCCAATCTGGGTAGTAAACCTCGCGGATGAATCCTGCATCAAGCAATCAGGATACTTCAAGCTAAATTATTTGTTGCATTTTTTAACTAAGCCTTCTTACTTTTTGTCGCACAGGCTTTGATCTCGGATGGATCCCGAGTTTAGTACTCATCACTTTGGGGGATATTCCTGGCATGTCAGAGAGTTCCCAAGCAAAGACTTCGACATTTAGATTCAATTAGTTTACCAGTTACTACCTTTCTTGCTCTATCAACATACTACTGACATAGGTAACCTTCTTTAGTCTTCTTTTTATATTTCTACACAAACCAGTTGGTCAATGATTGGGGACTCTCTATCACCTTCGTCCTTTAGTAATTTTTATTTATGTTGGGACTTGATGTCAACATGGGCATTTTCAACTTCCTCTCTCATAGGCAAGACATTTACCTGATAGCACTGCCTAGCAGCTAGTTGGCTCCCAAATAAGTCCACTTGGCTCACTTTAGTAAGGAAGCTAACTTTCTAGTGATAGGTTGAGGGGGTAGCCTTCATTTTGTGAATCCATTCATCTCAGTATGGAATTGTATGGTGAAAGGTATGACACGACTGAAAAAATAACATTTTGGGCTATAAGGTCAGCTTTAATTGGCAAAATTATCTCTATTAGAATCCAGGTTGTTGATCCATTAAAACATTTTAGTACTCGGCCCGGATTTCCCATCTGCTTATAAGCCAAAATGTAGAGCAAATCAACTGAACTTCCCGGGTCAACAAGTACCCGACAAACTTGGAACCTAGCAATTTTTAGTGACAAAACAAGGGCATCTTCATGTTAGACTATTATTCATGCGAGATCTTGGGTGTTAAATGTGACAACCACATTTACAAGCACCATTGTCCCTGGTACAAAGGATTAGTGCTTCGTACTAATCTTTTCCATGTCACTCGCTTCTTGAATCATTGCTCGATAGCGACACTTTGATTCCCAACGTTGATCAATAAGTCCTCCTTAAATGACATGAATAACTAGTGGTAATCCCCCTTGCAGTATCATGTTGGCTATGACCTACTTAGTACTCTTGGTAGTCAGTCATTCGCTCTTTTTCACATACTGAGAGAGCAAACTGACTCTTATCATGTTTTCCACTAGATAGCGAAGGTGTCAGCACTCATCAATGGTGTGTTTATGCTCTTTATGGTATTCAATATAGGGGGTTTGGTCCCGTTACACTGGGTCACCCTTAAGAATGAAGGGCCACCTGAAACTGGGTAGGTCAATCATAATTGGAAGTAACTATCCATAGGTCAGATTGAGAGGGGTCCATCATCGAGGTGGTTTTTGGCCTTCTTCACCTCTACGCGGTTTTTTGCCTTGTGAGGGGTTCCCCCGAGCCTTAACATTTATTCCTTTTTTTTTTTGTCTGTGTTGATACTAAGATGGACCTTGCTGCAGCCTGTTAAGTCTTCTTCCAACATAGCATACTTGCTGGCCCTTCTAAATAATTCATCAATCGTCTTTGGTGGCTTTTTGGAAAGAGACTCAAAAAATGGGATCTCTGGCATAATGCTACACTTGAAGGCTTGTAGCAAAGCATCCATACTACATGTTTCTACTTGGAGCATTGCTTGGTTAAACCTGTGCATGAATTGGCGTAAAGTCTCATTTTTTGTTTTCTTCGGATTCTGAAGGCTGTTGATATTGAACTTCTGCCATGCTGAGCACAAATAATGAGCCACAAAGACTTCTAACATCTCCCTAAAGGAGTGAACAGAATTAGGGAGAAGTCGGTGGAACCAGGCTAAGGCAGCGCCTTGAAAACGAGCCAGGAAGACTTTGCATAGAAGCTCATTATTGTCGATATCAAGCATCATCATTTGTTGATAATGCATCATGTAATCAAATGGGTCATACATTCCATCGTATATGATGAACTTAGGAATGGTATACCCTCTTGGGGGTTCATACATCAAAATATGATGGGCGAATGATGTTGTCATCATATCATTCAGGCGACAAGTTGTGGCTCCTAGAGGCAACTCGTTCAGTTGCCCATGTGGGAGCCAATTTGTTGAACATAAGGATCGAGCTAGCCTTCTTGAGGCCTGCAAATGGGGTAACCTCATTTGTTGTTAATTACCAAGATTTGAATATGATGGGGACAATGGTCCCCGTCGGGAGGTATTATCTACCTCATCAACACCTTCAGTGACCAACATTCTCGAAATCCTAAGGTCAAATGGGTGACATCTCCCATATGAGCTTAAAATGGTGTGGGGACCTTGACCAAAGGAAATTGCACTATCTAAATGTTCTATCACATCATTATTGTCCTAATGGCACAAGTGATCAAGATTACTTGTTCATTGATGTAGCACTTGAATTCGAGCACACTAATCTTCGAGTTGTGCCCCCAACAAGGCATTCTCTTGCCTTAGCAACTCTATCTGGGCAATGATGGATTTAATTCTTCTCTCCTACTCTGCTTGACGCTTTTCGAAATCCTTAGGAATAAACTTCGATGTGGTGGCCCTTCGAGGAGCTGTTGTACTAATTGAATCCTATGGTTAACTATCTTCCATTGCGAAGCTTCCAACTCCAAACAAAAAATAGGGTTCTACCTTCAGCTTAAAGTAAAAATGTTACATTAATGTAGAACTTTCCCACATACAACGCCACTTGTTGGAGCTGAGAATTTCTTGAGCAATAGTTCTCTTCTTGTCACGCACTTTCGTATACCTACCACACAAGGCTCGCTTGGTTTTACCCCAAGATCACCTCCTTTGATTATTGAGTTAGCTGGGGTTTTCTAGAAAAGATAATATTTTTAGTGTTGCTATTTCTTCTCTTTTTTTTCATGGACTTACCAGTTGCATTCATATACTTTTCAGCTATCGATAGGTGTGGAGATCGCGGGAACACTTTTTTGCCACTTCAAGCAGTTACTGCCTCAAGTGTTAACTGCCTTCACTACTCCTCGTGGGTTGTTCTCCCACGTTCTATTTCCCACTTTACCTGTTAGGCTATTTAAGTTAGTTGGGCCATTAGGCTAGTTGGGTTTTTAATCCTAGCCCAAACTGACCCAACTTAGCGGCTAGTTTTTTGGGAGGCCCGTTATCCCCATTTACGAGGGGTGTCCACAGTTTTGTCAAATTTAAACAACTAATTAAGCAACTTTCTGAAATGACCAAATGAAAATATTTGAAAAAAACAAACATTCCTTTTTAGTGTTCTTCCAATTCAAAAATATTAAATATATTTTATTCCATAATAGAAGATTAATTAGATTGAAAATATAAAATAAGATCCATGTCTTAATAATTTTTTGAGAAAATAAAAAACCTTAACTCATTCACAAGCCAAAAAGCACCATTACCATTATAAATTATCCACATTATCAAATAAGGATGTGATTTAAGCAAGTTGGCCCAACCCAACCTCAAATATAATCTAATTAACTTTTAGGTGGACTTGAACAATTATTTTTAAGATTTGGGTTTGGTTAGAGTTATATTTTCTCAACTTGAACTTAATTTGGTTTTGGCTTGGGCTAAGATTTGGACGAATTGAGCATAATTTGAACCCACTTTAATATTTAATGATACTTATTATTTATATTTATCTTATATAATAATATTCATTCTATTTTTTTATTATATTCTTTTGAAAAATTAAATTATAATTATATTATACTAGTTGACTTTGTTGTATACATAAATTTATTTCATTTTTTTTGTTATTAATTTGAAATATTGTCTTATTTACTATTTAAATTTTGATATGGATATATAGATATATTTTTTTGAGAAAAAAAAAACATTGTAGGTGAATTCAATTCAACGTCACCTTACACAACTCAATTCTGACCTACCCAACCTACCTTATATAAGCATAACTTGACCAAACCAAGCTTAATCTCTAGCAGGATAATAAGACATTTTAATGGTGTGGACCTCATAAAAAATAAACCTAGTCAAGAATTTTTCATTATCAATATGACTAATCTCTAATATTAGCTTAGATGAGGAAGTAATATCACAAGAAGATCAAACCGCAATGACTCAATCATTATGGATAAACACCATCTTTTGATGAAAAGAAAATGGTATGGCGCTAGCCTTATGGATCTATCATTAACCTAATAGTAGGTTGATGGATATGGATACCTTCAAAACATGAAATAGAGTTGAAAATGTAATTGCCTTGACTTGGATGTCTAGCATCAATGTCCCCATAACATCTTGTGGACCCCGTATTTCTGCACATGTGCTTCCACTCGATGGCGAACTTGCTTTTTATTTGAATTTTTTTTTATTTTTTTAGAAAATGACTTGGAGTCGCCACTTGTTTTTGTTTTATTTTTTAGGAAAAACAAAATAAGAAAGAAAACCCTAAGTGTGACTCCTTATTTGGAAAATGTGATATATGAAAAACCAAATCTAGGCTCGAGAGTCAGGTTACTTATCGAGAAGGTACAGTAAAAACCGTAACACCCCTCTAAACCCCTAAAATGGGTCTCTACTAAGCAAAATGAAGCAAGTATGACAATTGGTAAGGAAATCAATGGATACCCTAAATGATCATACACTGGAAGCTAAAACATGCATGGAGAACGGTCAAAGTGAGAGTGAGTGCGTACCTTAGTAGCAAACGATGATGCGTTATCATGAAATAGGGTGAGTGAACTAATACAGAATAATTGCATGTATCACAAAGTAAATCAAAGTCAACCAATGTTCAATCACAGATGTTAGGCCCCACCAATGCCCGAATTATTTTTGCACAAATTAATTCCATGAATTCCATTGCTTGAAATTATGAAATTTATTTGTGCTTATTAAAAAACGTGAAAATCGAAAAATTATTAAAAGTCAAGGAAGTTTGTAGAAAATGCTTGCTGGGGGGAAAAATGGTAGCAAAATTTATTAAAATTTGACTTTTGTTAAAATTACATTTTGGGTGACTTAAAACTCAAAGGAAGAATGAGAAATTATTGAATTAAAATTATTTGAAAATCGATTTTTTCACAAATGAGTTTTGAAGGCAAAGAAAATAAGCACGCGGGCTTTGAAAATGGGCCTAGGAGGGTATCCATGCAAACTAAAATCATGCACGTGGGCTCGGGGTCCAAAATGTTGAGCTGCATTAATAGCAAACGTCTCTGATAGACCAATCCCATTATTCTGGTGAAGACCCAATATCAGGAGAACATTATTGCTTCCACCTATACTTCAGAAGACTCATTTCTGGTGCATTAAGATGAGGCGTCTTGAACACTTTGAGCAGAGGTGGATGATTTTCAAACACAAGTGGATCTACAAAAGGTAAATAATCACTCTGCTATCTGGTATTTAGGATACTATCAAGCATTGACTTCAAATATGACTTTAATTGCGGCTTCCAGAGTTAATGATCTAATGCCCAGGCCTTCATTTTATAGTTTTGTGTGAATAAATTTGACTTATACGATTTTTCATTTAGTTAGCGACCTAGGCCTCCTAACCTTGATGCTTCATTGTGATGGACTGCTCCATCAGATACTTGCCAATATAGAAGCTTGTCGAATACCAAGCATCGAAAACAATAGTCAGATATGTTTCAGAGTAGGCACTGTATGTCACTTCACCTTCTTTTTTCCCATCCTCTTTCTCTGAAATTTTCATTCTCATGGAAGAAATTGCTTTTTCTAAAGCGCCCGTAGCTATTTTGACAATATCACCATCTTCGGCAGCCACTCGCTTCTCGTGACCCATTGCAACAATGGCTTCGAGTTTGGAATTGTTGAGGCCTCGCGTCCCTGGTGCTCCACGTAGTTGCCAAATGGATGGACACTCGATCTCAACCAATATAGATCCTTGATTCAATCGTACCTGCAAAAGGCGTCCGGACAGGGTGTCCGAACGCACCCTCCGATGGTTTTGTCAGCCATGGTAAAAGAGATAAATCAGTTGTCCTTTTACTAGGTATAGCAAGCTTACCCTCCTCTTTGTGTGAAAGTTCATATATATAGTACCAGAAGCTCTGTTTCCCTCTTTAATGGTAGAGAGATATTTTGGGTTGTCATGATGACACTAGGTGGTGGCAGGGCCATCATCACCCTACGGGCGGCTGATAGAGATTGTGGGAGGCGCTGAGATTGTCAGAGATCGTGGAAAGTGACTTACCGTCACTTCATTCCTGTCCTTTCACTCTACAGGTGGCGGAACGTGGGCCATGGCAGGCTGTCGTGATGACGTGCAAGACTTGCTTACTTTAGTCAATGATCCGGACAAACATATCTGGATAGTATATGTCGGTCGTCTGGATGCGATGTTTGTGAGTGTCGTGTGCCTCTCCTTGAGGGAGTCCGGATAGGAAAGGCGCACCACGTGTATTCTTGGGGAAATCCGGATGAGGTTAATCCGGATGAGAATGTATGCCACGTGTCCTCAGGAGATGTGTGCCACGTGTTATTAAGGGGAGGGGTCCCTACAATGCCCCCCTTTTTAACTTGCCTATTTTGCCTGAGCAAAATGGGCGGGTTAAAAAATAGTTGGTTTTTGAAACTGAGGTTACTTTTTGCGCTCATTGGGCCACGTGGCGAGCGGGGGTGATGAGAGAGAAGATCATTTATGATGAGCCGTCGTCTCTGGGTATTTCTTAGGCAGTCTGTCGTTTCAATGATGGCGTAGTTGAGCGTTTGGTATACCGAGGGGCTGTCCCCCTATAAATAGCAGACTGTGCCTTCCTTTTGCATTTTCCCTACTGTGTTTTTTTTGTTAGTGCTTCTTCTTCTACCTTCTGCGTATCTTCGTTTTCGAGTGAAGCTCTAAGGTTTTCGGCTAGCAATATTCGCGTCGTGACAGTGCTTGCATTGCGATTTTCAACCCTATTTTTCCAACTCTACACTCGGTACGTGCGTTTGTCTTTTCCTTGTTGCGTTTGTCTTTGTTGGTTATTTCTGATTTGCTTGGGCAAGTTTCTTGCGATTGAGAGTTGGTATTTGGTTTCTAGGGTTTTCTTCGGGGGTTTTTTGACTGTTTTTCTGGGTGTGTTTAGGATTTCTGTTGCCCCCCTGTACTTTTTGTGGGTTGGAGATTTTTCTTTGGGGCAGAGTCAAGGGTTTGGGATGGGTATGCTGGTGATGTGAGGTTTTTCTGAGAGTTTCTATCGTTAGGGTTGTGGGGTCGATTTGCTGTATTTTGACTGTTGGTATTTCTTCCATGCAGATTCTATTTCAGGCTCAGGCTAAAGAATGTCTGCAAACAAGGAAGCTACCTCATCTGGCTCGTCCGGCGGTGCTCATGCCAAGAAATCAGTGGATAAGCTGAGTGTAAAGGAGTTTCGTGAGCACTTCTGCATCCCAAATGGCGTGCTCGTGGAACTTATAGACGGAGAGATCATGACGACTGAGAAATCTGAGGACCATGCCATCTTTTTTACAAAGGAGCAGTTCAACGCTGGGCTCCGGTTCCCCCTTCCTTCGTTGTTCAAGGAATTCCTTTACTTCACTCAAATTCCCCCAGCTTACATCTACCCCAATATGGTCCGGGTGCTGATGGGATGCAGCGTTCTAAGCATGCTGTTCAACCTAGACCTCTCGCTGCTGGAGGTTCTTTTCGTCTACTCCCTAAAGAAGGGTAAAAATGACATTTTTAGCATGGTTGCCCACCTGCCCTCTCTTCAACTGGTGACTGAGCTGCCGGATTCAACGAAAGGAGGAGCCAAGGGACATGTGTTGGTCCGGGGTGCTTGGGCGGGGCTACTGGAGCATCCGGAGAGGCCATTTTCCCCAAACTGCTCGTTGGTGTTTCCGGGTAAGTCAGCTTGCGGGGTTGTCCGGCATTTGTCTTGTTTGTTCTTCTTGCTGGGTTTATCAGATGGCTTAATATCTTTGGTTGCTGATAATGCAGGTCCGGACAAGAGGGGTCACGTAGTCGAGTGGGTAGAAAAAGCGTCGTTCGCTCGACTGAACAAGTTATTCGAGATTACTGCCGCTAAGAGGCATCATGAGACGCTGCTTACCGCACGGAACCTGCTGGCCGTTGTCCGGGAGCCCCAAGCGTACGTCATCAATATTCTCCCAAGGAAGCTGCCAAAGAAGGTAGTGTCTAGGGAGCATTACATTCTGAAAGACCTCCCTTTCTATAAGGAGGTGAAAAAGGCAGACGCTCAAAAACGCCAAGCACTCCTTGACGATCGGGAGAGGAGGAGGAAAGAGGAAACTTTGCGGAAGGCTCCTGGTAAAAGACGCTCCGCACCCTCTCTTCCTCTGGCGCCCCAGTGAAAAAGAAGAACAAGAAGAAGTTGGTTCTTAATAAGGGGAAAGAAATAAAACTTCCAACTCCTCCCAAGGAAGTGGTAATTCCCCCTTCGACTCATGTGAAGGAAGTAATAATAAGAGAGCCAGAGGTCCTCCCATTGCCCTCTGTTTCAAGCGGCTCCAGATGCCTCGCGGGTCTGAACCATTCGGGGCCTTCATTGTCAGTGGCTGGACGTCTGGCTATTCTGGCTGAGAAGGCGACTTCAATAAATCAGCCCGGCTCTCCCCATCCAGATGCGGACGCAGCCGGGGCCTCTTGTGCTGCAGCGTCGCCTCTTACGGCACCTCCAACGGAAGAAACTGGGGCTGAGAGCCAGAGTTTGCCTCCTTGCGAACTCAACGCCCTTGCTCTTGTGCCGGTAAAGGGGCCAGCTACAAAGAGGTCTCGTCT
This sequence comes from Vitis amurensis, assembly GCA_037355405.1. Classification (NCBI taxonomy): domain Eukaryota; kingdom Viridiplantae; phylum Streptophyta; class Magnoliopsida; order Vitales; family Vitaceae; genus Vitis; species Vitis amurensis. Next base: position 25,114,172 of record CM074694.1, read on the forward strand.
GGCCCGGAACCTGAAGTCTGGCCTCATCGGGCGGCTTCAGGATCGGTTTTTGGAAACCATCGAAGTCAGCTGCTCGTCCGTCCAGGATGATCATCCGGAGGGGAGCAAGACGGAGATGGTAGTAGAGACCCCAACCGCCCCGGTGGTGGCCCTGGATGAGGGTTCACCCGGAACGACCAAGCCGGTTGAGACTGATGGGGCCCCAGACCCGGAAGAGGAGTCACTCTCCAATGCCTCATCAGGGGGGAATCCCATTAGTGATGCAGTTTGCATATCTGCTAGCGCTTTCAGCTACGCGGAGTTGGAAGAGAAGTTGAAACGGATTCCACCCGACTCAGATGTTGCCATGCCTTCAGCAAAAATGTTTGAAGCTGTGGAAATGGTATAGTTTGCTTTCTTGATTTTTTCTCACGATACTGATGTGTTTGTGGCATCGTTTGTAACTTTGTTCTTTTTGTTTGTGTGTTTTTCTACAGCTGGTGAGCGGTCTTCGCGGCATGGCTCAACAACATGACCTGTTTTCTGACACGCTGCGGACCGCTAATTATATGAAGGCCTTCGCCTCTCAGCGCAGAAACAGCGAAGAGGAGCTGCGCTTGAGACTGGAGTAGGCCGAAGCCAGTTTATCCACTGCTCGAGAGGACAACGAGGCTCTCCGGGTAGAGCTTGCTGAGGCAAAGAGCAGGGAGGAATCGGTGGACACTCGTCTGCATGAGGCGGAGGACGAGATGGCCCAACTGAGGGGGGAGGTGAGGCAACTCCGGACAGAGGTGTCCATTGAGAAAAGGCAGATAGAAGATTTGCAGTTGCGTTTATCAGCGCAAAAAGAAGACTGGAGGCTGAGTTTGCTGCAGAAAGGGAGGAACTTGAAGCGGACTACCAGAAGCAAGTAGATGAAATGTACTTCTTTGGTTATCGCTGCTGTATGAAGAAACATGGTATCAACCGGGACGTCCCTTCAATTCCCCCGGGTGAGGAGGAAAAGCTGCGCGGCAAGCCTGCTCAATGAGAGCTTTTTCTTTTTGTAATTTTTTACTGCGATTTTCTCTTTGTATCTTGTAGTCCGGAGGACCCTTTGTATATAATTTTTGCAAGTATTCAATAAAACATACTTTTTCCCAGATTGCACTTCTATTTCTTTCATTGATAATACTGCTTTAGATTAGATACATTCCATGGTCGAAGCAATGGGGTTCCGTCTAGCTTTTGTAGATGATAGACTCCATTTTCACTTGTCTTAGATACTATATAGGGGTCTTCCCAGTTGGCTTGAAATTTTCTTGCTCTTGTCTCAGTAGTATTTTCAAAAACTTTTCTAAGGACCAGCCTACCATTTTTGAAGCTTCTGGGCCTTACTTTGCGATTGTAATAAGCGGATGCCCTTTGTTGATAGTCTGCCATCGGGATGGATGCAGTTTCCCTTACTTCGTCTGCCCAGTCCAAGTTTCTTCCTAATTCTGCATTTGCATTGTCCTGTCTTCATGCCTCAGTCCGGATAGTGGGTAGCCCTATTTCAATAGGAATGGTTGCGTCCATACCGTATGCGAGGGCGAAGGGAGTGTTTCCTTTCGGACGTCTGGGTGTGGTTCGATAAGCCCACAGGACGCCGGGTAACTCCTCCACCCATTTTCCTTTGGCTTGTTCTAGCCTTTTCTTTAAGACAGTGATTAGAGTCTTGTTTGTGACCTCTGCTTGCCCGTTACTTTGAGGATAACGCGGCGTGGAGTATGAATTCCAGACGTTTAGTTCTGCATAGAAACTTCGGAATGTGATGCTATCAAATTGTGGACCGTTGTCGGCTATAATGGTTTGGGGGATTCCAAAGCGGCAGATGATGTTTTTCCATAAGAACTTGGTGACATCTTTGTCTTTGATGCTGGCATACGCTTCAGCTTCCACCTATTTACTGAAGTAATCTGTGGCGACGAGTAGGAATTTCTTCTGGGTGGGTGCGGCTGGGAGGGGTCCCACTATGTCCATGCCCCACTGTGCGAAGGGCCAGGGGCCTGAAATTGGTTTCAATGTCTCCGACGGCATATGCAGAATGGGAGCATGCCTTTGACACTTATCACATTTTTTTACATAGGCTGCCGCATCCTTCTTCATCGTGGGCCAATAATATCCTTGCGAATGGGCCCTATGCGCCAAAGATCGTCCTCCAGAGTGATTTCCACATACTCCCTCATGCAATTCAGCTAATACATACAAGGCCTCTGAATGACTTAGGCACCGAAGGTAGGGACCTGTGAAAGATCGTTTGCACAAGTGCCCCCCAATCAGGGTGAAACGAGCGGCTTGCACCCGGATCTTATGTGCCTGTTTGGGATCTTCGGGCAGAGTGCCTGTCTGGAGGTATTGTATAATGTCATTTGTCCATTCTTGGTCGTCTGGTTGGCTTACCTCAATGGTGTTGCAAGTGGAGGTTTCTGCGACGGAAGGGTGGGCTTGCACATGTATAGGCAACAATATGGCTTCTTTGATGGGGAGGGAGGCAGTTATGCCTGCCAGGGCGTCGACACGTCCATTTTCAGTTCGTCTGATTTTTTCGATTGTCCACTCGGTGAATCGTTGTAAGGTGTCCCTTACTTTAGTCAGATATCGCGCCATGCGCGCATCTTTGGCTTCATATTCCTTCTGAACGTGTCTTACCACGAGTTGAGAGTCACTATAGATTCAGAGTTTGGAGACGGATAGAGCCAGAGCGAGATCCAATCCGGATAAGATGGCCTCATATTCTGCTTCATTATTAGAGGCGTGGAATCCCAACCGGATGGCTTGCTCGAGATGTTCCCCTGTTGGGGATTGCAGTAGGAGCCCTACCCCGGATCTTGATGATCGGGAGGCGCCATCGACTCAAAAAGTCCACCATTCTTCTTTGCTTGGCTCTTTGTGCTGTATAGGCTTTCGGGAGTATTCTAGCACAAAGTCAGCCATCACTTGGCCTTTCATGGATAACCTGGGTTGGAAGTCGATTCCATATTCGCTCAACTCTATGGCCCATTGAAGCATTCTCCCGGTTAGGTCCGGCTTGTGCAGAATGTTGCTAAGGGGCTGGTCCGTTAGCACAATCACTGGGTGGGCTTGGAAGTAAGGATGGACCTTTTGGGCGGCACTTCGAAGAGCTAAGGCCGTTAGCTCCATCTTTGAATACCTGGTTTCTACGTCTGCCAACGCTCTGCTGATGTAGTAGATAGGTTTCTGCTTCTTGGGTGAGGGGCAGCGGAATAGAACAGCACTGATTGCCCACTCCGATACAGCCAGATACATGTACAATTTTTCTTCAGGGACGGGGCTACTTAGGATGGACGGTTGCATAAGGCAATGCTTAATTTTTTCAAAAGCGTTTTGACAACTGTCCGTCCATCCGTTTGCTCCAGTTTTTCGTATTGCCAAAAAGAAGGGTCGCAGTTCATCAGTGAAGCGGGCTATAAAACGCCTTAGCGTGACGAGCTTGCCTGTCAGACGCTGCAATTCCTTCTTGCTCTTGGGAGGTGGTGTTTCCATGATTGCCTTGACTTGATCCGAGCTAACCTCTATCCCTCTTTGGCTGACCATAAATCTCAGGAATTTGCCAGCACTTACACTAAAGGCGCATTTAGAAGGATTGAGCTTCATGCCATACTTCCTTAAGAGGTGAAAAACTTATTGCAAGTGGAGGACATGCTCTTATCGGGTTTTGCTTTTAACCACGATATCATCAATATATACCTCTACTGTGTGGCCTATCAGAGGCTTGAAGATCTTTGTCATCAGTCTCTGATAAGTGGCGCCAGCGTTTTTAAGTCCAAATGGCATGACTCTGTAGCAATAGAGGCCGTGTGGTGTTATGAATGCTGTTTTTTCCTCGTCAGCCGGGGACATGGGGATTTGGTGATATCCGGAGAAAGCGTCCAAGAAGGAGAGCATCCCTTGCCCAGCAGTGGAGTCCACAATTTGATCTATCCGTGGCAAAGGGAAACTGTCTTTTGGGCATGCATTATTGAGGTTGGTGTAGTCGACGCACACCCGCCATTTGCCTTCTTTTTTGGGCACCACCACAACATTTGCCAACCAGTCCGAGTAATCTACTTCTCTGATGAATCCGGCTTCTAGCAATTTGTCAATCTCATTTCGGATAATTATTTGTCTGTCCGGATGAAAACGCCTAACCTTCTGCTGGATGGGTCTGGCTGTTAGCAAGACGTTAAGCCTGTGAGAGGTAATAAAGGGATGAATTCCCTTCATATCAGAATGTGCCCATGCGAAGACGTCATGGTTTCATCTGAGGGCGTTCTGCATGTTCTGAGTCTCTTCTGGCGTCATGAGGGAGCTGATGTTCGTAAGGTGAGTACTTTCTTCCGAAATTTGGATTGTTTGCAAGGGATCCGCTGCCGGGGGGATCTTTGTCCGTCGGACCCAATAATTGCTATTGGTCACGTGCATGGCTGGACTCAGGGAGGGATGCGTCCTTCTGGCTGGTCCCTGCTTCTCGTGCTATCTGGTAGCATTGGCGAGCGGCTAACTGGCTGCCATATAGGTCAATTTTCCCATTGTTGGTAAGGAAACTCACCATTTGATGATATGTAGAAGGGATGACTTTCATGTAGTGTAGCCATGTGCGCCCCAAGATGACATTGAAGGGTGATAAATCTTGTACCATCGAAAATTGTACGTTGAGAGTGACTGGGCCAGCTTGGACCGGCAGTACAATGTCTCCCAAGGACGTAGTTGACGACCCGTTGAATCCGGACAGGATTCGCCCAGGGTTTTCGAGGCCCGTGAGACTGTGCCCCATGTGGCTAACGACCGATGCTTGCACAAGATCAGCCGAGCTGCCCGGGTCAACCAGAATGCGTCTCACGTCGAAGTCTCCTATCTCTAGGGATAGGATGAGGGCATCGCGGTGTGGCTGCAGTGTCCGGGTGGGGTCTACTGGTGGGAAAATGATTGTCCCATCTATGGGACGAGGGCCCCCCCCCAGTTAACCCAGGTCAGATGGAGTTGATACGCTCGCGTACCGATGCGGCCCGCAACAACTTTTGTCTCTTTCGCTTGGAGTCATACTCCTCGTCAGATGGGCCTCCGTTAATATAGTTTATAACGGCTTTGGGGGCGGCTAGGGCCCTAGGGGCTCCAGAGTTGTGATTTTGGAAAGCATCTTTACCTCTGGCATCTGAGTGGAGGTATTGCTTTAAATGTCCTGCCTTAATGAGCCTTTCGACCAGATAATGAAGGCACCTGCATGTCTCTGTTGTGTGACCATGTTCCTTGTGGAAGGCACATCTCTTGCTATGATCTCTTTTGGATGGGTCAATTCCGAGTGGTCTAGGCCACCTGAAGTCAGACAAGCCTTGGATCATAGGGAGAAGTTTCTCATATGATATGGAAAGAGGTGTGAGGGGCGGCCTTTCTGGGCGACTTGGCCCTTCCTACCTTTCGGACGGCCTTGGCGGGTCCGGAATTTTGGAACTTCTTTCCGTGCTACTTCTAGATGCCTGTCCAACAACTAAGACTTGCTGGGTGGCTGCTCGTACGTCATCTTCGAGCATTGAGTATTTGTTTGCTTGTCTAAACAAGTCGTCCATCGTTGTAGGAGGCTTTTTAGCGAGTGATTCGAAAAATGGGGTGCCCGGACAGATGCTTCGCTTGAAGATCTGCAGGACAGCATCCATGCTGTAAGCCTCTACCAGAAGTACGGCTTGACCAAACCGCTTCACGAACTCCCTTAAGGATTCGTTATCTTGCATTTTTATGTTTTGCAGAGTGTTGATGTTCTGCTTATGCTGAGCAGAGCACAAGTATTGTCCCACGAAGGCTTCGGACAGGTCCCTGAAATTGTCAACAGAGTTGGAAGGTAGGCGATGAAACCATGAGAGGGCCTGCCCTTGTAGGCTGGCGGGGAATACCTTGCACAGTAGTGCATCGTTGCCAATATCAAGCGTCATGAGCTGTCGATAATGCATGATATGGTCGAAGGGGTCGCTGGACCCATCGTATGTGGAGAATTTTGGTACGAGGAATCCCCTTGGGGGCTCGTAATGAATGATATGAGAGCAGAAAGGCGTGGAGAGCATGTCGTCCAGCCTTTTGCTGATGGAGCCAATGGGTGGCTCGTTTGGGAGGCTTCTCCCAGCTTGTCGTACCGCTAGGTGCAAGTGAACGTTTCGCACCATGGGGGTGACCATAGGGTCATGGTGCGGGAGCACGTTCTGCACCATGGGAGTGACCATAGGGTCAGGGTGCGCTGCCCAGGTTGTGGCTACTGGTGGCCTTGGTCTCCCAGGCTCTTGTGGGCCTAGTCTCGCGCGCATTGAATTTGACAACTGGGATTTTATATCGCATTGTCTTTTTGCTGAAAAATGAGTAGAGTTCGAGCTTTCCTCACGGGGAGCTCGAGGCATGGGCATGTGTGGCTCATGTGGCCCCACGTTGCATGTACCTGGGATAACTCCTGCTGTCCCAGGATATATTGACTCTGGTTCGGGCCTTGAGTTTGCTACCTGGCCTCTCGAACGCTGGCAACGGGGAGGCCTCGATGTTGAAGCCTGGATGCGTAGTACCGCATTTTCTTCTCTTAATCTTTCTGTCTCCTGGAGGAGAGCTTTCAGTTGTCGTTCGCTTGCCAACTATCTTCTTTCGATGGCTCGGCGCCATTCAGAATTATCTTCCTCTCCCCTACCAGATGAACGGCTTCGGGAAGGTGTGACCATCTTTGCTGGTGACTGAATTAGTGATATTTTCCCACAAACGGCGCCAATGTTGAGGCCTTGCGTCCCTGGTGCTCCACATAGTTGCCAAATGGATGGACACTCGATCTCAACCAATATAGATCCTTGATTCAATCGTACCTGCAAAAGGCGTCCGGACAGGGTGTCCGGACGCACCCTCCGATGGTTTTGTCAGCCATGGTAAAAGAGATAAATCAGTTGGCCTTTTCTAGGTATAGCAAGCTTACCTTCCTCTTTGTGTGAAGGTTCATATATATAGTACCAGAAGCTCTGTTTCCCTCTTTAATGGTAGGGAGATATTTTGGGTTGTCATGATGACACTAGGTGGTGGTAGGGCCATCATCACCCTACGGGCGACTGACAGAGATCGTGGGAGGCGCTGAGATTGTTAGAGATCGTGGGAAGTGACTTGCCGTCACTTCATTCCTGTTCTTTCACTCTGCAGGTGGCGGAACATTGGCCATGGCAGGTTGTCGTGATGACGTGCAAGACTTGCTTACTTTAGTCAATGATTCGGACAAACATATCTGGATAGTATATGTCGGTCGTCCGGATGCGATGTTTGTGAGTGTCGTGTGCCTCTCCTTGAGGGAGTCCGGATAGGAGAGGCGCGCCACGTGTATTCTTGGGGAAATCCGGATGAGGTTAATCCGGATGAGAATGTATGCCACGTGTCCTCAGGAGATGTGTGCCACGTGTTTATCAAGGGGAGGGGTCCCTATAGGAATGAAGTAATCAATGGCATCATTGAGTGTAATGCCGCTAATGGGTATGAGAAATGGGTTAGGTTAATGGAAGTAGCACTCCCGGTGGTAGGTCACCTCTGTAGAGGGACATGTCGGAATAATTCTAGCCGTTTTCGAGGCTAACGAAGGCAGGAAAGTCATGATCTAAGATTCCGACGCCGACGGTGGTGATCCATGGTGTGACGTTTGATAAACTATAAAGAGTGGAGTCTGAATTTTCGGCTGAACAGGACACGATAATGCCCTTTTTCACTATACATCCTCCATTGTCTTTCTTAGTCATTACTGCACGTCTTCATTCTGAACTAAGACTCTTTTTTCCTTGTGTTCTAGTTTAATGTTGGTTTTCTTCTAAGCTTAGAGGCCACATTGCCATTAGACATGTTGAAGTAAATCAAAAGCCTCTCATTTGAGGTGGCACAATAGTCAATCAGCCGAAGCAAACTTCAGTGAACTGTTAAGCTAATCATCTCCAACTTAGTCCTGAACTATGATTCTCCAACAGTTCCTACCACATCTATAAGCTGTTTCACTGCCACCATAGTCCCATATCTTAGCTTACCTCTATATACATTACCAAAACCTCCTCTACCAAGTATGTTTTTATCTGGATGAAGTAGAAGGGCAAGCTTTCGGTATTGCTTTGATGACAACTTCATCAGCCGCTTGTTCAACTTGAAGGATTCCATACCAGTCCATTTCAGTCCCATACATCTTGTTTTAGGTAGAATAGTGAACATCACATACAATTAGCAGCTGGGAAATAGGTCTCAAGCTTAGGCAAAATTTGTTGAGCCCTTTGTGCTATCTTCTAGGCTCCTATGAAGTCATCGCTTTGCATTTTCTTTTTTATAATTACTTAGGCCCTCAAGGCTTCTTCCTTGTTATAGTCCACGTGAGATTCAAAAATCAAATATCATGCACAACCAAAGAAGCAACAAGATACATCTGCAAGTGTTTCACACATCATCCAAAATCTTCATTCATTCATCCTTTGCTTTGGCCGACAAAACTCCACCAAGTTCTCTTATGTGAATCTCACTCTCCTCAGTGTCCGTCATGATGTCAATAGCAAAGCCCTGAAAAGGCTCCCCTCCAGCGAGACTGGCTAGGTATTCAACTGCTCTACTTCATTCTCCTAAGCTTACATCAAAATCCCAGCAAACCCAATCCTTTGCTCAACCGATCTTCTCAACTTTTCCCCTTCATGCTCTCTCAAATTTTCTCTCCTCCCTTTCAGCAATCTTCCTCTCCAAGCTAGCACTTCATTTCCTCTAGTTTTCTCTTCTTTTTTTTCTCTTTCCTAGTTAGTTCATCCCCTTAACTCAAAAACTCAAAATATCTCTCTATATCCTCCTCTCCAAGCTACTACTATGCAGCCTCCCCTCAAGCTCCCTTCATGCTCTGTTTTTCTCCTCTAGCTTCTTTCTCTGCAAAACCTCTTTCTTCTCCAGCTACTTTTCTTTATCTCAAAAATGGCTTTTCTCCCAGTCTCCCCAATTCTCTTTGCTCTCTCAAATTTTTCTACTCTATCTCCTATGAAAACTCTTTTTCTTCAGCTCCTCCATTCTGTAAAAACTATCTCCTATGCTACCAAGGCTGCTCACTCTCTCATATCTTGCTCCCCAAGCTATCCCTACGCTCCAACAACAACCACACCCCTCCATAACGGCCTACAGAATACTCAAAACGGCCTTCAGAATATCCTTGCCATGAGTCACCTGCTGATTGTCTCAAGAAAAGAACATTGCCAGTCCACTCCCTCATGCATGTGCCATCAAAATAACAAAAAATGTGGTAAAAAAAATATGGTCCAAAATACCAAAAACCCATACCAAAATGAGGGTTTACAAATATGCCCCTCTTTGGTATAGATCACGAGTGTAATGAATGGAATGAAGTGAACTGTATTAAAGAATATAAAAGATCCTGAATTTTGGTCTAAACATAATAACACGATAAGCTCAAGATCAAGGACACATACTAGGGAGGTGAGACTCTAGACAAAAAAATGTGGACAATGCGAGGGGTGTATATGCAATGAATAGCATTGGACCGTGATACAATGAATAATACAAAGATAACTGAGACAAGGAGTGATCGACACACGAAAAAATAACTCAAATGAAGGATAAGGTGTGGCTCAAGGCCGAATAGACTCAACTAGGTAGGCGAGGCTCGAAGTTGAACAAGACTCAACTCAACTGACAAGACAATGACCGATCAAGATAGGTGTGGTCCTAAAACTCTAACTGAATTGACAAGATAAATGATCGATCGATATAGGTGCAGTCCCGACTCAAATGGACACGATGAATGAATCATCGATCGATATAGCAGCGGTCCCAACTCAAACTGAACACAAACTAATAGGAAGATGGTCGATCGATATAGGTACGACCTCGAAAACGCAAGCTCAAATAGACAAGACAATGACCGATTGATATAGGTGCGACCCTGAAAAGGCAAACTCAAACTGACATGGAAGATGACCGATCGATACAGGTGCAGTCTCGAAAAATCAAACTGAACTGACATGAAGAATGACCGATCGATATAGGTGCGGTCCCGAAAACCGAACTAAATGCAAACTGATAGGAAGATGGCCGATCAATATAGGTGCGGTTTCAAAAACTCCGACTGAACTCAAACTGATAAGATGAATGAATGACCGATCGATATAGGTGTGGTCCCAAAAAAACTCAAACTCAAACTAACAAGACAATAACTAATCGATGTAGGTACGGTCCCGAAAAAACCCAAAAACTCAAACTGAAGTCAAACTTGCATAAAAGATGACCGATCGATATAGATGCGATCCTAAACTCAAATGGAACTCACACTGACATAGAAGATGACCGATCGATATAGGTGTGGTCCCAAAAAACTCAAACTGAACTAACAAGACGAATGACCAATCAATATAGGTGCAACCCCAAAAAATCAAACTCAAATTGACAGGAAGAATGACCGATCAATATAGGTGTGATCCTGAAAAACTCAAACTTAACTAACAAGATGAATGATCGATCGATATAGGTGTGGTTTAGAAAAACTCAAATTCAAACTGACAAGACGATGACCGATCGATAAAGGTGCGGTCCTGAAAAACTCAAACTCAAACTGACAAGGTGATGACCGATCGATATAGATGTGATCCCAACTTGAACTAAACATAAACTGATAGGACGATGGCCGATCGATATAGGTGTGGCCTCGGAAACTCAAACTGACAGGAAGATGGCAGATTGATATAGGTGCGACCCCAAAAATTGAACTGACACAATGAATGACCGATCGATATGGGTGCGACCCAACTCAAACTAAACACAAACCGATAGGAAGACTATTGATCGATATAGGTGTGGCCCCTAAACACTAACTGAATTTGATAAGATAAATGATTGATCGATATAGGTGTAGTCCCTAAAAAACTCAAACTAACAAGGTGATGACTAATCAATATAGGTGTGGTCCAAAAAACTCAAACTAAAACTGACAAGACGATGACCGATCAGTATAGGTGCGGTCCCAACTCGAAAACTCAAACTGAACTTAAACTGACATGAAAAATGACTGATTAATATAGGTATCGTCCTAAAAACTCAAACTGAACACAAACTAATAAGAAGATGACCGATCAATATAGGTGCGATCCCGAAAAATTGAACATGAATTGACAGGAATATGGTCGATCGATATACATGCGGGCCCAAAATTTGAACAGACTAGACAATGACCGATCAATATAGGTGAGGTCCCAACTCAAACTGAACACAGACTGATAGGAAGGTGGTTGATCAATATAGGTGTGACTCTAAAACTCTAGCTGAACTAACAAGATGAATGATCGATCGATATAGGTGCAGTCCCAACTCAAACATAACACAAACTGATAGGAAGATAGCCGATCGATATAGGTGCAGTCCTGAAAAACTGAACATGAATTGGCAAGAAGATGGCCGATTGATATAGGTAAGGCCCTAAAATTCGAACTGATTAGACAATGACCGATCAATATAGGTGGGGTCCCAACTCGAAAACTCAAACTCAAACTGAAAAGACATTAACCGATTGATATAGGTGCGGTCCCAACTCGAACTAAACACAAACTGACATGGAAAATGACCGATCGATATATGTAAGGTCCAAACTTGAAAACTCAAACTCAAACCGACAAGGCAACTGACATGAAGATGACCGATCGTTATAGGTGTGGTCCCAAAAAATTAAACATGAACCGATAGGAAGATGGCCTATCGATATAGGTGCGGCCCCAAAATTCAAACTAACTAGACAATGATCAATCAATATAGGTGTGGTCCCAACTCAAACTAAACACAGACTGATAGGAAGGTGACCGATCAATATAGGTGTGACCCCAAAACTCTAACTGAACTGATAAGATGAATGACCGATCGATATAGGTGCAATCCCAACTTGAACAGAACACAAACTAATAGGAAGATAGTCGATCGATATAGGTGTGATCCCAAAACTCGAACTTAAATTGACAAGACAATGATTGATCGATATAGGTGTAGTTCCAACTCGAACAGAACACAAACTGATAGGAAGATAGTCAATCGATATAGGTTCGGCCCTAAAACTCAAACTCAAACTAACTGGAAGATGGCCAATCGATATAGGTGCAGGCCTAAAATCGAACTCAAACTGACAAGACAATGACCGATTGATATAGGTGAGGTCCCAACTCGAATAGAACACAAACTAACATAAAATATGACCGATCGATATAGATACAACCCTAGAAAAGTCAAACTGAAGTGACAAGATGGTGATCTAATCAAGTGACCCAAAGCTAAAGGATAACTAGGATAACGATGCCAGCAAACTCGATATGAGGAGATATGCCCCAGTATGATAACTCATAAGGATCGACAGCTAAGTCAAGAGATAATGAAGCATGTGAAAGGTCTGATGATCCTAGGGAAGGGGGGTATGCCCTAGTATGCAACTTGCAGGGGTCAACAACTAGATCAAAAGGTAATGAATCTTGTGAAAGGTCCGATAATCCTAGGGAATGAGGGTATTCCCTAGTATGCAACTCGTAGGGGTCAACAAATATATCAAAAAAAGAATGAAAGTCTGTTGAAAGGTCTGGTGCTCTCCGAGAAGGGGGTATGCCCTAGTAAGTAATGATGAACAAATTAAGATATACAATGCTTCAAAACTACTATGCTCTTGAAATATGCTCATCCATCATGTAATGAAAATGTCCAACCTCAAATAGGTAATGCCAAACAAGACCATGTATCGTGATACCATACTGACAAAACAAAACTAACTGATGAATAAAACAATGATGACCAATACTCAAAATGCAAAGAGCAAGAAAATCAATACTTAGCATGCCTACTATCAAAGAGAAAACATCGTCACTAATAAATCAACAATCTGTCAGGCCTTGCCATCATGGAAGATGTTGAACCTAAAGTCCAAAAGATGTATGAAAGCACAACCAAAGTGATCGAGGACTGATCTACATCTCTTCTAATTGAGAGAAGAGTGTGAAGTCATGTGTCACGGTGAGATGTGTGGGATAAAAGAAGGTGATGATCAGGATCTAGTATGATAAAAGGCATGAAAGTATCAAAGGTGAAATGTTTAAGTATGAAATAAAAGGTATGTAAGTATCCGAGATCATCCAAGTATGCCAAGAAAACAAAACCCAAGGTATCAATAGCTCCATAATATATCAAAAGCAATAATCACAAACAGAAAGTCAAGTCTTGATGTTAAAACATCCAACTAGGTGGCTATGCCCCAGTATGCAATGAGGACAACATGAAATAATCCAATGATCTCCATATCACTCGGCAAATGCTCTAACGTAAAGAATCAATCTGATCTCCCTCTAAAATATGGATATGCCCCAATGTAAAGGATCTAATAAGGTGGTTATGCTCCAATGAAAAATGCTCTCCATCCCGGCTATGTCCCAGTATAAAGTAGTGTATTCGAGTCAACAACTGCTGAGGAAGATCATGCCTAGTATATGTCAACAAATCAATCAATCTCTACTCCTGGTGCCAAAAATGGAAACATCTCAACATAATCCATATGAATTAGAATCCTCAGGCTCTATGAATGTGAATGAAGTGGCTATGCCCCAATATAAACCATCTGAAGTGTCTATGCTCCAAGATAAATCAAATTCCATCGCCAATGAGAGGGCTATGTCTCGCATGTGTCATCATAATAAGGTCAATCTCATCTCTCAATGTTGAAAACGAAAATACCAATATAAACTCAACAAACCCTAATCACCCCATGCTCCACAAAAAAATATAGTGGTTGTGTCCACCATGCACAATCTCTGCAGCAACCATGTCTCAAAATAAACCATCATCTCAAAAATCAATCATCAATGAGTGGAGTGTGTCCCAATATAGAATATCGAGTAAAGTGATTGTATCTCCAATAAAAGTACTCTCTGAAATGGCTATGCCCCAGTATAAGGTCATCCCATAACTACTAATCCTTCACAATCCAAGTGAAGAAGCGAACTGACAATGCCCTAGTGTAGGGCGTCATCCCAATAAGAAATTGTCATCGATTTCGGGGTATGCCCCAGTGTAGATCACATCACCTTCGAAAATCCATCACTGATAAGAGAGGTATGCCCCAGTGTAAATCATATCATATCTCCTTATCCATCATGCTCTAAGAAATAATCTCCAACCAATCTCAAGTATTGCCCATGTGCGAGCTGTCAAACATAATGTGAAGTCATGGCCTCAGGGTGGTCTTAAGACACAGGACGTAACGTAGGCTAAGGTAATAAGATGAAAGAAACGAAAGGAAACTAAGCTTAAAGATCCCAATGATATAATCCTCATACCCATCATGCATGAGTGTAATGCCTAGAAAACGTCATGAATCATGGACCTAAGGATCCCCACACAAAAAGTGATGATAAAGGAATGGACACATCAAATAAGCAAGAATAAAGTGTGGATGTTAAACCCAAGTCAAACATCAAACAGAATGAGAAAAGAAAAAATTCAGATGAGGCAGAGTGAAATGGAGAAATAAAATAAAGATAGAATAATGCAAAGAGATAGAAAAATGAGTGATGGTCAACCTGTATCAAAGCATGGAAATAAATCACATAAAAATAGACGTAATGATGGATAGAGCCAGGATCCAGAGATACTAAAGAAAGGTCACTCGCCTCTCTCACAAAAATCAAATGAGCAACTCATACTCTCACCCAAAATATATACCAAGATAGAATCTCAGAAAGTAGCTCTCATACGAACTCTATATAACACATAGACTCAATGAAGCAAACTGGCACGTCCATACACATGCCTAATGGAGAATGATACAATGAAGAATGCACTTTTTTTGTGTATACTCTGATCAACAAGGAATGATCTCCCATGAAATACATAGCCAAATGAATAAACTCTCCCCATGTACTGATGTAACATGAATCCTCACTGACAAGACAACCTCTCAAAATAAGATTTCTGAACTACAACCCATGAGGTGAAATAAAGGGAAAAGAGATGACTACCCTCCATGTAGCAATCTGTGGGAGACCATCACTCAAGGTGAAAGAAGGATAGTATCATGTAGGCAATGATGAGGGAAAAGAAAGAAGATGAATATAACAAGTGGTGATATGTGATGTCAAAAAAAGTGGTGAGAATGATGTCAAAGTGGAAAATATCACAAAGAAGAGTGAGAGATGAGGCCTGAATATATATGTCACGTCTATAACTCATGACGAATCTAATCAAAACATGCAAGCACTATAGGGTCCCCAAATCGGTGTAATAGGTAAATGAGGTGATGAGAGAAAAGGTTATGGTGCTTATGTGAGGCTCAATGGGCTAGCAACAGGTAACTTTATATGTAAAGGTGATAAGGTAAATGAGCTCATGAAATGATGGCCTCCCATCCTTCAACCACTACCTCGAACATCGTGCTTTCAAGATCTCATATGGCCAATAGTAAAGACTAGCATCTATCCAATATAGTCATATCAACCTCTTTGAAATCGTGTGAAAGCTCTCACTGATGCTATGTGATTATCATCAATGTCCTCTGATAATCATCTCATTCTATCATCATAAGCCACTCACCATCATCTCATAAAATTAGCATCTATAGTCGTCCCAACTCTCTGAATTCATGTACAACGACTCAGATCTAAATGCTCCATGACAACCCCTCTGCCTCAACAATACCATCAAGCAATCAAACCACTCTCTCATCATGATCCATCTGTCATCATGCAAAGCTCACCTCAGGTCTAACCATCTCAGACTCTACCTGGTTAGATCAAGGAAATGATGGAAATAATAGGCAATGGTACTGTACTATGCTAAGACGAACAAAGATGGTAAGGTCATATAATGTTACCAAAGGGTGGTGTCATGTCAAACTCAAAACGGGTAGGTCATCAAGTCTACAAAGTTAGGGTATGGATATGGATATGGTACTACTCTGATCAGAAGGTGAAATGGGTCACGGTCTCAAACTCTCTAGGTTGATCTCCTAATCCTAGGTCAATAGGCTCAATATCCTCCATGATGAGTCAGACCCAAGTGATCATGATATATGAGTGAAAGATGTCTCATATCGAAAGCATAACACACATCAAAACAAGATTTGTAAAGCACACTCATGAGAACGAGAAGAACACATACTCAGAATAAAAGATCATATCACTAAATGAACCAATGAGTGCATCATGTGTGAAGCGATAAAGGACTACAAACGAATGGACTCTCAACATGACCTATAAATAATGACTCTGAACCAAACTGAACTCAACAAATCAAAAATAACTCTGATGAACTAAAAACTGGACTTAACAAAATGAAAATGACTTTGATGACGACCATAATCAAAAGGAAAAAGTGCTTTGAGCTGAACTGTTGCAAAGTGATGTACCCATGTCGACTGAACCAAGTCCTCAACCTGGAATATCCCAAAATACCATATGACCAGCAATATCCAAATCAATCTACTGAAGACTAGGTGGAGGAGGAACTGCATGTGAAGAATGTGTAGGCAGGGGATTGGTGGTCACACTTGGCCTAGACAAGTTAACCAACCCTCAATCAATCAAGTCCTATATCGCATGATGGAGAACCGCACAACGCTTGGTATCATGCCCTTGAATCTTATGATACAAGAAATGCTCATGTGAGTCGAAATGAGGAGGAATAGGATCTGACAAAGGGTGTGGAGCCAAATGAACAATCAAACCAGCATCTTTGAGCTTCTCAAAAGCTCTAATCAAAGTCATGCCTAATGGAGTGAACTATCTCGCGGGCCTCTGTGCATATGGTCTAGATGGCAGGTGAGTAGTGCATCTCGAATGTGGGGATCGAGGCTGCATGCTAGTTTGAGCAATGTAATGTTGTTGAACATAAACCGGTTAATACTGATATTGTGGATGAGAGAAATGAGCTCTAACTGTAGGAGGCTTATAAGGTGAGTGATGTGTGGGCTTCTAATGCTAATAGCTAATAGTGCCAACCTTTCTAGACCTACTAGATGATCCAACAGGCTTCTTCCCCTTACTATCAGAGGAAGGAGAACTATCTATCCATAATCCTCCTCAACACTAAAAGCTACATGAACCAGACTCTTAAGATCTTGAAATGGAATGCCCACAAGAGGCCTAGTAAACCTCGGCTATAGGTTTCGAAGAACCATGTCAATCTGATCCTGCTCCTTAGGTCGATCTATCATACTAGCCATTTTTACCTTCCAATGACTGACAAATGAAGAAATAGACTCTTCTAGCCTCTGTTTGGTGGCCTCCAACTCTCATCTAGATACATCAATATCAACATTGAAAGCGAACTGAGTCAGGAACTCATGAGCCACATCCTCCCAGGTACGGAGTCTCGAAGGCTCAACTAAAGCAAACCATCTATGAGTTGCCCCACTAAGTGACATGGGGAAGAGGGTCACCAACTATGAATCAAATATTCCATGTGGATTGTGTTGTATAGTCTCAAGTGGATCTTAGGACAACCAATCCCACTATAACGCTCAATGTCTAGCATGCGAAACTTGGTGGGCAAGCTAGCCATCGGTATGCCATCCTTATCATCCCAAGTCAAACCTCCATCCTACAATCTGATCTATCTCATCCTGGACTCAAGCCTCTCAACCTTGGTTTCCTGCTTAGCCAATCTAGTATCATCAGTAGTAGTAACAATGGGAGGTTGCACTATGACGGTAGGTGGTGGAATGGTCTCATAATGATCTGCCAGATAGAATGGAATACCAAGTGAAGCCCTGTACTGTTTGAGATGTATGAAAAATTGTCTCATCAGTGACAATGCCAACTAGATGAGAATCCTAGTGAGAACTCTCTATCTGATCCAAGCGTGTTCTAACTCTTGTCATGAACTCCTGAATAGAAGCAAGTGTAGAAGCTAGCTCGTCTGGCATCTCAACTAAACTGTCTGAACTCTAATGTGAATCTACTCTAATCAATCGACCTCCAACTCTCCTCCAAGAATGTGACTCCAGACTCAACCAATTCCTAAATTGACTCCTTGGAATGCAAACAAAATGGATGAAGAACATAAGATAGAACCCTAAAAGACAACCATACAACATGTAAGCACATGGTCTCGAGGTGGCAATTCGAAATCTGGATGTATGATGAGATCTTTAGAGCCATAAAGGTGACCACTGTGAGATGGCTACAAATGTGACTAGAGAATTCCTATCAATAATCCAAGATGAAAGATGTGTGAGAAACACACTATCACGAGATCGATACTCCATCTATAACCACATATCCTTGACTTAACCTTCAACTCAAGCTCCATAAAGAGAAAAAATGATAAGGTGATCAAGGTGAACCTCTCAAAAATGGTGTGAATGTGAAAATGTGTCTTTCACCTTTCCATAATGAAAGTATGAGCGTCGATTCGAAAATTAAATCAATGATCAAACAAAGAATGAGGTATTGGGCTTGTGATAGGTGTACAATGTAAAAAGGTGATCAATGAACATATCCCAAAACATCGAGTAAGTGACGACAAAGTGAAATGATGTACCAAGCCGAGAAAGAAAGACAAAATCCTTAGGGAGAAAACATGTTAAACTCATCAAACGAGAGAAAGAATCTAATACAACAAGGCAAGCAGTGATCCAACCAATACCCAAACTCATACTGACCTCTAAACATTCTCTACTGGAAACCTAAAGAGAAAACACTAGATCCAAGTGGTGACTAAGGCGACTTTGAAGGCTCTTAGATGCACCCATGTGTGAGGAATGAATCCTAATAAAAGGATCTAAGCTCATCCTATAAGGTCAAGGTGGCCCTAAAATGAGAATGATAGGCTTTCAAGGGTCCCTAGTAGAAGCGATCGTACCCTCTGGCGGTACACAACCCTCTGCACGCCTCCGAAGAGATGGGGCGCTTCCATTCAAGGTGGTCATCACCTCCACATGTGCACTATCTCACATCCCAGGGGGCTCCTATGGTGAAGGCTCTCCTAATGATTGGCGTATCTCACAACTCTGATCACTCATCGATGATCTAAAGTACACAGTGAGTAGTGTGGGTGCATCAGAAAATCATATGAAACTAAAAAGAAAACACACTGGTCACACAAATGTCCATGAAATCTAGGTCTAGGCTATACAAGTCTTCAAAGATCAGACTCCAATCAGTATCAATGTGTCGACCTCCTCCGGAATGCTCCCAAACATCGATATAGTCCGTCACTAGACCCTACTCCTAGCCTCTTGCTCGGTTAAAGAAACAAACACACACAAGGCCTCACACTTGCAAATGTAAGAACCGAAATAAAGGAAATGACCGAAACCAGAGGTTTAGAGGTAAGGGGATAGATATGTGTCCCACATAGACAAGCAACTCATGCAATCACATGGAATGAGAGAAGTCATGCAACAAACAGTCATGCAAAACAGGTATATATCATCCAAATTTACACACAAACTAATCAAGATAAATATCTAGCAAGGATAGCATGCTCCGTAACAATCATGATAATATACAACTAAGAATCAATCATGTCAAGATGAACGAGATAAGCAACAAAAAGAATGTACATGTCAAGGTGAGCAGAGTGATCATATAACAAGGAGAGTCAATATGTGAGGATAAGTGAAAAGATCAATCAACATAATCAACATGTCAATGCCTCAAACGAATGCAATAACCAAACATGCATCAATGAAAATGATATCGAGAGCTCTCAATGTACAATCAACAGTCAAACAAACAAAAACACAAAGAAAGATGGGTACCATCTAATCGACTAATCAAACACCACATTTGCCTCAACTTATGTTTAAGCTTGACCCTCTAGTGATCCCTAATGGAGTCACCATTTTGTGGATCCCACATTTCTGCTCATGCACTTCCACTCGATGGCGAACTTGTTTTTTATTAGAAAAAGATTTATTTTTTAGAAAATGACTTGGAGTTGCCACTTATTTTTCTTTTATTTTTAAAGGGCAAACAAAATAAGAAAGAAAGCCCTAAGTGTGACTCCTTATTTGGAAAATATAGTCTACGAAAAACCAAATCTGGGCTCGGGGGTCAAGTTACTTATTAGGAAGGTAAGGTAAAGACCGTAGCACCCCTCTAAGCCCCTAAAATGAGTCTCTACTAAATAAAATGAAGCACGTGTGGCAATTGATTGATTAAACTTGGATACCTGAAGAACATCGATCTAAAAATAATCGAATGAACAAGAGAGGCAAAGAGTGTACCTCAGTAATGAGTTGATTGCTTCATGGAAAACAAAGGTTAGTAAACGAACACAAAATAATCACATGTGTCACAAAGAAAATCAGCCAAGCATGGCAATCAATCAACCAATGAGAAAATCACAAATGTTGGGCCCTACCAAAGCCTGATTTATTTTTGCATGAATCAATTTTGTAAACTCCATCACTTGGAATTATAGAATTAAATTCACACTTATTTTTAAAACATCTAAAAATCAAAGAAAATGTGAAAAACATTTGCCAAAGAGAAAATGGCAACAAATTTTATTGAAAAATGGAATTTTTGGTGACCTAGAACTCTAAGGACAAGTAAAAAGGTTAAAGGATTAATATTATTTGGAAAATAGACTTTAGAAAATTGAAGATTGAAAATGAGGGCAAGAATTTTAAAAAAATTGACCCACCAAAAGGTGGCCATACATGCCATGAAGAGTAAGGCCCAGGGTGTCACTAAGGGTTGCCCTACTAGCGTGCCATTTCCTTTAATAGCAGCATATAATCTCGGTATAAATGAAGTTTGGGGTGAATTTGCCGACTTAGAATATGAATCACAACCCATAGAGCCTTCATCATGACAAAAACCATATTCTCTATGGTTATTTTGTCTATCACAGTTCACTGCCGATTTACAGCCATACAATTTGCTTTAGATCAATCTCGCATTTCTCAATGAGAGGAGCAATAGTAGTCAAACTCATAAAGATGACATCTTCCACCTCTATAAAAAATGTCAGCTCTACTTGTCAGACTTCCTAGAGCATCTGAAATAACAAGAAACCCAACAGGTGATCCACCAAATCAGTTAGGATCTTCAATTGATAGCTCGACACTTGTAAGAGCACCTAGAGTTCTAGATCACAAACTCTTAAACTTGTCAGGTTCCAAAAAATGAGTGAAATGATCACCAAGTGTGGCACACATCTTCTTTATCGCCATATATGTCTCATCTTGTGTGTTCATTGGCTCATTACGCAGTACATTCTTTCTATAGTGAAACCAACTGTGATCACTAAGTTCCTTGCCAACATATGCATGGTTAATTGTCACTTTAACAATTGATTGGACAAAATGAACAGTGTCGTGATGCTTAAACTTTTATAAACAATTTTATTCTTTTTGAAGACTGGCAGTGCATTTTCTCAATTTAGGACGCAATCCATAACCCACTAAAAACAAACTGCACTAGAATGAAGGGTTTTTATTGAGCCTTGACTTTGGAATTATCCTCATAATTTCCAACTAGATTGCAACTTCTTTGCCTGTCAATACCATTTTTGCTTATACACGACAAGAAACTCCACAGTTGAGGTTGTCCAATTCTCTGTGGCAGTGAGTTTCATGATTGAGTAACGGGGAAGTGGAGGAGAAAGAGACACAGCAACAAAGCTTCCAAGCGCCTCCATTCACATGGCAATTTGGCAATTTAACATGCCAAGGAACTACATCATTCTACCAACATGCGTGGTGACTCCCAAATATTCCAAGGTGGCCATGCAAGCTAAACCCATGTGTGTGTGAGCCTAGGATGCAGCTGGTATTGCAACTGTGAAGTTGGTGATTATAGTTTCCATGAATTCTCTCTTTCGTTCATCTCCAAATGTGTGATGAGAGTAAGAAAATATTCGGTTTGTTGGACCTTAAACCAAACTAGAGACAAGGTTGATAATATATCTTTCAACATTATAGTGCAATGTTAACCTTTCATCGACCATGAGTAAGAAGGTGGCCAAACTTGGTTTTTCGCAGACCATATTTTCCAAATAAGGAATCACACTTAGGGTTTTCTTTCTTATTTTGCTTTCTCTTTAAAAATAAAACAAAAATAAACGGCGACTCCAAGTCATTTTCTAAAAAATAAATCATTTTCAAATACAAAGTGAGTTCACCATCGAGTAGAAGCGCATGAGCATAAATGCGGGGTCCATAAAATGGAGAGTCCACTAGGGATCAGTAGAGGGTCAAGATTGAACTTAAGTTGAGGCAAATGTGGCATTTCATTAGTCGATCAGAGGGTACCCACCTCTCTTTGTGTTTTTATTTGCTTGATTGTTTATCACACATTGAGACCTTTTGATATCATTATCATTGATGCATGCTTGGTCATCATATTCATTTGAGGCATTGGTATGTTGATTATATTGATTGATCATTTTGCCTATCCTCACATATTGACTCTCCTTGTTGTATGATTACTCTGCTCAATTTGACTTGTATATTCTTAGTGTTGCTTATCTTTTTCATCTATATATCTTGATTCTTTCTGCTATATACTATCTTGGTCACCTCTGGGCATGCCATTTATTCTTGTTAGATATTCATCATGATTATCATATTTCTTGCTTAGTTTGTGCGTAGATTTGGATGATATACCTGTGTTTTGCTTGACCGCTTGTTGCATAACCTATTTTTTCTTGCATGATGCATGTGTTGCTTGTCTGTTTGAGTCTCACACCTATCCCCTTACTTCCAAGTCCCTAGTCTCGATCGACATAGTTTTCCTTAATCTCGTATTTGATATGAGACTTGTTGTTTTGTTTGCTCTTTGATCGAGCTAGTGATTAAGAGTGGGGTTTAGCGATGGGCTAAATCTATGTTTGGGAGCATTTTGGAGGTGGTCGACACATTGATAATTGTTAGGAATTTGAGGCTAATCCAAACTATGGTAATCACCCTAGAGGGGGGAGAGGTAAATAGGGTGATGGTCTCTTTTTCACAAATTTAAACTATGCAAAAATAAGAGACAATTATATGCAAATATATAATAAACAAAATAAACACAATTGCATATAATTTAAAAGAGTTAGGGAAGAGAGAGTGCAAACACGAGAGTTTATAGTGGTTCGGCACTTCCTTGCCTACGTCCACTCTCCTCAACCTCCTAACCGGGTGAGGGTTCCACTATCTTGAAGCTTCAACCAAGCTTCCAATCTCTTTACAATTGGATTATGGTTCCAATTACCCTCTTGGACTTTTGGCTCCAAGCACCCTTTACACTTCTCAAGAGTTATCCCACTCTTGAACAACCTCTCAAGTGATACCCCTCACTTGAAACAATTCCTCTCAAAGATTTACAAATTAAATGATCTCTCAAAAATCCTAGCACAAGAACTTTAAGCTCAAATGATACAAGAGAAACTAGGATTGAATGGTGCACTAAAGATATGCAAGTTTTGGAATAATGGTGCACTCAAAAATACTCTTCCAAGGCTCAAATATAATCAAGAAAGATTTGGGAAGGTTTAGCTCGTGAAATAATAAAGTTTGGAGGATTTTTATAGAAGAAAAAAGTCATACTAATCATTGGGGGTTTGACCGGTCGAGCTAGGGGTCGACCGGTTGACTAGCCATTAGAGAAAGTGACTGTTGGGCCTCAACCAGACCTCAACCAAACCTCAACCGAACCTCAACCGGTTGAGGTTCAACCTTAACCGGGAAGAGAAGGTCATTGGGAGAGAGAGAAACTTTTTGGCCTCCCTCAACCGGTCCTCGACCGGATGAGCACAACCGATCGAACGGTTGAACCGGTTGAGCCATTTTTTTGGCTCAACACTCAACATTTTTCAACTTAAAACCTTTTAACACAAGTTTGAAAATAATTTAACACAAGGTTTTAGTTTAAAACATGAAATCATCCAATTCTTAAGATATTTAAAAACAATATTACTCTTGGATGATTTTGGTGCATAAATAAAAAATGAAATGCATGAAAGTCCTAGTGCACCAACAACCTTACAAAGAGATCTTAAGAAGCTTTGGTCTTGAAAAACTCTTCTCTTTGAGGTGGTCTTCTTCTTCATGATTTCTCCTTGGCTTGATTTATCTTTGGATTGCCACTTTGGAAGTCGTCTTGCCTAATCACACTTGAAATATGATCATTAGTTCTAAACCTTGTTTTGTTATCATCAAAATCAAGATTAACCAAACCTTGGTTTCACAATAATGATTAGAGTCCGACCTTTGAAGACTTGTATACCTCAAAGCTAGATTTCAGGATATTTGTGTGGCCAGTGTGTTTTCTTTTTAGTTTCATAGGATTTTCGGATGCACCTTAGATCATCTATGAGTGATCAGATTTGTGAGATGCACTAGCCATTAGGAGAGCCTTCACCATAGGAGCCCCTTTGGATGTCAAGGTAGTGCATGTGTGGAGGTGATGACCACCTTCCATGGAAGCGCCCCGTTTCTTCGGAGGCGTGCAGAGGGTTGCGTACCACCATAGGGTATGATCGCTTCTGCTAGGGATCATTTAAAGTCCACCCATCGCTTTTTAGGGCCACCTTGGCCTTGTAAGATGAGCTTAGATCCTTTGATTAGGATTCTTTCCTCACATGTGGGTGCATCTAAGAGCCTTTAGAGCTGCCTTAGTCACCACCTAGGTTCAATGTTTTCTCTTTTGGTTTCCATTTGAGAGTGCTTAGAGATCGGTATGAGTTTGAGTATTGGTTGGATCACCTCTTGCCTTGTTGCATTAGATTCTTTCTCCCATTTGATAAGTTTAGCGTGTGTTCTCTCTAAGGTTTTCGTCTTCCTTTCTTGGCTTGGCACATCATTTCACTTTATCGTCACTTACTTGATGCTTTGGGATATGTTTGTTGATCATGATCATCTTTTTACACTATACACCTATCACGGGCCCGGTACCTCATTCTTTATTTGATCATTGATTCAAATTTCAACTCGATGTTCATATTTTCATTACAAAAAGGTGAAAGGCATATTTTCACATTTTTCATTTTCTTTGAGAGATTCGTCTTGATCACCTTATTATTTTTTCTTTTATGGAGCTCGAGTTGAAGGTTGAGTCAAGGATATGTGGTTATAGATGGAGTATCGATCTTGTGATAACGTGTTTCTCATACCTCTTTCATCTTGGATTATTGATAAGAATTCTCTAGTCACATTTATAGCTATCTCACAGTGGACACCTTTATGGCTCTAGAGTTCTCATCATACATCTAAATTTCAGATTGCTATCTCAGGACCATGTGCTTACATGTTATACGGTTGTCTTTTAGGGTTCTATCTTGTGTCCTTCATTCATTTTGTTTGCATTCTAAGGAGTCAGTTTAGGAGTTGGTTGAGTCTGGAGTCACATTCTTGGAGGAGAGTTGGAGGTCAATTGATTAGAGCAGATTCATATCAGAGTTGAGACAGTTCCATTGAGATGTCAGACGAGCTAACTTTTACACTTGCTTCTATTCAGGAGTTCATAGCAGGAGTCGGTAGATGCTTGGATCAGATAGAGAGTTCTCGCCAGGATCCTCATCCAGTTGGCATGGTCACTAACGAGATAGTTCCTCATGCATCTCAGACAACATAGACTCTTCCACCTAGGTCTTCACTTGGTATTTCATTATATCTAGCAAATCATTATGAGACCATTCTACCACCTACTATCATAGTGCCACCTCCCATTGTTCCTACTATTGATGATACTAGATTGGCCGAGCAGGAGACCAGGGTTGAGAGGCTTGAGTCCAAGATGAGACAAATCAAATTGCAGGATGAAGGTTTGAATTGGGATGATAGGGATGGCATACTGGCGGCTAGCTTGCCCACCAAGTTTTGCATGCCAGACATTAAGTGTTATAGTGGGATTGGTTGTCCCAAGATCCACTTGAGACTATACATCACAGTCATGAGAGCACACGTGATAGATGATGCATAGTTAGTTGCCCTCTTCCCCATGTCACTTAGTGGGGCAGTTTAGAGATGGTTTGCTTCAGTTGAGCCTTCGAGACTCTGTACCTAAGATGATGTAGCTCATAAGTTCTTGACCCAGTTCACTTTTAGCGCCGACATTGATTTATCTAGACGAGAGTTGGAGGCCACCAGATAGAGGCCAGACGAGTCTATTTCTTTCTTTGTTAGTAGTTGGAGGGCAAAGGTGGCTGGTATGATAGACTGGCCTAAGGAGTAGGATCAGATTGATATGGTTTTTTGGAACCTACAACCAAGGTTCGCTAGATGCCTTGTGGGCATTCCGTTTCAAAATATTAAGAGTCTAGTTCATGCAACTCTCAGTGTCGAGGAGGCCATCGCCAGAGGATTATGGACAGATACTGCTCTTTTCCCTTACAGTAAGGGGAATTAGCCAGTTGGATCATCTAGTAGATCTGGAGAGGTTGGCACTATTAGCTATCAACATCAAAAGCCTGCACATCACTCACATTACAGGCCTCCTACAGTCAGAGCTCATTTCTCTTATCTACAGTATCTGTATTAGCTTATTTATATTCAGCAGCCTTACATTATTCAGACTAGCATGCAACCATAACCACTACATCCGAGAGCCACTATTCACCCGCCAACTAGACCATATGCACAGAGGCTCGCGAGATAGTTCACTTTATTGGGCATGACTTTGATTAGAGCTTTTGAGAAGCTCGGAGATGCTGGTTTGATTGTTCATTTGGCACCACGTCCTTTGCCACATCCTATTCCTCCTCATTTCCACTTACATGAGCATTGCTTATATTATCAGATTCAAGGGCATGATACTGAGTGTTGTACGACACTCCATCATGCGATACAGGACTTGATTGATTCAGGGTTGGTCAACTTGTCTGGGCTAAGTGTGACCACTAATCCCCTGCCTACACATTCCACACATGCAGTTCTCCCTCGTCCTAGTCTTTAATAGATTGATTTGGATATTGATGGTACTGACATGGGTATTTTGGGATATTTTGGGTTGAAAACTTGGTTCAGCCAACATGGGTACATCACTTGGCAGTAGTTCAACTCAGAACACTTTTCATTTTTATTATGGTCATCATCAAAGTTGTTTCCATTTTGTTGAGTCCAATTTTTAGTTCATCAAAGTTTTTTTTTTTTTTTTGGTTAAGTCCAGTTTGGTTCAGATTTTTTGTTTATAGTTCATGTTGAGAGTCCAATCATTTGTGGTCCTTTATCACTTCACACATAATGTACTCATTGGTTCATTTAGTGATATGATCTTTTATTTTGAGTATGTATCATTCTCTTTCTCATGAGTCTACTCTACATATCTTGTGTTGATGTGTGTTGTGCTTTCGATATGAGACATCTTTTCACTTATACATCATGATCACTTGGGCCTGACTTATCATGGAGGATATTGAGCCTATTGACCTAGGATTAGGAGATCGACCTAGGGAGTTCGAGACTATGACCCATTTCACCTTCTGATCAAAGCAATACCATATCCATATCAATACCCTAACCTTTTAGACTTGATGAACTACCCAGTTTTGAGCCTAACATGACACCACCTCTTGGCACCATTATACGACCTTACCATCTTTGTTTATCTTAGCATACTACATTACCATTGCCTATTCTTTCCATCATTTCCTTGGTCTGACCAAGTAGAGTTCGAGATGGTTTGACTTGATGTGAGCTTTGCATGAAGATAGATGGATCATGATGAGAGAAGGGTTTGACTACTTGATGATATTGTTGAGGTAAAGAGGTTGTCATGGAACATCCAGATTTGAGCCATTGCACATGACTTCAGAGAGTTGGGATGATTAGAGATGGTGATTTTATGATATGATGGTGAGTGACATGTGATGATAGAGTGAGGTGATTGTCAGAAGACATTGATGATTATTGCAGAGTATCAATGGGGACTTTCACACGATTTCAGAGAGGTTGATATAACTATGTCGCAGACCATATGAGATCTTGAAAGCACGATGTTTGAAGTTTTGGTCAAATGATGGGTAGCCATCATTTCATAAGCCCATTTACCCTATCACCCTTACATATAGAGTTACACGTTGCTAGCCCTTTGAGTCTCACATGAGCGTCGTAGCCTTTTCTTTCATCACCTCATTTACCTATTACACTTGGTTGGGACCCTATAGTGTTTGCATGCTTTGATTAGATACATCATGAGTTCTAGACCGGACATACATATTCAGGCCTCATCCCCAACTCTTTATTGTGATATTTTCCACTTTGACATCATCTCATCACTTTTTCCGACATCACATATCACCACTTGTGATATTTGTTCTCTGTATTTTCTCTTATCATTGCTTACTCGACTTTATCCCTATTTCACCTCGAGTGGCGGTTTTTCACACGTCATTGCATAGAGGATTGTCACATTCTTTCCCCCCATTCACCCCATGGGCAGTGGTTCAGAGATCTCAATTTGAGAGGTTGTCTTGTTAGTAAGGATTCATGTCACATCGGCATGTAGAGAGGGTTTGATCATTTGGGTATGTATTTTCATGGGAGGTCATTCATTATTGATCAAAGTATGCGCAAAAACAAAAAATCAAAAAAATAAGATAGTGCATTCTTCATTGTATCATTCTCCATCGGGCATGTGTATAAACGTGCCAGTTTGCTTTATTGAGTCTATGTGTTATATAGAGTTCGTATGAAAGCTTATTTCTAAGATTCAATCTTGGTATATATTTTGGGTGAGAGTATGAGTCGCCCATTCGATTTTTGTAAGAGAGGCAAGCGACCTTTCTTTAGTATATCTGGATCCTGGTTCTATCCATCATCCTATCTATATCAGTGTGACTACTTTCCATGTTTTGATGCTAGGTTAACCATCACTCACTTTTCTATCTCTTTGCTTTCTTCTATCTTTGTTCTATTACTCCATTTTACTCTATCCCATCTGATTTCTTTATTTTCTCAACCTACTTGATGTTTGACTTGGGTTCAGTATCCACACTTTATTCTTGCTTATTCGATGTGTCCATTCCTTTATCATCACTTTTTGTGTGGAGACCCTTAGGTCCACAACTCATGATGTTTTCTACATATTGCATCTCATGCATGAGGGGTATGGAGATTATATCATTGGATTATTAAACCTAGTTTCCTTTCGTTTCTTTTACCCTAAGACCTTAGCCTACATTACGTCCTATGTCTTAAGACCACCCTGAGGTCGTGACTTCACACATTGTGCTTGACAACTCATATATAGGCAATACTTGAGATTGGCTGGAGATTATTTCTTGGAGCATGATGGATGAAGAGCTATGATATGATTTACATTGAGGCATACCCCTCTTATCAATGATGGATTTTCAGAGGTGATGTGATCTACACTAGGGCATACCCCGCTCATCGATGACAGTTTCTTATTGGGATGACACCCTATACTGGGGCATAGTCAGTTCACTTCTTCACTTGGATTATGATGGATTAGGAGTTGTGGGATGACCTTACACTGGGGCATAGCCATTTCAGATAACACTTTTATTAGAGGTACAATCACTCTACTCAATATTCTGCATTGGGACACACTCCACTTATTGATGATTGATTTTTGAGATGATGGTTTATTTTGAGACACGGTTGCTACAGAGATTGTGCATGGTGGACATAGCCACTCTATTCTTTTCTGGAGCATAGGGTGATTAGGGTTTGTTGAGATTATATTGGTATTTTCGTTTTCAGTATTGAGAGATGAGATTGACCTTATTATGATAACACATATTGAAACATAGCCCTCTCATTGGCGATAGAATTTGATTTATCTTGGAGCATAAATACTTCAGATGGTTTATACTGGGGCATAGCCACTTCATTCACATTCATAGAGCCCGAGGATTCTGATTCATATGGACTATGTTGAGATGTTTCCATTTTTGGCATCAGGAGTAGAGATTGATTGATTTGTTGATGTACACTAGACATGATATTCCTTAGCAGTTGTTGACTTGAATACACTACTTTATATTGGGGCATAGCCGGGAAGGAGAACATTTTTCATTGTAGCATAACCACCTCTATTGGATCTTTTACACTGGGGCATATCCATCTTTTGGAGGGAAATCAGATTGATTCCTTACGTTGGAGCATCTGATGAGTGATATGGAGATTATTAGATTATTTCATATTATCCTCATTGCATACTTAGGAATAGCCACCTTGTTAGATGTTTTGACATTGAGACTTGACTTTTTGTTTATGATTGCTTGCTTTCGATAGATTATGGAGCTATTGATACCTTGGGTTTAGTCTTCTCGGCATAGTTGGATGATCTCGGATACCTACATACCTTTCATTTCATACTCAAACATTTCATCATTGATACTTTCATGCTTTCTATCTTACTAGAGTCTGATCATCACCTTCTTTTATCCCACACATCTCACCGTGACACATGTTCTCACACTCCTCTCTCGGTTAGGAGATATGTAGATCAGTCCTCGATCACTTTGGTTGTGCTTTCATACATCTTTTGAACTTTAGGTTCAACATCTTCCATGATGGTAGGACCTGACAGGATTTTGATTTATTAGTGATGATGCTTTCATTTTGACAGTTAGCATGTTGAGTGTTGATTTGCTTGCTCTTTGCATTTTGAGCACTAGTCACCATTGTTTTTATTCATTAGTTAGTTTTATTTTGTCAACATGGTATCATAATACATGGTCCTGTTTGACATTACCCATTGAGGTTGGACATTTTCATTACATGATGGATGAGCATATTTCATACTACAGTAGTTTTATGGCATTTCATATTTCAGTCTGTCCACTGTCACATACTAAGGCATACCCCCTTCTCTGAGAGCACCAAGCCTTTCAACAGACTTTCATTCGCCTTTTTATCTAGTTGTTGACCCCTGCGAGTTGCATACTAGGGCATACCCTCATTCCTTAGGATCATCAGAATTTTCACAAGCTTTATTATCTTTGGACCTAGTTGTCGATCCTCATGAGTTGTCATACTGGGGCATATCCCCTCCTGCCGAGTTAGCTTGCATCGTTATCTTAGTTATCATTTGGCTTTGAGCCTTTGGATCATATCATCATCATGTCAAGTTTGAGTTGTGTTTTTGGGATCGCATCCATATCGATCAATCATCGTCTTGTCAGTTCAGCTTGAGTTTTGGGACCACACCTATATCAATCGGTCATTTTCCATGTCAGTTTACGTTTTTAGGGCCACACCTATATTGATGGGCCATCTTCCTATTAGTTTGAGTTTTCCGAGATCGCACCTATATCAATCGGTCATTGTCTTGTTAGTGTCAATTTGAGTTTTCGAGGTCGCACCTATATTGATTGGCCATCTTCATGTCAGTTTGAGTTAGGACCGCACCTATATCGATCGATCATCTTCCTATTAGTTTGAGTTCAGTTAGAGTTTTTCAAGACCGCACCTATATTGATCAATCATCTTATTGTCAGTATGAGTTTGTATTTTAGGGGTCGCACCTATATCAATCAGCCATCTTCCTATCACTCTCCATGTCAGTTTGAGTTTTCGGGGACCGCACCTATATCAATATATCATTCATCTTGTTAGTATGAGTTTGAGTTTTCGGGACTGCACATATATCGATCGATCATTAATCTTGCCTGTATGAGTTTGAGTTTTTAGGACCGCACCTATATCGACCAGTCATCTTCCTATCAATTTGAGTTTGAGTTTTTTGGGACCGCACCTATATCGATCGATTATTTTCCTATCAGTTTGAGTTCAAGTTGAGTTTTTTGGGACCACACCTATATCAATCGGTCATTGTCTTGTCAGTTTGAGTTTGAGTTTTTTGGGCTGCACCTATATCAATCAATCATCTTCCTGTTAGTTTGTGTTCAGTTCAAGTTGGGACCGCACCTATATCCATCGGTCATTCATTCTTCTTGTCAGTACGAGTTTGAGTTTTCGAGTTGGAATCTGATTACTACTCAAAACATGCTATTTTGTAGCTTGTAATTAGCTCTTTTAAACACCCTTGAGTAGTAATTATTACCTTTTAACTCGATTAACATGTTAGGGACCCTTGCAATCAGATTTCTAACAATTGTGTTAAGTTTTGGTGCTTTTTGATAGCTTTATGCTCACCAAAGCAATTTAAGAATGAGGGAGAGCTATTTATAGTTCATGGCAAAGCTTTTGGAAGCTTTGATTTTTGAAGAAATCAAGCTATGGAGCCTCATAATCCTTTGCCTTAGTCGTTCAAAGTTTACAAGGGAGAAACAATGGAGAAGAAGAAAACAGGGGATGAAAACAGGGGACACAACTGCAGTCTTTTAGTGCACTTTTGGAGCACTTCCCGAAGTCCATTGTTTACATTCTATATACCATTTCGAAGCTCAGAAAGTCAAGAATCCAATGGTTCAAACCATGTATGATTTGGAGCTGAAATGAGGAAGATACGAACTTCGGAAGACAACTGCATCAAGCTGAGGGACAATTTCGCACACCACTGTTTAAGGTGCGAAATTCTCAGTCCACCTGTGCGAAAATTTCGCACACCTCAAATCAACATGCGAAATTGGAACTCAGCGTGCGAAAATTGGATATTTTTGCCGACTCTTTTTCTTATGATATTTTTGTGTTTAAATTTCCATTTTCTCCTTGTATTCAACCACTCATGTAATTCCTTAGCTAGGAAGTATCCAAGGAAGGGTAAAATTACCTTCCTATATAAA
Source organism: Vitis amurensis (assembly GCA_037355405.1). Classification (NCBI taxonomy): domain Eukaryota; kingdom Viridiplantae; phylum Streptophyta; class Magnoliopsida; order Vitales; family Vitaceae; genus Vitis; species Vitis amurensis. The sequence goes on from CM074694.1 coordinate 25,146,800, forward strand.
TTCTCTTGTAATCACTGAAAATGTATCTTTCGGGGGAGCTTTCTCCAGGAGACCAATGTAAATTTGATACTTAGTGAAATACAGAGATCTCTTTTTTCTTTTATTTTCTATCTTCTATTTTCTATTTTCTTGCAAGCCAAACACTCTCGAGGATGTTTTCCCAGAGGATGAGAGGCTAAACATTTAGTTTCTTGGAGTGAAGGAAGCTAGGTGAAAAGTCCAGTTAAAAGGTGGAAAGTTTCCGTGCATTGAATTCAGGTGGTTGGAGTCCATAAATGGCCTTTAAAGCCAAGGTTTTGCCTTAAATCCCTTAGGATCACTTTGGTGCCAATACATGGTAAGCTTAAGGTCTCTGTGGATGCTTATTGCTAGATCCATATCAGTCCATTAGTTATCATATACGAGCCAGTGGAAAGTGATTCAAGGTGATAGTCCATAGTGTCTTAAGTCATTAATGGACCTTGACTACCATCTCTAGTGACTTTTTATGGATTAAATCTTCATTGTCAAACCTATACCCGGTTCGGGAAATAACTATAGGTTAAATCCCCAATGCGAGGAGAAAAATCCGGAATTTTCCACTTTGCATCTGGCACTTGAACCTAGCAACCTTTAGCTCCGGGAGACTTTCTTTCTTCCACTTTTTACTTAGTTTTATGTGAGTTTAGTTTTAATCATCACTTTCAAAACAATTTTATTTTCTTTTAAATTTCAAGTTTGTGCTAAAGGAAATCATCAGAATCAACTTCTAATTTAGAGTCTGTCACTGGTAGAGTGAAAACCCATCCCTGAGTTCGACCCTAGAACTGCTATACTATAGTAGCTTTGCTACGCCAGTATAAGGTCATAGGTTTTATAAATGTTTTTGATTAAAAGATCCGGCTGGGAAGCCAAGCGTGAATCAAATGGCGCCGTTGCCGGGGATGGTGCCACAATACATTGATACAACCTTTTAGAGGCTACTTGTGATTTTTATCACAAGTTGGGTGAATTCCTTTTTCACTAATTTTATTTTCTTTCATTTTCCTTTTGTTAATTTTAAATTCATTTTCTTTCTAACCTTAACCTTTTTTCTAGATTCCTTTTGTTTTTGTTGTTTTTTGTTTTATTTCAGGTAGTGTAACTTGTGCATGCCCTATTGGATTAGGGACCAAGAGGAAAGATTAGTAAGGATTGAGAATCCTCAAGACACAGAGTTGAATATCTGTGTAAATATCATGGACCCTCCACCAGAGGATCAGAATTCTCAACAAGGTCAAGGGGGTAATCCCAATGCATACCTATCCATGAGGGATAGAATGCATCCCCAAGAGATGAGTGCACCCTCATGCATCCTGCCCCCTCTTGAGCGAGTTGGTTATAAGGCCCCATATTGTGCCCCTCCTACCAACTTTCCATGGAATGGAGAGTGAGAATCCATATTCTCATATTAAGGAGTTTGAGGAGGTGTGTAATACCTTTAGAGAGGGAGGAGCTTCAATAGACTTGATGAGACTCAAGCTATTCCCTTTCACTTTAAAGGACAAGGCAAAAATATGGCTTAATTCTTTAAGGCCAAGAAGTATAAGGAATTGGGTTGATCTTCAGGCTGAGTTTTTGAAAAAAAATTTCCCCACCCATAGGACCAATGGGTTGAAAAGACAAATCTCAAATTTTTCTGCTAAAGAAAATGAGAAGTTTCATGAGTGTTGGGAAAGGTATATGGAAGCCATCAATGCTTGTCCTCATCATGGTTTTGATACGTGGCTCTTAGTGAGCTATTTTTATGATGGAATGTCTTCTTCTATGAAGCAAATTCTTGAAACCATGTGTGGGGGAGATTTTATGAGTAAGAATCTGAAGAAGCCATGGACTTCTTAAGTTACGTGGCTGAGGTGTCAAGAGGATGGGATGAGCCCAACTCAAGAGAGAAAGGAAAATTTCCCTCTCAACAAACCCAAAATCCAAAGGCTGGAATGTACATGTTGAGTGAAGATGTGGACATGAAAGCTAAAGTGGCAACATTAGCTAGGAGGTTGGAAGAACTTGAGTTGAAAAAGATACATGAAGTTCAAGCCATATCCGATACCCAAGTCCATGTCATGCCATGCACCATTTGCCAATCATGTGATCATGTGGTAGATGAGTGCCCAACCATGCCAGTGTGAGAGAGAGATGTTAGGTGATCAAGTGAATGTTGTGGGGCAATTTAGGCCCAACAACAGTGCATCCTATGGAAACACCTATAATTCAAGCTGGAGAAACCACCCAAATTTTTCTTGGAAACCAAGACCACCTCCATACCAACCACAAGGCCAAACCCAAGCACCTCAAGAACCATCTTCAGTGGAGCAAGCCATTGTAAACCTGAGTAAAGTCATGGGTGACTTTGTGGGTGAACAAAAGGCAATTAACTCCCAATTGCATCAAAAGATTGAAAATGTTGAGAGTTCTCAAATTAAGAGAATGGAGGGGATGCAAAATGATTTATCTCAGAAGATAGATAATATTCAGTACTCCATCTCTAGACTTACCAACCTAAACACAGTGATTGAGAAGGGAAAGTTCCCCTCTCAACCAAGCCAAAATCCCAAGGGTGTTCATGAAGTTGAAACCCAAGATGGTGAGTCTTCAAATTTGAGAGAGGTTAAAGCTGTGATCACTTTGAGAAGTGGGAAGAAGGTTGATCAACCCTTACCTAACTTGGGACCTGATGAAGAACTCGTATCAAAGGGACCCTTGATTAAAGAGGGCAAAAACCAAGAAGAGCAGAGTGGGAAGAAAAGTGCATCCAAATCAAGCATTGAAGAAGAACCAAGGATAGTGATTAAGGAGGATATGATGAAGAAACATATGCCTCCCCTTTTCCTCAAGCTTTACATGGAAAGAAAGAAATCAAGAATTCATCGAAATTCTTGAAGTCTTGAGGCAAGTGAAGGTGAATATACCTTTACTTGATATGATCAAGCAAGTCCCTACATATGCAAAGTTTCTAAAGGACTTGTGCACAGTCAAGAGAGGTTTACAGGTGACAAAGAATGCATTCCTCACTGAGCAAGTGAGTGCTATCATCCAAAGTAAGTCCCGAGTTAAGTATAAAGATCCGGGATGTCCCACCATCTCGACCAACATTGGAGGGACAAATGTGGAAAAAGCTTTATTAGATTTGGGAGCAAGTGTGAATTTGCTCCCATACTCTGTCTATAAACAACTGGGACTAGGAGGATTAAAGCCTACAACCATGACCCTCTCTTTAGCTGATAGGTCTGTCAAAATCCCAAGAGGAGTGATAGAGGATGTTCTAGTTCAAGTGGACAAATTCTACTATCCTGTGGATTTTGTTGTGTTGATCTCGATTCCTCTGTCAAGGAAGAAAATTATGTGCCAATCATCCTAGGGAGACCTTTTCTAGCTACCTCAAATGCTATTGTTAATTGTAGGAATGGGGTGATGCAGCTCACATTTGGTAATATGACTTTGGAAGTAAACATATTCCATTTATGTAAGAGGCATCTTTACCCTGAAGAGGAGGAAGGATTTGAGGAAGTATGCTTGATCAACACTTTGGTTGAAGAGCACTGTGACAAGAGTTTAGAGGAAGGCTTGAATGAAAGCCTGGAAGTCCTTGATGATGGGTTCCCTGAACCCTCTGATGTACTAGCCATTATGTCTCCTTGGAGGAGACGGGAAGAGATCTTACCACTGTTCAACCAGGAAGACTCACAAGGAGTTGCTGTGGAGGACCCTCCAAAGCTTATTTTAAAACCACTTCCTCTGGAGTTGAAGTATGCATACTTGGAGGATGATGAGAAATGTCCAGTGGTAATTTCCTCAACCCTCACTAATGATCAAGAGGATAGTCTTTTAGGAGTCCTCAGAAAATGTAAGAAAGCCATTGGATGGCAAATTTCGATCCGAAAGGGATTAGCCCTTTGGTGTGCACCCACCATATTTATATGGAGGAAGATGCAAAACCAGTAAGGCAACCCCAAAGGAGACTGAATCCTCACATGCAAGAGGTGGTGAGGAGTGAAGTTTTGAAGCTACTTCAAGTCGGGATCATATATCCCATTTCAGATAGCTTGTGGGTGAGTCCCACCCAAGTAGTCCCAAAGAAATCTGGAATCACTGTGATCCAGAATGAGAAAGGGGAAGAAGTCTCTACACGTCCTACTTCAGGATGGAGGGTGTGTATAGACTATAGGAGGTTGAATTCGAGTAACTAGGAAGGACCATTTTCCACTGCCTTTCATGGACCAAGTCCTTGAGAGAGTTTCAGGACATCCTTTCTATTGTTTTCTAGATGGCTATTCAGGGTACTTCCAAATAGAAATTGATTTGGAAGATCAAGAGAAAACAACCTTCACTTGTCCTTTTGGTACTTTTGCATATAGGAGAATGCCCTTTGGTCTATGTAATGCTCCTGCAACTTTCCAAAGATGCATGCTAAGCATCTTCAGTGACATGGTGGAACGCATCATGGAAGTTTTCATGGATGATATCACTGTGTATGGAAGTTCTTATGAGGAGTGTTTGATGCATTTAGAAGCTGTTCTCCATAGATGTATTGAGAAAGACCTAGTGCTAAATTGGGAGAAGTGCCATTTTATGGTACAAAAAGGAATTGTCTTAGGACATATCATCTCCAAAAATGGCATTGAGGTAGATAAGGCTAAGGTGGAGCTGATTGTTAAGTTGCCACCTCCCACAAATGTTAAAGGAATTAGGCAATTCCTTGGACATGCCGGGTTCTATAGGAGGTTCATTAAGGATTTCTCAAAAATCTCAAAACCTCTGTGTGAGCTTTTGGTAAAGGATGCCAAGTTTGTGTGGGATGAGAAGTGTCAGAGAAGTTTTGAGGAATTGAAACAATTCCTCACAACTGCACCAATAGTTAGAGCCCCAAATTGGAAATTACCTTTTGAGGTAATGTGTGACTCAAGTGATCTTGCTATGGGGGCTGTTTTAGGACAAAGAGAGGATGGAAAGCCCTATGTGATCTATTATGCAAGCAGAACTTTGAATGAGGCTCAAAAGAACTACACAACTACTGAGAAGGAGTTGTTGGCAGTAGTTTTTGCCTTGGATAAGTTTCGTGCTTATTTAGTAGGGTCCTCCATAGTGGTGTTCACCGACCATTCTGCTTTGAAGTACTTGCTAACCAAGCAGGATGCCAAGGCAAGATTGATAAGATGGATTCTTTTGCTCCAAGAATTCAATCTCCAAATCAGGGATAAAAAGGGGGTAGAAAATGTGGTAGCTGACCACTTGTCCAGACTAGTGATATCACATGACTCACATGGTCGCCTATCAATGATGACTTCCTGAGGAGTCTCTTATGTCGATAGATATAGCTCCATGGTATTCTCACATTGCAAACTTTTTGGTTCTTGGAGAAGTACCAAGTGAGTGGAGTGCCCAAGACAAAAGGCATTTCTTGGCTAAGATCCATGCCTATTATTGGGAGGAACCTTTTCTTTTCAAATATTGTGCGAGATCAAATTATAAGGAAATGTGTTCTGAGCAAGAGCAATCGGGAATTCTTTCCCATTGCCATGATAGTGCATGTGGAGGTCATTTTGCCTCCCGAAAACAGCTATGAAAGTGATCCAATCAGGCTTCAGTGGCCCTCTCTTTTCAAGGATGCCCATGCTATGTGTAAGGCATGTGATCGGTGTCAAAGGCTTGGTAAGCTGACACGCGAAATATGATGCCCTTGAACCCCATCTTAATAGTGGATATCTTTGATGTCCGGGGAATAGACTTTATGGGACCATTTCCAATGTCATTTGGACATTCCTACATCTTGGTAGGAGTGGATTATGTCTCTAAGTGGGTAGAAGCAATCCCATGTAGGAGCAATGATCATAAGGTGGTACTTAAATTCCTCAAGGACAACATCTTTGCAAGATTTGGAGTGCCAAAAGCCATTATAAGTGACGGGGAACCCACTTTTGCAATAAACCTTTTGAGACTCTTCTAGCCAAATATGGGGTTAAGCACAAGGTAGCTACACCTTATCACCCTCAAACAAGTGGCCAAGTTGAGTTGGCCAACCGTGAGATCAAGAATATATTGATGAAAGTGGTCAATGTGAATAGGAAGGATTGGTCTATCAAGCTCCTGGATTCCTTATGGGCTTATAGGACCGCTTACAAGACCATTCTAGGAATGTCTCCCTATCGCCTTGTTTATGGCAAAGCGTGTCACCTTCCAGTAGAGATTGAGTATAAAGCATGGTGGGCAATCAAAAAGCTCAACATGGATTTGTCAAGAGCCGGGTTAAAGAGATGTTTAGATTTGAATGAATTGGAGGAAATGAGGAATGATGCATACCTCAATTCAAAAATTGCAAAAGCAAGATTGAAAAAATGGCATGATCAGTTGGTAAATCAAAGAATTTTACCAAAGGACAAAAAAGTTTTGCTTTATGACTCTAAACTTCATCTCTTTCCAGGTAAATTGAAATCAAGGTGGACGGGTCCTTTCATAATCCATGAAGTGCATCCCAACGGAGTGGTGGAAATATTCAATCCCACAGGCAATCAAACCTTCAAAGTCAATGGCCATCGTCTCAAGCCATTCTTAGAGCCTTACAGTACAGACAAGGAGGAGATCAATCTCCTTGAACCACCACAACTACGAGGAAAGGAGGTATCATGGGCTAAAGAAGTCCATGAATTTTTTGTTATAGTTTTATAGTTATATTATTATTATTATTTCTTTATATTTTAATTTTTCCTTAATCTTAGTTTATTTTGTCTTAATTCAAGTCAATTTTCATGATAAATTTCAGAAAAGAATCATGAAAGGTGAGGAGAGCTCTTCAAAAGCAGAACAGGGGAGTAAGGCCAAGGAAACAGAGCATTTAATTTCAAGGTGCCAAATTTTCGACACTGATTTCAAGGTGCGAAAATTTCGACACCTACCTCAAGGTGCGAAATCCTTGGGCCAACAGAAGCCATTTTCGCACACCCCTACCTCAAGGTGCGAAATCAATTTCAAGGTGCGAAATCCCTTTTCAAGGTGCGAATTTCCTAAAATCCATTTTCGCACACCACTTTGGGAAGGTGCGAAAATTTTCGCACGTGCGAAATCCTCTTCGGCACACGTGTGCAAATTTCGCACACTGAAGCTCATTTTCGAGGTGCGAAGCAGTGTGCGAAAATTTCGCACACCACTATTCAAGGTGCGAAAATTTCGCACACCCGATTTCAAGGTGCGAAATCCTTAGCAAAAAGGGTGCCATTTTTGCACACCCAATTCCAAGGTGCGAAATGGGCAAGCCAAGGTGCGAAAATTTCGCACGGTAAAATTTTAAGTTCTAAAAATTTAAAACAGACTTTTAAATTAAAATTTTACCCCCGAAATTGTGCCTAACGTTCAAAAACGACTTTTCGGATGCCCTTGGAAGATTTTAAAACGTCAGAAACCCCTTAAACCTCATTTCTATTTAAACCCTTGAGGTCCAGAAGCTCAAAGGACTCTCCCGCGCACCAACTGAAAAACCTCTGGAATCCCGAATAGTCACTTACCTTCATTTCGGCCATGGCAAAGACCAGAGGAGGCCTTTCCGCCTCCCCATCCTCACCGTCACCTCGATCACAGCGAGCCGCCATGGGAGCCGCGCCTTCTCCTCCTGTTCAGGCCCCGGCCATTCCCCCATCTGAGGGGGAAGCTCCTTCTCAGCGCAGATACCCCACCCGGAGACCACCCACGGGCCCTATGCCATCAGCCGAGCAAGCCGTGAGCTCTGTTTCTCGGCCACCAGCGAAGAAGTCCAGGTTCTCGGGTCCTGGAGAGCCATCTCACGCACCTCAGCCAGAGCCAGTTTCAGAGGAGCCTCGGATTCCTGTGGACATGCCTCTTGAGGCCGTTATTAGGCGTCTCATGCTAGCCGGACCACCGATAGAGGGCAACTTGGATTGCAGTGATAGATCATTTCATTCCGAGACCTATTTTGATATAGAGGCCTTCAGACAGCAGCCAGAGCTCGAGAGATTCATTCCGATTGCTGCAGAGGTATCATATGAAGTCTTTTCTCACTCCTAGGCAATTCTACTATCCCGAGTAGTTATAGATTTTTATCAATCTATGACTACTCGAGGTCTCCAAATCCTACCCTCATCCAATTTACTATAGACGGACGCTTGAGGTGCCATTGGAGCTCGTCACATTGCGAGGCCCTCCGTATACCATATGAGCCGTGATTCAGGCAGACTTGAGGAGTGGTCCTCATTTTCTCGAGTGACATGGTCCGTATTTTGTCCAGGGGGGACTTCTACAGCCTCGGTATTGACCAGGAGAGAGCTTCCATCCGGGATGCTCCTCATTGATGTGCTCTGCGTGCCAACCTATTCCCCCTTGAAGATAAAGTTCGGAGGAGAGGAGCTATACTTGAGGCATTATTTAGGATTTCGAGGGCTATTTCTTCGGCCCTCATCATTTGATTATGACTTCTCTTCTTCACTTTGAAGAGAAAGTCCATCGAAAGAAGCTTCGGAGGGCGGATGGCATCCCATTACTATTCCCAGACTCCTCTGCGATTTTAGAGCACCCGGCTTTCTGAAGAGCCCCGTCTTGAGAGGCGCCGCCATTGCCGAGAGGACTTCTCTCTCGACAAATGGCATCACTTGGTAGCCTATTTTGCACCCCAGGAGCCCCAGTTGTGCTGCACCTCCAGAGATTCCCGAGATGAGCAGCTACCTCGGGCCCAGCGGATGAGATTCTCACCGACACTACACCCCCGCCTGCAGCACACACCTCGATGGATATGCCCGAGGCTATACATCCTTCTTCTCCTATCACTTCGGATGCTCCACCAGTCATGCCAGCTACTCCAGCACCTCCTCCTTCATCCGAGCCCACCTCACTGTTTCTATTGAGGAGTTCGGAGGCTTAGTGCGTTCGATGCGGACCACGAGCACTGCTCAGATTCTATCATCCACCGATGGCCACTATTCGTGCACACCAGGATCAGATCATTGCTACTCGGGCTCAAGATACCACGATCCTTCATCAGATTCAGCGAAGATCGAGTATGCGGACTCCTCTTGGGCATGATAGGTCTGCACCATCCGAGCCTCTAGTGCCGGATGAGGAGAGTTTGCCAGGTGAGCAGACCATACCGGAGGAGGAGACCAGAGCAGAGCCATCACATGACCCCCTCATATCCGATGTTTTTATGTTTTACTTGTTTTTTATATTAGACTTGTAAATCCCATCTTTTGCATATGTTATAAACTGGGATTGGAAGTATTACTTGAAATCATGCTTTGTATAGTTCTTGACCAAGTAATATATATATATATATCCTTTTTGATTATATTCCCTTTTCTCATTACTCTTTTGTCTTTGCAACATGTGGTTTAAAGCACTCCTTACCTCCTTTACACTCAGACTTTGTCTCACTCGGGAGGTACCACTTCCTCCCTTTATTTTAATCGCTTTTGAAACATTGAGGACAATGTTCAACTTGGTTGGGGGGAGAGTTGAGAAAGGAAGTTTTGTTGTTAATACTAAGTCATTTTGGTATTTTAGTTGATTTTTGCTTTAAATTTAAAATTTTTAAAAGTTTTTTTGAATCATTCTCTATGGTTGTTAAAGATAATTTCTCAAAAATAAAATAGGATAAGTCGAGTTTTAACTTAATTATTTAAGTCTTAGAGTTTGTTTTATGCTTTCAAAGTTGATAATCTATTGAAGCCTCTTTGATTTCAAACTTACTTCTTCCATTTCAAGCTTTACACACACTGTGCACATTAGATCCCGGATATATGATGTAAAACTTTCTCACTTTCTAAGCTTAGGAAAATTTTGACTTGGTTCATTACTTAACCTCTCTTTAATAGTGTTGGGACACCTCATAAAGACCAATGAGTCTTTGAAAAAAAAAAAAAAAATGAAAAGAGAGAATAAGCTTCTATTCTTTCCTTGAAACCTAAGCATGATCCGAAGGGGTGGCGAAAGCCTTTAAAACCCGATGCCCTAAACCTTGATTGGTTGGGAGTCATCGATCTTCGCTTGCTACATAGGTGAATTGGTTAAAGATTAGTGAGTAAAAAGAATTGTGAATAAGAAGGTGCGTTCCTAACCTACTAAGAGTTGATTAATTTTGCCAATGTTCAAGCATAAAGCTTAGGTTGGAGGGTGAGGATAGTTGTATATACTATATCCGGAAGCTAATCTCATTAACACTTAGCTTTTTATGGAAGAGTTTGATTTGGAACCTTGAGAGTAGAGATTCTTTTGATACTTAATTGCATAATCTCCACTCTTTGTACTTTTTGTTTAAGTTTTAGCTTTGACAACTCCTATTGCATTTTGAATCTTCATATCTTTAGTTCACCAGGTGAGATGTGTTTGGATATCAGTCATGCCACTCAATTATTTTTTTGGAATGAATTGCATGACCTCTTTTATATATATTATTACGTTTGCTTAGTTTTTCTCTCCTTAATTGCTAAGGGACTAGCAATATGTCGGTTGGGGGGAGTGATTACTACTCAAAACATGCTATTTTGTAGCTTGTAATTAGCTTTTTTAAACACCCTTGAGTAGTAATTATTACCTTTTAACTCGATTAACATGTTAGGGACCCTTGCAATCAGATTTCTAACAATTGTGTTAAGTTTTGGTGCTTTTTGATAGCTTTATGCTCACCAAAGCAATTTAAGAATGAGGGAGAGCTATTTATAGTTCATGGCAAAGCTTTTGGAAGCTTTGATTTTTGAAGAAATCAAGCTATGGAGCCTCATAATCCTTTGCCTTAGTCGTTCAAAGTTTACAAGGGAGAAACAATGGAGAAGAAGAAAACAGGGGATGAAAACAGGGGACACAGCTGCAATCTTTTAGTGCACTTTTGGAGCACTTCCCGAAGTCCATTGTTTACATTCTATATACCATTTCGAAGCTCAGAAAGTCAAGAATCCAATGGTTCAAACCATGTATGATTTGGAGCTGAAATGAGGAAGATACGAACTTCGGAAGACAACTGCATCAAGCTGAGGGACAATTTCGCACACCACTGTTTAAGGTGCGAAATTCTCAGTCCACTGTGCGAAAATTTCGCACACCTCAAATCAACATGCGAAATTGGAACTCAGCGTGCGAAAATTGGATATTTTTGCCGACTCTTTTTCTTCTGATATTTTTGTGTTTAAATTTCCATTTTCTCCTTGTATTCAACCACTCATGTAATTCCTTAGCTAGGAAGTATCCAAGGAAGGGTAAAATTACCTTCCTATATAAATTCTCTTGTAATCACTGAAAATGTATCTTTCGGGGGAGCTTTCTCCAGGAGACCAATGTAAATTTGATACTTAGTGAAATACAGAGATCTCTTTTTTCTTTTATTTTCTATCTTCTATTTTCTATTTTCTTGCAAGCCAAACACTCTCTGAGGATGTTTTCCCAGAGGATGAGAGACTAAACATTTAGTTTCTTGGAGTGAAGGAAGCTAGGTGAAAAGTCCAGATTAAAAGGTGGAAAGTTTCCGTGCATTGAATTCAGGTGGTTGGAGTCCATAAATGGCCTTTAAAGCCAAGGTTTTGCCTTAAATCCCTTAGGATCACTTTGGTAGCCAATACATGGTAAGCTTAAGGTCTCTGTGGATGCTTATTGCTAGATCCATATCAGTCCATTAGTTATCATATACGAGCCGGTGGAAAGTGATTCAAGGTGATAGTCCATAGTGTCTTAAGTCATTAATGGACCTTGACTACCATCTCTAGTGACTTTTTATGGATTAAATCTTCATTGTCAAACCTATACCGGTTCGGGAAATAACTATAGGTTAAATCCCCAATGCGAGGAGAAAAATCCGGAATTTTCCACTTTGTATCTGGCACTTGAACCTAGCAACCTTTAGCTCCGGGAGACTTTCTTTCTTCCACTTTTTACTTAGTTTTATGTGAGTTTAGTTTTAATCATCACTTTCAAAACAATTTTATTTTCTTTTAAATTTCAAGTTTGTGCTAAAGGAAATCATCAGAATCAACTTCTAATTTAGAGTCTGTCACTGGTAGAGTGAAAACCCATCCCTGAGTTCGACCCTAGAACTGCTATACTATAGTAGCTTTGCTACGCCAGTATAAGGTCATAGGTTTTATAAATGTTTTTGATTAAAAGATCCGGCTGGGAAGTCAAGCGTGAATCAGAATCGCACCTATATTGATTGGTCATTCATTTTGTCTTGTCAACTGAGTTTGAGTTTTCAGGACCGCACCTATATCAATCGATCATCTTCATGTCAGATCCATGTCAGTTCGAGTTGGGATCACACCTATATCGATCGGTCATTCATCTTGCCAGTGTTAGTTTGAGTTTAGGACCACAACTATAACGATCGGTCATTCATCTTGTCAATTCAGTTTGAATTTTTCGGGACTGCGCCTATATCGATCAGTCGTTGTCATGTTAGTTTGAGTTTGAGTTTTTTGGGACCAAACCTATATCGATCGATCATTTATCTTGTCAGTTTAGTTAGTGTTTTTAAGGTCGCACCTATATTGATCAGCCATCTTCCCATTAGTTTAGTTTGATTTTTAGTTTTTGTGATGACACCTATATCAATAAATCATTTATCTTGTCAGTTCAAGGTTGAGTTTTTTGAGACCACACCTATATCGATCGGTCATTTTTCTTATCAGTTTCAGTTTGAGTTTTCGGGACCGCACCTATATCAATCAGTCATTCATTTGTCTTGTCTATTCAGTTTGAGTCAAGGTCGTACCTATATCGATCGACCATCTTCCCATCAGTTCAGTTCAATTGAGTTTTTCGGAACCGCACCTATACCGATCGACCATCTTCCTGTCAGTTTGAGTCCAGTTTGAGTTTACAGGATTGCACCTATATTGGTCGGTCATCTTTTGTGTCAGTTTGAGTTTGTGTTTTTGGGGTCACACCTATATTGATCAACCATCTTCCCATTAGTTCAGCTTGGTTGAGTTTTTCGGGACCATAGTTATATCTATCGGTCATCGTCTTGTCAGTTTGAGTTTTATTTTTTGGGGCTGCACTTATATTGATCGGTCATCTTCCTATCAATTTGAGTTTTCAGAACCGCACCTATATCGATTAGTCATCTTTTATGTCAATTTGAGTTTGTGTTTTTTGGGCTACACCTATATCAATTGGCCATCCTCCTATCAATTTGTGTTCATTTCAAGTTGAGACCGCACCTATATCGATCTTGTCAGTTCAGTTTGAGTCAAGGCCGCACCTATATTGATCGACCATCTTCCTATCAATTCAGTCTAGTTCAGTTCAAGTTTTTGGGGTCACACCTATATCGATTGGTCATCTTCTTGTCAGTTTCAGTTTGAGTTTTTGGGGTCACACCCATATCAATCGACCATCTTCATGTTAGTTTGTGTTCAGTTCGAGTTGGGACTATACCTATATCAATCGGTTATTGTCTTGTCAATTTGAGTTTGAGTTTTTTGGGACCACACCTATATCGATCGATCATTCATCTTGTCAGTTCTGTTTGAGTTTGAGTTTTCGGGACCACACCTATATCGATCAGTCATGGTTTTGTCAGTTGAGTTGAGTCTTGTTTGCCTTCGAGCCACGCCTGCATAGTTGAGTCTTGTTCAATCTTGAGTCACACCTCTTTCTTTGGGTTCATTCTTTCTGAAGATCGATCATTCCTTATCTTACTTATCATTGAGTCGTTCATCGTGTCATAGTCTGGTGCTACTCATTGTACATTGCGTATGCATCTCTCGCATCGTCCACATTATCTTTGTTTAGTGTTTCACCTCCCTAGTATGTGCCCTTGATTTTGAGCTCATCATGCTGTGTGTTTAGACCAAAATTCGGTATCTTTTCTATTCTTTGGTATAGTTCATTTCATTCCATTCATCTCTCGCATATTCGTGATCCATTCATTACACTCGTGATCTCTACCGAAGAAGGGGATATTTGTAGACCCTCATTTTGGTATGGGTTTTTGGTATTTTAGACCACATTTTTTACCACCTTTTTGGTTATTTTGGCGGCACGTGCATGAGGAAGTGGGCTAACAGTGACCTTTTCTGTGGGGAACCAGCAGCTGACGTGTGGCATGAGGATTCTGTAGGTCGTTATGAGGGGGAGCGTTTTTGTTGCTGGCAGCTTGAGGGAGCGGGGTAGCTTGGGAGGCAAGACAACTCAAGAGAGAGGTAAAGAGCTTGGAAAGACAGAGTAGAGGGAGGCTTGAGAGGCAGAAGAGCTTGAGAAAGATAACTAGAGAAAGAGAGAAAGAGAGGGAGAGGAAAGGCAACTAAGAGGAGGTTGTGAGAGAGAGAGGGGTGGAGGGTTTAGAGAGAGCTTTTCAGAAAGCTTGAGGAAAATCAACTATAAAGAAGAAGGAGGTTGAGAGGAAAAATAGGTGTCTAAAGCAGCAAAAGTGACAAGAGTTGAAACAAAGTAGAGAACTAAAAAATAGGTGTCATTGCCTTGCTCCTATCTTCTTTTGTTCATTTCCCTATTGCTGGTAAGTCTGGGGTGTGAGGATCAGATTTGGATTGGCCGAACCACTACAAGAGAGGGATGAAGGCCGTGTTGATGCCTTTCGCTTTGACCGTGTTAGTGACATGACTGAGCAACTGGAGGCACTCAGAGTCAGTGGAATGAATGTGGTGCCTATCAACATTGTGCCATGGTACATGTGAGTGGCATCGCCACGTTAGTGAGCGTGTGAAGAGACTAAATGAGGAGAAGGGCTTTGCTGTTGCGATCATGATAGACACTGAGGAGAATGAGATTCACATGGGGAACTTGGTGGTGCTCCATCAGCCAAAGCTTGGAGGGAGGAGAAAATAATCGACTGGTGCATGTAATCCCTACATGCTCAGCAGACAAGTTTGATTCCTTCCATAAACGCAGATCTGTATCAAGTGTGAAAGAGATGAATTTGATTAGTGTTGTTATATCTGGACATCTGGATCCTTCTACTATAATATCGCCAACCTGTACTTGTCTCATCTTCATGCTCCACAAACGAGACTGTAGTAGTAGATTTTGATGCAGAAGTCGAAACAGCCACATCAAGTCATGTCAATTATGCTGCCCATACTAAGGAAGTCTTTAAGTATGATAGCAAAGGGGAGATATCTATAGTAGCTGATAATGATGCAGAGATTGAAACAGTCGCCTCAATTCATGCCAATGCTACTCCCTGCACTAAAGAAACCATTAAATATGATAGCAAAGGGGAGATATCTATTGGTGAGGCTACTAACGCATCAGAGACTGGCCACATGACACATTTTAGACAAATGAATGATGGTGTAACAACAAGACGAGACAAAGTTGATGAATTTGAAAGTGGAAATCCAGATGTTTTATACAGTCAAGACTTAATTGTGAGAGATATTAACTTGCTAACATCATTTTCTTCAACAAAAAATAGAATTATAAATTTCAAATGCTTCAGAAAGGCAAGGACTCAATCTGGGAATAGCTTCAACAATCTTATTCCATTTGCAAAGTACCCGTATAAAGAATCTGACAATGGGAGTGATGAAGTAATGCAATCTGTGAAAGAAGAAAAAAAGCGGAAGCAAATGGAAGCAATTGCAGAGGATTTATTCAACAATGAGAAGGGGAGATGACAAGGAGTAGCTGGTTCTCTTGCTGACCTTCTTACTCGTGGTCGATGAAATGTTAACATTGGACTGTGATGTTGAAAAATATATTATCAACCTTGTATCTAGTTTGGTTTAAGGTCCAACAAACCGGATATTTTCTTACTCTCATCACACATATGGAGATGAACAAGAAGGGGAATTCATGGCAGCTGCAATCACCAACTTCACAGTGCAGTACCAGCTGCATCCCGGGCTAGCACACACATGGGTTCAGCTTGCATGGCCACCTTGCAATATTTGGGAGTCACCGCGCAGGCTGGTAGAATGATGTAGTTCCCTGGCATGTTAAATTTCCAAATTGCCATGTGAATGGAGGAGTTTGAAAGCTTTGCTGTTGTGTCTCTTTCTCTTCCACTTCCCCATTACTCAATCATGAAACTCATTGCCACGGAGAATTGGACAGCCTTGACTGTGGAGTTTCTTGTTGTGTATAAGCAAAAATGGTATTGACAGGCAAAGAAGTTGCAATCTAGTTGGAAATCATGAGGAGAATTCCAAAGTCAAGGCTCGATAAAAGCTCTTCGTTCCGGTGCAGTTTGTTTTCAGTAGGTTATGGATTGCGTCCTAAATTGAGAAAATGCACTGCCAGTCTTCAGAAAGAATTAAATTGTTCAGAAAAGTTTAAGCATCATGACGCTGTTCATTTTGACCAAATTAGTTGTTAGAGTGACAATTGACCATGCATATGTTGGAAAAACACTTAGTGGTCACAGTTGGTTTCGCTACAGAAGGAATGCACTGCGTAATGAGCCAATGAACACGCAAAATGAGACATATATGGCAATAAAGAAGATGTTTGCCACACTAGGTGATCATTTCACTCGTTTTCTGGAGCCTGGTAAGTTTAAGAGTTTGTGGTCTGGAACTCTAGATGCACTTACAGGTGTCGAGCTATCAATTGAAGATCCTAATGGATTTGGTGGATCACCTGCTGGGCTTCTTGTTATTTCAGCTGCTCCAGGTGGTCTGATAAGTAGAGCTGACTTTTTGTACAGAGGTGGAAGATGTCATCTTTATGAGTTTGACTACTATTGCTCCCCTCATTGAGAAATGTGAGATTGATCTAAAGAAAATTGTATGGCTGGAAATCGACAATGAACTGTGATAGACAAAAATAACCATGGAGAAGGTGGTTTTTGTCATGATGAAGGCTCTGTGGGTTGTGATTCATGTTCTAAGTGGCCAAATTCGCCCCAAACTTCATTTAGACCAAGATTATATGCTGTTATTAAAGGAAATGGCGCGCTAGCAGTGCAACCCTCAATGACACCCCGGGCCTCACTTTTTCATGGCATGCATGGCCACCTTTTGGTGGGTCAGTTTTTAAAAATTCTTGCCCTCATTTTCTCATTTCTTCATCCTTGTTTTCAAACTTCAATTTTCTAAAGTCCAATTTCCAAATAATATTAATTCTTTAACCTTTTTACTCTTCCTTAGAGTTCTAGGTTACCAAAAATTCCATTTTTCAATAAAATTTGTTCCCATTTTCTCTTCGGCAAATGTTTTTCACATCTTCTTTGATTTTTAAATGTTTTAAATATAAGCATGAATTTAATTCTATAATTCCAAGTGATGGAGGTTACGGAATTGATTCATGCAAAAATAAATTGAGCTTTGGTGAGGCCCAACATTTGTGATTTTCTCATTGATTGATTGATTGTCATGCTTGGTTGATTCGCTTTGTGATACATAGGATTATTTTGTGTTCGTTTACTAACCTTTGTTTTCCATGAAGCAATCAGCTCATTACTCATGTACACTTCAATTATTTTTAGATCGATGTTCTTTGGGTATCCATGTTGAATCAATCAATTGTCACACGTGTTTCATTTTATTTAGTAGAGACCCATTTTAGGGGCTTAGAGGGGTGTTACGGTCTTTACCATACCTTCCCAATAAGTAATCTGACCCCCGAGCCCATATTTGGTTTTTCACAAACCATCTTTTCCAAATAAGGAGTCACACTTAGAGTTTTCTTTCTTATTTTGTTTGCCCTTTAAAAATAAAACAAAAATAAGTTACGACTCCAAGTCATTTTCTAAAAAATAAATATTTTTCTAATAAAAAAGCGAGTTCGCCATTGAGTGGAAGTGCATAAGCAGAAATATGAGGTCCACACATCTCTACGCGTATTATCATACGCTCTCATAGTCTATGCAAAGGGATAAAAATCGGTTGGCCTCAAACCCCAAGCAACAACAATGGATAGAGAACAAATGTTTGTTTCATCTGCATGCTTGCAAGATTACATGCTTGCTAATAATAGTGACCCAACAAGTGGAGAATTGATGGGTTTTGCTTTATTTGTAGATTGTGACCTAAGTTATGAGGAAGTTGCTCAAGATGATTGTTGGCTTAAAGCTATGGATGAAGAAATCGTGTAAATGAGAATATTATACATGGAAGCCCATTAATCTCTCTAATTCTAAGAAGCCAATTACAATATGCAAAACCAAGTACAAGACAATGGAGAAGTGAATTGTTTTAACGCAAGATTGGTGGCAAAAAGTTACTAGCAAAAACCAGCTATTGATTATTTTGAGGTATTTATCACTATTGTTAGACTTGACATTGTTCATATGATTATCTCTCTTACCACAAAACAATTGGGAAAATTTTCAAATGAATGTAAAATCAACTTTCTTGAATGATAAACTAGAAGAAGAGGTTTGTTTTGAACAATCTCAAGGATATTAGATTAAAAAAAAAATGTCTATAAGTTAAAAGAGACCTTATATAGATTGAAGCAGGCACCAAGAGCATGGTACACACACATTGATACTTATTTCATGAAGAATGGATTTCAAAGATGTCCTTATAAATGCACTTTATATGTCAAATCTAATTTGTAGGGTGACCTTCTTATTGTGTGTTTATATTTGGATAATTTAATTATCACTAGTAATAATTTGAACTTAATTGTAGAATTCAAAGAAGTGATGATTAGTCAATTTGAGATGATAGATATGGGATTGATGTCCTATTTTCTTGGGATTGGAGTAATTCAAGTAGGGAAAGGTATTTTTATTTTTCAAAAGAAGTACCCAAGTGATATTCTTAAAAAATTCAAGATGGGATCACTCAATCCTATTCTAACTCTAGTCGAAGAAATATTGAAATTAGGAAAATATCACTCAAGTGAGTTTGTTGATCCTACAAATTTTAGAATTAGAATGATTGTGAGTTTATGGTATTTGACTTTTAAAAGACTAGACATTGTCTTTGGAGTTGGGCTTGTAAGCAGATTCATGGAGTTTCCATGCCAATCTCACTTATAAGCAGTAAAACATATCATACGACACATTAAAGGTATGCAAAGTAATGATATTTTTTATGCATATGGTAACAAGATTGAGCTTGTTGGATACATACATAATGATTGGGCAAGTGATGTAGAAGAGTGAAAAAGTACTTTGGGCTATGCATTTAATCTTGTATTTGGAGTTTTTTCTTGATTGTCAAAGAAACATGTAATTGCTTTGTCAATAGTAGAAGTAGAGTATATTGAAACTAATCAAATGATCTAAGTTTGCATTACAAGAATGCTTTCTAACTTAAAGCATACTTAAGAAGTTCCCACAAAGATTTTTTTGTGATAATAAATCAATAATTCCATAGACCAATAATATGATTTTTCATGGAAGAAGCAAACACATTGACATTAAATTTCACTATATTCATGATTTGGTGAAAGACAAAAAAAATTATGTTTGAGTTTTGTTCTTCTAAAAATCAAGTTGCAAACTTTTTTACAAAGCCAATCAAGGTGAAAACATTGTTCAACTTGAAGAAGATAATGAGTATAAAGAAATTAGAAGAGCTTGAATTAAAGAAGGCAATTTAGGAATCTTAATTAAACCAAGACTGTTTCCTTAATACATTAGAATTATTAATATTTGAGTTTGATTCTTCTTAGGATTTGGAATCCTAATTTGATTAGGAGTTTAGTTTTTATTATAGTTAGGTTTTTATAATTGTTCCTATATGTATTAAAAATAATAAAAAGTATGGTATGATAAATTTATTTAATTATTTATCATCTCTTTCGTTGTTCTTCATTTTTTTTAAGTGGTGAAATTGTTTCTTGTGTTGGAAAGATTATTTTTTATTGCTTACAAGGAAGGTAGAGGAAGTTAACTTATGATTTGTATATTTTGGATCTAAAATAATCGCTCTTGAATTTTTGGGTTTTTAGTAAATAAGAAAAAGTAACCACCTTGTCATGTGATTGATTTTATATTTAAAAATCTTATTTTTAAAATGATTAAATTTAAAAATAAAATTAATTTTAAAATATTTTAATTAAATAAAAATAATAATATTTTAATGGTAAAAAATAACCACACTTATAAGAATAACCATATATAAAAATTTTAATTTCTTTTATACTTGCTGTATTGCTAGGATTTATTTTTTTATTTGAAAACTTTGAATCATAAATACAATATCCAAATTATATTCTATTGCAAAAAGATTGATTCCAAAAAGTTTTAGGAAACTCAAATAACTTAGAGTTTTCTAATTTATCTATGGAATTCCCCTAATTTTAGTGTTTTGTTCAATTTACCCTTAATTTAATTTTTCTATAGTTTGAGTTAGAAGTTTTTTATGTCAAATTTTTTTCACTCCCACTTTGATCATGGAAGTGTGAGAGAAAAGAAAAAAGAAACAATGGAAAAGAAAATGTGCTAGGTTTAATAAAAAAAAAAATTCTTAATCTTCCTATGTTGCAAAGTATTTCAAATTCCTAATTAGTAAAAATTTCTTTTTGTAAAAAATATTGTATAGAATATTTCCTAAGTTGATTTGTTATTGCAATTTTAAATATCCTTATTAAATAATGAAAGTAAAAATATCTTTATGTTTTCTGTATCATGTGTCATTGTTTTTAAGGGAAAAGTAGGTTTTGACTCACTATTATGAAAATATATAAAAACAAGAACCCTAAATTTTTTAAATCAGTATTATCTTTATCTATTTAAAAATAATTTGAAATACATACACTTGAACTCCCTAAAATGCCCATTTTACTTGTCATGTCATCAACACCAATTAACAACTAAACTCCTTCACGTAAATGTTTCTCTTCCTTTTAGATATGTTCTTTATTACTATTATTATTATTTGAGATTTTTTTTCTCCAAAAACAAACACCCTTTAGGAAAAGTTGAGATTTTTTTTTCTCTATAAACAAGCACCCCATAGAAAAAGTGAAATGGTTTGAAAAGTATGGACATTAGAAGTAGTGAAACCCTGGTGGACTATAGATAAGTTTGAGTTTTGCTGGGAATTAGATTTATGGTTTTTCCCATGGTCTCTTTATGATTTTTTTTTTCATTAGGGCAAGTTGAGATTAATTTCAAGGAGTTTGAGGCATTTTCTTTGTTTTAGGCTTCACCTTCAATTCAAGAGATAGAGATACATATAAAAGGTGATATATTGTAGTTTTTAAAAGATAAATAAGTTTGAGTTACCTATGGAATGTTTGTTTATGGAGAAAAGAAAAAAAAAAACAAAAACAAAAACAAAAAATGTCCTTATAGGGTGTTTGTTATTAGGAGAAAAAAATTTCAAATAATAATAATAAAGTAATAAATAATAATAAAGTAATAAATAATAATAATAATAATAATAATAACAATAATAATAAATACATCTAAATAAAAGGAAAATATTTATGTGGAGGGGTTTAGTTGTCAATTGGTGTTGATGACATGGCAAGTAAAAGAGAAATTTTAGGGAATAATTGCATTACTTATTAAAAAATGCATGTATTTCAAATTATTTTTAAATAAATAAATATAATACTAATTTAAAAAATTTGAAGTTATTTTTTCATATATTTTTATATTAGTGAGTCAAAATCCACTTTTCTCTTATTTTATTTTGTATTCTTGAACTAACATTGTTTACATTAAACCTTCCTATAGACCCAAAAATTTGTTTCAATTTTATTTTTACATTAATTTTAAGCCCAATTTTAAATTCCGATTACATGTACTATTTTAGGTCCACTCACCCTTCAATTTTTTGTTTTCATTATTTTTAAAATTATTTTTTATTTTATTTTATTTTTATTTTTATTTATTCATTTTATTTATTATTATTATTATTATTTATTAATTTTTCTTTCTTCTCTCTCCTTTCTCCTCTCTTTTCTCTTCCTCCACCTACCCTCACCTACCCCTCATCCCACGTCCAAAAGCTCCCACTCTCCACTCTCCACTCTTCACTCTTCATCATTATTTTTCATTTTTTTTATTGTTTTTTTTCTCCATCCATTTCCCAAGATCTTTCCCCCCATTTTTTCTCTCCTCTCTCCTCTCTCCTCTTTCCTCTCTCCTCCAACTTAGAAAATGTCGAGCCCCCCAATTTTTTTTTAGTTCTTTGCCCCCTCCACTCATTCTCTCTCTGCAACTCCACTCCCATTCTCAACAGTTGCCTGCCCAATTTTTTGAGCTTTCGCCCAAGCCCACTATTCTCTCTCCCAACGGCGCACCGACCACACACCCGCTATCTTCTCTCTTCCCTTTCCTTTCATCTCCATTTTTTTTCTTTTCTTTCTCCATTTTTCCTCCCCCAACTCCCACACAGACCGGTCGGGGAACCCCCTAGATTTTTCTTTTCTGATTTCATTTCTCCTCTAGAACACCCATTGCCACATGCCCCCTCATTTTTCCGTCCCTCCATTTCTTTTTTTCTTTTTGGTTTCTTTTTATTCCCTGTGAAACCCATCTCCATATCCACAGTTGGTTACTCGTCATCGACGAGCTGCTGTCGTCGGCATCATTTCCGACAGTCGGGATCCCCTTCCCTTCCATCCATTTTTGGGACTGTCGGTTATTATTATTATTATTATTATTATTATTATTATTATTACTATTACTATTTTTTTTTCTTTATTTGATTTTAATAATAATTGTTGTTAACATTGGGCTTGTGCATTTATGTTTATTTGTGGGCTTTATATTTGAGCTTTATTAATTAGCATGGAATTTATGTTAATTTGTTGTTGGTAAATTAATATGAAATTTAAGTTAATTTGTTATTGAATAATTAATGTGAAATTTGGGTTAATTTATTGTTGGTGGATTAATTTGAAATTTGTTAATTTGGGTTTATGGGATTAATTTAGGATATTTGGACTATATCAATTGCATATTGTTTATTTGGGCTTGGGCTATTGTTAATTGATTATTTGTTTAGGTTTATTGGATTGGGCTTAAGGTATTATTTTCTTTGGTCATGTGTATTATTAATGTGGGTTTGTTAATTGATGTGAATTTTGGGCCCACAATATGAGTGAGATTTGTTGGATGATTTGAATATTTGATATGAGCTTGGCCCATTTGAATTATTTAATTTGAACATGAGATAATTATGATGTATATTAAATTAGGCTTGGATTATGAAATATCAAATTTAGACATAATGAGATTTCTTTTAATTTATCGTGTTTTGGGTTTGATTAATTGAGCTTACATTTTAGCTATTAATTTGAAAATTTTAGATTAGGATTTATGATATGTGAGATATTTTTGTTAGGTTATTTGGGTCCATTTATAATTAATGAAATTTATTAGACTAATTTGAAGTTTGAATTTGGGCTTGAATAATTATTTTGGACTCTACATATTTTTGGATACTTACATTTGTACTATTTTTGTTTTTGCATGAGCCCATTCTGCAATCTTGTTGGTTGAGTATGAATTTATGACACGTGGAGCTTGTTGTAAGTTTATTTTCCACTTTTATTTAGTTTTATTTTTATTAATCATGTAAATATTCGTTTGTATATATTTATTGAGTGTGTATAGAATTGAACATCGAACAAATTAGAAATTTTGTTTAAATAAGAGAAAGAAGTCAGTAAATATGTTTTAACAAAACAACAATTTTAAAATATTATTTTTAATAAAATAAAGTTTTTTTATTATTGATAAAATTTCAAAAAAATGCATTTAGAAAAATCCAAAATAAATGTTTTTAATGGAATTTGAAAATTTGTTTTTAAATAATATTTGTCCAAAAATTTCTTTGTTTAATAAAAATTGTCCAAATATTGTTTTGTAAATAAAGTTGTCCCAAAAATTAATTTTTAATAAATTTGTCGAAACAAATGTTTTCTTTTTTTAAAAAAATAAATTCTTTTTACTTAATTAAAATTGGATTAAAAGTCATTTTTAGAAATAGATGATTTATTTATTTATTTTTATTTTTATTTTTATTTTTTCCTTTTAATTAAAAATTCTTTTGTAAATAAAGTTATGTCTTTTTAAATAATTTGTATAAATCACTTTTCTTAAATGAAATCAAATTGAAATATTTTTGTAAATAAAATTGTAAAAATTCATTCTTTTTTTTTTAACAAATAAAAATAATTTTTGTGCCCAAATTGAAATTTTATAATAAATTCTTTTAATACAATAAGTGTATTTTTTGAAAATTAAATACAAATTAAATTGAATCAAATCACTTAAAGAAAATATTTTGTAAATAAATAAATTGAAATCACTCATTCAAAATAATTTTTAATAAAATCCTTTGAAATTTCTTGAAAACTTTTTTTAAATATTTTTTTCGTTATTTATTTATTTGGCTCAATAAATCATTTTGCATAATTCTTTTGTCATTTATTTTGTGTATTCTTATAATTAGATTTCGTCATTATTTTTGTGTATATTAATTTTTACCGTGACTTGTACATTGATTATTTCTTCTTGATATCCATAATTAATTAATTAATTGCCACAATTCCCTTAATTCATTTAGTAGAAGTCGTATATATACGGGCTTAGAGGGGTGCTACGGCTCATCATCGTACCTTCCCAATAAGTAACCTAATCCCCAGACCTAGATTTGATTTTTCACAGACCTGTTTTTTTCTTCAGGAGTCACACTTAGGGTTTTCTTTCTTATTTTGTTTTTCCCTTAAAAAAAATAAAACAAAAATAAGTGGTGACTCCAAGTCTTTTTCTAAAAATCAAATTTTCACTAAATAAAATAAAAAGCGAGTCTAGCCATCGAGTGGGAACACATCGAGCAAAATACAGGGTCCACAAAATGGCGACTCCACTGGGGAAACCCTAGAGGGTCAAGCTTGAACTTAAGATGAAGCAAATGTGGCGTTCGATGAGTCGATCAACGGGTACTCGTCTCTTAATTGCACATTGAGAGTTCCTGAGTTTTCACTGGGGACATTGACATATTGATCATGTTGATTGATCATCTTGATTGAGGATTCTGATATAGTGATTCTTTTTGCGCTTCATTGATATATTTGTTTGAGATATCTGACATGTTGATTACGATGATTGATTTGTCTTGATTAAGGATTCCGAGATAGCTATTTCTTCTGTACTTCATTGCTATATTTGTTTGGGATATTGACATGTTGATTACATCGATTGCTTATCTTGCTTTACTTAGCATAGTGATTCTGATTTTTGCCATGATTGTTCTGATCACCTTGCATATATGGATTCATTGTTACATATCGTTTGATTCAACATATTGATTCACTTGCTTGTATATTATCTTGATCGTCTTCGAGCATGATGTCTGTATCATTTTTCATCTCATTGTCATAGTTTGTATGTGGACCTGGGTGATATACCATGTACTCTGGTTGACTGCATGTTGCATGACTGCTCTCCTTCTGCGTGATTGCATGTCGATTGTCCATGTGGGCCGCACATCTATCCTCTTACCTCCAACTCTCTTGGTCTCGGTCATTCCCTTCATTCTGGTCCTCACTATTGTAAGTGTGAGGTCTTCTGTGTGTTTGTTCTCTGACTGAGCCAGAGATTAGGAGTAGGGTCTAGAGACGAGCTATATTGATGTACGAGAGCATTCTAGAGGAGAGTGACACTTTGATGTCGATTAGAGTCCGATCATTGAAGACCTGTATAGCCCCAAGCTAGGTTTCATGGATATTTGTGTGGCCAGTGTGTTTCATCTTCCCGTTTTAGCTTCCTAGGGTTTTCGAATGCACCCACACCGTCACTGCACTCTAGTTGACCATCGAGCGTTGAGAGTTTTGAGAGGTTTCACCATAGGAAACCCCCTGGGATGTCGAGGTAGTGCATGTGTGGAGGTGATGACCACCTTGCATGGAAGTGCCCTATCTCTTCGGAGGCATGCAGAGGGTTGCATATCGCCAAAGAGTATGATCGTTTCTACTAGGGATCTTTTAAAGTCCACCCATATCCATTTAGAGTCACCTTGACCTCATAAGTTGAGCGTAGATCCTTTGATTAGGAGTCTCTCCCTACGCGTGGGTGCATCTGAGGGCTTTCAGAGCCTCTATAGTCACAGTTCGGATTCGACATTCCCCCTTTTAGTCTCCAGTTGAGAGTGCACAAAGATCAGTGCGAGTTTGAGTACGGTAGAACAGTCCGTCTTCGTCTTGGATACCTTGCTTGTTTCCGTTCAGGTTATCATTTCTTCCATGCTTTCCTCGGGCCATATCCTTATTTATTTCTTCATGCTTTGTAGGATCAGATCTTTGTTCTCAATCTGGATTTACCTTCTTGGATCAGAGTAGAGGGAAGATTGGTTCGATTTTCAGAGAGATTGGGCATGGATTAGCAGGTCGTTACAATGGATCAGTTTACGGCCGCCATGGCTTCCATCCAAGAGGCTTTGGCTAGTCTTAGGTAGGAGATTGGCAGCTAGCAGAGCAGACCGCCCATAGTTCAGGATGAGACACTTCATGATTCGTTGCCACCTCCACCGCCACCACCTATTCCGACAGTGCCTCAAGCTTCACCTTATGTATTGCATGGGCATTCTGAGGTTGCTACACCTACAGCCGTTCAGACTACAGTCACTAATGACACGCATGCACGTATGGACCGTATTGAGCAACGTATGAGGCAGATGAGAGTGTCATATGGATCAGTTGTTTGGGATGATTTCGAGGATATGTCGGTAACCAGTTTTTCAGCTAAGTTTAGGATGCTTGACATTAAGAGGTACACGAGCGTTGGTTGTCCATGTATTCATCTTAGACTCTACAATACTATGATGAGGGCCCATGGGTTAGACGAGTCACAGATGATCACCATGTTTCCTTTATCTCTGAGTGGCGCAACCCAGCATTAGTTAGCATCTTTGGAGTCCTCGCGACGTAGGACATGAGATGACCTAGCTTAGGAGTTTATGTGAGAGTTTTCATTTAGCACTGTCGTAGATGTGTCGAGGAGAGAGCTTGAGGGTTTCAAGTAGAAATCAGATGAGTCCATTTCTTCCTTCATCTCCCGCTGGTGGGGGAAGATAGCAGAGATTGTTGATTGACCATTATAGAGAGGTGACTTAGTCTTGAGGGTCATCATAGGATTGATTAGAGATCCTAGAGGGAAGTTCAGACCCAACTGGAGCGGACCTTATTTTATCAGGGAGTTGACCTTAGAGGGTGCTGCATGGTTGATGGATCTAGATGGAAACCGATTCTCGAAGCCGACCAATGTGGATCAGCTAAAGAGGTACTATGTTTGAGACCATGGTGGTAGGATGGGTGACCATCATTTCGGTTGGCCATATACCCTTTCACCCTTTTGATACATAGACCATTGCTAGCCCATTGAGCCTCACATGTGCATTATAGCCTTTCTTTCTTATCGCCTTGCTCATATTTCTACACCGAGATAGGGACCCTTTAGTGTATGCATGCATTGTTTGGGAGTCTCATGAGTCTTGGACCTACAGGTGCATCTTTCTCTCATCATTTTTTCCTACCATCACATTATTGCATTTTATCATATCTCATTGGTTGTGTTCTTCATCTCTTTTTCTTTATTCTATATGTTGCTTGTTTTGCTTCATATTCTTTCCATCCTGAGTAGTGATCCTCCTCTGTTCATTACATGGGGGATAGTCACATCATTTCCACTATCTATCCTACGGACACTGATTTAGAGATCCTTAGTTTGAGAAGGTCATCTTGTCAGAAAGAGTTTGTTTGTTACCTTAGCACTTAGGAGTGTGTCTATTCATTATTGATATCATCTTTGGGGTTCATTTGTGATTCGTGCCCAATTGGTGTCTCAGCTGATTCGTGTCCAGTTGGTGCTCCTTGATTGAGGGAGTAATCAACAAAATTTATAACCTATTACACCATATACTAGGGTAGCAAAGACAAAGCTACTATAGCATAGTGGTTCTAGGATCGTTCACTGGAATGGGTTTTCACTTCAAAATTGATATTAATTCAAAGATGAATTGGTGCTTTTTCATTTCAAGGTTAGCTTTAAAAGAAAACATAAAGATATTTGAGTGAAAAAGGTTTGGTTTTAAACTAACCAAAAATAGTAACTGATTTTACTTACAAAGAAAGATGTTTCTTGGAGTTTCAGATCACTAGGCTCAGATTCCTCATACAAAAAGAGAGTTTCGGTCACTTGTTTCTTTTCCTCGCATTAAAGAATTAACATATAGTTCCTTCTCCAACCGGTGTTGTACAGATGCTTCCCATTAATGGGTTCAAACACTAAATCCTTCTCACTAATGCACCTTGCAATGGCTCATACCTCTCACCTAACACTTGCCATTCAAGGTGATCTTTAACCTTGGATTACCTGTCAAAAGCTCGCAAGAGATAACTAATGGATGTCTCCGTGGAGTCCAAAAGCTTACCAAGTGTTGGCTATTCTAGAAAATCCTACCTTCAAACCACCTCCCAAAGGCTTGCAAGAGATAAACTAGTGAATCTCCATGGACGGAAATCACTTGCCTTACCAAGTGTTGGCCTAGGTGATTTAAAGGCGTTTTAAGTTAACTAAAAAGATAAAAACCATTAACGGGTCACACTTTCTCTTCATTAAAAACTAAAACAACAAAACTTCCAATTTATGTATGTGGAAACTTACCCGGCTTTCTTCACTCCAAGAGACGAAAAGCCTAGCCTCTCATCCTCTGAGGAAAAATCCTCAGAGTTTGATTGGCTAGAAAGAAAAAGAACGAGAAAACAAAAATATGAAAGAAAAATAGAGCAAGTGCTCTGTAGATATATTTCTTACTTATACCAAAGGTTCGTCTTCTTCCTCCTCTTCCTCCTATTTTTGCACTTTTCTTGCTCTAAACGATTTTCCTTCAATTTCTTTGCAATTCCTCTTGATTTTGATGATCCAAAAACCTATATTACATCAAAACAAACTAGAATTAAAGCATTGAAATCAAAATTAAAGCATTGAAATCAAAATTAAAACATTGAAATCAAAATTAAAACAAGTAAAAAAAAACAAAACAAAAAGATATGGACTAGCTAGTCTTTAAAAAGACTAAGTCCATCAAAAAATTTGATCCTGATTTAGCTTGCCCGGATCCCATATGAAGTTTGCATCCCTCACTTGAGACTTGGTTTGTATGATTTTCCCATACAAAGTTTGGAGAAAAGGTGGAGGCATGTGTTTCTTCATCATTTCTTCCTTGATGACTATCCTCTGTGGTTCTTCATCTATACTAAGATCATAGTCATATTTCTCTATGATTTTCCCCTTTCTCTTTCCTTTGATTTCCTCTCTCTTTTCTTTCTCTGTTTCACTCTCTACCTTATGCTCTAACTTGCATGTGGGCAAATCAACTTCTTTACCACTCAAAGTGATAACCATTTTAACTTCCTTCACCATTGAAGATTCTCCCTCTTGAGCCTCCACTTCATGGATGCCCTTGGAATTTTGATAAGATTGAGAAGGAAATTTTTCTTTTTCTTGCATTGTGTTGAGGTTGGCAAACCTTGAGATTGAATATTGGAGATTATCTATTTTCTTTGAGATAGATCATGTTGCACTTCATCCATCTTTTTGTTCAATGAACTCTCTACACTGTCAATTCTTTGACTGAGCTGAGCATTGATGGATTTTTTAGCTTCAACAAAGTCTTCCATGACCTTCTTAAGATTCATCATAGCTTGTTCAAGGTTTGAGGCTTGCTGTGGTGCTTGAGCAGGTTGCTGATATTGAGGTGGCTGTGGTTTCCAAGAGAAATTTGGATGGTCCCTCCAATTGGAATTGTAGGTGTTGCAATCACCAAACATTTCCCTCACGGCTGGAATGGTAGGACACTCTTCCCCCAAGTGCTCATAAGATAGACAAATGGCACAAGGCATAGCTTGCAATGGTGTCTGAGAGATGGCTTGCACTTCTTGCATCTTCTTCATTTCTAGCTCTTCCAATCTCCTTGCCATAGCTGCAATCTTTGCCTTCATGTCTATGTCGTCATTCAAAATATACATCTCACCCTTAGCATTAGGTTGAGACATCATTCTTCCCATATCTCTAGCATTTGGTTCATCCCATACTCTTGAGACTTCAGCCATATAACTCATGAAGTTCATGGCTTCCTCTACTATGGTATTCAATATGGCATGCACAACTAGCAATTTGTGAATTAAAAACAGAGAACACAAAAGAAAACAAAAGAAAAACAATTCAAAGAAAAAAAAAATCAAGGTAAACTAAAAACTAAAGAAAAGGTATACTAAAATATGAACAAAGGAAAATAAACAAATAAAAAGAGTTAGTAAAAGGAAAAGAAAAGTCACCAAACTTGTGATGAAGATCACAAGTACTCTAGAAAGGTGTTATCACTGTAAAGTGGCACCATCCCCGGCAACGGCGCCATTTGATTCGTGCCCAATTGGTGTCTCAGCTGATTCGTGTCCAGCTGGTGCTCCTTGATTGAGGGAGTAATCAACAAAATTTATAACCTATTACACCATATACTAGGGTAGCTACTATAGCATAGTGGCTCTAGGATCGTTCACTGGAATGGGTTTTTACTTTACAATTTATATTAATTCAAAGATGAATTGGTGCTTTTTCATTTCAAGGTTAACTTTAAAAGAAAACATAAAGATATTTGAGTGAAAAAGGTTTGGTTTTAAACTAACCAAAAATAGTATCTGATTTTACTTACAAAGAAAGATGCTTCTTGGAGTTTCAGATCACTAGGCTCAGATTCCTCATACAAAAAGGAAGTTTCGGTCACTTGTTTCCTTTCCTCGCATTAGAGAATTAACATATAGTTCCTTCTCCAACCGGTGTTGTACAGATGCTTCCCATTAATGGATTCAAACACTAAATCCCTCTCATTGATGCACCTTGCAATGGCTCATACCTCTCACCTAGCACTTGCCATTCAAGGTGATCTTTAACTTGGATTACTCGTCAAAAGCTCGCAAGAGATAACTAATGGATGTCTCCGTGGAGTCCAAAAGCTTACCAAGTGTTGGCTATTCTAGAAAATCCTACCTTCAAACCACCTCCCAAAGGCTCGCAAGAGATAAAATAGTGAATCTCCATGGACGGAAATCACTTGCCTTACCAAGTGTTGGCCCAGGTGATTTAAAGGCGTTTTAAGTTAACTAAAAAGATAAAACCATTAACGGGTCACACTTTCTCTTCATTAAAAACTAAAACAACAAAACTTCCAATTTATGCATGTGGAAACTTACATCAAAACCGCTTTCTTCACTCCAAGAGATTGCTCAGAGCCTAGCTCTCTCATCCTCCGAGGAAAAATCCTCGAGTTTGGTTGGCTAGAAAGAAAAAGTAAATAATATACAATACAATCAAAATGAGAAGGTAAGGCAGAGTAAAGGCTCTGTATTTTACTTCCTTGCAAAACTGTACAAAGGATGCGTCCGAGAACAAGCTCCCGCCTCTTTTTCCTCCTCTCGAGAACAGGCTCCCAAGATGATATATAAAAAGAAAATTACAAAACAAAATATCTTAGGTTATTCACCCTTTTTCCAAACTTAATAACTAAGGAATCCTATAATTGGTGGGTTACAAGGAGAAAATGGGGATTTAGACATCAAAAATCTGAAGCAAAATATCCAAAAGTGTCAGTCTCAAATATCGGGAAACTTCAGGAGAAATTCCACAGCACTGTGCAAAATGGCTGCGAAATCATTTCGTAGCAAAAGGCTGATTTCGCAGCTGCGAAGTTGGCTTTCAGCTTGCGGTGTTCGGCTTCCAACGGTTGTAACTCCTTCATTTTAGCTCTGAATTGTGCACCGTTTGAAGCATTGGATTGATGACTTCCTAAGCTTTGAAAACGACATATAGCATGCATAAATTGGACTTCAGGAAGTGCTCCAAAAGTGGCTGACATGACTGTCATCAAGAATGCTTCATGACAGATTTCTCTTTGCTTCCCCTCCTTGCTTTCCCGATTTGCTTATGGCAAAAAGACTTCAAAGCTTTGGTTCATCATGTTTTTGAGTTTTCCATTGCTTTGCCATGGATTCCAAATAACTCTCCTCAATCTCGGATTGCTTTGGTGATCAAAAAGCTATCAAAACACCAAAACTTAACACAATTTGATTAGAATTGCTTGCAAGGGTCCTTAACATGCCAATTGAGTTAAAAGGTAATAACTACTACTCAAAAGTATTTAAAAGAGTTAATTACAAGCTATAAAATAGCACTTTTTGAGTAGTAATCAATTTGTGTTAGGAATTTGAGGCTAATCCAAACTATGGCAATCACCCTAGAGGGAGGGGGGGTAAATAGGGTGATGGTCTATTTTTCAAAAATTTAAACTATGCAAAAATAAGAGACAATTATATGCAAGTATATAATAAACAAAATAAAGTCAATTGCATATAATTTAAAAGAGTTAGGGAAGAGAGAGTGCAAACACGAGAGTTTATAGTGGTTCGACACTTCTTTGCCTACGTCCACTCTCCTCAACCTTCTAACCGAGTGAGGGTTCCACTATCTTGAAGCTTCAACCAAGCTTCCAATCTCATGGTTCCAATTCACCCTCTTGGACTTTTGGCTTCAAACACCCTTTACACTTCTTCAAGAGATATCCCTCTCTTGAACAACCTCTCAAGTGATACCCCTCACTTGAGAAAATTCCTCACAAAGATATACAAATAATAATCTCACAAAAATCCTAGTAATAGAACTTTAGGCTCAAAGATACAAGAAAAACTATGATTGAATGGTGCATTAAAGATATGCAAGTTATGAAACAATGGTGCACTCAAAAACACTCTTCCAAGACTCAAATATAATCAAGAATGATTTGGGAAGGTTAAACTTATGAAACAATGAATATTAGAGCCTTTTTATAGAAGAAAAAAGCCAAACTAGCTGTTGGGGGTTCGACCAGTCGAGCTAGGGGTCGACCAGGTTGACTAACCGTTAGCATTTAATGCTTGAAAAGTGACCGTTGGGCCTCAACTGACCTCAACCGGTTGAGGTTCAACCTTGACCGGGAAGAAAAGGCCACTGAGAGAGAGAAACTTTTTAGCCTCCCTTAACTGGGTCGACCGGTTGAACCGGTTAAGCCATTTTTTGGCTCAACACCTAACCTTTTTCAACTTAAAACCTTTTAACACAAGTTTGAAAATCATTTAACACAAGGTTTTAGTGAAAACATGAAATCATCCAATTCTTAAGATATTTAAAACAATATTACTCTTGGATGATTTTTGTGCATAAATAAAGAATGAAATGCATGAAAGTCTTAGTGCACCAACAACCTTACAAAGAGATCTTAAAAAGCTTTGGTCTTGAAAAACTCTTCTCTTTGAGGTGGTCTTCTTCTTCATGATTTCTCCTTGACTTGATTTGTCTTTATGATTGTCACTTTGGAAATCGTCTTGCCTAATCACACTTAAAATATGTCATTAGTTCTAAACCTTGTTTTGTTATCATCAAAATCAAGATTAACCAAACCTTGATTTCACAACTTGTTTATGTTCAGGCTATGTGTATTTGTATATATGTAATATATATATATATATATATATATATATATATATATATATATATATATATATATATATATATATATAAAAAAAAAAAAAAAAAAAAAAAAACACATGTGTGTATGTGTGATTACTACCAAAAAGTGCTATTTTGTAGACCTAATTATAATGGTTTTAAAGCACCTTTGTGTAGTAATCATATTCATTTAACAATTAATTCATTAAGGTCCTTAGTAATTGGTTTTAACCATTTTGTGGAAGTTTAATGTTTATATCAGCTATGAATAATTAAGCATGCCAAATGATGGAGGAGCTTTGGACAAGTTAAAGCAACTTTAGCTACACCAAAGCAAGCCAACAAAAGGAGAGAAGCAAAGAGAAGCAAAGGGAAGCAAAGAGGAAAACAGATGACAGCGGCTGCAGTCTTTTTGGCACTTTGGAGCACTTCCAAGTCCATTTTTAATGCTATATACCATTTCAAAGCTCAGGAAGTCAAGAATCAACGCTTCAAACCGTGTACAATTTGGAGCTGAAATGAGGAAGATATGGCCTTTGGAAGACAACTGCTCCAGGGGTGGAAATTTGACAACACCTTCAAAAGCACACCGATGGTGCGAATTTTCCTTTTTGGACTACAGAGATCTTTTTTTTAGATATTTTTGTATAAATTTACATCTTTTGTAATCACCAATCATAAGATTTATTAGCTAGGAAGGTTGGAAAAACTTCTATTTATATCCTTGCATCGTTGTAATTTAATGATTGATATATAGAATATACAGAGCCTTGTTTTTTTCTTTTGTTTTCCATTTCTATTTTTCTTAGTAGAAACAGCCTCGAGGGCTTTTTGAGGATGATTCTAAAACTTTAGTTTCTCAAAGTATGGATGTTATGTGATGGCTTGATGCAATATGGAAATAAAGGTAAGGTAGTGTTTTATTAATGGTTCATTAATGCAAAGTTTGGTTTTTATTTTTGACAACTTAAGGCCAATACTTGATAAGCTTTGGATTTTATCCATTAGTTATCTCCTATGAGCTATTGGAAGGTGAGGTTTTAATCAAGTTTTGCATTAATTGTTAGAACCAATTTCAATGGCCATTGAAAGGTGAGTTTATCACGGAATGACTTTGAGTTGCCAATATTTGGTAAGCTTTTGGTTAGACCACTAGTTATCTTTACAAGCCATTCAAAAGAAGTCTTAGGTGAATAACCATTGATGAAATTACTACCATCTGTTTTGTCATTTTAAAGGATTAAAACTTGATTTGCTAAACATACGGTTGGAAGCAAGCATCACCATAGTTAACCAAGCGAGGAGCCTATCGAGATTTAATTTGCATAAGAGCAAAGCATAGCTATCCTATCTTTGAGAAACTTGTTTTTACATTCGTTTTAGTCTTTAATGTTAGCTTAGATTAGTTTAAATTTTCTAAAACATTTATGTCTTCTTTTAAAGCTAACCTTGAAATGAAAAAGCATCAATTCATCTTTGAATTAATATCATTTGTGAAGTGAAACCCATCAAGAAGATCCTAGAACCACTATGCTATAGTAGCTTGGCTACTTTAGTAATAGTATTTAAGGTATAAATTTTGTTGATACGCCTTTAAAGCTAAGCTAACATGAGTCGAATCAATGTGCATGGTATTCTCCATCATTGAGCGTGTATATTGGTATTTGAGGGTCATTTTATCGAGTATCTTTGTTGATGGGAGTTCGTATGTGAGCTTTCCGAGACTCTTTATTCTTTGTATTCATTTTGTCATATTCCTTTGAGAGTGAGATGAGTGACCTTCTCCTAGGGACTCTAGGTCATTGTCCTTTCCATCATCACGCTCATTATTGATGTGACTTCACTCTATGTTTGACTTGAGTTGATCATCACTTTTCTTCGTATATTCATTGTTTTGCTATCATTCTTGTCATTGCTTGGGATTCAGCCCATTCGCTTCACCCTTGTTGTTGTTTTTTTTTTTTCTTACACTAACGTATTCTAGGTTTGATATTTCCCTTGCATCATTCTTGCGTATCTCATTACCAGTTCGATTTGCTTCATCGTCTCATTATTGACATTATAGTCACATTGGGCACCCTCAAGTCCATGGCTCACGAGCTTTTCTATACATGTTGCATTTTTATACATGAGGGCATGGGTTTTTCATCATTGGGTATTTGGGCCTAATTTACCTTCATTTCTATCACCCTATCGCCCTAGCCTACGTTACGTCTTGTGTCTTAAGACCACCTTGAGGCCATGGGATCAGATGTCATCTTTGACAGCCCCATACTTGGACAGGTATTTGAGACTTGGTTAATATTTGGATATCATCATGCTTTTTCTTCTAGGAGGCGCCTCTTTGATGTTTGGACCCGATTCAGTTGTGGATTTGGATTACTGGGATCACACGTTCGATGATGCATGATTTGATGTCACCTGATTTTCTGTTCTATCACACATTCGAGGCTATACTGAGGCATATTCTGTTTCAATTGAGGTTTATAGATTTTCATGGATTTGCATGCTCGTCCCCATTTATGGGATGCATGCTGAGATAATGACCTGTTTATTATCTTATCATGATATCCCATGAGAGTCTCTCTTGAGCCATTCAGTCAGGACACACACTTTTGACATTTAGATGTCCTCATGCTTCTTCTTTTGAGAGACGCCTTTTGATATGTGGGTTGGATTCAACTATGGATTTGGATGATTGGGATCACGCATTTGATGACAAATTATTTGATGTTGTTCTTTTTGGTTTATTCCACATCTGATTCCATACTAGGGCATATTTTCATTTCGATTAAGATTTATAGATCTTCATAGAGCTACATGATCACTCTCACTTGCGAGATGCACACCGAGACGAGGACGTGTTCGTTATCTATCATGATCTCCCAGGAGAGCATCTCTTGAGCCATTCAGTCAGGCGCACACTTTTGACATTTAGATGTCATCGTGCTTCTTCTTTTGAGAGACGCCTTTTGATATGTGGGTTGGATTCAACCATGGATTTGGATTATTAGAATCACGCATTTGATGATAGATTATTTGATGTTGTCCGATTTTCGGCTTATTCCACATCTGATTCCATACTGGGGCATATTTTCATTTCGATTGAGATTTATAGATCTTCATGGAGCTACATGATCACTCTTACTTGCGAGATGCACACCGAGACGAGGACGTGTTCGTTATCTTATCATGATTTCCTAGGAGAGCCTCTCTTGAGCCATTCAGTCAGGTGCACACTTTTGACATTTAGATGTCCTCATGCTTCTTCTTTTGAGAAACACCCTTTGATATGTGGGTTGGATTCGGCTATGGA
The DNA here is from genome assembly GCA_037355405.1 of Vitis amurensis. Taxonomy (NCBI): domain Eukaryota; kingdom Viridiplantae; phylum Streptophyta; class Magnoliopsida; order Vitales; family Vitaceae; genus Vitis; species Vitis amurensis. Next base: position 25,183,474 of record CM074694.1, read on the forward strand.
TTTAGATGATTAGGATCACACATTTGATGACAGATTATTTGATGTTGTTCAATTTTCAACTTATTCCACATCTAATTCCATATTGGGGCATATTTTCGTTTCGATTGAGATTTATAGATCTTCATGGAGCTACATGATCATCCCCACTTACGAGATACACATTGAGATGATGACCCTCCAGTGGAGTCTCTCTAGAGCTATCCAGTTAGGTCTGCACCTTTCGGCACTTATATGTCATCATGCTTTCTCCCTGGATACGTCTCTTTGATTTGTGGGTCTAATTTAGTTATGGATTCGAGTGACCATGATTGCATAGTTGATGATTGGTGACTTGATGTCATTTGATTTTTTCGACCTATCACACATCTGATTCCATACTGGGGCATATTTCCTATTCGGTTGAGATTTGTAGATCTCCATTGATTTGCATGACCATCCCCAGTTACGAGATGCATGTTGGGCTGATGATTTGACTTCATTTTGCCTTGATTCTCTAGTGGAGCCTTCCTTAAGACATTCGGACAGGTTTGTATTTTCTGATATTATCATGATTCTTGGGTGGAGTTACTCCAAGTGCATAGGTTCCCACATCACCATTTCAGTGGAGTACATGTCAGATCTTTTATGCATCCCCATGGAGTTATTCTTGAGTTATCAGGACATATCGGGTACATTTGATGTCATGCTGGGACATATTCCTTCCTTTAACTATGGAGATGATCGTTCTCTCACAAATCTGTTACAGTTTTCATCACGCGGCCGAGAGATGCTATATTTGCTTTACTGGTCACTATTCCTATGATTTTCATCGAGATGAGCTTTCGATGGAGCATGACATTCAGGTTGTGATTGTCCCGCTATCCATGACCCCGCAGTAGATTGTTTGGTGAGATCGTGGTAGTTACACTAGCAAAGCATCTCTTGAGACTCCCTAGTGGATTACCCATTTGAGATGACGATGGATTCCTCCAACAGAGCATTTCGAGATAGAGACGTCTGACTCATTGTGACATCTCGTCAAGCCTCGTGATCCAGACGGATGGGTTGCGAGACTATGTTTATAGTCAATTTGATCATTCCGACTCGCTAGTAGAGCATCTCTTGAGGCTCATGGAGTCTCTTTTATACCTTCTCAGAGGATGGAGAGTTGTGGTAACACACTACACTGGGGCATATCCCCCCCTCATTGTTTTTGTCGTTTGGCATTTTGAGCCACCATCCATTCTCGGATACGATGTACAGAGTCGTCCATTTTCAGTTTGGCGTTTAGAGCCACCATGTCTTCTCAGTCACGGCGTTCAGAGTCGTCTTTCTTAGCCTGACATTCCTAGTTATCAGTTTAGTTGGGCATTTAGAGCCGTTGTTTCTTCTTGGCATTCATAGCTATTATTTTTAGTTTGGTGTTTAGGGCCACCATTTCTTCGTAGTTTAGCGTTTAAAGCCATGTTCCTAGTTCGGTATTCAGGGTCATTATATCATTTTCAGTTTGGCCTTCAAAGCCACCACCTCTTTTCAGTTTGGCATTCAAAGCCGTATTTTCATTCTGGCATTTGATGACACCATCTTTCTTTATTTTGGCGTTCAGATCCGCATCTTCAGTTTAGCGTTCAGAGCCGCATTTTCATTTCGACATTAGAGCTACCACCTTTTTTCGTTTGGCATTTAGAGTTGTTGTTCATTTTCCGTTTGGCATTCAGAGCCACATCTTTATTTTGGCGTTCAAAGCCGCATCTTCAGTTTGGCATTCAGAGCTGCATTTTCATTTCGACATCAGAGCTACCACATTTTTTGTTTGACGTTTAGAGTGGTTGTTCATTTTTCGTTTGGCGTTTAGAGCCACATTTTCATTTCGACATCCAGATCCTTGTTTTTTTTTTTCGACGTTTAGAGCCACATCTTTATTTTGGCGTTTAGAGCCACATCTTCAGTTTGGCATTCAGAGCCTCATTTTCATTTCGACATTAGAGCTACCACCTTTTTTGTTTGGTGTTTAGAGTCGTTGTTCATTGTTCGTTTGGCATTCAGAGCCACATTTTCATTTCGACATCTAGATCTTTGTTTTTTTGTTCGGCGTTGAGAGCCTCATCTTTAGTTTGGCGTTCAGAGCAGCATTTTCATTTCGACATCAGAACTACCACCTTTTTTCGTTTGGCGTTTAGAGTCGTTGTTCACTTTTCGTTTAGCGTTCAAAGCCACATTTTCATTTCGACATCCAGATCCTTGTTTTTTTTGTTCAGCGTTCAGAGCCACATCTTTATTTTGGTGTTCAGAGTCGCATCTTCAATTTGGCGTTCAGAGTCGTATTTTCATTTCGACATCAGAGCTACCACCTTTTTCATTTAGCGTTTAGAGCCATTATTCATTTTTCATTTGGCGTTCAGAGCCACATTTTCATTTCGACATCCAGATCTTTGTTTTTCAGTTCGGCGTTCAGAGCCACATCTTCAGTTTCGACATTCAAAGCCACCATCGCTTCTCAGTTTCGGCGTTCAGAGCCACCATCGTTTTTTAGTTTTGACTTTCAGAGCCACCATCGTTTCTTAGTTTTGGCGTTAAGTGTTATCATCGCTTTTTAGTTTCGACGTTCAGAGCCATCATCGCATTTTCGATTTTGGCATTCAGAGCCATCATCATCACTTTTTAGTTTCAACGTTTAGAGTCATCATTGCTTCTCAGTTTCGGTGTTCAAAGCCACCATCGTTTCTCACTTTTGGCGTTCAGAGCCACCATCGTTTCTCAGTTTCGGCGTTCCAAGCCACCATCACTTTTTAGTTTCGACGTTCAGAGCCATCATCATGTTTTCAGTTTTACGTTTAGAGTCGTCGTTCATTTCCAGTTCAGTCTTCAGAGTCATCACATCACCCTTTTAGTTTAGCGTTCAAAGCCACATCTTCAGTTTGGCATTCAGATCCGTTGTTTGTTTCCAATTTAGGCGTTCAGAGCCATCATCTCTTCTCAGTTTCGGCGTTCAAAACCACCATCGTTTCTCGTTTTGGCATTCAGAGTCACCATCACTTTTCAGTTTCGTGTTCACAGCCATCGTCGCGTTTTTAGTTTGGTGTTCAAAGTCACATTTTCAATTTCGGCGTTCAGAGCCATCATCATCGCTTCTCAGTTTTGGCATTCAAAGCAATCTTTGCTTCTCAGTCTCGACGTTTAGAGCCACCATCTTCTCAATTACGACGTTCAAAGTCTTCATCATTCTTAGTTCGACGTTCATAGCCATGTTTTTGGTTCGGAGTTCAAAGCCACCATCTCTTTACAGCTTGAAGTTTAGAGCCGCCATATCTTCTTAGTTACAACGCTTAGAGTCATCCTTCTCAGTTAAGCGTTCAGATCCACCATATCTCTTTCAGTTCGGCGTTTAGAGTCGCATCTTCATTTCGATGTTCAAAGTCGTTCTTTGTTTCAGTTTAACATTTAGAGTCGTGTTTTTAGTTTGGCATTCAATGTCATTGTTCAGTTTGGCGTTCAGATTCATATCTTTAGTTTGGCTTTCAGAGCCGCCATTCACAATCAGGCATTTAGATGCCACCATATTTCTCCAGTTTGGCATTTAGAGACATTAGTCAGCTTGGCATTTAGAGCCACCATTTTCCTTTAATTCAGCATTTCGGAGCTGCATTCCTAGCATTTAGAGTTGTCATACTCTTTTAGTTCGGTGTTCAGAGCCACATTGCTAGCATTTAGAGTTGTCGTTTTCTTTTAGTTTAGCATTTAGAGTCATCTTCTTCACTTTAGATGTTTAGAGCCTTGAGCTCACAACCCAGAGTCATTTTTCTTATTTGTGACCTAGAGTCCTTCTTTCTATTAGAGCCCTAAGCTCACAACCCAGAGTCATTCTTTCCATTTAGAGCCCTAAGCTCACGACCTAGAGTCGTTCATTTCATCTATGACCCAAAGTCATTCTTTCTGTTAGAGCCCTGAGCTCACGACCCAAAGTCGTTCTTCTTATTCATGACCCAGAGTCATTCTTTCCATTTAGAGCTCTGAACTCACGACCTAAAGTCATTTTTCCTTATCTAAGACCCAGAGTCTTTCCAGCCCTGACCTGAGCCTTCATCATTTGGTCACCCATGAGTGGTATGACCTAGAGTTTGCATATCGCATTCTCTTTCTAGTCGATCAGTCATAGAGCTTGGAGCTCATAGCCCTGAGTTGTTCACCTAGCCCTGAGCTATTCATTGTAACCCTGAGTTACTCATTGCATCATGACCCAGAGTCATTCATGGCATTCTAAGCCTTGAGCTCACGACCCGGAGTTGTTCCTATCCTTCACATCCTTGAGATGTTTCACTTTCATCATTCTAGCCACCTGTGAGTGGCCTCAACTCAGCGCCACGAGCCGAAAAGCATCCTGATATGCTATCCATTCAGAACCCTGAGTTCGCGACCTAGAGTCGTTTTTCTCATTCATGACCCATAGTCATTTTTTTTTCCATTTAAAGCCCTAAGCTCGCAATCCAGAGTCGTTCTTCTCGTTTATTACCTAGAGTCTAAGCTCACGATCCAAAGCCATTTTCACCATTTAGGCATTCGAAGCCATCATGTTCCTTTAGTTTTGGCGTTTAGAGTCGTTATGCATACTCATTTAGGCATTTAGAGTCTCTTTCCTCTTGTTTTGGTTTAAGAGAGCTCATGTCATACTGGGACAAAATTGGTGGCCTTTCTTGTTCTTCGGCAAAGTTCACTTCATTTCCTTCGTGCATACACTCACTTTACTCGTGAACTCTACCGAAGAAGGGTATATTTTTAGACCCCAAAATTTATTCCAATTTTATTTTTACATTAATTTTAAGCCTAATTTTAAATCCCGATTACATGTACTATTTTAGACCCACTCACCCTTCAATTTTTCGTTTTCATTATTTTGTAAATTATTTTTTTTTTATTTTATTTTTATTTTTATTTTTAATAAAACAACAATTTTAAAATATTATTTTTAATAAAAGAAAGTTTTTTTGTTTATTTATAAAAATTCAGAAAAATGCATTTAGAAAAATCCAAAAGAAATGTTTTTAATGGAATTTGAAATTTTGTTTTTAAATAATATTTGTCCAAAAATTTCTTTGTTTAATAAAAATTGTCCAAATATTGTTTTGTAAATAAAGTTATCCCAAAAATTAATTTTTAATAAATTTGTCCAAAAAAATGTTTTTTTTTTAAATAAATTCTTTTTACTTAATTAAAATTGGATTAAAAGTCATTTTTAGAAATAGATGATTTATTTATTTATTTTATTTTTTTTTCCTTTTAATTAAAAATTCTTTTGTAAATAAAGTTATGTCTTTTTAAATAATTTGTATAAATCACTTTTCTTAAATGAAATCAAATTGAAATATTTTTGTAATTAAAATTGTAAAAATTCATTCTTTTTTTTTTTAACAAGTAAAAATAATTTTTGTGCCCAAATTGAAATTTTGTAATAAATTATTTTGATACAATAAGTGTAAATAACATTTTTTTAAAATTAAATACAAATGAAATTGAATCAAATCACTTAAAGAAAATATTTTGTAAATAAATAAATTGAAATCACTCATTCAAAATAATTTCTAATAAAATCCTTTTAAATTTCTTTGAAAACTTTTTTTAATATTTTTTTCATTATTTATTTATTTAGCTCAATAAATCATTTTGCATAATTCTTTTGTCATTTATTTTGTGTATTCTTATAATTAGATTTTGTCATTATTTTTGTGTATATTAATTTTTATCGTGACTTGTACATTGATTATTTCTCTTGGTATCCATAATTAATTAATTAATTGTTACAATTTCTGAATTCATTTAGTAGAGACCATATATATACGGGCTTAGAGGGGTGCTACGGCTCACCACCATACCTTCCCAATAAGTAACCTGACCCCCAGAACTCAGATTTGGTTTTTCACAGACCTGTTTTTTCCTTCATGAGTCACACTTAGGGTTTTCTTTCTTATTTTGTTTTTCCCTTTAAAAAATAAAACAAAAATAAGTGGCAACTCTAAGGTGGTGTTTGTTTTTTTACTTAATTCTAAATAGAACCTTAATGTTTAATAGTATTAAATATTAGGTTGTTTGTTTTTGTAGTATTTTATTTTTATTAAGTATTAAAAAGTAAAAAAAACCAATATGTTATTTTTTTCTATTTAGAAAAAGCTATATATTTTGGTTTTTTCTATTTAGTAAAAAGTTTATAATAAGTCATAAAAAAGTAGAAAAACAAACAACCTAAATTCTAAAACTAAATTGTTTTCAGCAAAAAGCCAAAAAAACAAACACCACCTAAGTCTTTTTCTAAAAATCAAATTTTTACCAAATAAAATAAAAAGCGAGTTTCGTCATCGAGTGGGAATGCATCGAGCAAAATACGGGGTCCACACTTCTATTGGCACAACATTTTACCATAAAAACAAAGGTTTTGAAAATGCTATTATGTTACAACAAATAAGGAAAATTCCTTCCTAATTTTTTATTTTAATCTAAATGAATGGTAAAGACAAATATCATATCTAAAACTAAATCTAATTTTGTGTACTTTCCTATTCGAATTAGAATTTATATAAAATGAAAAAGAAAAGTGATGAGAACAACATATTATGATTAATAACTATTTGATGACACATTAAGATGATAACAATGCATTAAGATTACATCACAATTTAGAGTTTACTCATACCACATACAAATTGAAAATATGAAATTACACAATCAACATTTCACATGGTTTTAGGCAACTGGAAATTCCTCAAAGATCTTTAATATCTCCCCAAAAATTTAGCCTGCAAAGAAAAAGGATAAGAAAAGATAATAATAACAATAAAGATTTAAAAAAGAGAGAAAAAATTAATTTTCTTATTTAAGTATGAATTATTACTTGAATTGGAAATGCAAATTAAATTTGCTTGCATATAATTTCTACTTTCTAAATTACTAGATTAATTTAAATGATTTAATTTTTAGTCCTTAAAATCTTCTTGAATATGCATAGAGGAGAAACTATATTATTTGAAACATAAAAAAATGTGTAAATAAATCTTAGCGACAAAAGATCGAGTTTTTGAGGAATATCTAAATGGTAAATTGATTTAAAATGATTTAACAAAGCAAAGACAACTTTCAGTGAGAATCCTTGAGGTGTTTACAACTAAGAAAAAATCATTTAAGTGAAAGAATTTCCACAATTAAAATATTTCAAAGACTAATGTTAAATCTCGCAAAAAAAAAAAAAAAATTAATGTCTTTTTTGTGAAAATAGCAAAAATAAGTTTTTGGGAAAATCAAGCTAACATCACCGTAAATAACAAAATTTGGTAACTAATTAGTTGTCTTATTTATCCAATACATGCATTTTATACTGTAAAATATTAATAAGAAGAAGAAGAAAAGAAAATGAAAGTACCTGGTCATGCATGGGAGCCGATCGACCACAGATGAGGCTTGAAATATGGAGTGAGGTTGTGCAAAATGGTTTGGTCCGCCCACTCCAACTTCTCCCACCATTCTTCTTCTCCACCGATTTCTTTTAAATTCTTACTATTCCTGATGTTGGAATCAAAAGGTAGTTTCCTCAAATGGGGACATCCAACCACATTCATCACTTTTAAGGAAGGAAAGAGCAAGCTCCATTTGCATATACTCCTTAGCTTTTCCAGATGCTCCAAATAAAGATGACTAAGTCTTGAAAATAGGCCCAAGTCAGATTCAATTTCTAAAACTCCACACTCATCAACTTGTATCACTTCTTGCAAAGAGGCACAATACCCAATGTATAGAAACTTAAGTTTTGGAGCATACATAAGGCATGTCAATTTCATCAAATTTTCACAATTTAATATTGTTACATCAGAAAGGTGGTTTAAGTACTGATGCCTTAGGAATGTTGAGTGGACCACTTTCTTTTCCAAATTGATTGTCACATCTTCCAACTTCGAACAATCGTTGACGTCAATCTCCTCCAAATAAGGAAATGACAGGTGGAGTAAGTTCATATCCCAGCTGCCTTCTACCTTCAAGTGTTTCAAGCACCTCTGAAACTTGTGGGAGTTCAATAATGTTTGGATGGAAAGAACACTATCGAGATTAATGGATACTTCTCCCATGCATTTCAAACCCTCTAACTCCTCTAATAAGGCTCTACAATCTCCGTGGGTAGCTTTATCGGAATCCATAATACGAAACAATTGCAAGGATGAAAGACCTGATATGACTTGAGAAGGAATTATGTCAAGTTGTGGCATATTATCCAATATCAAAAACCTCAGTTTTTTCAAATTCCTGAGCTCCATTGGTATCTTTCTAATCCCTGTACCAGACAAATTAAGATATTGTAAAGTAACTAATTTGCCAATTTCCATGGGCCAATCATTTAAATTGTAAAGGTTTGCGAAGTCCAAAACTGTTATAATAGGCATATATGAGAAGAACCCACTTGGAAATGATAATGGTTTCCTCCAATTAACAAATAGCAGCAAAGTCTGAAGATTAGGAAAAGATGGTGGTTTCATGGGTTCTTCAAAAGTAGCAGTGACAAATGATATCCTTTGTGTGCCCTCCCAATTTTCAACTTCTTGAGAAGTAACCAATTCATATTTATCTACAAACACAAATCTGTTTTGCTTCTTATTCCCGTTTTGACAAGCTAACCACAAAGCCATTTCACGGATGACATCATGCACCTTCACCAATCTTTGCCGGGTCGATATATCGACATTAATCTCCAACAGGCATGCATGATTTAAACTTGCAATAATATCTTCTCCTCCATTTCTTGCATCTTTTATGTTTCCGTATTTATCTAGAAACCCCTCTCCAATCCATAGTTGTACAAGTTCATTACAATCAATGGCATAATCCTCCGGAAATAAAGAGCAATAAAGGAAGCATGATTTGGTGGCTTCATCTTGTAGGCTATCATAACTGAACGCTAAATGCGGAAACAAAAGCTTCTCCATACCTGGAAACTTTGCTGGATAATTCTTCAACTGTTGTATTTTTTTATCCCATTCCTCAGGCGTTTTTGTTCCTGCCATTGCTCGTCCTATGATGATGAGGGCAAGTGGGAGGCCGTCACACTCTTCGGCAACAATCTGCGCCAGCTTTGGTATCTCTGGGTGGGAATTTATAGTGTCTTCTCCTACATATGTCTGAAACAGAGCAAATGCTTCCTTTCTTGCTAAGCACTTGACTTCAATGCTCTTCTTAGCTCCCATATCTCGGCACACAGTTGAAAAACGGGTGGTAAATACCACCTTGGACTTACTTCCATCATTTACAGGAGGAATCCCCACTGCAAACAGATCAAGAGGCTCCCAAATATCATCCAATAAGACCACACATTTCTTCGTCTTCAAGACATTGAATATTGCTTCTTTCCTATCATCCTCACTACTACCTTCCCATTTATCTTTGGGAATCTCCAATTTTTTGAAAAGAACTTGCTGGACCTTTTCCACATTGGCTTGTCTGGACACAGTCACCCAAATCACTGTGTCAAACCCAACTCTGGATTTGAGGAACTCATTGTTGATCCTGTTCAAGAGGGTGGTTTTGCCCACACCCCCCATGCCATATAATCCGACACTTCCTACTTTGTCATCCTGGAGTTGCATACAAACGTGGTCAAACAATGAATCTAAGCCCACCGTCTTGTCCAAAGGCCTCTCGATCACGGGGGGAGTGGGCAGAGGTTCAGCCACCACACTGAAATTTAAGCCCTCCGTCTTCTTTAAAGCCACATCATCCATCTTTCCACGTACCATCTTCCCAATCTTGTAGCTGGCACGACAGTTTTTGGGACAACAGGTTCCGAGACATTTCTTCTGGATTTCTTCATCACCTTTTGCCAATAAATCATTCACTTCTTTTTCCATGGCTTCTACACTCTGGATCCAGCCATCCACTACATGAGTACGTTTCTTCTGAAGTTGCTCTTCAGAGGCCACCTTTTCCTTCATATCTTCATGGACGTTCTTGAGGTCCTTCATTGCAGCTCTTAGAGAGTTGAGATTGTCTGGGAGCTCACGGATGTAAACAGCACGCTTGGCAGTACAATCCCACAAGCGGGAGGCAATATCCAAGACTGGGCTCACAAAATCCATGGCAAAAGCAAGAGTGGGAAAATTGAAGCAAAGCAGAGATGAGGATCGGAAAACACAAGTGATGGATTGCGGTGGGAGAGATTAAGGTTTGAATAAAGGCTTTATGCTTTTTTGTTTACAAAACCTAAAAGCTATGGGGCATGTCAAGTTATAAATAATAAACAAATATATAAACTTTTATGAACAGATGGATTTGAACGATTCAAACATTCGTTTTCTTTTTCTTTTTTAACACTTTAATGAGCAAAAACTGTCTTTTTAAATACTCAATACTCAGTAAATAATACTTCTCCAATTTATTAAACGTGACTTTGGAAGTTTTGTGGTTTGGTGAATAACCTAACACAATGCAAGTTCTGTTAAATTTGTTTAACAGCATGTTCAATGGATGTAAATGAATTAAATTAGGTATTTTAATTGACTGATTTGGGGCAAATTATCTTCATTTTAAGCTTTTTGATTATTAAAGTTATTCTCATCATTGTCCAAAATAAATAAAGGAGGCAAGGCAAATGAAAAATTTCTCATACCCCAATGCCCTCTTTAAATTTTTAATTATTTTTAAAAAAATTTAAAATTTTAATTACACTAAAAATAAATATGGTTTATAAATAAATAATATAAATATTATTAATTTATTTTATGAGAATTAATTTTTTTATTTTGCATGTGTTAATAAGAGGGAAAATGAAAAAAACTAAATTATAGTATATTTTTATATAATTATATATATATAATTGCAATGGAGTAAGGTAGGTGGGATAAGGAACTTCTCGATCCATACAAACTTGATTATGAGTTTACTTTTTATTTTTTATTTTTAAAGAACTCTCTTAACTTGTTTATACTTTCACGTAACTCGTTATATTAGGAGTAGGACAAGTACCTGAAGACAAAAAAAGCTTCCTAATTTAAATAAGGGATCTTAAAACATCTCATGTTCTCCATTTTTTATATTTTCATCCCAAATTACAACTCATCTTACTCAATTAGATATCTCTTGTTCTTTCTGACATTTCTACATATTATGCATAGTCTTCACATAACTATTTTCATCTCATGACCTTTTGTTATCATGATATAAAATATTAATGGAGATTTTCCTAATAACTTTCCATATTTTATAAAAAAATATAATATTATAATGATATATAAATATAAGAAATGCTAGGAATACATAACAAGATCTATTCCTATTTTAAAGTCACGAAATGTGAGTCTTACATTTTCCAATATTTATGTTTTAGAAACCTATATTTTTTCTCAATTTTTGTATGGAAAACAAATTTTCATTTAATCAATATTTTTAAAAATTAGATATCTAGCCTTGTTTTCAATAAAAATATTTGTCAATATCACCTTGAAGCCACCGATATTAAAAATAAGTTAATAGTAGTTTTCACCAATCTACCAAGAAACCCTACAAATGAACAGCCGGCCTAACCGCAATTTGTTAGTTAATTAATAGCCTAATTATTTTATTAATATGAAAAGGTATTATAATAGCATTGGGGTTCATGCATATATTGACTAACATGAAAGTGATATGCAGGCCTTTGAGAATAAAATAATAATGTTAAATAATTAATTAATAGCTACAAAACAACCGGTAGGTTCCTAACCACCACTTGTTATTAATTAATAGCCTAATGTGAAATTGATTTGAAAACCTTAAAATAAATAAATAAATACAAACGTTTAGAATTAATTAATATAGGTTGGCATGAAATAAAGAGATTTGTAACTAAATTTCTTGGGAAGTAAAAAAATTAAAAATAAAAATAAAAATAAATGATTTTTTTAAAAATAAAATATTAAGTTATGTTTAGTTTAAAAAAGACTTTTTGGTTGCATTTTCTATTTTTATATTCTTAAAACGGTTTTTATTTTTTATTTTTTCTTACAAATTGGTTTATTTTAGAAAAATATTTTTTTGAATGGATTTTCTAAAAAGTTATTTGGAGTTAAGTTTTTTCTCACAAGAAAATATTGAAAATAATTAAAATTAAAATTTTATATAATTAATATATTATCATATTTTTTAAATATGTCATTATAATATGTGAGTAGTTTTTACCCGGTATACCCAATGCTACATAGTGGGGATAAGCCGCCTAAGGAAGCAAAGCCAACAACTACTCCAAAGAAAGATTATGCTCAAACTTGATCCGTTAGAAAAAACCTCATTGTGAAAACAACCCGCTGGAAGGTCATCTAAGTCAAAGGGCCCTTGTGGAGGGACCCCAATTACCAGATACTAAGGGGAGAGAAAGTCTCCACCATAAGGTGCCTATGAATATGAAAGGAAATGGAAAACAAAATGGAAGGGCTAGCTACTTGAAAAAGTAAATCAGTAGAAATGCTTAGGAAGATAATGAAAACACTCATATGGGTTAGATTGGATAGAAAAACACTCAAATAACCATAGAGATTCAAAGAGAAAAAAAGGTGAAGAGCGCTAAAAGTAACTTGAAATATTTTATATAATATTCTTTATGAAAAGAATATTATATCAATTAGTAATTTGTAATAGAAGACCAAGAATGCAGAACAAAATTTATATTTTTATTTTAGAGTAATGAAATGTGAGTCTTACACTTTTTAATATTATTTATTTGTGTTTTAGAGATCCATATTTTAAAAAAAAAAATTATTTAATCAGTATTTTTAAAAATTAGATAACTATCCTTATATGTGATAAAAGAAACAAAAAAAAAAAAAAAATTACCAATGTCTCCTAGAAGCCACCAGTAAGTTGTTCGTTGTTTTCACCAATTTACTCAAAAACTCTATAAACCAACTATTTAATAAAGGAAGTTAACCTATTATCTTTTTGAATCACTTATTTGTTTTCTTTTATAAATAACATATCGATTAGTCATATTCTAAGTTATTATTTTAGGTAATTAGGAAACTCTCCTATTCATATTCTTTGTACATGAATATATATATATATATATATATTCTTCATCATCAAATAAAAAATATATAATAATTTACTAATCTCATCTCATTCGTCTTTAATACAACCGACCTAATCAAAATTTGTTAGTTAATCAGTAACCTAATTATTATATTAATATAAAAAAGTATTATAATAACAACCAGTTGACGAATATGAAAGTGATATGCAGGCCTTTGAGAATAAAATAATAATGTTGAATATTTAATTAATGGCTACAAAACAAGAAGTCGACACCTAACCCCAACTTGTTATTAATTAGTAGCCGAGCTTCTATAAAAATTGATTTGACAAAGATTGAGCTGGAATACATATCGACTAATATGAAATTGATTTGACGGGCTTTCAAAAAAAAAAAAATAAAAACGTTTACAATTAACTAAGATCGGTTGGCCTGCAATAAAGAGATTTTTAGCTAAATTTTTCGGACGTAATTTTTTTTTTTTAAAGGGAAAAATATAAAGTTATTTTAATTTAGTTTAGAAAAGGATTTTGGGTTTTAATTTTTATTTTTATTCTCTTAAAACAATTTTTATTTCTTATTTTTCTTTTGAAAAGATGGTTTAGAAACATATATATATATATATATATATATATATATATATATTAAATGATTTTTTTAAAATTTTGTTTGGTGTTACTTTTTCACTCACATGAAAATATCCAAAATAAATAACATTAAAGTTTAATATAATAAATATATTATTATCTTTTTAATATGTCATTATAATACCTAATATTATTATATTTTGTATGATATATGCATAATAAGATATTATATATAATAACATTTATATTCTTTTTATGATATAATCTTGTTATAATGTCTAATATTATTATAATAAGATTTGATATGTTTCTTTATTTTCAGTATTTTTTTTAGAGCTAATTTCTGTTTTTTAAAAATAAAATAAATAAAAAAACCATCCAAATTTCGATGTCATGAAAAGAGAATCAAAATATAAAAATTTGTTCGTTAGATATAGAATAAATCCACCCACTTACAATTAATTATTAATACAATGTATTTTATATGTATATGACTAAGTAGAAAGACTGCAAAACATTTGAATAGGTTAATGTAGTGTTAGGTTTAAGGGTTTAGACATCTCATTTGACATCTTATATCGTTTGAGTCACACCAATTTTGGACTTACTTTCTTGAGCCTATGCCAAATTTTTAGCCAAACTAATCTTAAGCCTATTCCTCGATGCCAACAACAAATTCCAACCCAATTCACAATGAAGTTTAAAATGAATCCAATTTTAAAGCAATAGTAATGGGAGGAAGAATGAGAATCAAGCAAATTAATATTTTAGAATGATTGGTATAGTTTTTTCAAATTTAAAACAACTAATTAAGCAACTTTATGAAATGACCAAATGAAAATATTTGAAAAAAAAAAGTTCCTTTTTAGAGTTCTTCCAATTCAAAAAGATTAAAATATATTTTATTCCATAATAAAAGATTGATTAGAATTTTTTTTAATAGAATAGTTAAAGTATCCATATTCAGATGTTATAAATTTAAAAGAAAAAATTAATATTTCTATAATCAAACTAACCATCGAATTGGAAAAAGTTATTGATTCATAGTTTGTTGATAGGAAGAGTAGTTGAATAAGTGACATAATAAATATATAATTTATATATTGCTAAAATTTAAAATAATTAAAAAATTTTAATATATATATATATATATTAAAAGTCAATAATTTTATTGTTGATATTATCAAATTAAATCAATATATTAATATTTAAAACTTTATTAAATGAAATATATATAATATTTAACTACAAATATATTGAAAATAGAAGAAAATTCAATTATAAAAAGTGATATAAACTAATTTTATATTTTTAAAAATATTTTATTATTTTACTTATATTATTGGAATACAAGTAGTAAAATTATTTTTGTAAAGAATATATTTTCAAATTTGTTTGCATTGTTGAATGATAACATGTAAGCAATTGAGTGGCAAATACTTCATGTTTTAAATTTGAGGTCCAAGGTTTGATACCTAAGCTAGGCCGAACTAGGCTTACCATTCGACCGAACTAGTCTTACCATTTGACCAGGTGAGATGGGTATTAATTCACATACAAAAATAATACATAGAATAAAAATATAATAAAATTATTTTAAAATTTTATACACTTTCAAGCTCGGTACCTAAGCTAGACCAAACTAGGCTTGCATTACTATGGCTCAGTACCCAAGCTAGACCGAACTAGGCTTCGATCGACCGTCCGATTGGTTAAACTGATTGGGTGAGATGAGTATTAATTCACATACAAAGATCATACATAGAATAAAAATATAATAAAATTATTTTAAAAATTTATACACTTTCAAGCTCTTTGAAATTGACTTTAAGGTCGTTGCAATCATTAAAAATAGTATTCTCTTTTTCTTTTTATGCATATAGTAACCATAAATAAGCATTACTTTTTCTCGAAATTAGATTAAGAATAGAAAATAGGTACCATGCCTCATTAATTTCTAGAGAAAATAAAAAACTCAACTCATTCACAAGCCAAAAAGCACCATTATCATTATAAATTATCCACATTATCAAATAAGGATGTGATTTAAGAAAGTTGGCCCAACCCAACCTCGAATCTAACCTAACCTTTACGTGGACTTGAGCAATTATTTTTAAGAGTCGGTTTTGGTTAGAGTTATATTTTTTCAACTTGAACTTAATTTGGATTTGACTCAGAATAAGATTTGAACAAATTTAGCATAATTTGAACCCAATTTAATATTTTTTTAATACTTATTTATATTTATCTTATATAATAATATTCATTCTATTTGTTTTTTTTTTTTTTACAAAAACTAAAAAATATATATAATTATATTATATACTAGTTGACTTTGTTGTATACATAAATTTATTTCAATTTTTTGTTATTAATTTGAAATTTTGTCTTATTTTCTATTTAAATTTTGATATAGATGTATAGATATATATATATATATATATATATATATATATATATATATATATATATATATATATATATATATATATATATATATTTTTAAAATAAAAAAACATTGCAGGCGAATTCAATCCAACACTGTCTTACACAACTCAATTTTGACCCACCCAACCTAGCTAATATAAGCATAACTTGACCAAACCAAGCTTAATCTCTAGTGGGATAATAAGACATTTTGATGGTGTGGACCTCATCAAAAGTAAACTCGATCAAGAATAGGTCATCATCATTGTAACTAATCTCTAATATTGATTTAGATGAAGGAGCAACATCATGAGAGGATAGAACTACAATGACTCTACCATTATGGATAAAATTCACCTTCTAACGAATAAAAAAAGGTTTAGTGTTAGCCTTATGGATTTATGGTAGGTTTATGGGTATGGGTACCTTCAAAACTTGAAATAAAGTCGAAAATATAACTAGTCTGACATGGATGTCTAGCATCAATGTCCCCATAACATCTCTACATGTATTTTCATAAGCTTTCACAGTTTATGCAAAGGGTACAAATCGTTGGCCCTAGACAACAATAGTGGATAAAGGGTAAACATTTGTTTTACTTGCACGCTTGCAAGATAACATGGTTGATGATGATAGTGACCTAACAAGTGAAGAATTGATGAATTTTGCTTTATTTTTATATTGTGATCTATTAAGTTATGAGGAAATTGCTCAAGATGATTCTTGGCTTAAAGTTATGGATAAAGAAATTCATGTAATTGAGAAAAATAATACATGGGAACCCAGTAATCTCCTTAATTCAAAGAAGTCAATCATAATCTACAAAACCAAGTACAAGACAATGGATTATAAGTGGATCACTTCAACGCAAGATGGTGGCAAAAGGTTACTAGCAAAAACTAGGCGTTGATTATTTTGAGATATTTGCACTTATTGCTAGACTTGACACTATCCGTATGATTATCCCTCTTGCTACACAAAACAATTGGAAAAATTTTCAAATGAATGTAATGGCAAACTAGAAAATGAGGATTATTTTGAACAACCTCAAGGATATATGATAAAATAAAAAATAAAAATAAAAATAAAAAAGGATGAAAAAAAAGTCTATAAGTTAAAAAAGACCTTATATATATGGATTGAAGCAAGCACCAACAACATGGTACACATGCATTGACACTTATTTCATGAAGAATGGATTTCAAAAATGTCCTTATGAATGCACTTTATATGTCAAATCTAATTTTTAGGGTGACATTCTTATTATGTGTTTATATGTGAATGGTTTAATTACCACTACCAATAATTTAAAGTTGATTGTAGAATTCAAAGAAATGATGATTAGTCAATTTGAGATAACAAATATGGGATTGATGTCCTATTTTCTTGGGATTGGATAATTAAGTAGAGAAACATATTTTTTATTTTCAGAAAAAGTACGCAAGCGATATTTTTAAAATATTTAAGATGAAATCATGCAATCTTATTCTAACTCTAGCTAGTTGAAGAAAGACTAAAATAGGGAAAAGATAACTCAAGTGAGTTGGTTGATCCTACAAATTTTAGAATTAGAATGATTAGGAGTTTATGGTATTTGACTTTTACAAGACCAGATATTCTATTTGGAGTTAGACTTGTAAGCAAATTCATGGAGTCTCCATGTCAATCTCACTTGCAAGCAATAAAACATATCATATGATACATTAAAGGTACGCAAAGTGATGGTATTTTTTTATGCATTTGGTAATAAGATCGAGCTTGTTAGATACATAGATGGTATTATAGGTAATATGGAAAAGCGAAAAAGTACTTCAAGCTATGCATTTAATCTTGCATTGGGAGTTTTTCTTGGTAATCAAAGAAACAATTACATTGACCAAGAATCCTATTTTTCATGAAAAAAAAAACAAACACATTGACATTAAATTTCATTACTTTCATGATTTGGTGAAAGACAAAGAAATTATGCTTGAGTTTTTGTTCTTTTGAAAATCAAGTTGCAAACATTTTTACAAAGTCAATCAAGGTGGAAACATGGCTCAACTTGAAGAAGATGATGGGTATAAAGAAATTGGAAGACCTTTGTTTAAGGAAGGCAATGTAGGAATCCTAATTAAACCAATACTATGTTTCCTTAGTATATTAGAATTATTAATCTTTGAGTTTGATTCTTCTTAGGATTTGGAATCCTAATTTGATTAAGAGTTTAGTTTTTATTATAATTAGGTTTTTATAACTGTTCCCATATATATTAAAAAATAATAGAAAGTATGGTGTGGTAAATATTATTTGATGTTCTTCATCTTTTTGTTTTTTTTTTTTTTTTTTTTGTGTGGAGAAATTGTTTCTTGTGCTAGAAAGATTATTTTTGGTTACTCACAAGGGAGGTAGAGGAGGATAACTTATGATTTGTATATTTTGGAAGTAAAAATAATCACTTTTGAATTTTTGGGAAAGTAAATGAGAAAAAGTAATTGCCTTGTTATATGATTGATTTTATATTTAAAAATCTTATTTTTAAAATGTTTAAATGTAAAACTAAAAATAATTTTGAAAATTTTTAATTAAATAAAAATAATAATACTTTAATGGTAAAAACAATAACCATATATAAAAAAATTTAATTCTTTATACTCAAAATATTGCATTGATAGGATTTATTTTTTATTTGAAAACTTTGAATCATGAATAAAATATCCAAATTATATTCTTTTGCAAAAAAATTAATTCAAAAGAGTTTAAGGAAACTCAAATAACCTGAGTTTTCTAATTTACCTATGGAATTCCCCTAATTTTAGTGTTTTGTTCAATTTACCCTAAGTTTAATTTTTTTCACACCCACTTTTGATCATGGAAGTGTGAGAGAAAAGAAAAAGGAAACATAGAACAAGAAAATGTCCTAGCCTCCTAGGTTTAATAAAAAAATTATGAACCTCCCTATTTTACCATAAAAACAAAGGTTTTGAAAATGCTTTGAAGTCATAAGGGAAATTCCTTCCTAGTTGTTTGTTTAAATCTAAATGAATGGTAAAGACAAGATCATATTTTAAACTAAACCCAATTTTGTGTACTTTTATATTTAAATAAGAGCTTATATAAAATGAAGAAGAAAATTGATGAGAACAAAATATTGAGATTAATAGCTATTAGATGCATACAATTAAATAAGAACACATTAAGATGACAACAATTACATTAAGATTACATGGAACACAAACAAAACATGCCATCATAATTTAGAGTTTACTCATAGCACATACAAATAGAAAATATGACATTACACAATCAAAATTCACATGATTTTAGGTAATTGGAAATTTCTCTAAGATCTTCTTCAATATCTCTCCAAAAATTTAGCCCGCAAATAGTAATAATAATAATAATAATAAAAATAAAAATATAATAATATCTAAAAAAAAATAGAAGAAAATTAATTTTCTTATTTAAGTATGAATTACTACTTGAACTGGGGATGCAAATTAAATTTTCTTACGAATAATTTCTATTTCCTAAATTTCTAAAATTTAAATGATTTAATTTGTAGAACTTACAATTTTTTTAATCAACATAGGGGAAAAACTATATTATCTGAAGCGTAAAAAAAATTATGTAAACAAATTTTAGTAATAAAAGATCTAAGGAATATCTAAATGGTAAATTAATTTGGATTTAACAAAACAAAGAGAACTTTGAATTAGTGAGAATCCCTAAGGAGTTTACAACTAAGAAAAACTCATTTAAGTAAAGGAATTTCCATAATTAAAATATTTCAAAAGATTAATGTCAAATATTGCAAAAGGAATTTTAATGTGTTTTTGTGAAATCATAGTAACGCTTCTATAGCAAACATTTTTTACAAAAATCAAACCAACATCATCGTAAATAACCAAATTTAGGAACTAATTAGTTGCCTTATGTAG
Source organism: Vitis amurensis (assembly GCA_037355405.1). NCBI lineage: Eukaryota > Viridiplantae > Streptophyta > Magnoliopsida > Vitales > Vitaceae > Vitis > Vitis amurensis. Next base: position 25,203,414 of record CM074694.1, read on the forward strand.
CTAATAAATGCATTTTATACTATAAAATATTAACAATAATAATAATAATAATATGAAAAATAAATAAAATAAAATAAGAATAAAGGAAAATGAAAGTACCTGGACATGCATAGGAGGAAGCAAAAGAGAACCAATTGGATCCACCACTATAAAGGCTTGAAATATGGAGCGAGGTTGTGCATAATGGTTTGATTCTCCCACTCCAACTCATCTCACCATTCTCCTTCTCCTTTGATTTCCTCTAAATTCTTACTAATCCTGATGTTGGAATCAAAAGGTAGTTTCCTCAAATTCGGACATCTAACCACATGAATCACCTTTAAGGAAGGAAAGAGTATGGTCCATCTGCATATACTCCTTAGCTTTTGTAGATTCCGTAAATGGAGATGAGTAAGTCTTGAAAACAGGCCCAAGTTAGGTTCAATTTCTGAAACTCCACACTCGTCAACTTCTATCACTTCTTCCAAAGAGTCACAGTTCTCAATGAATAAAGACTTAAGATTTGGAGCATAAATAAGGCATGTCAATTTCATCAAATTTTCATAGGATACTATCCTTACACGAGCAAGATGGTGTAAGTATTGATGCCTTGGGAATGTTGAATGGACTTCCTTTTCCAAATTGAACGTCACATCTTCCAAATTTGAACAATTCCTGACCTTAAACTCCTCCAAATAAGAAAATAACAGTTGAAGTAAGTTCATATCCCAGTAGTTGTGTACATCTAAGCGTTTCAAGCACCTTTGCAACTTGTGGGAGTTCAATAGTGTTTGGATGACAAGAACACTATCAAGACTAATGGATACTTCTCCCATGCATTTCAACCCCTCTAACTCCTCTAATAAGGCTCTACAATCTCCATGGGTAGCTTCATCAGAATTCATAATACTAAACAACTGCAAGGATGAAAGACCTAATATGATTTGAGATGGAATTTCAAACTCAAACAAATCATCCAATAACAAACACCTCAGTTTTTTCAAATTCCTAAGCTCCATTGGTAATGTTATTATCCCTTGATTCGTCCCCATTGCAGTCATGCCAGTTGATTCTGGCTCAGACGGGTGTTATCGACAAAATTTATAAAACCTAAATCACCTCACACTAGGGTAGCATAGCTAACATAGTATAGTGGCTCTAGGATCGTCCACAAGGATGGGTTTTCATCGTACAGTTGACTTAGTGAAGGAAATAAAATGATGGTGCTTTTCTTTATGAAAATTAGCTTTTAAAGAAAATGGAATTGTGGTTGCAAAGATTAATTTTAAGTTAAGCAAAAATAGTAAGTGAAATTAACTATAAAGAAAAGGTCTCTTGGAGCTTTAGGTCATTAGGATCAGGTTCCTTAGACAAAGGGGGAGAGTCTGGATCTTCTCCTCGCGTTGGGACAATAACATAAAGGATGGTTATCTCCCAAACCGGTTTTGTATTTAGCAATTAAGATTTGATCCAAAGGGTTCATGAAAAATGGTAATTGCTTCCCATTAATGGCTTCAAACACTAAAGACCCTCACCTTGAACCACCTTCCAATGGCTTGTAAATGATAACTAATAAACTTCCATAGATCTAGCAATAAGCAGAATCCGAAAATCTTACCAAGTATTGGCCATTCAAGGTGATTTTAAGGAATTTAAAGTTAAACATTGAAATAAAAACCATTAATGGTTAATAACTACTTTCATTTAAAGTAAGGACAACTCCCACCTTTGCATTCGGGTCCTTCACCTAGCTTCCATCATTCCAACAAATATAAAACCTAGCCACTCATCCCCTGAGAAATCATCCTCAAAGGTTGTTTGGCTAGAAAGAAAAGTGAAAACAAAATGAGAAGGAAAGGCAGAGCAAAAAACTCTCTGTATTCTTTACTACGGGAATTTACAAGTGTTTTATGAAAACATACATCCATCTTCTCTCTCTCTCCTTATATATATGCTACCTCAAAGATATATAAAAAGATATAAAAGAAAATATCTAGGTTGGTTACAAGGAGAAACTAGGAAATTACACAAAATATCTGAAGATAAAAATCTAACGGAGTTGGTGCACAGGAAGATTTCGCATACCATGCAAAATTTGGCATGGTGTGCGAAATTCTTTGGCTGCCTCAAGTGGTTTCGCATGGTGTGCGAAATTTCGCACAGCCATGCGAAACTGCTAGTTGTTGGATTTCTTCATCTAGTTTTCTTCCTTGCATCTCTGATTGGCTTGGCAAAGGGCTATGAATTGCTCCAAAGCATGGATTCTTCATGTATTTGAGCTTTAACTTGCATTGTCATGGATTTCACAAAATTCTCCCTAATTCTTGGCTTGTTTCAATGATCAAAAAGCTATCAAAAACACTAAAACTTGTCAAAAACTGATTAGTAACCCTTGCTAGGTTCCTTAATGTGCCAATTGAGTTAAAAGGTATTAACTAATACTCAAAAGAGTTTAAAACAGTTAGTTTCAAGCTATAAAATAGTACTTTTTGAGTAATAATCATCCTTATATCAGACAAATTAAGATATTGTAAAGTAAATAATTTGCCAATTTCTATAGGCAAATCAATTAAATTATCATGGTTTCCCAAGTCCAAAATTGTTATAATAGGCATATATGAGAAGAACCCACTTGGAAATGATAATGGTATCATCTAATTAACAAATACCAACAAAGTCTGAAGATTAGGAAAAGATGGTGGTTCCATGTGTTCTTCAAAACTAGCACTCACTAATGATAACCTTTGTGTTCCCTTCCATTTTTCAACTTCTTGAGTATTAACCAATTCACCTTTATCTACAACAACAAATTTGTTTTGCTTCTTATTCCCATTTTGACACGCTAACCACAAAGCCATATCACGGATGACATCATGCATCTTCACACATCTTGCTTGGGTCCATACATTATCAGTAACAGTAATCTCCAATAGGCATGCATGATTTAAACTTGCAATAATGTCTTCTCCTCCATTTCTTGCTTCTTTTATGTCACCGTATTCATCTAGAAACCCCTCTCCAATCCATAGTTGTATAAGTTCATCACAATTGATACTATAATCCTCTGGAAATAAAGAGCAATACAAGAAACATGATTTGATTGCTTCATCTTGTAGGCTATCATAACTGAATGCAAAACGTGGAAACAAATGATTCTCCATACCTGGAAACTTTATTGGATAATTCTTCAACATTTGTATTTTTTTCTCCCATTCCTCAGGCTTTTTTGTTCCTGCCATTGCTCGTCCATTGGTGATGAGGGCAAGTGGGAGGCCGTCACACTCTTTGGCAACAATCTCTACCAATTATGGTATATGTGGATGAGAATATATAGTGTCTTCTCCTACATATGCCTAAAACAGAGCAAATACTTTCTCCCATGCTAAGCACTTCACTTTAATGCCCTTAACTCCCATATCTCGGCACACAGTTGAAAATCGGGTTGTAAATACCACCTTGGACTTATTTCCATCATTTACAGGAGGAATCCCCACTGCAAAGGGATCAAGAGGCTCCCATATATCATCTAATAAGATGACAATTTTCTTCATCTTCAAGACATTGAATATTGCTTATTTCCATTCATCCTCACTTCTACCTTCCAAGTTGTTACTAGAAATCTCCAATTTATTGAAAAGAACTTGTTGAACATTCTCCACATTTGCTGGTTTAGACACAGTCACCCAAATCACTGCGTCAAACTCAACTCTGGATTTGAGGAACTCATTGTTAACCATATTCAAGAGGGTGGTTTTTCCCACACCTCCCATGCCATATAATCTTACACTTCTTACTTTGTCATCCTGGAGTTGCATCCAAATGTTGTCAAACAATGAATCTAAGCCCACCGCCTTGCCTAAAGGCCTCTCGATCATGGGAAGACTGGGCAGAGGTTCAGTCACCACACGAAATTTGCTTTGCTCTATAGTTCAGCCACATCATCCATATTTCCACGCACCATCTTCCCAATCTTGTAGCTGGCATGACAGTTTTTGGGACAACAGATTCCGAGACATTTCTTCTGGATTTCTTCATTACCTTTTGCCAAGAAATCATTCACTTCTTTTTCCATGGCTTCTACACAATGGATCTAGCTATCCACTGCATGTGTACATTTTTTATGAAGTTTCTCTTCACGGTCCACCTTTTCCTTCACATCTGCATAGACGTTTTTGAGGTCCTCCATTGTCGTTCTTAGAGAGTTGAGATTGTCTTGGAGCTCACGGATGTAAACAACACGCTTGGCAGTACAATCCCACAAGCGGGAGGCAATATCCAAGACTGGACTCACAAAATCCATGGCAAAAGCAAGAGTGGGAAAATTGAAGCAGAGAAGAGATGAGGAGAAGAAAACTGTAGATGGGTTGCAGAGGAAGAGATAAAGGTTTGAATAAAGGCTCTATGTTTTTGTTTAGTAAAACCAAAAACCCAAAAGCTTTGGGGCATGCTGACTTCTGAATGATAAACTATGAATAGATGGATTTGAACAGATCTAACATTTTCTTTTCTTTTCTTTTCTTTTTTTTTTAAAACACTTTGACCAGCAAAAAATGTGGCTTAAAATACTTAATAGTTAATACTTAGCAAATACTACGCCTCCAATTTATTAAATGACTTATGAAGTTTTTGTTGAGATATTTAGATATTAGTTGTGCTTTCCTTGTATCATTCTTTCCTAATATCATTTTTTTCTTGTATCATTATTTCCCATTCTTAGAATGGTGACTACCCTCTATATATACTTTGTACATGAATGAATGAAAGTATGAATGAAAAAAACCATTCATCAATTTGAAGTTAATATTAGAGCAAGGTTTAGAAATCTCTTTTGAGACAAAATCCCTTGCAAACTTCCCATTCAAAAAAAAAAAAAAAAACTTTGATTCACCCCAATTGAATCGCATCCCCAATTTTATCCCGAAAAATAGTTCGGTTATCTCCATAGAAACAGCAGCAATCCGATCATCAGTTCGAAGCTTCACCCATTTCACAATCGAAAGCAGTCAGTCCTACTCTCTCGCTGACAACTCGTTGTTCACGTTGCCATCGCCTTTTGATATTCTCCGAAGGAGTAGAGTCTCTCAAGGCCAGTTTTGATCTCCTTCGGAGAGGCAATCTAATTTAAGAATTTCAAAGGGCTTCTCATATTCGCATCGATATCCCAAAATCCCCGAATAAAACCAAGTGATTTGGGGCTTTTCTTGACTAGAACCGCAATGGGTATTCCATCTTCGAGACCTTCTATGAGCTCCTTCTGAGTCTACCATTAAAATCAATCGCCAATTCAGCCGGAATTCGAACGTTTGTCATCGCCGGTGAGTTTCGTTGGCTGTGGGTAGAGAGTGTTGAGGCCCATTGGATCTGGGGCTTAATAGTTTGTACTATTGATTGATAATAAAAAAAAATGAGTGAAAAATATACTATTGTTTTTCAATCTAAAGGTACCTTTAATCCATGAATTCTTTTGATTGAATCAAACTATGATGTTTGGTCACAACTCATGGAAATGCATATTGCCGAACGGGAAAAACTTTCCTACATTCGAGGTAAAACAAAGCCACAAAAAGAGTCAGAAGATGGATATGAAAAATGGTATGCTGAGAATCAAAAGGTGAAGAGATGGTTGTTAATGTCCATGAGTCCAGAAATTATGAAACATTGCTTACGCTTACCCACCGCTCAAGAAATTTGGAGTACATTATCAAAGGCCTTCTATGATGGAAGCGATGAATTACAAGTTTTCACTTTGAATCAAAGAGCCTTCACTGCCAAACAAAGTGGCAGGTCTCTTTCTGAATACTATGGAGAGTTAATTGAGATTTTTTGCTAATTGGATCATCGAGATAAGGTAGTCATGAAAGACCCTGATGACATTACAGCATACTGGAAATCCATTGCACGACAATGGGTGCACATCTTTCTTGCTGGATGGAATGGTGACTTTGAGCAAGTTCGATGAGAGATTCTATGCAAAGATACTGTTCTCGATTTGGAAGAATGCTATGCATTGATTCGATGAGAGGCAGTGTGTCATGCTAGTATGAAAGCAGAATCTGACAATCTTGACACCTCAGCTAAGGTAGTCCGACAGCGTTCAATCCAGATTGGCAGGACCAATCCAAGACCAACCATCCTAAGACAACCCCCAATATTGATAAGTCAACCTTCAAATGCACTCACCGCAATAAGACTGGTCATACCAAGAGTCGTTGCTTTGAACTTGTGGGATATCCAAACTGGTGGGATCATAATCGTGATCAACAAAAAAATGATTCCAAGAAAACCTCAACTGCAACTGTTGTTGAAATAAAAACAAAGGATAATGTTGCTGAGAAAACCTTTGTATTGGTAGCCGCTACAGATTATGGTGGTAAGTTTTTAAATACTTCTATACCTGTTATTAATAGTACATGGATAATTGATTCTGGTGCTATAGATCATATGATTTTTTATTCTAGACAGGTCTCAACCCTTAAACCTTCCTCACAAAAAATTGTTTCCACAGCCAATGGTAACACAACCCTAGTCATTAGGGAAGGGTCCTTAACTCTTATTGATACTTTGAATTTGGATTCTGTTCTATTTGTTCCATCTTTAGATTACAATCTTTTGTCAGTTTCTCAAATCACTATAGCTTTATCTTGTATTGTCATTTTTTGGCCTGAATTTTGTGTTTTTAAGGACATCCAAACAAGACAGACGATTGGTTGTGGTATTAAGCGAGGCAAACTCTATTACTTGGACTTGCAGTCAAAGGATTCCAATAAGTTGTGACAAGCCTTGATGGAAAATGGGTCTGAGGGGAAGAAGAAAAAGTTTGCAATTTGGTTGTGGCATCGACGTCTAGGACATGCTTCCTTTGATTATTTAAAAAAATTATTTCCTAGTTTGTTTGCAAGGAGTGATGTTTCTAGTTTCCGTTGTGATATTTGTGAATTGGCTAAAAGCCATTGTACTTCATTTCCGTTAATTTTGAATAAAAGTCCGCTTCCTTTTATGGTTATACATTCTGATGTTTGGGGCCCATCTAGAGTCCTAACTTTTAGTGGCTCGTATTGGTTTGTTACTTTTATTGATGATTGTGCTAGAATGACATGGTTATTCTTGATGAAGACCAAAGATGAAATGAACTTTGTTGTTTAAAAATTTTCATAAAATGATTGAAACTCAGTGCAATGCAAAGGTTCGGGTTCTACGTAGTGATAATGGTGGAGAATATCAGAGTTCTGATCTTCAAAAGTATTTAGAAGGACATGGCATCATTCATCAGACTAAGTGTTCCAATACACCCCAGCAAAATGGAGTCGCTGAACTGAAAAATCGACACTTATTAGAGGTTGTTTGTGCTTCCTTGATAGCAGCAAAGATGTCGATATCTTATTAGGGAGAAGCAATCACATCTGCCAATTATTTGATCAATCGGGTACCTTCTAGCTCAATTGACTTCCAAACACCTCTCCAAGCTCTTACTAATCACTTAGTTGCCCCAACCATCCCAAATCTACCTCCTCGTGTTTTTTGTTGTGTGGCATTTGTGCATCTACACAAACACCAACGACCAAGTTAACTTCCCGTGCATTGCAATGTGTGTTTGTTGGATATGCATTACACCAAAAATGATATCGATGTTACCATTGTCCAACTCGATAAATGTTTATTACAATGGATGTGGTGTTTCATGAAGATTTGATGTATTTTTCATTTGAGTTTGAACTTCAGGGGGGGTACCATAAGGAAATTCAGACTCTCGATTATGATTATCATATCTCTGAGGATGATGCATCTAGAAAATCTGAACTAGTGAACCAGGAAGCAGGTGAATTGGATATGAGTGGTACAACTCTAGAACCAAGTAGTAATGACCACCCATAAGTTGAAGAAGTGATAGAAGATGGGAGAGACAATACAATTGAACCATTTAAACAATTTGGGTCCGAAGATGCCTTCACTGAAATACCAAACCAATCGTCGTCTGCTGATGGTGTTCTTAATTTGGAACCTGATCCATTCATGAAATAGTTAACACACCGTCATAATAGAGGTATTCTTAAACCCACATATGAACCTGAATTGTCTACCAAAGTCAAATATCCCATGAGCAACTGTGTCTAACCATCTTTTGTCTGAATCAAATAAGTCATTTGTAAATCAATTATCTACTGTAGTTATTCCTAACAGTGTGAAGGAAGCCTTAGTTGATCCATGGTGGAAAGCAGCCATGAATGAAGAGATGAAATCATTACAAAATAAGGAAACATGGGAACTCATAGAATGTCAACCAAGAAAGAAGCTAGTTGGGTGTCATTGGATCTATATTGTGAAGTACAAGGCAGATGGTAGTATTGAACGATTTAAAGCAAGACTGGTAGCAAAAGGGTACACTCAAACTTATGAAATTGACTACACAAAGACATTTGCACCTGTTGCTAAGATCAACACAGTTCGAGTATTACTGTCTTTAGTTGCAAACCTAGATTGGTCATTACAACAGTTCGATGTGAAAAATGCCTTTCTGCATGGCGAGTTATCTGAAGAAGTATATATGGATCTTCCACCAGGATGCATGGTGTCAAAAAAACAATGTTAGAAGATATGCAAATTGAAGAATTCATTGTATGGGTTGAAGCAATCCCCGAGAGCATGGTTTGGAAGGTTCACAAAGTCAATGAGATCTTTTGGCTATCATCAAAGTAATTCATATCACACTTTGTTCCTGAAAAAGCAACATGGTAAGATTACGACACTCATCGTATATGTGGATGATATGGTACTTACAGAAAATGATCCTGAAGAAAGAAAAACTCTGTAGAATTATCTATCTAAAGAATTCGAAATGAAAGATCTAGGTCTTCTGAAATACTTTCTTGGGATTAACGTTTCTCGATCAAGTGAAGGAATTTTTCTGTCTCAAAGAAAGTATGTTTTAGATCTTTTACAGGAGACTGGAATGTTGGGATGTCAACATGTTGATACACCAATAGAAAAAAGTCTAAAATTATGTGTTGAGCCTAATCAAATATCAACCGATAAGGGAAGATACCAGAGACTTGTGGGGAGATTAATGTACTTAGCTCATACAAGACCAGATCTTGCTTATGCATTGAGTGTAGTGAATCAATACATGCATAATCCTGGAGAGCAACATATGAATGTAGTCATGCGTATTTTGAGGTATTTGAAGAATGCTCCTAGGAAGGGAATTATGTTCGCTAAAAATGTTGATCATTAGAGTATAGAAGTATATACTGATGCTGATTGGGTCGATGCAGTGAATGATAGGCGATCTACATCTGGTTACTTTACCTTTGTAGGTGGTAATCTTGTAACATGGAAAAGTAAGAAGCAGAATGTCGTCGCTCGTTCAAGTGCAGAAGCAGAATTTAGGGCTTTGGCTCTAGAATTTTGTGAGGCATTATGGCTAAGACTCCTCTTACAGGATTTAGGTTACCTATCTAGGCAACCAATCCGATTGTTTTATGACAATAAAGTCGCATGTAACATTGGTCATAATCTAGTACAACATGATCGTACAAAGCATGTCGAGGTGAACAAATTCTTCATTAAGGAGAAGTTGGATGATAAGATTATGGAATTGCCTAAGATTCAATAAGAAGATCAATTGACCGATATCCTCACCAAAGTTGTCTCAAGTCGAGTGTTCTCAAAATTTTTAGACAAGTTGGGCATGTGTGACATCTATGCACCAACTTGAGGGGGAGTGTTGAGATATTAGGATATTAGTTGTGCTTTCCTTGTATCATTCTTTCCTAATATCATTATTTCCTTGTATCATTATTTCCCATTCTTAGAATGGTGACTACCCTCTATATATACTTTGTACATGAATGAATGAAAGTATGAATGAAAAAAACCATTCATCAATTTGAAGTGTTTTGTGGGGTAAATAAGCTCTCTCACACTGCAAGAAGTTTTTTTGAATATGTAAAACAGTGGGTTGAATGGATGTAAATAAATTTAAATTAGGTGGGTTGGAAAATTTGCATATCCACCATCCCCTCTCTTTAATGTTTTAAATTATTTATAAATTTATAAATTTTTAAAAATTTTACTTATGCTAAAAATAAATATAATTTATAATTAAATAATTTAGATTTTTATAATTTATTTTATGAGAAGTAATTTTTTTTTAAAGGATTTTGTAACCTCCCATATTTTTCCATTGATTATATTTATATCCTGAAATGACAAGTCTTCTAGCTCATCTCCATCTCATGACCTTTTTCCAACTTGATTTAGAGTATCAATAGATATTTTAACAATTTTCCTTATTTCATAAAGATATATAATATTAGAATGATATATAAATATAAAAAATATTTTATATAATATTCTATCTTAGAACAAATTTCATTGACTCAATCTTCATCTTTGTCACCTCCACAATTTTTCAATTTAACTTTGATACCATTTGTTTTGTAAGTAGAAGGTTCAATTAAAAAGCATAAAGGTTAAATAATTTATATGCAAAAAGGTTTAGCAAACCATGTCTACGTCCATGAATTAGAGATAATCATTTCACTATATCTTGGAAAATGTTATAGATAATAAAATCTAGATGCAACTGTTGACATGTTTCATGTTTCCTCGCACCTCCTATCTACATCCTAAACCACAAGTCCTTGATGTTCATCATTCCTTGCATATTTATCTATCACTTATAGTTCTCATAGATTTATCTTTTTTTTTACGGCTCATAATATTTATAAATATATTCCCAACAATTTTTCTTATTTTATAAGAAAATATAATATTATAATAATATAGGGTTATTTGGTTAAAAGGATTAAAATAATACCCCTATTAGCAAAAGTAACCCACAATTTTAAAAGACAAAAAAAAAGAAAAAAAAAACCCATAGGATAAACATACCCTTTTCTTTTTATGCCTTTCCAACATATAACTTTTCTTTTTCTACTTCATTCTCTTTTAGATGCACAAAACATATAGAAAAACCATTCATTTCTCATTCCCTCTCTTGATTTAGATTTATATATATATATACATATTGTGAAGTTGTCTCATATTCTATCTTCAAGCAATTGACTTAGATTTATTTTTTTTATTTTTTTTTGAAGTTATCTCATGTTTTATCTTCAAAGCATGAAGCAAAAAATGGGTTTATAGAAGAATGATAAGTTAAAGAGGTTTAAAATGGTGGCCAAAAAGCAAAGATCCAAATTGCCAATGGAAGAGGAAAGTGAATCTATTAAGGTAGTGAGTATAGTCCTCATGTTTTATAAATTTTTCAAATTTTTAGTGATGTTCTACAATAGTACTTGATTATAGTTAGTTTTGTTACTTAATATTTTTAAAATTTTGGGACGTATTGAAGTGTGTTCAAAAATAATAAATTGCAAATTTATAAATTTTTTTAGTTTACTATATTATTATCAATCATGTGTTTAAAGTGAATTAGATATATTTAATGTAGAGACATTTGATTAGAGATGAAGTTCAAAGAATTTATGAAATTTTAGGTATTTTTGGAATTTTATGCAATGGTGTTTGAGTGGAGTTGGGTTTGTTACTTGATGTTTTTAAAAATTTGGGAACCATTAAAGTGCGTTCAAAATAATAAATTACATATTTATAATAATTTGTAGTCTTCTCTATCATCATCAATTATGTGTTCAAAGTAAATTAAATATATTCAATATAACGTGATTTGATTAGGGATAAGTTTCAAAAAAATTATAAAATTTTAGAGATTTTTGGAATTTTAAGGATAAGTTTGAGTAGGGTTAGGCTTGTAGGGATATTTTTATTTTGTAGGGATCATTTTATTTGCTTTTGGGGGGCTGAGTAATATTCTGTACAATATTTTTTAGAAAAAAAGAATGTATATTAATTAGGAATTAAGATAGAAGACGGGAAATACATAGCAAGATTTATATTCTTATTTCGAGTTTTGAAATGTGAGTCTTACATTTCTTGATATTATTTATTTATGTTTTATAAGCAATACACCCATATTTTTATCAATCTATGCCTAAGAAACAAACTTTTATTTAATTAGTATTTTAAAATTTTTGATAAATATTCTCATTTTTAATAAAATATTTGTCAACATCTCCTTGAAGCCACCAATATTGAAAATAAGTTCAGTAGTTTTCACTAATTTATTATCTAAATAAGCCTGAAAACCTACAAACCAACATCTGACCACAAGTTGTTAGTTAATTAATAGCGTAATTATTATATTAACATAAAAACTGTTATAATAGCACTGGGGTTCATGATCAGTATATTGACTAACATGAAAGTGATATATAGGCCTTCAAAAATAAAATAACATTGTTGAATATTTAATTATAGCTACAAAACAACAAGTTGGCACCTAACCACAACTTGTTATTAATTAATAGCCTAATTATTGGGCTTCTATTAAAATTTATTATAGCAAAGATTGAGCTATGGAATGCATATTGAGTAATATGAAATTTATTTACAACCTTAACAAAAATCACTAAGGTTTGCAATATCAAAATTAGAATGTGTTTGATAATGAATTTAGAAAATGTTTTTAGCCTTTCCAATACTTTGAAAGATAAAAGTTTTAAAGTGTTAAAAAAATAAAAAAACACTTCCTAAAATTACTGTCAAAAGTACTCTTAATGTTACATCAACCTTAGGTTTAAGGATTTAGTTCTCTCATTTGACATCTAATCAATTTTAAGAGAAGTTAAGCCAAAAATTCACTTATGTGGTTTGAGTCATACTAATGTCAAGTCAAAAACAATCTCAAGCTTCCTTTCTATATCAACACCAAATTTTAACTAATATAATTTTGGGTTTCCTTGAACTAATGCCAAATTTCTAGCCTAAACAGTCTTAGGCTTACTCCTTGATGTCAACAGTCAATTGCAAGCCAATATATAATCTTGAACTTACTTCTTTGGCGCCAAAAAGATAGTGAAGTTATGTGTTATCATTCATGCCCTCTTTAATCTTTTTAATTTTTTAATTTTTGAAATTTTTAATTATATTAAAAATAAATATGATTTATAAATAAATAAATAAACATTATAGATTTTTATAATTTATTTTATGATAAAGAATTTTTTTTTTATTTTATATGTTAAAAAGAGGGAAAATGAAAAGAAAATAAATTATATTACATTTAATATAGTCATACATTATCATTATTGCACCATACCTCGTTGAGGTTTTGAGAAAATAAAAAACTCAACTTATTCACAAGCCAAAAAAACAACATTATCAATATAAATTATTGACATTGTCAATTAGGGATGTCAATTATGATACATTTATATGTATTTAATAACCATTAAAAGTTAATCAATCTGAAATTAGTTCAAATAGTGGAAAATAACCTTCTTCTTTTTTTAAACATACGATATGATTTTATTTTTTATTTTTTAACAAAAAAAAAACCCATATCTATGTGTTTATGCCCATTTTACATAAAATCACTTTTTGAAGGAAAAAAAAGAAGAATTATAAACCAATGTTATTTTTAGAATTTTTAAAAAGTGGAGATTATCGGCCTGTTTGATCATATTTTTTAAAACTTGTTTTTAAAAACTGTTTTTTATTCTTTACCTTAAAAATAATTTTTAAAAATAAGTTTTAAAAAAAATGACCAAATGAGCCCATGCTTTCCTTTTGTTTTTAAAAACCAGTAAAAACAACTTCTACTTGTTTCTAAAACTTGTTATTTATTTCACTTTGTTTTTAAAAATTATTTTAATAGAACAACGATCAAACAATATTAGAAATTTTTAAAAACAATTTCTTTTAAATAAAAACTATTTTTGAATCACAAGGTCAAGTAGACTCTATTTTTCTAAAATAGTAGTTATTTTATCCTTTTGGTATAAATATTCCTAAATATATTATACTGTAATATATATATTTTCTATATGTGTATTGCATGTACTTAAATTGATACATTAAATTTTTTATGCCTATTTGATTACATTAATGAAAATGATAATTAACAAAGTTCATATTTTATTTTTTTAATTATCCAATTTGTTATACAATTCAAGATTAAAAAAATAATAATTTAATAAAGAATAATTTTTTTAAAACCTTCCATTTTTAAGGAGACTTGTTTCAAACCTCCTCAAACAAACCTATTAAAGATTAAATATTGCAATTTTATTTAAAGTCCATTTGGTAGTAATTTTAAAAAGTGTTTACAGTCTTTCTACTACTTCAAAGACAAAATTTCAAGTGTTAGAAACATTTCCTAAAATTACTACCAAATGCACGCTTATTGTGGTTAGCAAATCACTTTCGTGTCCATTAATATATAAATGCCACCTCAAATTTTACTTTAATAATTTTGTTTCTTATATAAGTATAATAATAAAGCTATTAATTAATTAACAAGTTGTGGTTAGGTATTTACTTATTGGTTTGTAGTTTGTAGTCTTTGTTTTTTAAAAGGAAGGATTAAAAGGATTATTTCCCAATGTTGGTGAAAATTTCAAACTCATTTTCCCTAAAAGTTTCTATAGTGGTAGTGGAGCCAGGATTTTCTTTCGGGGGGATGAGGGAGGGCCACTTGCCCCTTATGAAAGCAACCTATGTAGTTTCAAAATCTATTTCAACCAAATAAAGTCAGAACATCAATTTTCAAGAATTGGAAATCTAAACTCAATGAAAATAAATAATTGAATAAAAGTATTGTAATAAAGATATGAAAACATAGAAATAGAGAAAAATAAAAAATAGATAAATAGAAACACAAAAATAAAGAAATGTTGGTAATGAGATGGAAACACTTTGTAACATTTAAATGTATTGTGTTTAGTAGTGTGATTTAATTTCTTATTTTTCTTGATATATATTGCTTTATGATTTGAAAGTTTCTTAATGTGTACAACCACACTCATTGTAGTTGTCTCTCTGACACAGTTGTATATTGAGTTTTTGTTTACCTAGAATGACCAATATTCATGGCTTTACAATGTTTTGTTGCCATGAATTATTGGTTTATATCATCATTGTAGAAAAAAATGCAGAATTATTTGGCTCACATATCTTATCAATTTTTTTTATTTGAAGATGTTGACATCGTTGTCTTATCATTTGTAATTTTGTGATGCAATGTTGTTATAGACACCACCAACATGGGAGATGGATTGCAAGGACTAAAAGAGTTGCAAGCAACAAAGATCTTTACTTGGGAAATTTTAGTTACTATATCTATAATTCAATATCCTCATCTTCTAAAATGACAAAAACCTTTGTCATGGCTTGTTTTTCCTTCTCTTTTTGTGCATACATTGATTACTACTAAAAAAACGTATTTTAGATAATAATTCTCATGCGCTTCACATCTTTTGAGTAGTAATTAAGCCTAAAATGCTCAATTAACATGTTGTTGCCCTAGCAAGAGTTGTTAACAAGTTTTATGAAGTTTTAGAGTCATTTCAAGGTATGATTTTGATAAATTGGTGACAAAAGAGATGACTCGAATTGAAGAGAACAAATAATGTTGATGATGATCCAAATGCATAATGGAAGAAGTAATGCAATTGGTTTGGATCGGGATTTGAGCTAATTGGAGGTAGTTAAGGTGGAATCAAAAGATGGAAATTGAAGAAATGTCAAAGGGAAGCTCAAAAATCAAATGTTGTAGATTCGCATGATCATGCAAAAATTTCTCATGTCTATGCGAAATGGACTAGAAAAGGAAAATCGATTGCAAGCTAAGGAAAATGTGGAAGTTGATTTCGCACAATCATGCAAAATGGTCCAGAAGCCGCTATTGTTGTTGTTGCTCCACTGATTGCGCATGACCATGCGAAATTGATTCTCTTCGTGCGAAATGACTGAAAATCATATGAAATGCTTATTTTGTTGCCAAACTCTAGATTGTTGAAAGGAAAAGGTTCTAGAAGACCTCTTAGATGATGTCAAGTGTCCACTTGACCTTGACATATAAATAGGAACTTGAATATCTCATTAAAGAAGCTTTTTGACACTTTGATGGGAGATTTTTCTAGAAACTCTTTCTTTCAATAGAATTCTTTATGTTCTTTTATTTTCCCTCATTTTCTCAATAGTCAAACATGCCTTGTGAGATCAAATCTCCAAGCATGAGTGGCTAAATCTCATTTTTCTTGAAGGAATGAAGATCTAGAGGCAAGATCCATGGTGAATTAGATAAATGAGTTTTAATTGCCAAGATAATTTGATCCAATTGATTGATTACTTGAATTTTGAGGATTTTTCTCTTTAAATTATCTTAAATGACTATTACATTGCAAACTAGATAGATTCATTGAATTCTTAAAGCTAGATTTAATGAGATTGAATAATTTCAATGTATGAATCATTAGAAGATGAATTAAGATGAATTGAATATATAGTTTAAATTGATCTCTTAGATTAAATAACCTAATTTGAAGAGAAATTAGGTCTAGATTTAAAGCTAAATCAAAAATCGGTTTAGATGAGAATTTAGGTTTTTAATCTAACTTGATGAAAAATAGATCTCAACATCTATTCACCATGAAAATTGTTTTCTAGAAAATCCTAACTCCGAGAATTTTTTTTTCCAATTAATTTTCTCTTATTTTATATTTTATTGTTCTTCTCAATTAGAAATCATTATTATTTTGAATTTTAATCATGAATTGTCAATCCAATTTCACTTTATCATAATAATTTCTTTTCCTCCTATTCAAGACTTAATTATCAAAAATAATTCATCCCAATGGACGACACCTAAGATCGCTATACTACCATAGCTTTTGCTAAGAACCTTTTTGATCGAGCAAAAGTTACTTTAACATAGTTGAATTAGGTTATAAATTTTCTTTTGATGCAATAAACGATGAAAAATCAATCGATTGGGCACCCAAGACAAAGTAGCAGACGCCTATGACATTATTGGCATTATGATCCGAGGATTGAATGTGGTGACTAACTTTGATATGAGTAGCTATGTTGTTCACTACATACTAGTGAGCATTACATTTTGCACTTTTTGTTGTTGCAAAGAGGTTGAAAGTTGCTGAGCATGCTCAAATGACTATAGATGGACAGAGGACAGATGATGAAATGAGCTCACATCTAACGGTTGGAATCATACAACTTAGAAGGATGGAATAACATATCAGATATGGGGAAGAAGAGGTGGGTGAAACATGCGAAAAGAAGGCAAGATGAGAGAAAAAATGATGTATACATGACAAGTGATCATTTCCTAATTTTGATTTTTGATTTTTCTTTCTTTTTTCTATATATCTTCAAAAACTGATCAAGTAAGGATGACATGTCTTTTTTGTTTTTTGTTTTTTTGTAATTTATTTTGTTAACTTCAATCAAGGAATTTGTAAAAGTATTTGATTGACGACTGCTGATTGCAATTGAGAGTTGGCAGGCTATCAATATTTTGCTATGAATATTAGCAACTTTAGATTGGCTGATTCTCAAAAATTTTTAATTAACTACACCCGACTTTGTAATTTTGAGTAACAGATTGATGATACATAAAATGACATTTTCTATTTTTGTCTATGCATACTCCTTGTGTAGAGATGAACGCATAATTAGGCTATATACAAAACTATTTTTAATATAAATACTACTAACACAGTTGGTATAGATAAAACCGATAATGGCAACATTGCATCATGTTAAACTGCATGCATTATACATACCAATGCATAAACTACATGATGACAATGGCAATTATAACATTGTACGCTTATTATATTGCACTTGACATGATGTTTTCCTGTGACACAACCTTATGATGTAGTCGCTGCAACCTTAGGTACTATAGTTCATTACTTTCATTAGACATTCGATATCTGATTTGCATTCCAGTAGTGTCATTATGTGACTAACTTCACCTGATTGAGCTCTTCTTCCACACTCCGTTGCACTAGACAACTCTTTTAGCATGAAATACTTATTCCTTTGTATAGTCATTCTGTTGTTCTTCTCCCAAATGCAGTTCAATGTTTTACGAAATTCAAGCGTCCCATTCCTATGTATCGTTACTGCTCAGGGACATGGTATTAGTGCACCAAGAACTTGGAGATCATCTACAAGAATTTTAGATTCCTTGACACGATAATCCCACTTTCTCCTCATAGTTTGTATAATCTGGTCATTGTTACGATCACATGGTGTAATTGGATAGTAAAACTCATCCTCCAAAGCCCAATAACACCTTGTACACTCAAACACATCTCTCGGACTATAAAATTTGCCAAAAGTGTGTATTATGAATGGATACATGATTCAATCTTATCACTTGTTTAGTCTTGAGAATGTTGAAGCTATATATAACCATGTGTGTACATACACATGAATATCATTTTGGAAAGTTTCCATTTCAATTAAAGTGACAAGACAATTGATGATGTGAAAATAAAATTTGGCACATTATGAGGTGTGTCTAAAGTACTATACCCCTTCTATTCATGTAACCTTTGTTATTGGTTGGAAGTTTGTGATTCATTTTCATATTCACCAAATATTTGTTGCAGTTATACCTGCAATGCATTTGACAATCACAAAAAGTAGCCGATTTGATAACTCACAAAATGCATGAGCCTACACATTCCACTTTCCGACTTGATAGACCATTACATTGCAACTTGTATCTATTGTCACATAACCAATGCAACTTTTTAGGTAAGATAATTTCTAATGTACCTATAGCATACATGTGAATTACTACTTAGGTAACATTACATTCAACCTCTTTATATTGCACCTTCAAAAACAATTTTGTCGTTGTCAATTATCACACTATGCACATTCATTGAAGCAGAGTCCATGGTTGGTAATCATGAGAGACCCGATTCAACAAAGAATTTGAGCTCAGCGAAGCTATAATCGCCATTGGGTATTACTTGGTCATATGGTTATGGTGAGTACTTATGGACTTTTGATTGAAGAGAACAATGCAACTATGCGAAATGAATGGGTCTAACAAGTGAATGATGTTGCCATGTTAGTCCAAGAGTTGCACGCATTGCATGCTCCGCTTCCACAATGACATTTCACTTGATTTCCAAGAAGTAACATTCATGAGTACATTGCAACACTTTTACAAATACGTGAGGAGAACAATCAAATGGTTATTCGAAAAGCATGTTACTTTTATTGTGTATTACACAGGAGAATGCATTTGATAATGGTAGGGAGTTATTCTCCGTTGAGCGTGATGTGTTATTACATAATCCTAATTATGTCTTAGATTATTCTATGATCGACAAAGATTCATATTAGAGCATTATTGTATTAAAATTGGACTGTATTTATTCGTTAATCAATGTTGAAGCTGGAAAATTTTTCAAATTGATAAATGGTAGTTTTTTCATTCATTCATGCACAAAGTATATATAGAGGGTAATCACCATTTTAAGAATAGGAAAGAATGATACAAGAAAAGAATAATATAAGAAAATAACAAGTAATATCCTAATATCTCAACTTTCCTAATATCTCAATATTCCTAATATCTCAACTTTTCTAATATCTAAACATTCCTAATATCTCAACACTGAATGATATAAAGAAAGAATGATATAAGGAAAGCATTCCTAATATCTCAACACTCCCCCTCAAGTTGGTGCATAGATGTCACACATGCCCAACTTGTCTAAAAATTTTGAGAACACTTGACTTGAGACAGCTTTGGTGAGGATATCGGCCAATTGATTTTCTGATCAAATCTTAGGCAATTCCACAATTTTATCATCTAACTTTTCCTTAATGAAGAATCTATCCACCTCGACATGCTTTGTACGATCATGTTGTACTGGATTATGAGCAATGTCACATGCAGCTTTATTGTCACAAAACAATCGAATTGGTTGCCTAGATAGGTAACCTAAATCCTGTAAGAGGAGTCTTAGCCATAATGTCTCACAAAGTCCTAGAGTCATACCTCTAAATTCCGCTTTTGCACTTGAACGAGCAACGACATTCTGCTTCTTACTTTTCCATGTCACAAGATTACTACCTACAAAGGTAAAGTTACCAGATGTAGATTGTCTGTCATCCACTGTACCGGCCCAATCAGCATCAGTATATACTTCTACACTCTGATGATCAACATTTTTAGCGAACAAAATTCCCTTCCCAGGAGCATTCTTCAAATACCTCAAAATACGCATGATTGCATTCATATGTTACTCTCCAGGATTATGCATGTATTGACTCACTACGCTCAATGCATAAGCAAAATCTGGTCTTGTATGAGCTAAGTACATTAATCTCCCCACAAGTCTCTAGTATCTTCCCTCATCGGTTGATACTTGATTAGGCTCAACACACAATTTCAGACCTTCTTCTATTGGTGTATTAACAGGTTGACATCCCCACATTCCAGTCTCCTGTAAAAGATTTAAGGCATACCTTCTTTGAGACAGAAAAATTCCTTCACTTGATCGAGAAACTTCAATCCCAAGAAAGTATTTCAGATGACCTAGATCTTTCATTTCGAATTCTCTAGATAGATAATTCTGTAGAGCTTTTCTTTCTTCAGGATCATTTCCTGTAACTACCATGTCATCCACATATACGATAAGTGTCGTAATCTTACCATGTTGTTTTTTCAGGAACAAAGTGTGATCTGAGTTACTTTGACGATAGCCAAAAGCTCTCATTGGCTTTGTGAACCTTCCAAACCATGCCCTTAGGGATTGCTTCAACCCATACAATGACTTCTTCAATTTGCACACCTTCTGACATTGTTTTTCTGACACCATGCATCCTGGTGGAAGATCCATATATACTTATTTAGATAACTCGCCATGCAGAAAGGCATTTTTCACATCAAACTGTTGTAATGACCAATCCAGGTTTACAACTAAAGACAGTAATACTCGAACTATGTTGATCTTAACTACAGGTGCAAATGTCTCTATGTAGTCAATTTCATAAGTTTGAGTGTACCCTTTTGCTACCAGTCTTGCTTTAAATCGTTCAATACTACCATTTGCCTTGTACTTCACAGTATAGATCTAACGACACCCAACTGGCTTCTTTCTTAGTGGATATTCTACGAGTTCCCATGTTTCATTCTTCTGTATTAATTTCATCTTTTCATTCATGGTTGCTTTCCACCTTGGATCAGCCAAGGCTTCCTGCACACTGTTAGGAATAGCTACAATAGATAATTGATTTACAAATGACTTATTTGATTCAAACAAACGATGGTTAGACACATAGTTGCTCATGGGATATTTGACTTTGGTAGACAATTCAGGTTCATATGTGGGTTTAGGAATACCTCTATTATGACGGTGTGTTAACTATTTCATGAATGGATCAGGTTCCAAATTAAGAACACCATCAGCAGACGACGATTGGTTTGGTATTTCAATGAAGGCATCTTTGGACCCAAATTGTTCAGATGGTTGAATTATACTGTCTCTCCCCTCTTCTATCACTTCTTCAGCTTTTGGGTGGTCATTACTACTTGGTTCTAGAGTTGTACCACTCATATCCAATTCACCCACTTCCTGGTTCACTAGTTCAGATTGTCCAGATTCATCCTCCTTAGAGATATGATAATTATAATCGAGAGTCTCAATTTCCTTATGGTACTCCCCCTGAAGTTCAGACTCAAATGAAAAATATATCGAATCGTCATGAAACACCACATCCATTGTAATAAACATTCGTCAAGTTGGAGGATGGTAACATCGATATCCCTTTTTGTGCAATGCATATCCAACAAACACACATTGCAATGCATAGGAAGTTAACTTGGTGTGTTGGTGTTTGTGTAGATGCACAAATGCCATGCAACCAAAAACACGATGAGGTAGATTTGTGACAGTTGGGGTAACTATGGCATTAGTAAGAGCTTGGAGAGGTGTTTGGAAGTCATTTGGGTTGGAAGGTACCCGATTGATCAAGTATGCGACAGATGTGATTGCTTCTCCCTAATAAGATATTGGTACTTTTGCTGCTATCAAGAAAGCACGAACAACCTCTAACAAGTGCCGATTTTTTTGTTCAGCGACTCCATTTTGTTGGGGTGTATTGGAACAAGTAGTCTGATGAATGATGTCATGTCCTTCCAAATACTTTTGAAGATCAGAACTCTGATAGTCTCCACCATTATCGCTACACAGAACCCGAACCTTTGCATTGTATTGAGTTTCAATCATTTTATGAATTTTTTTAAACAATAAGTTCACTTCATCTTTGGTCTTCATCAAGCATAACCAGGTCATTCTGGTACAATCATCAATAAAAGTAACAAACCAACGTGAGCCACTCAAAATTGGGACTTTGGATGAGCCCCAAACATTAGAATGTATAACCATAAAAGGAAGCGGACTTTTATTCAAAATTAACGGAAACGAAGTACGATGGCTTTTAGCTAATTCACAAATATCACAACAGAAACCAGAAATATCACTCTTTGCAAACAAACTAGGAAACAATTTTTTTAAATAACCAAAGGAAGCATGTCTCAGACGTCGATGCCACAACCAAATTTCAGACTTTTTCTTCTCTCCCTCAAATCCATCTGCCATTAAGGCTTATTGCAACTTATTTGAATCCTTTGACTGCAAGTCCAAGTAATAGAGTTTTCCCCGCTTAATACCACAACCAATCGTCTGTCTTGTTTGGATGTTCTTAATAACACAAAATTCAGGCCAAAAAATGAAAATACAAGATAAGGCTACAGTGATTTGAGAAACTGACAAAAGATTGTAATCTAAAGATGGAACAACTAAAACAGAATCCAAATTCAAAGTATCAGTAAGAGTTAAGGATTCTTCCCCAATGACCTGGGGTTGTGTTACCATTAGCTGTGGAAACAATTTTTTGTGAGAAAGGTCTAAGGGGTGAAACTTGTTTAGAATCAAAAGTCATATGATCTGTAGCACCAGAATCAATTATCCATGCACTATTAATAACAGGTGTAGAAGTATTTAAAAACTTACCACCATAATCTGTAGCGGCTACCAATGCAGAGGCTTTCTTAGCAACATTAGCCTCTGTTTTTATTTCGGCAACAGTTGCAGTCGAGGTTTTCTTGGAATCCTTCTTCCGTTGATCACGATTATTGTCATTAATAAAAAAGTGGTGATAGCCTAAACATGATCTAAAGATCCATGGTTCAAACCCTCGGTTCCTCATTGTTTTCCTGGTCATACCAAGAGTCGTTGCTTTGAAATTGTGGGATATCCAGACTGGTGGGATCAGTTTTATTGTAGTGAGTGCATTTGAAGGTTGACTTATCAATATTAGGGCTTGTCTTAGGATGGTTGATCGTTGTCGGACTACCTTAGCGACAAAATATCCAGGATTTCAGTTCTATGGCTCTGATACCATCTTCAAATTGATAAATGGTAGTTTTTTCATTCATTCTTTCATTCATTCATGTACAAAGTATATATAGAGGGTAATCACCATTCTAAGAATGAGAAAGAATGATACAAGAAAAAAATGATATAAGGAAAGCATTCCTAATATCTCAACTTTCCTAATATATCAATATTCCTAATATCTCAACTTTTCTAATATCTAAACATTCCTAATATCTCAATGAATGATATAAGGAAAGCATTCCTAATATCTCAACAAAAATATGTTGGTGTTTTCTGCTTATATATTACAGTGGATGTTTTTATAATGCTTTTTAGACCTATAACGTATCCCATTTGCACCAATTTAGATTTTTTGGTATTTCCTGTTTCAGCCCTTTTGGAACCATGAACTAGTTGATCATATATTGTTGTTAGTTGTATGGTGCTACACATTGCAAATTGGGAATTGGTAGATGTTTTGGCCAGCTGGAGTGTGTGATGAACAACTGGTCGCAAGTTTCCAACATTCTTAATGCAGATGAAAAATATGAAAATAAAAAAAGATGGCATGCCTGTTTGGTAATCTGGTATTGAAGATAGGAAAAACTTCGACAACTTTTGCAGTATACATTAACTTACTGAAGAAAGTATTTCTCATCTTTAAGGTCTCCAATATAATTTCGATCCTTTAAACAATCTAGTACACATGAATATAATAGTTGTTTTTGAAAACGTTCAAATAGTACCCGAAAAGGAATGGGCGAGTAATGTACTTCCAAGTTTCGACCCAAAAGCTCTAAGAATAATTATGTGGAAATTGGGTTGAAACATAGTTATTGTAAACGGGGAAACAAATAAGGTGAGGAACCACATAAATCAAGCTCTGGTGTGTTCCATAATAAAAAAAATGGTAGCGGATCTACATCTCTCCCATGCGTCTTTCAATCATCATTTCTGATTTTCCTTCACGATCTCATTGCCTGACTTTGGTATTCAGAGCGTAATCATTGAATTCCGAAGGTTTTGAATCAGACTTGTGCAGGACAATGTTAAATGGCAAAATACAGGGTCACTATCTGAAATACTAAAGAAATTTACAATGAGTTAGAACCTTTGAAATTTAACAATAAAATCATCTCAATTTTTGTTACATTGCAGTGTGATATAAATAGCATCAATCAAATAGAAGTTGGAAAGAGGAACCCTATAATAATCTGAATGAGCTCTCCTGCAAGATATAAAGCCAATGCCCCTAAATTTGCTTTGTATCCTAAAATGCTCCAACATGATTTGAAAAACTCATTTGGAAAATACAAACACAAATACATATACATCCATTGAACATTTACTACAAGAATATTCAAACCACCTGGTCAATCCAAATAAATTAAGATATCATGTTGAAGAGCATATTTTTTATACAGTAGACAAATTGTGGAGAAAACGAATCTGACATTCATAATTAGATTCACAACAGTGGACAACTTGTTCAGAAAAATGGACCGAAAGATAATTAGTTAAATATAACAATTATCTTTACACAAGTCTTGCAGCAATAAGTTGACTGTGGCCTTGATTTTTGGGCCAAAATATTACTCCAATATTTTTCTATTCTTTATATTTATATCGTGCAACGACAAGTCTTTAATAGATATTTTAACAATTTTCCTTATTTAATAAAGTAATATAATATTAGAATGATATATAAATGTAAGAAATATTTTATATAATATTCTATCTTAGATCAAATTTCATTGACTCAATTTTCATCTTTGTCACATGTACAATTTTTCAACATAACTTTGATACCATTTATTATGTAAGCAAAGGTTCAATGAAAAAACATAAAAGTTAAATGATTTATATACAAAAAGGTTTAGTAAACCATGTTTATGTTCATGAATTAGAGATAATCACTTCACTATAGGTTGAAAAATATTATGGATAATAAAATCTAGATATAACTGTTGACACATCTCATGTTTCCTAGCATCTCCTATCTACATCCTAAACTACAAATCCTTGATGTTCATAATTTCTTGCATATCTATCTATCATTTATAGTTTTCATAAATTTATCTTTTTTTTACGTTTTCTAATATTTATAAAGATATTCCTAACAATTTTTGTTATTTCATAAAAAAATCTAATATTATAATAATATAGGGTTTTTTTTGTTAAAATGATTAAAATAATACCCTTATTTGTAGAAGTAACCCACAATTTTAAAAGACAAAAAAAAAAAAAAAAAAAAAAAACTCCCATAGGATAAAAATACTCTTTTCTTTTTATGCCCTTCCAACATATAACTTTTCTTTTTCTACTTCATTCTCTTTTAGATGGACAAAATATATAGAAAAACCGGTCATTTTCCATTCCCTTTACAATATATATATATTGTAAAGTTATCTCATCTTCTATCTTCAAGTAGTTGATTTCAAATTTTTTTTTTTTTAAGTTATCTCATATTTTATCTTCAAGCATGAAGCAAAATATGGGTTTATTAAAGAGTGATAACTAAAAAGGTTTAAAATGATGGCCAAAAAACAAATATCACAATTGCCAATTGAAGAGGAAAGTGAATCTACTAAGCCCGTGTGTATAGTCCTCATGTTTTATAAATTTTTCAATTTTTTAGTGATGTTGTATAATAATATTTGATTACCGTTAGGTTTGCTACTTAATATTTTTTAAAATTTGGGACGTGT
The DNA here is from genome assembly GCA_037355405.1 of Vitis amurensis. NCBI lineage: Eukaryota > Viridiplantae > Streptophyta > Magnoliopsida > Vitales > Vitaceae > Vitis > Vitis amurensis. The sequence goes on from CM074694.1 coordinate 25,229,395, forward strand.
TCAAAATAATAAATTACACATTTATAATTTTTTTTTTTAGTTTACTCTATTATTATCAATTATGTGTTTTAAGTTAACTAGATATATTTAATGTGTGACATTTGATTAGGAATGAACTCTAAAAAATTTATGAAATTTTAGGTATTTTTGAAATTTTAAGGATCTTATGCATTTGAGTAGAGTTAGGTTTGTTACTTGATGTTTTAAAATTTTGGGAACTATTAATTAAAGTATGTTCAAAATAATAAATTACATATTTATAATATTTTTTAGTCTTCTCTATCATTATCAATTATGTGTTTAAAGTAAATTAAATATATTCAATGTAATGTCATTTGATTAGGGATAAATTTCAAAAAATTTATAAAATTTTACTGATTTTTGGAATTTTAAGGATAAGTTTGAGTAGGGTTAGGTTTGTAGGGATCATTTTATTTGCTTTTGAAGGTATGGGTTCTATTTTGTATAATATTCTTTACAAAAAAAAATTATATTAATTAGGAATTATGATAGAAGATGGGAAATACATAACAAGATTTATATTCTTATTTAGAGTTTTGAAATGTGAGTCTTACATTTCTCGATATTATTTATTTATGTTTTATAAGCAAAGCACCCATATTTAAAAAAAAAAATATTTAATTAATATTTTTAAAACTTTGATAAATATTCTTATTTTTAATAAAATATTTGTCGATATCTCCTTGAAGCCACGAATATTGAAAATAAGAAGTTTAGTAGTTTTCACTAATTTATTATCTAAATAAGCCTGAAAACCTACAAACCCTACCACAACCTGTTAGTTAATTAATAGCCTAATTATTATATTAACATTATAAGTATTATACTAGAACTAGGGTTCATGATCAATATATTACTAAGATGAAAGTGATATACAGGCCTTGGAAAATAAAATAATATTGTTGAATATTTAATTATAGCCACAAAACAACAAGTAGACACCTAACCACAACTTGTTATTAAAATAAAAATAAAAAACCATCCAAAACTTTAAAAGTTATAAATAAATAAATAAATAAAAATCACATACACACAAATAAACAAACAAACATTAAGCACATATTTTTCATAGGATCTCTTTATGTTTATTCTATGAAAACACGTTCAATCTCAAAGCATATTGGATAAAAACTTATAATCTATAAAATTGTGTAATATCAAAATTAGAATGTATTTGATAGTAATTTTAAAAAATATTTCTAATCTTTTCAATGCTTGAAAGATAAAAGTTTTAAAGTATTGAAAAAAATTAGAAACACTTGCTAGTTAGAATTATTACCAAACAAACTCCTAATATTACATCATAATAGGTTAAGGATTTAGTTATCTCATTTGACATCTAATCAATTTTAAGAGAAGTTAAAGTAAAAAATTCACTTATGTGATTTGAGTCATACTAATCTCAAGTCAAAAACAATCTCAGGCTTACTTTCTATATCAACACAAAATTTTAACTAATATAATTTTGGTTTCCTTCTTAAACTAATGCCAAATTTCTAGACTAAACAGTCTTAGACATACTCCTTGATGTCAACCATAAATTGCAAGCCAATATATAATCTTGAACTTACCTCTTGGGAGCCAAGAAAAAATAGTGAAGTTATGTGTTATCATTCATGCCCTCTTTAATCTTTTTAATTTTTTAATTTTTGAAAATTTAAATTATATTAAAAATAAATATGATTTATAAATAAATAAACATTATAGATTTTCATAATTTATTATAAATAATTTTTTATTTTTATATTAGAAAGAGGAAAAATGAAAAGAAAATAAATTATATCATATTTAATATAGTCATTTATTATCATTATTTCTTGTTGATGTTTTTAGAAAATAAAAAGCTCAATTTATTCACAAACCAAAAAGCTACACTGTCAATATAAATTATCAACATGATCAAATATGTATGATTTGAGCACATTGGTTTGACCCAACTCGAATCTAAGCCCACCTTTGAGTAGGTTTGAGCAAATATTTTTAATATAGAGGTTAGCTTAGTATTATGTTTTTACAACTTGAATTTATTTTGGATTAGGTTTGAACCAAGGTTTGAATAACCCGATATTACATATATATTATGAAGATATAAATAACACATAAAGTAACAAAAAAAAAATCTTTTTGGTGTAAAACAGCAAATTGAAATTAAGAAGAATTTTTAGAATAGTGAATTAGCATGCTAGGTGTTAAAATTAGTAAATATATAAGAAAAAAAATGAAGCTCTTTGAGAGGACCGATAAAGATAAAAGCTATGGTTTTGGGTTCCATAAAAGAGATTTATTAAATAAGTTCTGTTAATTGGATATGTTGTGCCATTGGAAGCTTTAATACCAATAATGTTATATCAAGAATAGAAAGATAAAACAATTAATACAAAGGAACATGAGGATTTAACGTGGTTTAACCAATCATGTCTACATCCACGGATGACAGAGAATTTTTTTTACTATACTAAAAAGAATATTATAGATGATAAAACCAGATATAATTATTAGGTTTCCGAAACATCTCATATTTTTCCACTCCTTGTATTCATACCCTACTACAAGCTCTTTCACTGGTATCTCCTATTCTCCCTCACATCTATATCCATCCCTTATAGTCTTTTTAAGTTCATCTCTATCTCATTACTTTTTTCTCATATGATATAAAATATTTATAGAGATATTTTCAACAACTTTCCTAATTTTATAAGGAAGTCTAATATTACAATAATATATCACCTTAAGAAATATTCTTCATAAAAAAAAATCTTTACTAATTTGAAATTTGAGACACTTCCCAACAGGATGCCATCTAATTTGTTTATATGGTATTTTTATTTTTCTAAAATAATTTTTTATTATTTAGAATAAGATTATAAAGATAATTTTAAGTGACTAATTTTATTATATTATATAAAATATGTTTCAATTTTTTGAATTGAAAACACTGAAAAGTAAGTATTTTTCTTTTTTATAATTTTTAAACTACTCCACCTTTTCCCACCAGTCTCATTGATATGCATATGAATAGAAAATAATTTATCACTTCAAGGAAAAAAATTTGATTTGATAGCAAACTGTAAATAAAAATTTAATAAAATAAAGTTATAATCCTAAACAGAAAATTTAAATAAAGCATTACAAAAACAATAATCAAATAAGCCCCAATTGACAAGGAAATTAAATACATACCTAAAGCAACTTGTTATTTAATTAAAAGCTTAATTATTATCTTTATGTAAAAAATTATCATAGTTTGTCCGAGTTGACTACATGTTTATATAAAAAAAATTATTATAGTAGACTTAAAGCTGGTTGTATGCATGAACTGTCATGAAATTAATTAATTAATGTACCAACCTTTGAAAATCGAATTTATTAATTCAATCATTACCAAGTTGGCTAGCATCAGAAGGGATTTGAGATAAATTCACCTAGAGAGTTCATTAAAAATAGCAGGAGACTAAAAGAGTGGGACCCACTAGGACATATGAAGTCAATGAGATGACCTTTATCCTCCCATTTTTGTTGCTCCTTCTCCTTCAAGCTCTCCAGAGCCAGTTCAAGTGCATGAAAAGGAAAGTCCTCTTCATTGAAGTAGTCTATGGACTTTGCCACAGGTTGAGTTTGACTCAATTTTTCTTGAATAACACTCAATTTACTGGCACAATGTCGGAGTGTATTGCATGTAAAACCCTAAAATATGTAGTGGAATCGTTTGTTCATTGTGTAGAACTGCTAAATTTGATATGCTTCTCTAATAAGTAATAAGCTTGATGGATGTGTTTTTTGTATAATTTTGTCATAAAGGAACACTGCCATAGGATTGAAGCTCATTAAGTTGCAAATTTGAATGAAGCACAAAGGATATCACTGTAGGTACCATCATCTTTTCCCAACCTTGAGACTTTGTTTGTGGTGGATGGATGGACTTCGACCTTCTGCAAGCGCAGCCATTTCCATGTGCACTCTTTATTAATATGCCTATCATAAGAGTTCTGGACTTTTCAAGGTATTATAGATTGATTGAGTTACCTGTTAATTTACAATTGTTCAGTCTTCTTTCTTATTCGGGTTATAAAGGAGACCATAAAGCCCTTTTAAACAAGTTAGAGTGCTTGGAATACATCAATGAAATTTCCATTAGCCTTGAAGCTACCCTTTTCTACCCTAACATTACTCAACTCTCACATACTAAAAAAAATCAAAGTTGAAAATGGCGGGAACAAAAGGATTTGAATCATATAATTGTTATTTCCACGTTAAAATTAAGTGGGTGGCCTACTAACCTAGTGTTTTAATTTTTATCCACTTACAAAAAGTTTTTTAGCCAATTAAAAGAATGCCCGAAATAGTTAATAACTGTTGTAAGGATATTTACCCTTTGATGGAGTGGGTAAATGAGAATAAAACAATTATTAGAATAACACGTGCAGAACAGTTTTCTGAACAGTTATTCTTGGCCCTCTTCTCCTATCTATAAAAGAAAGATACAGAACTCCTTTTGTTAGTAAGTTCTCTTCCATCAATTAAAGGAAATAATTTTGTATATTAAAATTGGATAAGGAGAAGAAGAGATCAAGAATTCAAGGTTTATAAATTGAAGGGAATCTCTCGATTTAACATGACTGCGTATTCTTCAAACGGCATGTAATAAATTTTTTAATTTTCTTGAGATGTGTTGAATTCAATGATCTTGAATTTGAGTGTTAATTTCCACATTAAATACTATCAATAATATGGTTCACTCAAAATTCCCAAAGTATCAATGCTTCGACAGCCTTTGTGAACTTGAGCTAGAGTGCTGTCATGAGTTGTTGAACTTGACATTTCTTATTGATGCTGCAAGCCTTCATTCCCTACGGATTGTGTTCTGTTGTTCACAAAAAGAAGTGATAGAAGATGAAGCCATTGGTGATTCAAAAATAAAACAAGATTTGGGTGACTGACTACTTTACCTTAATCTGTTTGAACTATCAAAGCAAAGGAGTATATATACGAAGGAGCCTACCACTTCCTTCCCTAAAATAGATATATGTGAATTGATGCATTATTGTGTTTATCTTCACTGGAAAAAAATGATAGAAAATATATAGAGCGATCTGAGAAGGAAAAATTCACATTCAAAATAATCTCCCAAGTGACAAAAAGCACTTCTATGACTAACAACTAACCTATTTACAGAGTTTCAAATACCAAGTGGCACAATCCCCTATCAACAAAACTCCTAAAATCATCTAATAATATCTTAAAATAAAACCAAAGTCAGTTAATTACAATCCTGAGAAGATAAATATAGATCAAAAGTAGACTTAGGGGTTCGGTATCAAAATATCTATTCCAAATCGATTCAAGAGGATAACACCTTGTACGGTCATATCTTGCCTTGATATCAAAATTTGTTTTGACACATAGACATCATGTGGATTTGGTGTCAATTTGGTTATATATATAATATGAATATAAAAAAAAATATTTTTATTTTTGTTAAGATAAAGGATAAGAAAAAAATTTTGGGCCCATTTACAGTACCAAAGTGTACCTTTTCTTTTCTGGTAGGTTCCATCACAAATTAGATAGTGTTACGTATATATCTGCAAGTTTCATTATTTGTACCCATCTCATTTGTTTATATTTTTGTACTTTGATCTCATTTGTTTGCACCTTCATTCGATGACCTACATCGCACTATATACATTTAATAATCCAAATTTGAAGTACCATGGGTATCACCACAATACCTTTGCATTTTCCAAAAATTTTACCATTTCTTTTGTTAACTTTATAGACAACTAACTAATTAAACAAAATATCATGATTTTTCTCTTTTATTTCCTTTTTATATTATTTAATGAACTTTTCTTGAAGGTAAAAGAAAACGAAAACAAATTAAAACATAAAAATTTGTTGGGCCATTTTAGTAATTAGCCTGTCTACGCAGCCATTGATATATAAATTTAAGCGTGGATCATATATTTATTTATTGTTTACATGTGAAATTGTCGCAAATCTGCAGTAGCTTATAGGGACTACACTGCCAAGCCTGCCATTGAAGTGATGAGCCAGCTCACTGTACCCCTTTTCTGAAAGAAAATTCAGCATTACATTGTTTTACATATTTGCTTACTATTTAAAACTGAATATGCCCCATGACTTCTGGATTTTGTGAACAAAATATTAAGCCTGTATTCACACCTTCATCTCTCCCAATGCAACTCATTAATACTTTTCTGATCCTCATCTCTTTCTTAATTCAATTTCAACTCTTACTTTTGCCATGGATTGTGTGGGCCAAGAGGCCTTTAAACAAGACTGTGGGCTTGGATTGTCTGAGGAATAAATTGTAGATTTCTGGAGTAATAAGGTTGTTAGAGAAATACAAACAATTACAAAGAGGATAAAATTTGGGAGAATTAAAATTTTATTTTATTTCGCTACTCTCTTATTCAAATATAACATAATCTCTTCTCTATAAATAGTCACACTTAATAAAATAGAAACTCCTAATAATAAATATAAAACCTTTCAGGATTTGATGACTAAAAAATACAAACTAAAATAATCACTCAAGATAAAATATTATCCCTTAACTTTTAGAAACTCGATCTAATTATAATATTTAAGAATTTTTAAATCAAGTTCAACTTTTCAAAATGCCCCTTCAACTTAATTTGTGACTTCAAGTAGCATCTTTAATTTTCTAAAATCTTCAAACTTGAGAGGTTTAGTAAAAATATCCTCAATTTTATCTCGAAATTTTGTAAATTTTAATTGTACTTCCTTCTTCACAATGCACTCTCTAATAAAATCATATCTTATATTGATACACTTGCTTCAATCATGAAAAACTAGAATTTTTGATAATGTAGTCGTTGATTTGTTGTCTATATAAATATATGTTGGTTCCTTTTGTGGCAAATTAAGCACTTCCAACAAATTTTTAAGCCAAATTGCATGACATACACATGATGTTGTCAAAATAAATTCCACTTCACAAGTTAAGAGTGTCTCAATAGGTTATTTCTTTGAGGTTTAAGTGAATGTCTTGCATAAAAAATAATAATAATAATAAAAATAAAAAATAAAAATAAAAACCACAAAGCCAATGGTGGTCTTTTGATCATCCATATCTTCGCCCCATTCATATCACTATATCTAACAAGCTTAAAATTACTAGAGATGAATAGTATAAATTATGATTAAATGTACCTTTGATGAAGTGAAGAATTGGCTTAGCAGTCTTTATTTGAGTCATTATGGTGCTCCATAAAACTACTAATAAGTTCAAATTCAAAAGGATTGTAAGACCTTGAACAAGTCAAATAGCATAGGTTTCCAACCAAATAGTTATATTATGTTAGCTTCCCCTTTTCTCCTTCTTCATATCTTCATAATTTAAGTTCACATTCTATTGGTGTGTTCACTAAATTACACATATTAATATCAAGCTTTTTGAGAATTTCTTTTTCCAATATACCAAATTAATAACTAACATTTAAACAATATACAAAAGTAAAAAATCTAAACCAAAATCTCAATAAAGACAAATTCCAACTGAACCATCACTCCTTACCCAAACTGTTGTACCTAAAAAAAATCAACAAAAGCAAATAAGTTTAAAGCTCAATAAGGAATATTGATATAATTTCTTAGATAAAAACTTTTTAATTATGAATATAAATAGGAGATACAATTTACAATCTTTTTCATAAAAACTCTTGAATTTAAACATGCATGCTAAACATCCAAAAAAATTCAACCAAACTTTTTCATATTTATATCAATAACAATTTTAGATCAAAATATATCAAATGTTTTAATAAAGGGTGTTTGATTAGATGAGACTTTTACAAATAAGTGGCTAGCCTCGTATTTATCCCTTTTAAGGTGATGGAACCAAACACTATTAGTATTACCAACCTTTAGCAAAACCCCTAAAAGTAAGGATTCAAAATAATTACATTCTCCATGAAGAATGTAAATGTCAACAATAATACCTCGACTAGGATAAAATAAACTAGAGTTAAACACTTTTATTTCATTTATTTAAATGTATAGAAAACATAATATCTCCATATTTTTCTTTTATAAATAAAAAATATTCTAATAAATATTTCATGCAAAATGTATTTGATTCATACAGAAAAACAAAAATAATATTTTACACAATAAAAAACAACATATAAAAAAATATTTTCTTTTAGAAAATTTGTATTAAGTTCCCTTACCTCAAACAACACTAAAAATCTAGAAGAAATTAATCATGAAGTACCTTCTTTTTAGCTAACATAACCAAAAAAACAAAAAAAAAAGTTGTTACTATTGAATATTTATCTAAAGTTATAAATTTGACAATCCTGATAATATTTTGTGTTAATATTAATACTCTTATTTACCAACATTAATTTAGAACTCTACAAAGTTTGTTTGTAAGAGTATAATTTAATTAAACTAAAATTTTATTTTGTTTATTATCTTAAAAGTTTAAAACTAAATACTGCCATTTTTAATAATTTCACTACACCATCACATGACTCCTCGTACACTTTTTCGTACTAAATCCTCGATTAAGCTTAGATTTCTAACCCTCGAGAGGTTAATAGGAAGGTATTTACAGGCAAAAGCCCAAAGAGTCTTGATTTTGGAATGTTTTCCAATTGAATTTATGTGAAATACTCAGTAAATATTGCATGACCACTTAATCCAACTCATTAACTGCTTGAATGCCTCAGGCAATTGAGCATCTCAAGTGCTTAAGCGCCTCGGGAGCTTGAGCGCCTCGGGAGCTTGAGCGCCTCGGGAGCTTGAGTGCCTTGTGCACTTGAGCAGCTCATGCGCTTGAGCGGCTCATGCGCTTGAGCGGCTCATGCGCTTGAGCGGGCAGCGCAGCGCGGCGCGAGCGACGGCGCTGAGCGCACGGGCGCTTGAGCGACGGGCGCTTGAGCGCACGGGCGCTTGAGCGCACGGGCGCTGAGCGCACGGGCGCTTGAGCGCATCGGGCGCTTGAGCGCATCGGGCGCTTGAGCGCATCGGGCGCTTGAGCGCATCGGGCGCTTGAGCGCATCGGGCGCTTGAGCGCATCGGGCGCTTGAGCGCATCGGGCGCTTGAGCGCATCGGGCGCTTGAGCGCATCGGGCGCTGGCGCGCACGGGCGCGAGCGCATCGGGCGCTGAGCGCATCGGGCGCGAGCGCACGGGCGCGAGCGCACGGGCGCGAGCGCACGGGCGCTGAGCGCACGGGCGCTGAGCGCACGGGCGCTGCGCATCGGGCGCGAGCGCACGGGCGCAGCGCAGGGCGCGCGACGGGCGCTTGAGCGCGGGCGCGACGGAGCTTGAGCAATCCTGAGCACTTGAGCTCTCCAAGCCACTTGAGTGATTTTGAGTGCTTGAGCGGTCTAGGCCGGTTGAACGATCCTGCACTATTTTAAAAAATAGTTTTTGTACAAAATAAAAACCGATCCTCTTAATACCTTAATGAAGCCTAATATGACACATGTCAAACCTTTTTAGACTTGCCTGTGACTTCCCAATTGGATAAACAACAACCTTTGATCTTTAATGGAGAGTAAATCACTATCTAAAAAAACTTCTAAGGCCAAACATAAAGATGAACAAAATTGCCAACATATAAACAAGACTCAATGTCCTAACTATCCCCTATTTGGCAATTTTTGTGACAAAACATCATTACATAAACCCGCCCGAATTCTCATAATGGAGTTTACATAACACACATTAACGCTTAATTAAAACTAAACTAAGGAAAAGCTTCACATCATCTTGTAGTACTTGTGTTCCAACCCTGTAACTTGCACACATATAAAAACTATGCAAAAGGTAAAACACTGTGAAAGATAAAATAATGTCGTGAAAGCAAAACAAGATAGTTAGAGGTTTTGCTTAATGCATTGTGAAAGCATGAAAAAGAAAGAAATTCCTGTAATGACACCAAGGTACAAAGCAAAGCTTGAGAGGAATATAGATGAATACAAATCGACCAAACATAATAGAAGGTTGATAAGACATATATAATAGATCATTAATGATGCTTAGAGGTCTATTTCCAATCAGAAAATAGGCAATGAAAACCATGAGAAGAAGCTTCTGTGACTAAGATTAGTTCTAGAGAGATAGTCTATTCAAACAGAAATATTTTGGAGGAAACATTCGTATTAGGTATCCCTTTATACTATCTAAGTTATGCTTTCATAAATTGATTTGGTTTTCTCTAATGTCTCAAGTTTAATTTCCTCCAATATTTCAATTAAATGAAGAAACAAATGAAAGAATTAAAAAATTATTAATTCTAACTTCCCCTAAATTGAGGAGTTTCTTTATGTCTAAGTTTATCCTATGCTCACTGTATATCCCCCTATTTATATATCTTCATTTTAAAGTGAATTAAATATCAATGATCTCATTTTTTGTCACAAAAATGGCAAAGCAATGAATATATATCAAAAATTGATTCTAGATACATAGATAAGCAATATGAAAACAATCTAGATCAACAAAAATACATAAAGATAAATAAAATAAACAACTAAGCGTCAGGTGGCAGCGAAGAAGTAGAGCTCAAAGTGTCCTAAGAGTGGATCCAAGAGATGATGTAGTCGAGCTATCCCCTAATCTCTTGGAGCTAAAGATCCTAAGAATCCAATCTCTGGTGGATAAAGGCTATGGAATCCTACGACTCTCGGGCAATATAGTCAGCAAAGTAGAAGCCTTGTGTACAACTCGAGAAAAACTTGCATAACCATGACTCAAGCAAGTCCTTAAAGCAAGCTCTGGAATGTCTACCTCCAAAACATCACCTTGCTCCATAACTTAGAGCTCGTCCTCATTATCTACTACCTCATGATGTTGTCTTACGTCCTGTGGACCATGAGCTGGGGGCATCATCGGACCGTAGACATGGTTGTAGTGCTTTGCCCAAGAGCTCCCATCTAGAAGGGAATGGGTAGCCTGGACCCCTAATGTAGGGTCAATCTCAAAACCCACATCCTCTAGAATCTATGAGATGAAGAGGGCAAAGGGGAGAGTGTCTCCTCTGAAAAAAATATCATGAAGGGGTGTGATCATATCTAGGATGACTTGACCTATGACAAACTACTGGCCAAAAAGAATGATTTGAATAAAATGAGCAAAAGGCTAATGGATCTAGGTATGGTAAAAAGATGGGTAGAAAAAGTAAGTGAAGAGGCCACAAGCAACCATACTAGCTTAGGGAAGCTAGTGATCGGAATATATGAAGAAATGGGGTGAAAACCTCTATAAAGTGAGGTCAGAATGGCATCGAGCTTTGCTCGAGTGTGAGCCTATACCCTTGGAGAAAATGAAGGAACATGAGCCTCTAAGCTTGGCATGCCAAGTACATGCCAGATGGAGTGAAAAAAAACTAAGAAAGACTAATCGTACATGGTCACCCAAATGGTGACCCCGGGTAACAATAAAATGCGTGTTTGCATAGAATATGCAAACCAAATGAAGATAGTAAGTCCCTTAGAGAGAAAACAAGGTTTTCCAACCCCTTTCTCGGGCAATGGTAGGAAGGATGGTGTCTTGGAAAGCTCTGAGGTCGACAACACACTCAGCCTCGACTCGACGATCACGAAAAAAAGCGATAGTAACGCTCTCATGCCTCTTAGCAATGGAAGCACTCATCTGGAAATGCATTTAGGTCAAAATAACCATAGAGTGAGATGCCCTAGACAGGCTCTAGTGACCTAGGAGGGGTCACCTACCTTTGACGTCTACAATTAGACATAACTAATATGTAGAATCTAAAAGGTCATAAAGCATAGAAAAATTAACAAAAAATAAGAGAAAAACTAAACTGTTAGAAACACTAATCACGACGTGTAAAACAATATTATACGAACGAAAATGAGAAATATGAAATGAATTGACCTCAAACAAGAAAAATACGACAACCTAGAGCACTTGAAAAGAAATAGAAAGGTTGGAAATGAATTGAGCGCACTAGATGACCCTTATATAGCCATTAGGAGCTCTCAATGAGGATTAGTGCTTGAACATCACAAACGCTCAATGCGGCGTTGGATATAATTTATAGTGCTTGATTGCTTAGAGCACTGGATGGAGTGCTTCAACACTGAGAGCAACGCTCGAGTGCTTGAACCTTCAAGCCAATTCAAGATTAAACAAACCAAGGGAACTTGGGAACTAGGAATAATTTATTTTAAATAATTGAAAATCTAAAATAACTCAAGAAACACAATGGTAAAAAACTTAGGTAGATCATCATGTTAAAAAACTTTCAAAATTAGCTCAATCAGTAATGAATCATGCAGATTACTTTAGATTGCATATTTCAATCCATCAAGAATGAGGTTTCAAGATCACAGGTCAAAGTTAATCACAATCTTAGTTTTGAAACCTAATGCATAACCATCAATGTATAAGAGAGCCAACATAGAAACATAAGTATTGATGCTCAAAGGAATACAACTTATTGTCTAGTTCTATGTTTTGAAATTGATCATTTAGAAGAGATCCAATCATGCCTTTAGTCAAATTAAAAAACACATCTAGTCAACTTGAACTAAGATCACCAGATGTGTTTTTTTAACATGCCTTTAGTCAAATTAAAAAACACATATAGTCAACTTGTAGATATAGTATATTTCTCTAGTTCACAAACTCGAGGTATTGCAAATTATGCTAATATATCAAGTAATAAAACAAAAATCATATGCCCAAGCTAATAAAAAAAAGGCTAAAGGAAACAAACAGAAAATAGACAAGCATTTCAACACTTTTGAACCTATACCTTTGATTATTAATTGATTAGGCATATGCCCAAGGATTTCCTGAGGTACTCAAACCAAAGAAAATCCAAGGGTTTCGTAAGAATATCTATCAATTGATGTTCAGTGGAGACAAACTCTAGAGAAACAATTTTTTCTTTAACAAGATCCCTAATGAAATGATGACGAATTTCAATGTGTTTAGTACAAGAATGAAAAATAGGATTTTTTTTAAGATACTTATAGCACTAGAGTTGTCCTAGTGTAAATTTATGCTCCCTTGCTCAATTTCACAGTCTTTTAGCATTTGCTTCATCCACAGGAGTTGCATACAGTAGCTTTCAACAACAATATATTTAGCTATGACAATAGATAAGGATATAGAGTTTGTTTCTTTCTAAGCCAAGTCACAAGACAATCACCAATAAAAAAACAAGCACCAAATGTGCTTTTTCTATCCTCAACATTTCCAGCCTAGTCAACATTGGAATATCCAACAATCATAAGAGAAGAATCATAGAGATACCACAAACCATAATCAGGAGTCCCATTTATATATCAAATAATTCGTTTAATAGTTGTTAAGTGTGACTCCTTAGGGTTTGATTGGTACCTAGTACACGCTCCAACACTAAAAGATATGTCAAGACAACTCGTTGTGAGGTATAGTAAGCTTCCTATCATATTTCTATAAAGCTTTTGCTCAACATCTTTACCAAATGCATCCTTGCTAAGCTTAGTGGTAGTTCTCATAGGTGTCCTAGAATGTTTAAAGGATTGTAGACCAGATTTCTTAACTAACTCCCTAGCATACTTGCATTAAGAAAGAAAGATTCCATTTTAGTTGTCTAATTTGCAATCCTAGGAAGAAGGTTAGTTCACCTACCATGCTCATCTCGAATTCAGTCTTCATCTCTTCGACAAAACTAAGAGCAAGGTCACTAGAGGTAGCTCCAAAAACTATATCATCAACATAAATTTGATCCACTAACAACTCATCATTGGACCTATTAACAAACAAAGTTCTATCAACTCCCCCTCTCTCAAACTTTTTCTCCAAAAGATAGGTCATGAACCTCTCATACCAAGCTCTAGCGGCTTGCTTTAATCCATAAAGAGCTTTCTTTAACCTATAGACATAATTGGGGAATTTTGGAACCTCGAATCCCTTAGGTTGCTCAACATAAACCTCTTCACTCAGAATTCCATTTAGAAATGCACTCTTGAGATCCATTTGATAAAGCTTTATCCTCAAGAAGCATGCTATTGCCAAAAGTATCCTAATTGATTCTAATCTAGCTACGAGGACAAATGTCTCTTCATAATCAATGCCCTCTATCTATGAGTATCATTGGGCAACCAACTTTGCTTTGTTTCTCACAATGACCCCATTTTCATCTTGCTTATTCTTGAAGATCCATTTTGTATCTATGACATGTTTATCTTTAGGCCTAGAGACTAAATACCACACATCACTCCTAGTGAATTGATTTAACTCTTCTTAGAGTGTGGTAGTCTAAGATTCATCTCTTAGCTTCCTCCACATTCTTTGGCTCCAATTGGGAGGCATGGAAAACAAGACTCACTTTATTTGATCTTGATTGTCTCCTAGTGACCATTTGTTCATTAACATTTCCTATGACATTTGAGATTAGGTGGTTCTTAGGTATTATGGGTCTATGCTTATTCCTTGTTTCTTCAGGAATGTCATCTAGAGGTACAGGTTCATCATTGTCAGTGTCAATGTCTCTTTCAGGGATATTGTTAAGGTTTTCTTTTGTGATTTCCAAGTCTTAAGGGTTATCCCCAATTGATTCATGGGTTAAAATTTGATTCTCAATTATATCTTTGTCATACTCAGTATCATTTCTAACCACATTAGAAGACTCCTGGATAATCTATGAATTTTGATTATAAACCCTATAGGCTTTACTAGAAGTAGAATAGTTTAGGAAGATACCTACATCAGATTTAGTATCAAACTTCCTAAGGTTCTCCCCATCCCTGAGTATATAGCACTCATGCCAAAGCTCCAAAAATATTTAAGATTATATTTTCTCCCAATCCACAATTCATAAGATGTCTTCTTTGTTCCAAGCCTAAGAAAAATCCTATTGGTAATACAACAGGTTGTATTAATAGCTTCTGCCCAAAATTGCATAAGGGTATTATGTATGTAAATCATCACCCTAGCCATTTCTTGTAACATTCTATTTTTTCTTTCAGCTGCTACATTCTGCTGAGGAGTTTTAGGGGTTGAAAATTCATGTTTAATTCCTTTAGACTCGCAAAAGATGTCAGTCAACATCCACATTATCAAACTCTCTCCCCCTATCACTCCTAATCCTTACAATTGGATGACCTATTTCTACTTGTATTCTATTGAATAAAGACTTTAAATGCTCTATGGCCTCTAATTTCTCCTTTAGAAAACTCACAAAAGAGTATCTCAAAAAATCATCTACAACCACAAGGACATATCTCTTGCCACCTCTGCTTTTAGTTCGCATTTGACCCCTAAGATCCATATGAAGCAAGTCTAAAGGTTTAGTGGTCCTTATCTCCTTAACCCTTTGTGATAACTCTTAGTTTGTTTACCTTTCATTCACTTACCACAAATGGGTTTAGGTAGATAGTTATTTTATAGTCCGATAGATAGTTATTTTAGAAAACACTTCCAACATAATAAATAAATAAATAAATGTTTTTAAAGAAAAATCAAATATTTAATAAAATTTAAAAACTAATTTTAAAAAGTTTTAAAATCATTTTTAGTTCTTTTAATATTAATAAAAAATCATTTATAATAATTTTTGAAAAAATATTTGATAAATAATTCTCTTAAAAACACTTACAAAGAAAACACTTAGAATACAAACATTAGCAAACAATCTTAATATAATACCACTTGTCATTCGCTTTAAAGTTACAAAAGAAATAAATAAAAAATTACATGAAAAGCACAACAAGCTCAATCAAAGACATATATGTAGTCTACAATTTTGGATAACCAATACATGACCAAAACAAGCAACTCCATAATTCATGTTCCACATCCATAATTTGAGATTCTTGAAACGTTTTTCTGAACCATTTTCTTATGAAAAGAAAAAAACCTGCAAAAATGAAAAGAACCAAATTACATCTCAGTTAGTTTACTCACCTAAATTAAAAAGATATAAAGAAAAAAAAAAGGGAGAGAAGAGAGAAAGAAAGGAAAGCGAAATTACCCGGAGATGAAAGGAAAAAGAGACGAACTGGGTGAGCCGCCCCCAATGTATCATCACCTTCATTTAGGCACAAAATATTGAGTGAGTTTCTGCTTAATGGTTTGATCTTCCCAATCCAACCCATCCCACCAGTGTTGTTCTCCCTCGATTTTACGCAAACAGTTGGTGTTGGAATCAAATGTCAGCTTCCTTAGCCTTGGACAGTGTTTCACAGTGATCTCTCTTAGGGAAGGAAATGACAGAGCTCCTCCACATATACTCCTTAGATTTGATAAATAAGATAAACTGAGAGTTGTGAGTACTGAGAAGGCATCTGAACATTGTTCAACTTCTGAAATTCCAATCTCTTCATCTTCTGTGATCACTTCTTGCATTGACTCGCAGTATTCCACACGGAGAGACAAAAGGTTTGGAGCAAAAGCAAGACATGTCAAGTGCAGCAATTTTGGACACCTAATTATCTCCACTTCGGAAAGTTTGGAGAATTCTTGTCCCCTTCCCAGATTGATTTTCACATCTTCCAAATCAAAAAATCTCCATATTTGAAGAATCTGTAGGTAAGGGGATAGTTCCATTGTGGTCATGCCAGTGCAGTCTTGTAGGCTTAGCCTTCTTATGCTCCTTCCTAACTTGTGGGAGTCGACTGACTTTTGGGTGTGAAGGACACTTCTTAGAGGGATAGATATGTCACTCACATGTTTCAAGCACGCTAGCTCCTCTAAGAGGAATCCCCAGTCTCCATTGCAACCTATGGAAGCATAAAGACTGAACAACTGCAAAGATGAAAGGCTTGATATCAATTGAGATGGAATTGTTTCAAGTTTTTCCATATCATCCAATATCAAGCACCTTAGTTTTGTCAAATTTTTGAGCTTCATTGGGAGACTCTCTATTTCTGTTTTTGACAAATTAAGATAATGCAGAGTTTTTAGGTTACCAATCTCTGCAGGTAACACCATCAATTCAGAATTTGACAAGTCCAGAACTCTTATGACAGACATGTGTCTGAAGAATTGGCTTGGAAATGACTTCATCGACTCACCTGATGCAAGCAAAGTCTCGAGATTTCGAAAATCCGGTGGTTCAGTGGAATCTTCAATACTATTATCCCACAACGACATTCTTTGGGTCTCCTTCCACTCTGCAATTTCGTGACCTTCAATCCATCTTCCACGCTCTTTTATCACGCATTTGTTCTTCTTCTCCCCATTTTCACAAGCCAACCACAAAGCCATGTCCCGAATCACATCATGCATTTTTACATGCTTTTCGGATTGACCACTCTCCAACAGACATGAAGCATTTAGCTGTTCAATAATTTCCTCTCCATTAGTACGTGCATCATGTATGTGATGCCATTCATCGAGAAACCCCTCCCCTATCCATAGTTCTATGAGCTGCTTGCAAGAAATTTCCCAATCTTCCGGGAACATGGAGCAATATAGGAAACATGATTTGACGTTGGCTTTGCTCAAGTTGTCATAACTCAATGCTAAAACTCGAAACAAATCATTCTCCATACCTGGAACTTTTGATGGATAGCTCTGCAACAGTTCTATGTTTTTCTGCCATTCTTGGGGAGTTTTCTTTCCTTTCATTGCTCCTCCAGCAATCATGAGGGCAAGCGGCAGGCCTTTACATTCTTCAACGACAATCTTTGCGAGCTTGGGTATCCTTGGATGAGAATTGAAGGTGGCTTCTCCCACATTGCTTTGAAACAAAGCGAAGGCGTCCTTGAATTTCAAGCACTCCACTTTAATGCTCTCAGCTCCCATAGCTTCACACACATTCAAAAATCGCGTTGTAAATATTACTTTGGACATATTTTGATCATTCAGAGGAAACCCGATATTTAAGAGATTTAGCTGCTCCCATATGTCATCTAACAAGAGTATAAATTTCCTTGTTTTCAAGATATTGTATATTTCCTTAGCCTTTTCATCCTCACTCCTACCTTTCCATCTGTTATCAGGAGCGTCACACTGACGGAGAACCATTTCTTGGATTTTTTCCACACTTGCCGGTTTGGACACAACAACCCAAATCACTAAATCAAATTCAAAGCTGGTTTCGAGGAATTCATTATTGATTCTTTTCAAGAGGGTTGTTTTCCCCACACCCCCCATCCCGTATAATCCAATAGTTCTCACCTTGTCATCTTGCAGGCATCTCCATACCTCCTCAGACAAGGAATCCAAGCCCACCGTGTTGTCCAAAGGCAGCTCGATCACTGGAAGTGTAGGCGAAGGGGCAGCGACCACCTCGATCGCCGGAGGTGTAGGCAAAGGGGCAGCCACCTCTTGGAAATTATTTGCCTTACTGCACAATTGAGACACAGCATTAATCTTTTTAGGTACCATCTTTCCAAGCTCGTAGCTGGCGCGACAGTTTCTGGGGCAACAGGTGCAACAGTTTCCGAGGCATTTCTTCTTGATTTCTTCTTCTCCTTTTGTCAACATTTCGTTCACTTCTCCTTCCATGGATTCTACGCTGCGGATCCAGCCAGTCACTACATGTTTAATCTCCTTCTGAAGTTTCTGTTCATCTTCCACCCTTTTCTTCACATCTTTATACACATTCTTAAGTTCCTCCATTTCATCTCTCAAAGACTTGAGATTCTCCGGGAGTTGACGGATGTAAACAGCACGCTTATCACAGCAATCCCATAAGCGGTTGACGATTTCCAGGATTGGACTCACAAAGTCCATGGAAACAAGAGTTGGAATTCAAGCAAAGAAAAGATGAGGATCTGAAAACTGGGGACTGGAGACGGGTTGCAGTGGGAGAGGTAAAGATGAATACTGGAATTCAAGCAAAGAAAATTAAAGATGAGGATCTGAAAACTGGGAACTGGGGACGGGTTGCAGTGGGAGAGATAAAGATGAATACTGGAATTCAAGCAAAGAAAAGATGAGGATCTGAAAACTGGGAACTGGGGACGGGTTGCAGTGGGAGAGGTAAAGATGAATACTGGTCTAATGATTATTTATTTATGCAAAATTGCAAAGACTTAAAGAGGCATTTGGCAGTGTGACAGTCCACTCTCCGTTTTTTACTTTGTAATTTTTTGAAAGTATTTTCTAAAATTTTCTTCAATACCTGATTTTTTTTTTTCTTTTTTTCAAAAGCATGTTTTTATTGTAGAATCTTTTCTGCTGTTTATAACTAACAGACTCTTAAACTATGTCTTAGGCTATATAGCCTTTACTTGACAAAGGGACATGTTCACTATGAAATAATAATAAATAATACATAAAATAACCATAGGTTTAAAAATGATGTAGAGATTGATCTAATTTAATGTCCGCTTGTTAGGAATAAACAAGAAATACATTAGCATAAATTTTTTCATACATTAACGATTGAAACTAATCTCTTATAAATCTTAAGGTTGTGTTTGATCCTCGAGAAATTTCAAGTAAGATATAAGGAAAAAAAAGGAGGAGGAAAAATAGAAGAAAAGAAAAAGTAAAATAAATTAAAAAATCAATAAATTGTTTTTATATACTACTTCAAATTTATTTTACTTATTTTAGTTGTTAGATGTAAAGATTAAGAGTGCGTTTGACATTGATTTTAAAAAACGTTTTTAAATTTTTTATCACTTGAATGATAAAAATTTTCAAGTGTTAAAAATATTAGAAAAGCTTCTTAAAATCATTACCAAACGAGTTCTATATAATTTTAAAATATATAAGATTATAACTTATGTTAATTATATTTAATTTTCTTTAATATTTTTCATATTACAACCAAATATAAGAAAATCATTTTCTTTAATAATTTTTTCTTTTCTTATTATTTTTCGGAACCAAACATAACCTAAAATTATATTTAATTCTTGGAAAGTACTAAGAAAATAAAAATATGTTAAGAAAAAAAAATGATTTTATCATGTTTGATTTATTTATAAAACATATAGAAAAAAAATAAAATATAATTAATTAAAATTTTATATATTTTAAATTATTTAATCTTATGATATATAAAAATAATTTATTAACTTTATATCTATTTTTATTTTCTTTTTCATACATTTTCCCTCAATTTTTCTAAGAATTAAGAGTAAGCAAACTACAACCATACTTATTAACTATGTCATATTAATTTTTTTCATGGGTGAATAATCTTGCTTAATATTGTGAAATTATTTTACTCATGAAAAGCTAGTGTATATGTTATCATATTAGATTCCATTTTATAATAATTTTAGAAAGTGTTTTTAATTTAAAAAAAAAAAAGTTAGATGGTTGACAAAATTTATAAAACACTTTTAAAAATCAATTATAGTGTTGGAAAATCACTTTCATTTGGTAGTAATTTTAGGAAATGTTTTTAACCTTAAAACAATGTTTTTAAAAAAAATTAGGTGTTTAACAAAATTTATGAAACACTTTCAAAAATCTAAAAGAATCACTTGTATTGAAAAGTCACTTATAGTATTTTCTGGAAAAACATTGAATTTGTGATTTTCCTAAAAACTTTTCAAAAGAAAACATTTTAACTAAAAATACTTCGATTAGAAAAACTCTTAAGACACACATTTAGTGTTTTTTAGAGACACTTTTAATAAGTAAGGACTTGTTTGGTAACTATTTGTTAAAACAATTTTGAAAATTAATTTTTAAGAACAGTTTCTAAAAACTATTCTTTAATATTTTGTAGAATAAAAATCTATTTGGAACCTAAAATGTTTTTAACTTATTTTTAATACTTTTAAATATACTTTTCAAATAATTTTTATGTCTGGAGTTTTACTTATAATAATTATATATGTTGGCATAATTATTTTTTAAAACAACTCTAAAAAAAATAAGTGAAAACAATCAAAAACAACTAAAAGATATTTTTTTAAAATACAATATTTTCTTTTTTTAAAAATAGAAAATAAAAATAGTATTTTGATTGTTAAATATGTTTTCCGATTTTTTTTTTTCAAAAAAACAAAAAAACTGTTCTTAAAAACATTTGTCAAACAAACCCTAATTTTCTTTAAAACATTTTAAAATTAAATACTTTCACTAAAAATACTTCAATAGAAACAATGGCAAATACACTCTTATTTTTTTTTTTTTAAAGTTTCTACACTAACAAAACAGTACTTGAATAATTTTCTATGATATGAAAGAGCTTTTTACAAAATTAAAATGGTGCACTAAATGCAATTGTTCAAACTTAAATTGAATATGTAAAATTTCATGGGAGTCATAAATTTTGATCATAAAATTAATTTGAAACCCTTTTTGTTTATTCAACGGAAGTTGGGACATGCAAATGCATTGTACCTGTTGATCTCATCACGGTTCCTCATGGTTTGCCCAACCAGTTGTCAATATTTTAATGAACCATAAACATGGCTAGCTGTTCCAACCTTTTAAAACATTATCTTTCAAAAAATAATCTATACTTCCAGTTGTCAATATTTTAATGAACATAAACATGGCCAGCTGTTCCAACCTTTTAAAAATAATGTTGCATACCTTACTTATAAAATTGACAATTTATAAGTTATAAATTTGATTATATAATTTGAACCTTTTTTGTTTGTTCAATGGAAATGTTCACATGCAATTGCTTTGTGCGTTACCTCATCCTGGTTCCTCATGCTGCATATGCATGGTCGAATAAAAAAATTTGGCCCACCACTTGTCAACATTTTATCTCTCCCTATCTCTCTAAAAAATTATATCTTTGATAGCTATAGCTATAGCTACTACTATTAGTATATTTCTCAAACCTATTGAGAGCCAAAGGGGACATTTTCTGATGGCGTTGGGACCTGTTTTGTTTAAAAGATAACATGGAACAATATTGTATAAAAATAATCCGGAATCTTCACAACTTCTTAAAAAAAATCCCCGAATTTAAAAAATGTTTGATAAAATTGAAAAACAAAGCATTTTATTTTCATTTCTACTTGTCCTATCAGTTAAGAGCTAATTGAGTCTTTAGGATGTGTTCTTGTTGCAAAACCTGCTAGGAGGTTCACCCATGTTGGGTTAAAAGGCATATACAACCGACTAACATTACATGTTAGAGTTTGTTGATTCGAATTATATTTAGTCCGACCCGAAAAGCTTGCGATACGATATATATATATATATATATATGATGAAATTATAATTATGATATTTTTTGGGAGGGTGTGGTGGTAGTGGAGGAATTGAGCTTAGACCTGCTTTATTAATTACTCTTGTGTATATATATATATATATATACACAAGTGTGTGTGATGATGATGATGCACAGTTTTAAGGTTATAATGTTGTAACTGCTCACAACTCTTTCCTCTTATATCAATCTTTTGATATAGTGGATTTTTTTTTTCTTTACCTCTAATTTTCCCCGTCTAAGATTTTTTACCTAAATCTGTGTTTTTATTCTATTGGTGTTTTTTTTTTTTTGGTCTATTCTCGTTATTGTGTAACATTATATATAAGAGAATAATTTCATACAATCCTGGCAAGTGCAAACTTACTTAACACTTAGAACCCAATACTTTTATCTATTTTCTAGACCACCAAACAACTCACAATATGAGGGGAAAATGGGATTCCATCCCTTCCTTTAACACTTAGAAACCAATACTTTTCTCTATTTTCAAGCCTACCAAACAACCCACAACTTGAGGGAAAATGGGATTCCGACTCTTCCATTATGGTTCCTTCATAGTGAAGGGTATACCCACAACTAATCACATCTATTTGGATTTGAAACCAACTTTTTCTGTAAATTAACACTTTTCTTCGCTTTCTCGACAATCTAATAGTCCTGATTCTTGAAACGCAAAGAAAAATGGTTAACAGTTACAAAGCTTCATCAAATTGAAGCCAATCGTTGGTATACCATATCAAATCCCTACCAAATAAATAACTTTCATGAAACCCTCACTAAATAAAAAACTTAAAGCCAAAATTATTGAAGAACAAAATAGCTAAGAGTGTTTGACAGTGATTGTAGGAAGTGTTTCTAGTCTTTCTAACACTTGAAAATTTTAATTTTCAAGCATTAGAAATACTATAAACACTTTTCAAAATCATTGTCAAACGCACTCTTAAGTTGTTTTAACAAAATAAAAATAAAATGGAGTGAGGAGAATCCTTAAAAGCAGCCTAAAGAAAAAATCATTAATTAAAAGAATGTTGAAATTACTTTATGAAAACTGTTAGAATTTGGTGACTTGAATTTTATTTGGTCCAATCCAAAAAGCTCACGATACGACATGTGGTGAAACTAAAATTATGAGATTTTTTTACGGGTCGATCTTCTTCTCTACCTGTGGTTTTTCCCGTTTAAGGCTTTCCACATAAATTTGTGTGTTCTTATTCTATTTTTCTTATTGCCTACTCTCATTATTTCGTTACAAAAACAAACTTTTGTGAATATCGTCATAAATAGCCTAGACTATAGACAATTTAATTGCCACTGTATCCAGGCAAGAAATGTACAACAGATATATTACATATTATAAATCATAGAAAGAAGAAAGAAGAAAGAAAGAAAGGAAGAACACCCTGAACACTGAAGAAGGAAGAAAACAGATTGATCCCACCACCAGTCCATCATCACCACCTCACAGGCACGAAACATGGAGAGAGAGAGAGCTTAGCACTGTTTTGATCTTCCCACTCGAGTCCATCCCACCATTCTTCTTCTCCCTTGATTTTCAATGGATTTTTACTAGCCCAGGTATCAGAATCAAATGGCAGCTTCCTAAGACTTGGACAGAATCTCACATTAAACTCCCTCAAGGAAGGAAATGGCAGGGGTCTTCCATATATACTCTTTAGCCTTGGTAGACTCCACAAATGGAGAGTTTTGAGTCCTGAGAATACGACCACCAAATCTTGTTCAATTTCTGCTACTCCACTACCTTCTCCTATCACTTCTTCCAGAGACTCACAGTTTCTAACAACCAGGGACAGAAGGTTTTGAGCGTGAGCAAGCCATGTCAAGTTCAACAATCTTGGACAAAAAACTATCTCTACTTCACGAAGCTTGCAGAAATATTGGTGGCTTGGGAAATTTGGATGCACCATATCACATGGGCCTTCCCTTTCTGCAGAGATTTTCACAAACCTCAGTTCAGAACATGAATAGATTTCAAGCATCTGTAGATGAGGGGACAGTAGGACAAAGCTCATGCCGGCGCAGTCTTGCAGGCTTAGCCGTCTTATGCTCCTTCTCAACTTGTGGGAATTGAATAATGTTTGGGTGGGGAGAGCACGTTTTAGACGGATGGAGATCTCATTCAAATGCTCCAAACACTCTAACTCCTTCAATAGGGCTTTACAATCTCCATGGGCAACCATGGAATTGAAAATACTAAACAGCTGCAACGATGAAAGCTTTGATATCAGTTGACGAGGAATTATTCGAAGTAGATGCATCTCATCCAATATCAAACACCTTAGTTTTGACAGTTTCTCGAGCTGGATTGGCAGCTTTACTATCTGTGTGTAGGACAAATTAAGATACTGCAAGCTTGCTAACCTATCAATCTCCACTGGTAACTCAATCAATCCAAAATTTTTGGACAAGTCCAAAACTCTTATGAGAGGCATATACCCAAAGAGTCCACTTGGGCATGATATGAACTTACACGATACCATCAATGTCTCAAGATTGAGGAAAGATGGTGACTCTTTCAGCTCTTCCACACTACAGTCCCACAATGATATCCTCTGTGCCTCCTTCCATTTTGCCACTTTGTCAGCTTCAATCAATTTAACCTCTTCTTGTACCACAAATTTCTTCTTCCTCCCGCTCTCACCAGCTATCCACAAGGAGAATTCACGAATTAGGTCGTGCATTTTCACATATTTCTCAGATATACCATTCTGCAATAGATTTGCATGCTGTAAATGCTCAATGATGATACCTCCTTGGTTTCTTGCTTCATGTATATGATCAAATTCATCCAAGAATCCCTCCCCAATCCAAAGTTCTATCAGCTGATCACAACAAATTTCATGATCCTCGGGGAATAAAGAGCAATAGATGAAACATGATTTGATGGTATCACTAGGCAACATATCATAACTCAATTCTAAAACTGAGTATATACCTTGAGACTCATATGACTGATTCTTGAACATTTGTGCTTTCACCTTCCATTCTTCTGGAGCTGTACTTCCGGCCAATGCTCGTCCTATGGTAACGAGGGCAAGAGGCAAACCGTGGCACTCTTGGGCAATAATTCTAGCAAGATTTGGTATCTGTGGATGGGAATTTAAAGTATCTTCTCCTACGTTGGCCTGAAACAGAGCAAAGGCTTCCTCCTCTCCCAAGCACTTTACTTCAACCATCTTCTGAACTTCCATTTGGTGGCAAACCTGTTGAGAGCGCGTCGTAAGTACTAGTTTGGACTTATTTTGATTATTTAGAGGAGGAATCCCCACTTCCATGAGGTCAAGCCGCTCCCATATATCATCTAAAAAGAGCAGAAATTTTCTTGTTTTCAAAACTTGAAATATTTCCAAAGCCTTTTCATCCTGGCTCCTATCTTTCCATTTGTAATCAGGAACATCCAATCTATTCAGAATCTGTTCCTGAACCCTCTCGATCGTTTCTCCTTTGGACACAGTAATCCAAATTACTACATCAAATTCATTGTTCCTTTTCAAGACCCCGTTGTTGATTTTTGCCAGGAGAGTCGTTTTCCCCACACCCCCCATGCCATATATTCCGATAGTTCCCACTTGTTCATCTTCGAGCCATCTCCAAACCCTGTCAAACAACAAATCTAAGCCCACAGACTTTTCCATAGGCATCTCATTCACCGCTGGACGAATCAACGGGACAGGCACCTCGTCCAAATTATCTGATCTGCTCTGTAGTTCCGCCACAGCAGCCACCTTTTCTCTAATCATTTTCCCAAGCTTGTAACTGGAGCGGCAGTTTGTGAGACAGCAGGATCCGAGACATTTCTTCTGGATTTCTATATCGCTTTTTACCATTAACTCGTTCACTTCCCTTTCCATGTTTTCCACACTGCAGAGCCAGGCATCCACTTCACGAGCACGCTTGTTCTGAAATTGCTCTTCACGCTTCACCCTTTCTTTCACATCTTGATAGACATGCTTGAGTTCCTCCATTGCGTTTGCCAAAGAATCGAGATTTTGTGGGAGCTGATCACGAGAGTGAGCAGCACCCTTTGCAGCGCAATCCGCCGCGACATCCATGGAGAAAACAAGAGTTGGAGTTCAACCAAAAAGAGATTTAATGATGGATGAGAAAACAGGTGATGGGCTGCAGTGGGAGAGATGAAGATGGAAAACGACTTTATGTTTTTGTTTACAAAGTCCCCAATACGGCATACATCGTATACATTGACTATTAAACAATTAACAAATATATATATACGTATAGCTTGATGCTGTACAGGCTGCCTGGTCTGAAACACGTCAAAAGGCTTCTTTGGGCACCCAGATGGAGAGTTGGATGGGTAGAAGTGGGGCTTTTTTAGCTTTTGCAGCAATTTTTAAAAATAATTATTAAAAAATGGTAGTTGAGAAAATATTGATAAATCTACGGCAGTTTTGGCCACATATAAGGTGTCTTTTGAAGAGATACCTTCCACAATTTTCAAAATCATGATATATATTTAAAAGAATTAAATTTAAGCTAAAGGTGTCTCTTGAAGAGACACCTTCTACGATTCCAGAAAATAGGACTTATATTAAAGATGTCTCTTGAAAAGACACTTTCCATGTGGCAAAAAATCTAATATGCGTTAAAGGTGTCTCTTCAAGAGACACCTTGCACAATTTAACAAATTTGAATGTCTCATAAATTTGATTTTAAAGCTAAAGATGTCTCTTGAAGAAACACTTTCTACAATTCCTAAAAATTTTAATTTATACAAAATGTGTCACTTGAAGAAACATTTTCCACAATTCCACAAATTCCAATATATACTAAAGGTGTCTCTTGAAGAGACACCTTCTACAATTCCAAAAAATTGGATTTATACTAAAAGTGTCTCTTAAAAAGACACTTTCCACAATTCCACAAAATCCAATATGTATTAAAAATTGTGGAAATGATTTTAAAGCTAAAGATGTCTCTCTTCAACATAAATTCGAAATTTTCTACTGTGTATGAAAATTATGGAAAGTGTCTCTTGAAGAAACACTTTCAATATAAATCCAATTTTTAAAAAAATTGTGGAAGGTGTCTCTTTAAGAGACACACCTTCAGTATAATTCCATTTTTTGGGAATTGTGAAAGGTATCTCTTGACACCTTCCACAATTTTACAAAAATTTGGGTTTATACTGAAAGTAACTCTTCAAGAGACACTTTCCACAACGTAGCCTCTATCGATGGTGACCTTTCAGTATAAATCCAATTTTTTGGAATTGTAGAAGGTGTCTCTTCAAGAGACACCTTTAGTATATATTGGAATTTGTGGAATTATGGAAAGTGTCTCTTCAAGTCACACTTTTTGCATAAATTAAAATTTTTAGGAATTGTAGAAGGTGTCTCTTCAAGAGACATCTTTAGCTTTAAAATCAAATTCATGAGACATTCAAATTTGTCAAATTATGGAAGGTATCTCTTGAAGAGACACCTTTAATGCATATTGGATATTTTGCCACATAGAAAGTGTCTTTTCAAGAGACACCTTTAATATAAGTTCAATTTTCTGGAATTGTAGAAGGTGTCTCTTCAAGAGACACCTTTAACTTAAATTCAATTCTTTTAAATATGTATCATGATTTTGAAAATTGTGGAAGGTGTCTCTTCAAAAGACACCTTCCATGTGGCCAAAACTGTCATAGATTTATCAATATTTTCCCAACTATCATTTTTTTAAAAATTACTGCAAAAGTTAAAAAAGCTAATAAAAATCCAATAAATAAATCTAGAAAAAATGTGTTATCTAGATGTGATTCAATTATTTTTATATTTTTGAAGCAAATAAAATTTATTTTTAAAGAATATATTTATATAAAAATAATTTATTAAGATATAAATGGTTTAAGTTTTAGATTAAATGATAAAATAAATCGTTGAAATAAAATATAGTATTATTTAAAAAAAACATTAAAAATATTTATTTCGGATCATGTAATTATATTATTTTAAAAAATACAATATCATATGCATAAAAAATTATTTACCATGAAAATTATAAAATTACTTAGTTAATTTAATGCAAATGACATCTACATTATAAAAAATAGAATCTTTAAAATTTTACTTATATACAAATTTATTAAAAATATATATAAAAAAATCAAGAATATCTTTTAATTAATTAAAATAAAATATTATTAAAAATAAATTATCGAAGTAAAATATTGTATTAAAGAAAAAAATGTAGAAGTAAATTAACTAGTTCAATTTCTCACTTTTATTGTGATTCCACTCCCCTAAATTCAAATTCCACTCTATTGTTTTCTAATACCAGCTTCTAGTTATTCAATTCCACAAAGATAAAATTCTAAGTAGTCCCAATCGTTGGTACCCAAAGTTACATTTGGTTGGAACATAATATTATGTCTTTGTACTTTAGTCCTATGATTTTGTACCCTATGTTGAATGGTTTCAACAACAACGTGAAATTAAATCATTTTGAATCTTCACCAAAGAATTCATGATCTTTGAAATATATATGCGTGTTATTTATAGTCCAAAATTTTGAGTTTCTCATATTCATAGTGATTCCGCTCTTATATGTTCAACTTTTGCTTGTTAGTCTCTAAATTGCACTTCCAACTTCTCCAATTTTGCTTCGAATAATAGATTTATAAGTAGTTTCAAGGCTTTGTATCCAAAGTATCATTTCATTGTACCATGGTCCCATTTTTTGTATATTTATTATGACTTTCTATCCTACCCTTATCTAATTTTGTTAGGACAAAGAGTTTAGTACTTTATATGTTGGCAATTTTGTTTCAAAATATTCTAACTCAAAAAAATTTTTAGATAGTGACTTACTCTCCAATGAAAATCCAAAGTTACTATCGACTCAACTTAAAAGTCATAGATAAGTTTAAAAAGGATTGTTTAGTGGTAATTTAAGAGATTATAAGGTTAAGGCAAACTAGTAATTTTTTTATGAACTAAAATTG
This sequence comes from Vitis amurensis, assembly GCA_037355405.1. NCBI lineage: Eukaryota > Viridiplantae > Streptophyta > Magnoliopsida > Vitales > Vitaceae > Vitis > Vitis amurensis. The sequence goes on from CM074694.1 coordinate 25,258,484, forward strand.
TTGAAATTAATGTTTTGGAAAAACAAGAGATGCCCGAGCGGTTGAAACATTGCTCAAGAGTTAGGATTGCTCAAGCGCTTATCTAACGCTCAAGCACTTGAGGTGTTGAGTAGTATGTAAATGCACTCAAGCAACCATCCTAAATCTATCGGAATATGGCAGATTTATTTGTTAGAAATTCATGTGTATTCTTTTTGAAAAATTCTAGATACTGATCTTTTAGGGTTGTAGGCCTATAAAACCCCTCTTTTAACCTATTTAGGGTTGGACACTTTTGGAGAGACTCAACCTAACATGCCCTATCATTCCCAATCTCTTAACAAAGATTCAATTAGGTTGTTAGAAGACTCGCATTCATTCAATAATGCCGAGGAGAATTCACTTAAGCAATTGGAGATTGTTGCGTCATGGATGTGGATCAAATTGTAGGTTTTGGAGAGTAAGTTTTAAGAGTAAGCAACCGGGTAATTCTATGTGACTTGATATCATGTAGTGGATTTCATATTAAAGGTCTTAGACCCATAGTTTTTTTATCTCCACAATTAGTGTGGGGGTTTTCCACGTAAAAATTATTGTGTCCCTTTGTGATTGTTTTCTTGCTTTGGTTATTCAGATTATCTCATAGGGTTAAGTTAATTTAATGAGTTAAATTAATCTCATAATTGGTTGTTTAGGGTAAAGTTATTGATTAATTTTTAAAAGTTTTAAAATACCCCCATTCACTACCCTTTGGGTATTTACCTATTGAACAGTTATTTTTTCAATTGGTATCAAAGCAGGTTTTTCAAAATAATAATCAAATTTTTATTGATCCTACAAGTTTAGTATGGAATAACAAATATCTAAGGCTCCGTTAAATAGTCCACCATACTTTGATGAGAGTAACTATCCCTTGAATGAATATATATATATATATATATTTCTGAAAATGCAAGGAAAAAAGGTCTAGAATTCAATGGAATATAGATGGGGACCCCTATTGAAATTAAATGTGAATGGGATAAATTAGATAATGAAGGAAGTGAGTTCAATATTCGGGCTTCCTTTAACATATTCAATGGGGTAAGTTCTGACAAATATCACAAGATAGCCAACATACACGTGTACAAAAAGTCTAGGACATTCTCTAGATTACTCATGAAGGCACTTCAACTGCGAAGTTGTCTAAATTACAAATGCTCATTTCCAAATTTGAAAGCCTTAAAATGTAAGAGAATTATAATTTCTCTACATTATATTCAAAGTTGAGTAACATTATGAACTTTTCTTTAACCTAAGATAACAAATCCTTGACTCTAAAGTGGTAAGAAAAATGTTAAGATCCCTATCAGAAAGGTTTGGACCTAAAGTCAATACTATAAAGAAAATAAAGGTGTAGACCCTCCATTTGGTCCCCTTAGCACATGCCTTATTAAGTGCTCTTTTAGTACTCCACAGTAGTTCCTAGTAGTCCATTGCCACTCATACAACTTACTTTTTTTTTAGCCACTTTAGAGACTTTGATTAAGAGATTCATCTAACCCCTTTTTATGACCATTGGTAGCCCCAAGTTAGATTTAGGATTTTTTCTTTTTTCTTTTTTAAGATAACTCATTTAGGTACACTTTTAGGCCCATTTAGACACACCCAGACCCATTTAGGCACATCCAACCCATTTAGGTCATCCTGACCCATTTAGACACACCCTGACCCATTTAGACACACCTTGACCAATTAGGCCCACCTAGGTTCACTTAGGCCCACCTAGACACACTCAAACCCATTTAGGTCACTTAGGCTTGTTTAGGCACATTTAAGCCCATTTAGACACACCCAGGCCCATCACATCTGATTCATTTAGGTCACCTTGACCCATTTAGACACACCTAGGCCCATTTATTAGGCACATTCGGCCCATTTAGGTCACCTTAACCCATTTAGGCCCACCTAGGTTCACTTAGGCCTACCTAGGCACATTTGGCCCATTATGGATCATTCTAGCCTATTTAAACAAATCCGGCCCATTTAGGTCACCTTGGCCTTTTAGAAACACCTAGGCCCATTTAGGTACATCCAATCCATTTAGGTCATCATGACCCATTTAGACACACTTAAGCCCATTTAGGCACATCAGACCCATTTAGGCACATCAGACCCATTTAGGATCACCTAGCCTATTTAGACACATACAACCCATTCGAGATCACGCTAGCCTATTTAGACACATACAACCCATTCAAGATCACTCTAGTCTATTTAGACACATTTGGTCCATGTGGGCCCACTTAGGCTTACCTAAGCCTATTTAGACCAACCTAAATTCACTTAGGCACTATACTAATCACTCTAGGTCACTTAGGCATTGTCTTAATCACCCTAGGTCACTTAGGCACTATCCTGATCATCTTATGTCACTTAGACACTTTTTAGGTCCACTTAGGCTCATTTAGATGTATTTGGTCCATGTAAGATCACTTTGGTCCATTTAGACATATTGAGCGCATTTAGGATCACCTTGGCCCATCTGGGCTTACCTAGCCCAGCTAGGTTCACTTAGGTCCACTTATACACACTTAGGTTCATTTAAGTCACTTAGGCCAATTTGGGCACATTTAGCCCATTTAGGCACATCCTGCCTATTTAGGATCACTCTAGCCTATTTAGACACATCCAAGCCATTCAAGATCACCTTGACCCATTTGGACACATTTGACCCATTTAGGTCACCTGTTAACTCACTTCTTTTTGTATGACTTGCATGATTGCATGATTGAAACTTTTTTGCATGGCTTGCATGATACTTTATTATTATCATCATCATCATCATCATCATCATCATCATCATTATTATTATTATTATTATTATTATTATTTATTATTTATTAATTATTTGTTTTTATTTATTATCTTGTTATTTATTTACTTATTTATCTTTTATTATTTCATCATTTTCTTTTGTTTTTTTTATTATTATTCATTTGTTCAATCTAATTTTATTTTTATGTTTTTGCATTGAAGTTTGCCAAATAGAATTTTTAAAGAAGTTTATCAAAGAGAGAGTCAACAAAAGTGGAAAACAAGAATCACCAAAATGAAAAAAGAAGAAAAAGCGAGAGAAAGTAAAACCTACCAAGAGAAAAGAGGATTGAGAGTTGCATCATGAAAATATGGAGAACACATTTTGGTAAGTGAGAAATTCAACACGTGGGAAAGGTTTTGGAAAATGAGAGAGAGAGAAAGTAAAACTTACCAAGAGAAGAAAGGATTGAGAGCTACATTATGAAAATACGGATAACACATTTTGGTAAGTGAGAAATTTAACACATGGGGAAGGTTTTGGAAAAGGAGATGAGGGATTTGGTCAAGGTGGAATTTGGAGATTCGATGTGATTTTTTTAGGAGAAAGAATGGATAACATTCTAAGAAAAAAATATTCAATGTGGTAGGAGAGGATGTTTAGCATATTAAGAAAGTGATTTGTGGATAAAAAATAAGGAAAATCAAGGGATTGGAAAGGAAAAATGACAACTACAGTTTGATTTTTTCTGGGGTAGAGAGAATACTTTGGGAGGAAGATTCTAGTGGGGTTCAACGTGATGTACAATAAGATCTCTTGAAAAAGCACGCGTAAAGTCAAGGCACGATTTTCTTTTAGGAGACAATCAGTTGCATCTTGAAGGGAATTGAAGGTAAATATTAAATATGATATTGATTTTAGTTTCATAGATATGGATGTTTTAATTTTGAAAATATTGATGTTAGTTTGGATGTTTTGATTTAGATAAATTTTGATATTTTAGTTTTGATAAATATTGAAGTCTTGGATGTGTTTGAATGTTAGTTATATTTTTTTTTATAAAAAAATTCCTAATGAATCTGCTCTTAGGAATCATTAAATCCCATAAATGATTGTTCGATGTATCATGGAAATTCTTTGAACTACAAGAATCAAATAATTCTCTATGGTGGAACAAAATATCTCTCATTTCCCCCTCGAATAAATTATTCTTTTTGGTTTCCATTTCTAAAGGGATGTTGTTATGTTGCTTTGATCGGTACACTAATCCTTTAAATCTGATACCAATGGGTATCATCCTCCCCAGAACGACATTTTCTTTTAGGTCTTTCAACCAATCGATACGACCTAGCTTTTGCTAAAACTCAAGTAGTTTCTTGAAAACTCGCCTCGGATATGAAACTTTGAGTATTCAAAGATGCTCTCATTGTTCCCAATAAAATGGTTTGGTAACAAATAGCTTCTTCAAAAGCACGCCCCGTTTGTTCCGCTCATAGCAATCCAATTAGTTCTCTGGGCGAAAAAAAACATTAGACATTCCATCTTTTGAAACCAACACTTTTGATGTTATTTTACGTACAATAATTTCTATATGCCTATTATGGATCTAAACCCCCTGGGATCGATAAACCTTTTGAATCTTATTAACTAAAGAGATACAACTTTGCGTTATAGTTAGATCAGTACCAATGAAGAATCCCAAGGGAATTCCAAGAATTCTTGTTATATGCCCGTTCCAACCCTCAACTCTCTTTTCTAGGTTCATCGATATGGAATCAATCGAACACACTTCTAACACTTGTTCCACTTTTGGAAGACCCCACATTATATCACCAAATCTTGATTTTTCATATATAAATGTAACTAATGTATCTCCTTCATAAAGGATTTCCCCATAATGTCTATGAACAGTTGCTCCCAAAGTAGTCAAATAAGGCTTAGCTGATCTTATTACTACAAAGCAACTTGAACAATTAGAACTTGACCTGATTTTAGGTGTGGTTCGTTTTTGGCTATACATACATTTTAAAAAATAAACTGTCTGAGACTAATTATTGTGGATGTCTCTCTACAATAATTACGATGGAGAAAATACCAATTCAAATTAAATGGATTCAAAATGATGTTACTGCATGGATCGGGATTATAAGTTATCCCGTTTTCATCCATTAAATAATATTTAAGTGTTTGAAAAGTTTGTTTAAAATTGTCGAGTGGAAAATATTTAGTTACCAAGATATGATTATGGGTTATTAAATGGTAAAATGAATAAAAATTCATAATTTGAAGGGTTGTTCTTAAAGGACTCAATGAATTCCTAATTGGAATTGGGGTATCTTTTTTAATTGATTCTTTTATCACATTGTGATATTTTACATCGTTAAATGGACACATTCAAGAACAATTGGATGATGACAAAATTATTAAAGATTGTCATTCCTTATTTCTATTTAATAACGTTCGAATAGTTCCTTGATTTTTATTTTTATTTTTATTTTATTTTTCGTCTTTGTCTAAGTAATTGTTGAATCATTTTCTTTGGATAAATGGAATTAAACGGATTCATATTGGTGTTTCATTTGTCAGGAATCCCATTCAATCCAATTGAGATGCCTCGACTTTGACATGTCTTTTAAGAGGGGTAACATGAAGCTTAGAATTATGGGTGCATTCTATACTACCAAATAAAAGGGTAATTGGTCTACGGTCGATTCCATAACAAATAAATAGGAATGTTTAGTTGTACCTCGTGAAAAAAGATTTCTTTATTTTGATTTTATGGAATTAACCATTCTCTTTTCTCTTTCTTTTAGAAAGAAATTTTTTTATGTTCAAGTAAACAAATATGTCATGGTTACAAGAGTCTATCCATCGCATATAAGCTTTAAGGGCATTGTGGCATAACCGTTGAGGCGAAGTCAGGACCTAAAAAGATAGAATGAAACGACACATAGAAAAGTAAATCCCTTATGAATTCTAAGGTAATCCTTTGATTTTTAATTTAAGTTTAAGGGGATTCATCATTCGAAGGAAAGTAGACTACTCAATAATATTTCAGTTGTGTCCTAATTGAATAAAGAATTCAGAAAATCTAAATAATAAGGAAAAATGAATCAATGAAATGTTGCTTGGTCATCACTGGGAACTTGAGTAAGGAGTAGTTGTTTTGAGGATTTTCTAGAATTTGAAAGCCAAAACCTCTTTCTTTATCTTTATTTGGTGTAACTACTTCAACCGGACAAGATGACACTTTCACGTCCGATTTTGGAGTGAGATCCTATAGGATCATATCCCAATTTTTCTTTTGCTAGGCCCATAGAGAAAAAACCTACTTTCTTACAATTACGAGGTTCATTTGAATATGAAATTCAATCTTAGAAATACAACATCCCCATTTTTTTTACTACCCATGGTTTCGATACATTTCAAAATCGAGAAATCTCTACCGAAGCCGGTGATATACGAGAACAATTAGACGATTTGGATTTGCGAATTATTATAGACTATTCATTGGTAGAATAAAAAGAATTAGGGAAAGAAGGGCCCATAGGTAATGAATGTGAAGATCAAAAAATTGGAAGAATAAATGATTTTTTGGTTAGACGCATGAAATTAGCTAAGCATTTTATTCGAGCAAATATAGAACCAGAATGGATGGTTTTGTTTCTATTACCAATTCTTCATCCTGAGTTGAGACCGATCATTCAAATAGATGGGGGTAAACTAATGAGCTCATATATTAATGAACTCTATAGAAGAGTTATCTATCGGAACAATGCTCTTACCGATCTATTAACAACAAGTAGATCTACACCAGGGAAATTAGTAATCTGTCAGGAGAAATTGGTACAAGAATCCGTAGATACACTTCTTGATAATGGAATCCATGGACAACCAATGTGAGACGATCATAATAAGGTTTACAAGTCATTTTTAGATGTAATCGAATGTTAAAAAGGAAGATTTCGTGAGACCCTACTCGAAAAACGGGTCAATTATTCTGGGTGTTTTGTTATTGTCATAGGCCCTTCACTTTCATTACATCAATGTGGATTGCCTTGCAAAATAGCAATAGAACTTTTCCAGACATTTTTAACTCACAGTCTAATTAGACAACATCTTGCTTTGAACATAGGAGTTGCTAAGAGACATATTCGAGAAAAAGAACTGATTGTATGGGAAATACTTCAGGAAGTTATGCGAGGGCATCCTGTATTGCTGAATAGGGCACCTACTTTGCATATATTAGGCATATAGGCATTCCAGCCTATTTTAGTGGAAAGATGTGCTATTTGTTTACATCCATTAGGTCATAAAGAATTCAATGCAGATTTTGATGAGGATCGAATGGTTGTTCATGTACTTTTATCTTTGGAGGCTCAATCGGAGGCTCGCTTGCTTATGTTTTCTCATATGAATCTTTTGTCTCTAGCCATTGGGGATCCCATTTTCGTACCAACTCAAGATATGCTTATTAGACTCTATGTATTAACAAGAGAGAATCATCGAGGTATTTGTGCAAATAGGCATAATCCATGTAATCGAAGAAACTATCAAAATGAAAGAATTGACGATAATAATTATAGGTATACGAAAGAAAAAAAAAACCTTTTTTTGTAATTCCTATGATGCAATTGGAGCTTATCGGCATGAAAGAATTAATTTAGATAGTCCTTTGTGGCTCCAATGGCAACTAGATCAATGCCTTATTGCTTCAAAAGAAGCTCCCATTGAAGTTCACTATGAATCTTTGGGTACCTATCATGAGATTTATGGGCACTGTCTAATAGTAAGAAGTGTAAAAAGAAAAGATTCCTTGTATATACATTTGAACCACTATTGATCATATTTCTCTTTATCGAGAAATCGAAAAAGCCATCCAAGGCTTTTGTTGAGCCTGCTCATATGAGACCTAATCATATGATACTTAGGCTAAGTAATTATATGATACCGGTATTAATTTGGGTCTCTCCAGTTCAACTAGGATCATAGTTCCTGAATTTCTACTCAAAACAAGATCGAGAAAATGAAGTTTTACAACCACTGACTCAAACCTATTGTCAAATCCTACTCAACAGAATATGGGTTTACTTATGACAGAAAGAGCCAATCTGGTCTTTCACAATAAAGTGATAGATGGAATTGCCATAAAACAACTTATTAGTAGATTAATAGATCACTTCGGAATGGCATATACATCACACATCCTGGATCAAGTAAAGACTCTAGGTTTCCAGCAAGCCACTACTACATCCATTCATTAGGAATTAATGATCTTTTAACAGTACTTTCTAAGGGATGGCTAGTCCAAGATGCTGAACAACAAAGTTTGATTTTGGAAAAACACCATCATTATGGGAATGTACATGCGGTAGAAAAATTATGTCAATCCATTGAGATTTGGTATGCTACAAGTGCATATTTGCTACAAGAAATGAATACTAATTTTAAGATGATTGGCCCCTTTAATCTAATTAATATAATGTCTTTTTCGGGGGCTAGAGGAAATGCATCTCAGGTACACTAATTAGTAGATATGAGAGGATTAATGTCAAATCCCCAAGGACAAATGATTGATTTACCTATTCAAAGCAATTTATGTGAGGGGTTTTCTTTAACAGAATATATAATTTCTTGCTACAGAGCTCGCAAGGGGGTTGTAGATACTATTGTACGAACATCAGATGTTGGATATCTCACGCGTAGACTTGTTGAAGTAGTTCAACACATTGTTGTACGTAGAAAAAATGTGGCACTATTTGAGGTATTTCTGTGAGTCCTCGAAATGGGATGATGATACCGGAAAGAATTTTTATTCAAACATTAATTGATCATGTATTAGTAGATAATATATATATATATATATATATATATGGGCCCACAATGTATCATCATTCAAAATCAAGATATTGATATTAGGTTTGTCAATCGATTCATAACCTTTTAAGCACAAACAATATCGATTTGAACCCCCTTTACTTGTAAGTGCACATTTTTATCTCTTCTCTTCAACTCATCTTACGAGATAGAGAAATTATTTATTATGTTATATCATCAGGGTAATGATCCATCAACCAATTGCCGCTTTTTATGAGGCACAAGTGGGAGAATTTGTCATGGAAGCGAAAGAACTACTGAAGCTGCGCGAAATCATCACAAAAGTTTATTTACAAAGAACAGGCAAACCCTTATGGGTTGTATACGAAGACCTGTCAGCAATAGAAGCCCAAACTCATGGAATTGTTAATCTTGTTAGTTTTGATGAAATTGATTGTTAGTTATTTGTTAAAAATAAAAAATAAAAATTCTTGAAATGTACATTTAAATATTTTTTGTTAATTTTATTTTTAAAAAATGATTTGATGATTAGTTCAAGTATAATTTGCATGGATGATGTATGATTTGTATGTTAATTTTATTTTTAAAATTCATTATATGATTAATTTGTATGTTAGTTTTATTTTAAAATTTTATTGGATGATTAGTTCAAATACAATTTTCATTAATTTTATTTTAAAAATTAATTGTATGATTAATTTGTTAATTTTTGTTCATTGGTATAATTCGCATTTAGTTTTATTGTAAAAATTCATTGGATGATTAATTTGTATAATTTTTGTTAGTTTTATTGTAAAAATTCATTGGATAATTAATTTGGCATAATTTTGATAATTTTATTTAAAAATTCATTGGATGATTAATTTTTATAATTCACATATTAATTTTATTTTAAAAAATTAACTGGATGATTAATTTAGGTATAATTTTTGTCAATTTTATTTTACAAATTATTTATATAATTTTTCTTAGTTTTATTTTAAAAGTTAATTGGAAGATTAATTTAGGTATATTTTTTGTTAATTTTATTATTATTTTTTAAAAAAAAAATTCTTTGTATGGTTAATTTCTATAATTTGTTAATTTTATTTTAAAAATTCATTGGATGTTTAATTTGAATATTTTTTGTTAATTTTATTTTAAAAATTCATGGGATGATTAATTTGTATAATTTGCATGTTAATTTTATTTTAAAAATTCATTGGATGATTAATTTGTATAATTTGTATGTTAATTTTATTTTTAAAATTCATGGGATGTTTAATTTGTATAATTTACTTGTTAGTTTTATGTTAAAAAATCATTGGATAATTAATTTGTATAATTTTTATGTTTATTTTATTTTAAAAATTCATTAGATGATTAATTTGTATGTTAGTTTTATTTTAAAAATTCATTGTATAATTAATTTGTTAATTTTTGTTAATTGGTATAATTCGTATGTTAGTTTTATTGTAAAAATTCATTGGATGATTAATCTACAAAAATTTGTTTATTAATTTCATTTTTTTAAAATTCTTTGTGTGATTAATTTGTATAATTTTTTGTTAGTTTTATTGTAAAAATTCATTGGAAGATTAATTCGGGTATAATTTTTGTTAATTTTATTTTAAAAATTCACTGAATGATTAATTTGTATAATTTCCATGTTAATTTTATTTTTAAAATTCATTAGATGTTTAATTTGTATAATTTGCTTGTTAGTTTTATTTTAAAAATTCATTGGATGATTAATTTGTATAATTCACATGTTAATTTATTTTAAAATTTTATTGGATGATTGGTTTGTATAATTTTATCTTAAGAATTCATTGGATGATTGATTTGTATAATTCACATGTTAATTTTATTTTAAAAATTCATTGGATGATTGATTTGTATAATTTGCATGTTAATTTTAATTTAAAAATTCATTGGATGATTAATTTGTATAATTTGCATGCTAATTTTATTTTAAAATTCATTAGATGTTTAATTTGTATAATTTACATGTTAAGTTTATTTTAAAAAATTCATTGGATGATTAATTTGTATAATTTTCATGTTAATTTTATTTGAAAAATTCATTGGATGATTAATATGTATAATTCACATGTTAGTTTTATTTTAAAAATTCATTGGATGTTTAATTTGTATAATTTTCATGTTAGTTTTATTTTTAAAAATCCATTAGATGTTTAATTTGTATAATTTGGATGTTATTTTTATTTTAAAAATTCATTGGATGATTAATTTTTATAATTCACAGGTTAATTTTATTTTAGAAATTCATTGTATGATTAATTTGTATAAGTCGCATGTTAATTTTATTTTAAAAATTCATTGGATGATTAATTTGTATAATTCGCATGTTAATTTTATTGTAAAAATTCGTTGGATGATTAATTTCTATAATTTGTATGTTAATTTTATTTTTAAAAATTCTTTGTATGAATAATTTGTATAATTTTTGTTAGTTTTATTTTAAAAATTCATTGGATGATTTTTCCCATCATGCTTGAGCCTTCTTGATCTCAAATGAAAGACAACCAAATATATATATATATTCACTTTTCTTTTCTTTTTTTTCAAATCTCTCTCAGAAATAAATAAATAAATAATCCTTATTGTGTATATATTGTTTAAGGCTTACTAATTCATTTGATCTTTTTTTTTTCTTTCTATATGAAAAAGAAAAAAAAAACATCATCTTCAAAGGGATTTGGAAAAAAACTATTCATTTTAGTTTTAAGGCAAGAACCATATTTTCTTTTAAAATCAATTAACTCATTTCATATAAATTGCATTCAACTTTTTTATTTTTCCAAATTTTTTTTTTTTTATTCCACATAGGTTTGAACTTATGCTCCCAAGCTAATGGGAATACATAGGTTAACCTTATGAATATTAATTGGGGACTTGATGGGACCCCAACATAAAAGAACCTTTTCAAAACTCACCTTTGCTACCATTTTTGCTACTTCTTGTAATCATATCCATTGTTTCTTTTTAGGAATTATATACATGACTTATGTGATAATTGATGATTTCATATACCCTAGTTATTTCTATTAAGCTATTTAGATACCATGCTTGATAGGATTTAGAATCACGTTATTTGCATTTGTAATTTACCCTAACCTTCTTTATCTTATGGAAGTACTTTGTAAATTACTCATGCTATCCAAGTATGCTCTCTACCTTACATGTTTAAATTTTATGAATGTGTACGCTTGTGTGAACTATATCCATGTTTGATGTTGGTCTTGACTATCTTAGTTTGTTTGATTTCTTTTGATGAGATTCATGTTATATTTCTATTTGTTTGATCTAACCTATTGTCTTATGATAGCACTTTAAGAAGCACCATAGGTACGCTTACTAACCCTAATTTATTGTATGCGATTAAGAATGATTGTTTGCTAGCTTAATATGCTATTAGGATTTAAGTAAACACATTTGCTTTATTGGTACCCTAGGTCAAACAATTAATTGTCACACTTCCCTCAACCTAACTAGTAGAGACCTTTTTAGGGCTTAGAGGGGTGCTACCTTTTGAGGTACCTTCCTGATAGGTAACTTGATCCCTAAACCTAAACTCGGGTTTTTTGAATACATGTTTTTCCAAAATTCGAGGAGTCATTTTTCTTAAGGTTTTAGTTTCTTATTTTAGTTTCCCTTTTAAAAAATAATAATAAGAGGAGACTCCAACTTTTTTCAAAAAATCAAATTTTCATAAATAAAAAGCAAGTCTTGCCATCGAGTGGGGACGCACATGAAAAAATGAGGGTCCACAAATAGACATTGATTTGATGAGAGATGATGGATTTATTGGCTCCATTATGACCTATGAAATGACTCTTCCTTATTCTCAAAGACCTAAAGAGTTTGTTTTTATGGTTTCTAAGAATGAGGAAAAAGAAACCGAAAATCTCAAAGGATTTAAGTAGGGACGAACTTGCTCTTATGATTAAACAGACCATGAAACTTTAAAAAATATCTAATAAAAACCAAGACTCATGAAAGAGAATTAAACACAAATTTTCAATCCCTAGAACTCCTCAATAGAATGAAATGGTTGGAAGGAAGAATCAAGTTCTTCAAGAAATGGCCAGAGTCATGCTTCACATGCATGATACCCCTATATTACCAATAAGGCTTTCCTTAGACCTAGAACAAATAAAACATCCTATGAAATGTAAATTAGGAGAAAACCAAACCTTAAGTATTTTAGGACTTTTGGCAATGAGTGCAATATTCTTAGGGATGGAGAAAACCTAGGAAAGTTTGATTCTAATTCTAACTTAGGAATCTTCCTAGGTTATTCCAATAAGAGTAAAGCCTATAGGGTTTACAATCAGAGTTCTAAAGTTATTCAAAAATCTTCAAATGTAGTTGTTAATGACTTTTGGTATGATTAAGAAGTGGTTGACTCTGAAAGTTAACCTAAGAATTGATTTCGATAGTAATCCTAAAGGTATCCTTGAAGAGGTGGTTGACCTCGACAAGGATAAAAAGGCACGTGAAATTGCTAAGTCAGGTGAAGTAGGAAATAAACATAAATCCAGAGTACCCAAGCATCACCATATCTCAAATGTAATAGGAAACATGGATGATTCCATGGTTACAAGGAGACGAGCCAGACAAAATGAGATAGACTTTCTTTGTTATACCTCTCAATTAGAGCCGAAAAATGTGGAGGAAGCCTTAGGAGATGAATCATGGATTACCACACTTCAAGAAGAATTAAATCAATTTGTTAGAAATGATGTGTGGTACTTAGTCCCTAGGCTTAAAGATAAGCATGTGATAAGTACTAAGTGGATCTTTAAAAATAAACAAGATGAGAATGGGATCATAGTGAAAAACAAAGCTAGACCAGTAGCCCAAGGATACTCCCAAATTGAGGAAATTGATTTTTAGGAGACTTTTACCTCTATAACAAGGATGGAATTCATTAGAATTATCCTAGTTATAACATGTTCATTGAAGATGACATTGTTTCAAATGGATGTTAAAAATTCCTTTCAAAATAGGTTCCTCGGTGAAAAAGTTTATGTAGAGCAACCAAAGGGTTTTGAGGATCCTAAATACCCCAATCATGTGTATAGATTGAAGAAAGTCATCTATGATCTAAAATAAGCTCCTAGAACTTGGTATAAGAGGCTCACTTCTTATATTTTGGAGAAAGATTTTGAGAGAAGGAGAGTTGATCATACTCTTTTCATTCGTAGGACTAAGTCTTAACTCTTAGTGGCTCAAATATATGTCAACGATAATATTTTTGGAGCTACCTTGAGTGATCTTGCCTTAGCTTTACCAAGGAAAATGAATTAGAATTCGAAATAGTATGATAGGTGAACTTAATTTCTTCTTAATTTCCATGAGGTGGTTGTCCATTTACTTAGTTTTCTAATGTTTAAGAGGCCTTTTGATAAGATAGTGGGCTTAGATTCACCTTTTCTTGAGGTCTGGAGATGGCTTCAAGATGACAAGTGGGAACTAGTAGAATATATGGAATAGGGGGTGTCAGGAAAACTACCCTCTTAAAAAAAATCAATAACAAGTTCTTCATATCAAGCCTTGATGTTGATGTTGTGATATGGGTTGTCATATTCAAACCACCAAACATATAAAAAGTCCAGGAAATCATTTGGAATCAATTAGATATTCAGAATAACAAATGGAAAAGTAGGAGCAAGTATGAAAAGGTTGCAAAAATATTCATTGATGTGCTCTTATTTAATGATATATGGGAGTCACTTGATCTCTTGAAAGTGGGGATTCATTTTTTGAACAATCGAAATAATTCAAAGATAGTATTCACAACACAATCTATTGATGTGTGTCAAGATATTGAAGCTCATAATAGCTTTAAAGTGGAGTGCCTAGTGTGGGATGAAGGCTTTACCTTGTTTCTAACCAAGGTAGGAAAAGACACCTTAAATTCTCATCCAGATATACCAAAGCTTTTAGAAATTATTGCCAAAGAGTGCATAGGCTTGCCCTAGTTGCCATTGGACAAGTAATGGTTGGAACTAGAACACCTCAAAAAACGGGAGGAAAAAATTCAAATGTTGAAGAGTTATCCAACTTATGAGGGATAATTTGTTTCTGATTTTAGCATTCAATTATGTTAGCCTATAGAACGAAGCCATTAAATCATGTTTTCTGTATTGCTCTTTATTTCCAAAAGATTATGAAATCCTTCATAGAGACCTTGTTGAACTCTGGATCAAAGAGAGAGTTTTAGATGAATATGATGACATACAAGAAGCAAAAAATCAAGGAGAAGAAATTATTGAAAGGTTAAATCATATATGTCTATTGGAGAGTGGTATGTCACAACTTGCTCCAAATGACCCTCCCTTGAGCTTATATAGGGAGTTGGAAGCTTTTGGAACCTCTTAGAGTCATTTACACTAGTGAAGAAGTGTGGAAAACTCTAGAGAAAGCTAGAAATACCCACACATCTCTACATATGGGATGGAAGACATGGGAAAGGAGTAGAGTGTTATAAGGAGTTCTAGAGCCATCATATAAATACTTGTATATAGCATTTGTATAGTTTTCTAAAGAAATCTAAGGTAGAGGGGAACCTTTATGGTTTTAAAGAGTTCCATTGGTATCTATAAATAAGTGAGGGCCTCATTTGGCTAAGGCACCTAACCAACCAAGCAAGTAAAAGCTTCTTAGCATTGTAAGTTTACTTGTGCAATAAAAAGCTTCCTTTCTTCAAGTATTGCCTTCGGTTCCCTTAGCTTCCAAGTCGTGTGCCTAACTTGGCCTAGCTAGCTAAGTATAAGGAAAAGGCTGACTTAGTAATGTCAAGTGTTTTGAGTTATCTAAGTGTCACATGTGAATTTAGGAAAAGCCTAAGTCCATGATAGGTAGCTCCCAAGAATATGTGAAGATGCATGATGTTATTCATAATATGGCTTTGTGGTTAGTTTATGAGGCTGGGAAGAGAAAAAACAAATTCGTGGTAAAGGATCAAGTTGGAAAATGAAAAGAAACACAAAGAATCTTTGTGGGATAGTAGGATTGATGAACTCATGGAACCACCATCTTTTCCTAATGTTGATACTTCATTTGCATATAGTGAGTTAATGAGGTTATTTCCTAGTGGATTCTTCCAATTTATGCCTACTATAAAGTATTGAACTAGTCAAATAATTATGGACTGATCGAATTACCTATAGAGATTGGTAAATTAATTTCTTTATAGTACCTTAATTTATCAAAATAATAATAAAAGAGCCATCAATGAAGTTGAAGAATTTGAAAAAACTGAGGTGTTTGAAATTGGATTGGATGGAATTATTTGAAAAAATTCCATCTCAATTTGATCAAGTATGTCATCTTTAGAATTGTTCAATGTTTATAATTCTGAATGGTGGTGCCTCACACGGTTGGGTAATAATTTTTTATGAATATTTTTTTGTATAATTTATAGTATGAAATCTTAAGTAATGATCGCATGATCATTCTTCTTCTCGTCAGAATCATTCTTTTTATGTTCAAATATATTTCAATCATATAATCATTTAGATATTCCTCGTAGAATATTTATGATTTGATACAAGTGACCTCAAAACAAAAGTGTGGGAATCGGATTGAACAAAATCCATGGCAAAAGCAAGAGTGGGAAAATTGAAGCAAAATAGTGATGAGGATCTTAAGGGTTTGAATAAAGGCTTATGTTTTTTTTTCCTTTTTATTAAAAGTTATTCTCAGTTTTCTCCAAAAAAAATAATAAATAAATAAAAACTTAAATAAGGCAAGGCAGTTGGGAAACTTCTCATACACCAAGGCCCTCTTTAATGTTTTTAGTTATTTTTAAATTTTTAAAAATTTTAGTTACACTAAAAATAAATATGATTTATAAATAAATAACTTATATAAATATTATTAATTTATTTTATGAGAAGTAAATTTTTTATTTTGCATGTGTTAATAAGAGAGAAAATGACAAAAAAAAACTAAATTATATTATATTTTTATATAATTATATATACAATTGCAATTGAGTAAGGTAAGGTGGGATAAGGGAATTTCTTGATCTATACAAATTTGACTTCGGGTTTAATTTTTATTTTTTATTTTTAAAAAACTCTATTGACTTGTTGTAGACCCCTCTTGGGGACCAAGGGGTATTTCTTACCACCCGGGAGAGTTGGGCATTTGATTTTTTTCAGGAGTGGGGGACAGTTTTGCAGGTGAGCTGCATGCTAGAACATGTGGCAAGGATGTGACCACCTTGCCATGGTGATGGTTGAAGCAGAGGAGCTGGTGGAGGCTGAGCGGTGAGCAGTGGAGCTAATAGAAGCTTGCAAGAAAAGGAAAAACTGGAATAAGGTTTTCAACAAGGTAGGTTTTTTAGGGATGAGAAAAACAGGGGAAATGAAGTTTTTCGAGATTAAAAAAAGAGGCTTTCAGCAAGTGGAGGTTTTGAGAGAATGTGAGAAAGAATGGAAGCAAAGAAAATAGAGTATCGATGAGCTTAGGAGAAGATTAGAGCAAAACAGAGAGCCAAAAAGTAGATTTGGGTAGCCAAGCAACTCTTTGCCTGAGGAGAGCTTTCCAGGTTTGACTACTATAGCTTCTTGTTTCTCATTTTTACACTACTTTACTCTCATTTTTAGCTAATTTTCTGGGCATTGATTTTTTAATTGATGTGGACATCAGGGGCCGCTCGTTTGCTTTGTTAGATCTACTCTTTACATGCATGCTCTGTTTTGGTTTTATATTTTGGTATTTTTGTTTTTCTTTGGTAAATACCTAATGCATTAATCCTTCCCTGAGTTTGATACATAAAAATCATGCTCTTGTTTCCTTTTGATTCCACTTGTATCCAGTCCATTGACACTTATGAAATGGATGCTGGTTTAACCATATTTTTTCTCGTTTGTACATTCTCTATTTCTATTTTTACTTTCTTCTCTGTTTCTGTTTTGGCATGCTTAGGGGTGTTGAGTACCTCATTTGGGATGACCATCTTGTTTGGGGTGCTTATGAAAGAGTCCTATGCAAGCCACTTTGCATACAATTGGAAATTTCAGGATGCCTATAAAATTATGTGAACTGCTGCAATGGAGATGGATTTAGAAAGTGCAAGAAGGCATCAGTAATGCACCATGGTCTTCGAGATTCAGCATCATTTAGTTCCATTGGCACGTGTCTTCTGCTTCTCTCTTTGTTGAGTTCTTCTCGCCAAACAGGAGGAGAGCCTTATGGTTCTTTTCATGGTCAAGGTCATTGATGAATATAATCATCTGAGTCAACCTGAATGGGGATACTTTAAGGAGCAGCATGTTGCTATAAAGCCTTATGAACCTACTCTAGTTGTTGTGGATTCAACTCCACCTGAGTCAGAACCCAAACCATGGCAACTGCAAGTGATAAACGACTTAGAAAATTTGATGGTGATGAGTCTCTAGAAAAAAGGTTCAGTGGCACAATAGTTGGTGTTGGAGATATTGGTTCTCAACAACTTAACTAGAACCCGTATCAAGCATGGTGTGCTTCATTATTGTCCCCAAGTTGAAAATAGTGCAAAGCATTGTTGTCGTACTTCATGCTATAAGATATTTTGGAGTGGGAATATCATATTTTGTGGGTTTGCAATCTCCGAGGCAGAACTGGACAAGAAATTAGAGGATCGTGGGTCTAATGTGGTAAACGCGATAGTAGGCAATACCATGAATGTGCTCATTTGTAAGAGCAACTAATATTTGTTGTCTTTTGACGTGATGGATGTCGATTCAAAAATCAGTGGAATATATTACTTGTCCTATGTGCTCGTTTGCACAGCCACATGACTGTTTTTAATTTGGCATGTGAGGGTTTGAGTCGGGCAAATACTACACCTAATCAAGTCCAAAAGAAGTTCTACAGTGGAGGCTTGTGTCACAAGATGCTTCAAACGACCCTCCCTATGGGATTATATAGGAAGAGGGAAGCTTCTGGAGACTCCTGGAGCCATCTACACTAAGCCATTAGTGGGAAAAGTGTGGAAGGTTCTAGAGATGTCCACACATCTCTACACTATGGTGGAAGGCATGAGAGGAGTCCAAGACTTTCTAGATAAATCTAAAGATCTCTTGTATATTCTTGTACATAGGGTTGTACATAGAATTGTGTAGGATGTTCTAGATTATTCTTGAATTATAAGGAACCCTCCAAGGTTCCAGAGAGTTCCATTGGTGCCTATAAATAGGTGAGGGCCTCATTTGGCCAAGGCACCACCCAAATCACTTCCTAACCAAGCAAGTGAGTTCCCAAAGCACTTGTAAAGCTTCATTGAACAATAAAAGCTTTCATTCTTTAAGAGTCGTCTACTACGCCTTCTAAAGCTTCCGAGTTATGAGCATCTTTGTCTAGCAAGCTAAGCATTAGGAGTAAGGTTGACTTAACAAGATCAAGTGTCTTAACTTGTCTAAGTACTGCACGAGCTTAGGAAAAGACTAAGTCTGTGACAAGTGGTATCAGAGCATGGCTATGAAGCGGGCATAGTAAAGGAAGCATGTCGGGTTCCAATGTGAAGGACTAGCGAGCAAACCCGTGGGAGGGAGACCAAACCTATCGCACGAGACAAGGGTAGGAAGGATAAATCTCATTACGCCATATCCAACATGGAGGCAAGGTTAGCTAAGGTGGAGTTAGCCATGGCAGACACCCAGGAAGGGGTGCACTTGATCGAGCAAGGCATGGAGAAAGGCTTAGAGGATCTAAGAAAGCATATATCAAGACCTTCGTGAGGGGGTGCTAGCCTCACAAGTTTAGCTAGGTGTCACATGAGAAGTTCGTGTCCTTCCAAGAAAATGTCTTGAGCATGCTAGCATGGAGTCAATGATAGAGGCCTTGGCCACTCGCATAAAGGTTCGAGACCAGGTGGTTAGGCAGGAGTTGGCCATCTACAAGGCTGCTATGTCGGCACGGTTCATGGGCACACATGAGACATCTAGGGTGGAGGTGCCGAAGCCACAAGGGTTTAGTGGCAAGCGGGATGCCAAGGAGTTGGACAACTTCTTATGGCATATGGAGCGATACTTTGAGGCTATCGCATTGACTGATGAGGTGGCTAAGGTAAGAACTGCAACCCTCTACCTTACTGACACAGCTACTCTATGGTGGCTTCGGAGGTTTGCAGATATGGAGAAAGCTATTTGCACCATAGAGATGTGAGAATATTTCAAGAGGGAGATCAAGAAGCAGTTCTACCCCGAGGATATGGCTTACCTGGATAGGAAAAACATAAGGCATCTTAAGCACACGGGCTCGATGCACCACTATGTCAAGGAATTCTTTTCGCTCATGCTTGAGATTCTTAATATAACTGAGGAGGAGTTGTTATTAAACTTCATGAATAACATGCAAGGGTGGGTCGAGTAGGAATTAAGGCGTCGAGGTGTTCAAGACTTAGCCACTGCTATGGCAGTAGTAGAGTCTTTAACGGACAAGAGGGGAGACTCCTCCAAGGTTGAGTCTTTGGAGGATAGCCATGCCACAGGTAGGGGAGACGAGGTTTCAAAGGACCACAATGCTCTTAGAATGGGATCAGGCAAGACGCCTAACGTCCGGGAAGGAAGGGGTAAGGTGGAAAGGAAGGAGTTTACGCCTAAAATCAAATGCTTCCTATGTGACGGTCCACATTGGGCACGGGATTGTCCAAAGAGAAAGGCGCTCAGTGCCTTGATCAAAGAGAGAGAACAGGATGACAAAGAACATATGGGCTCGATGCAGCTACCAGGTGCCCTCCAATTCAACCCAAAGCCTAGTACACCTAAGACCTCCTTACTATCAGGGATGCAAGTAAAGGAGGCAAAAGTGGAGTGAGCTGAGGTAGCCCGCACACACATGGACAAGGTCACCAAGGGAAAGGTGAACTCTCTGGGTAAGAAGAAGCAACACTCCAAGCATCGAAAGTGCAGGTGTCTACATCCATCCAAAGCCTCATGGGAGAAGGAGGTGAAGAATATCCTGGCTGAATAGGTCACCAGGAGACAAAGGGTCCCTCCTGTGATAGAGTATCTAGTCCGATGGAAAGGACTGCCTAAGAGGTAGGTAAGCTGGGAACATGCGGATGCCTTGAGAAAGTTCTGAAAACACATCGAGAGGTTTCAGAAAGAGGCAACGACGAGGACGTCAACGGCATAGGTGGGGGAGAGTGTCACAAGAGGCTTCAAATGACCCTCCCCATAGGCTTATATAGGAGGAGTGAAGCTTCTGGAGACTCATGGAGCCATCTACACTAAGCCATTAGTGGGAAGAGTGTGGAAGGTTCTAGAGATGCCTAAAGATGTCCACAGATCTCTACACTATGGTGGAAGGTATGAGAGGAGTCCAAGACTTTCTAGAAAAATCTAGAGATCTCTTGTATATTCTTGTACATTGGGTTGTACATAGAATTGTGTAGGATGTTCTAGATTATTCTTGAATTGTAAGGAACCCTCCAAGGTTCCAAAGAGTTCCATTGGTGCCTATAAATAGGTGAGGGCCTCATTTGGCCAAGACACCACCCAAATCACTTCCTAACCAAGCAAGTGAGTTCCTAAAGCACTTGTAAAGCTTCATTGAGCAATAAAAGCTTTCATTATTTAAGAGTCGTCTACTACGCCTTCTAAAGCTTCCGAGTCGTGAGCATCTTTGCCTAGCAAGCTAAGCATTAGGAGTAAGGTTGACTTAGAAGATCAAGTGTCTCAACTTGTCTAAATACCACACGAGCTTAGGAAAAGACTAAGTTCGTGACACTTGGCTCCAAAGGTCACAATCAAGGCTGTAAAGAATGCTGCTGATGATCCACAAAAGTTCCTTGTGGGGCAAAGTATCACCGTGAAGCTAGCTGATTCACTCAATAGCAAGATGATATAAACATAACTATCAACAGCAGTGGCTCCATGGCTTTACCTTTGGCAGCTGGATATCCTCAACAACCCAAAAAAACACCTGCTAATGTCGTCTCTTGGTTTTGGTACATAATGTACTCGTGCTTGGTCACCCTTCCTACCCATGTGCATGAGAACTATACATGTATAGCTACCCAAAGTTTCCACGCAATTCATCCAAAATACCTCCAAAGCCTCCATCCAAGTCTCTGACTTCTACCTACCCATGAACCCCACGCGCATGTGATCACCATGCATGGGTGCGGCCAACCCCTTTCCAGTTTGCTACCAAGCTTCTGATTGGAGCCAAAATATGTGCTCTAATGGCACATATTCGATATGATTTGTGCACCAAAAGACACTCAAATCACCCAACTTGACCTAAATCAATGCTAAGGCCCTAGCCATGAGTTTAATCTATACTTTGGAGATTTATCTCAGGTTCAAGGGAAGAAAATTGTGCAAATTGAATGACTTTAGATTTTGAAAGATCAAGAAAGGGCTAAATGAGGAAATAAGTGAGTCAAGACTCATTGAACGTAAGGAAAGGCAAAACAAGGATATCATGAGGTTGGAGGATGATAAAATGACCATTATGGAGTAAGAAAGAAGGCAAGAAAGCATGGGAAATGAGGCATGAAGCAAGATTTAGCTGCATGGAAATTTAGAACTCAAAAATCTGATGGCGTTATATACTCTGACTTTGAGGACAAATTTGGAGCACTTTTTGGAGTCCATTATATACATGCTATATATCGTTTCGAAGCTCGGGAAGTCAGGAGTCCAACGCTTCAAACGGTTTGCAAATCGGAGCTGAAATGAAGAAGTTATGGCCATTTGAAGACAACTGCACCAAGCTGGAGGGTCATTTCGAAATGATTTCGAAATTCAACTTATGATTTCGAAATTCAACTTATGAATTCGAAATCCACTTCGAAATGACACCAATTTCGAATTCACCCACTGCCACTTTGATGTTCCGCCTCCTCTACCTCGGGAATTGCATCTAAAGCACTTCATCCGCCCTAGGTGGACCCCACATGACTAGAAATCACCATTTTATTATTTTTTAATCATTTTTAGGAAATTATTTTTGTAATAAGTGGCCAATGAGAGTGTGCCACATGTTAGGTAATTGAGGATATTATATAAACTCTCTCAATTCTAGGTTTTAGGGATCTTTTTAATCTTGGATTTTTTCTGGAGAGTTTGACATTGAAGGAGGAAGAAGACAAGAACTTTGGTTTGTTTTCTTTTTCTTCTTTATTGAATATATTGTTTTTAGTTTCTTTTGATTCAAATTATGGATTTTTACCCTATTATGGATTGTGAATGTGACATCACCCCCATGAGAGGCTAAGAGCCAACTTGGGGCTTGAAGCATGAAAACCTAAGGGTTAGGAAACCTATAGGGACAATGGGTAAATTATTTTAACAATGAGATTAATTATTGGTTGGGTGACAATTTATCAATTTTTTTATCCTATCCTTGTGAGTTCGTTTAGGGAATGATACGGTAGGTTATTACTTGATACTAGTGATTCTTGGTAATTCTTGATCATTAGTTATCCTCGCCTTACCTACCGTTATTTGCCCCTAAACAAAGCTATAAGGAGTAGGAAGGGTTAAAAAGCCAAATCTTAAATTGATAATCAATCTCATTCATTTGATGGTTTTAGGAATCTGTTTGAAAAAGGAAAAATTAGGTTTCGGATGCAATTTTGAGTTATAGAACCCAACTTGATGGCGAGTGGCCAAGGATCCCTAAACCCTAAGATCATATTACTTAAAATACCCTTGTTCTCTATAATTTCTATACCCTAGGTTGGATTGTGGAAAACCCCAAACTTGAATCAATTGAATTTAAAATCAATATTCATTTTCTCTTATTAATTTAATTTCTTTTACTTAGTTTCACATTATTCACATATTGTTTTTCACTTAAGGATTTAAACAAAAACAATTCATTTATTCTAGTATTGACAATTTTCATAAGCCAGTCCTTGAGAACGATACCCGAAATACTACAAAAGCCGTAGTGACTCTTTCTCTAGTTTTTCTTGACCAGAGTTACTACGTAAAAAGGCTAAGTATTTTGGTACAATAGAGAAATTCGGTCAGCTTCCTTTATATTCACATCACTACCCAATTTCTATGTACCCCGACATTCATCTTCCATATCGTGTGCATCACCTTCAGCTTGTCACTCCATGGCAAGCTCAGCATCTTCCCATCTTTAATACCTACTAAGCTTATCACCATACCCACCTTCTTTAACTTATCTCCAACACCGAAACCACCACTGTCAGCTTATCCCATGTCACAATGCCCACCAATCACCCCTGGAACACCACTCAGCTTTGGTCCTTAGCTTCAACCAATCTAGATTACCTCCTTACTGCCACTAGCACCGACCCCTGTGAAAGAAAATGCAGCAACATGGATTCATTCCTATGTGTGGTAGTTACCATTTTAAAGATGTTGAGTGGGTTCGTTTGGCGTGTGGGAGATCATGACTTGCACGGTTCAAATCCTTTATATATGGGAGCAGATAAAACTAGGTATAGGACGGTCAAGGTTAGCAAGTTTTTTAGAATGTGGACTTGAGAAGATCACACGCTAGTCACTAAACTGTTTGAATCTAGGATTGCTCTATGAGTTACAGGGGCATGATTGAACTTTCCATAATCATTTAACTCATGCAATTAGAGTGCTCTTTTTCGTATAAAGTCTTTTGTTCATTAGTGCTTTCAGAAGTAGGTTGTGTGACTGTAAGCTCTCTGAAAGAATAGCTTAAATCCATGGAGCCAAATAATTTCAATTTGTTCATTTTATAAAATTTGTCCCTCTTAATTATTCAATGTCAAACAAATAACTTGTAATAGAAATAGGATTCATTGCTACATAATAAAATTTAATTCATAAAGTTATTTGTATGTCATGACACTATATAACACCATGCTTTACAATAATATAACTACAACAACAATTAGTTAAATATCACATTAATCATGAACATAAGGATCATATTATAGTTCTTTCATTGAACAACATATTAGCATGATCAATCACAAACAAGTAAATAAACATGTATACTAGACAAAACTATCTCTTAAAATTCCCATAATCACATTTCTAAATTACTAATAATAAATTTGTAACTTTCATAAAATCATGCAATAGATATAATTATTGAAAATATATGTTGATACATCACATCATATATATTTTAGTTATCCATAAAATCAAGTAATAACTAAAAATTGGTAAATATGTCTCATAATCCAAAATTGGTTCAATTGTTAACTAAACTTTATGCAAAAATAATTATTTTAGAAAAACAATTTGGATGCATAAAATATAATAGATATAAGCACTAAATAAATTATAAAATGATAAGCACATACTTACCTTGATCCATGATACTAATAACACTTCTGATGTGAGTCTAATTCACCTTGGTAATTATTTTTAGTCAAGATTTTCAACTCACTTACTCTTATATAATGGATGGGTCACTTGTGTGGTGTATGTTATTATATCTAAAGCAACCAAAAGCATAAGAATGAAAGTGTGATTTAGGACCTTAACTTTATAAAAAAGGCTTTGATTACTACTCAAAAAGTGTTATTTTGTAACTTATAACTAACTCTTTTAAACACTTTTGAGTAGTAGTTATTACCTTTTAACTCAATTAGCATATTAAGTACCTTTGCAATCATTTCTAATCAAATTGTGTAAGTTTTGGTGTTTTTGATAATAATTTGATCACCAAAGCAATCCAAGGTTGAGGAGAGTTCTATGGAATCCATGGCAAAGCAATTGGAAGCTCATTAACATGAAGAACCTAAGCTTTGAAGCTTTATAGTCCTTTGCCATAAGCAAATCATGAATGCAAGAAGGGAAAGTAAAGAGAGAAATCTAACATGAAGAATTCAAGAGGATAGCAACTGTTGGACACTTTTGGAGCATTTTCTGGAGTCCATTTCATGCATACTATATGTTGTTTCAAAGATCAGGAAGTTAACAATCCAACGCTTCAAACGGTGTGCGATTCGAAGCTGAAATGAAGAAGTTATAGCCAGTGGAAGCCAATCACATCAAGCTAAAGGCCAATTTCGCAGGCTGCGAAATGGAGACCTTCAGCTTGCGAAATTTCGCAACCATTTGCTAAATCCTCCTGAGTGCTTCCAAATATTTGCGACCGACACTTTTAGATTTTTTTTCTTCAGATATTTGATGTTTAAATCCCCATTTTCTTCTTGTAATCCACCAATCATAGGATTCCTTAGTTATTAAGTAAGAACAAATGATGAATAACCTCATATATATTGTTTGTAATTTTCATTGCACAGAGATCTCTCGGGAGCTTGTTTTTAGAGACAACTTTTTGTATATTTTTTAAGGAAGTAAAATATAGAGTTTTGCTCTGCCTTACCTACTCGTTTTGATTGTATTTTTCTTACTAGCCAAACAAGCTCTGAGGATGTTTCCTCGGAGAATGAGTGGCTAGACTTTTTGTCTCTTGGAGCTAAGGTAGCTGGGTAAGGTGCCGAGTGCAAGAATTGGTAGTTTTGTTGTTTCAGCTATTAATGAAGAGAAAGTGTGACCCGTTAATGGTTTCTATGTTTTTAGTTAACTTAAAACGCCTTTAATTCACCTGGGCCAACACTTGGTAAGGCAAGTGATCTCCGTCCATTGAGATGCACTAGTTTACCTCTTGCGAGCCTTTGGGAGGTGATTAGAAGGTAGGATTTTCTAGAATTGCCAACACTTGGTAAGCTTTTGGACTCTAAGGAGACATCCATTAATTATCTCTTGTGAGCTTGAGAAGGGAAGTCCAAGGTTAATGATCATCTTGAATGGAAAATGCTAGGTAAGAGGCACGAGCCATTGCAAGATGAATGAGTGAGAGGGATTTAGTGTTTGAATCCATAAAAGGGAAACATCTGTACAACACCGGTTAGAGAATTAACTATATGCTAATTCTCTAATGTGAGAAAAAGATTCAAGTGATCGGAACTCTGTTTTTGCATAAGGAACCTGACCCCAGTGATCCTAAAACTCCAAGAAACACTTTTCTTTATAAGTGATTTCCGTTTCTTTATTTTTTGTTAGCTTAAAGCCAATCCTTTTTCAAACAAAGTTTATGTTTTCTTTTGAAGCTAACCTTGAAATGAAAAAGCACCAATTCAACTTCGAATTAATGTCAATAGTAAGTGGAAAACCCTTCCCAGTGAACGATCCTAGAGCCACTATGCTATATTAGCTGAGGCTATCCTAGTGCATGGTGATATAGGTTATAAATTTTGTTGATTACTCTTGTCTGAGGGCCAAACTCAAGGTACACCAGCTAGGCACGCAATCAGACTTATAACTTTTAGTCTTCCTATCAAAGACTACATGAGAATTATAGTCATTATTTACCAACATTGTGTATAAATTAATATATAATGGTTGGTTACCAACTTGAATACATTCAAGTATAGTCATTACACATAAACTTTGTATATAAATTAAATCTCATAATGATGGAGTTACAAAAGTTGTATCACTATATTAATGTAAATGAAATTTTTTTAACTCCTCATTTATAATTTTAGTCTTCTATATACAAGACTCTTAGTTGCCCCATCAATTGTTTCACCAACCTATCAATTGATATGCTTTTAATAAATTAAGAATCTATATTTACATAAATATAATTATGAATGGTCACTCATTATAGAATAATGATAAAAATAATGTTCACTATATTTTCCATATGGTCTCTATGTCAATTTGAAATTAAATAACACAGTTGGTACTTTGATGCAAATGCTACGCCACCAGTAGGCGTGAGGACTCATAGTCACATGTGAATAACATATAAAAACTCAAGATACCAAATCATAATTACACTTCTATGATTAAAAATTGATTTTTTTTTACCTCAAAATTGATTTTTTTTAATTCCAAATAATCATTTATAATCATGTATCGCATATTTAATCACACACTTTGATAGGAGATGTAACATGGAAAACTACAAAGAAACCTAGATGTAAAAAACCACATATCACTAATTATGGGAAAGTACATAGAATTACCTAATCAAATGGGTCTATTCTCTACTATCTTATATGAGTAGAACCTACACTCTTCTTTCATATTCTCGATATAACACCCTCTTGTACTTCTTGATAAATCCCTCAAAACCCTTATTAGGTTTGATGCCGTTGAGTCTCATACCTTTGTGATACCCAACAAATACGTACTTTCAAGAAGGATCTTGAAAGGTTAAAAGATGGAGACTTAAGCTTAACAAATGGAAATATTTTTCAAAGGCTTCCAATTTTTCAACCAAAAAATATATATATATTTTTCATATTTCCACACTTTTAAATAAAAATA
The DNA here is from genome assembly GCA_037355405.1 of Vitis amurensis. Lineage (NCBI taxonomy): Eukaryota > Viridiplantae > Streptophyta > Magnoliopsida > Vitales > Vitaceae > Vitis > Vitis amurensis. The sequence continues at coordinate 25,286,357 of CM074694.1, forward strand.
ATTACAAAATAATTCAAGTTTCATGCACTCACCGGTTAAAAGTTATACCTAAGACAATCAAAGATAATACTTATATTATTAAAAGATAATATTTAAATTATCAGAGCTAAAAGTGTATGAAATAATAACTATTTTTAAATGGTTGCTTGAAATTTGTATTTTATAAATTTAAATTCCTATTTTATGATTTTTTCTTTTTTCTTTTTTCAGATAAGCGTATGAAAACATAGTTTTCCTTCAAAATGCTTTGGGCAAAAAAGATATTTATTTATTATTTTCATCAAAACAGGTGTCATGACTCTTGGATTTTGTAAACAAAAACGTTAACCCTATGTTCATCTTCACCTGTCCCACTGGAAATCCTCTCACCTGTTTTCTTATCCTGATATCTTCTTAGCTTCGTTTCCGACTCTTGTTTTTGCCATGGATTGATAAGCCTAATCTTGGATATTGCTACCCGCTTATGGGATAGCACTACATAACAATTACATAAAGTCCAATACCCAGCAAGGAAACGCTTTCCCTCTTCATTATCTAGCTCACACTTGACTTGAGAAATTAAACTTGATACCAATCTTCTTGTTACAAATTTGGCTTGTAATTATCAAGTTGGTTTTTGGTCCTTCAACATAAAGAACTTCATTACTCTTAGGACATTTGGGTAAGCTAATGGAACCTTTGCCCCCAATAAGAGCGGTACCACCATGCCCCAAAGTCACCACACCACCATTAACTCTTTAAAAGTGGTGAAAAATGGCTCATCTTCCATCATATGTCCAGAGCACTCACTATCAAAATACCAATTACTTGGTGCTACGCCATACCTAAGGTCACTTTTCTTAGCCCACAAATAATCACTTGACTTTTGAAGATGTGCCTACATGACTCCTTCCTTTCTTAGAGTTAGTGTATAATCTACCCTTCCTAAGATTCAAAATTTGTTTTTTAAGGTGATTAAAATATTTCACTAGCCTATTGACACGAGTTTGGCATTTATTAAAGAGCCTATTGGAATACTTGCTAGCATTATATCTTACTCTACTACAAATAGTGTAATTTAGGGGCTTGTTTTGAGGTTGATTTCCTAGAAGAAATATTTCCACTCATGAGAGTTTCAAGCTTACTTATATAGCCTAAACTTCTTTTATCTCCAAAAGCTTCCCCATTTTTAATCATTTCATTTAAAAATTTTGAAGTAGGGTGAAGCACTTCATTTTGACTACTAAATTCTTTTTTAATCCCTCTAACTCTAAATTTAATGATTTATTCTTTTCAAAGACGAGAGGATATTCAAATTCAAGTTACTTAACTTTTTCAAGAAAGTTTTGATTTTCAATTTTTGGTTCCTTGACTTTATTATCCAAATTAATTTTATGAGATTTACCTGAATTTAAAGTTTAATTGTGAGAGTTTCTTCTATTCAAAGTCTTCCTTTAATTTCATATTCTCATATTTTATTTCGTACTATATGCGTCCTAGAGGTTATCAATCTCTCTTTCATTCTCATCTCTTAATTCAATTGGACTCGCAATTTGAGGAGATGAAGGTAGTGTGACAAAAAAGGCAACAAGATTATTGTTATCTTTGCTTGCATTGAACCTACGAAGTCATGGTCATTGATCCTGGATTCACGCCAAATCGCTTGCATTGCTTTCTTATTCATTTTCTTTTTTCTTTTTTTTCTTTTTTTCCTGACAAATTGTTGTTCCCCTCCATAATTAAAACACTCAAATTGCAATAATTTAAATTTATAACCCCTTTTTTATTTTTCTTAGAAAAAGATTTCTTCCTCTTCTTTGAGTTATCTTTTGTGTTTTCTTTATACCAGATTGAGTGAAGGAGTAGGAAAACTCCTTAGATGCTCACGGCTTCAGATCTTTTGGCGCACTAACTGAGGATGCATGTGACAATGTCACAAATGTCTGGTCTGTATAGATCAACTCTTTAGGTTTTCTGAAGCAAAGCCATAAGCACAATTTTTATCTTAATCTCTTCTTGGATACTGCAGTAGCTTATGGGAGTGCATGGACTGCCAAGCCTGAACTGATCTTTGGGAAACGCAATTGCTTATAAACATACAAAGATAAATTATTATTAATTACTTTCTCTTAATTGGAATCGTTCTTTGGGCTCTCAAATATTAGAATTATACTCATAGTTGTTATGAGTTATATATTCTATTGTGAATTGTTTTTATTCACCCTATGTCCATATCGCATGCCCATCACAGCTTTATGCCACTCAAGAAGTATAATATTTCTACAAATGAATTGGATTTTGTAAACAAAAACGGAAATCCTCTCACCTGTTTTCTTATCCTGATCTCTGCTTTGCTTCAATTTCAGTTCTTGTTTTCTTCATGGATTGTATTAGCCCAATCTTGGATATTGCCACCCGTTTATGGGATTGCACTGACAAGCGGGCTGTTTATGTCCGGGAGCTCCCAGAAAATCTCATCTCTTTGAGGAATGCAATGGAGAAACTCCAGAATGTCTATGAAGATGTGAAGGACAAGGTGGAACGTGAAGAGAAACTTCAGAAGAAGCGTACTCGTGTGGTAGATGGCTGGCTCCGCAATGTAGAAGCCATTGAAAAAGAAGTGAAGGAAACATTGGCGGAAGGTGATGAAGAAATGCAGAGGAAATGTCTGGGAACCTATTGTCCCAAAAACTGCCGTGCCAGCTACAAGATTGGGAAGAAGGTACGTGAAAAGATGGATGTTGTGGCTTTAAAGAATAGGGAGGGCTTAGATCTCAGTGTGGTGGCTGAATCTTTGCCTAGTCCTCCCGTGATCCTGAGGCCTTCGGAAAAGACCGTTGGCTTAGATTTGTTGCTTGGGGAGGTCTGGAGCTTCCTCCAAGATGACAAAGTGGGAAGTATGGGAATATATGGAATGGGGGGTGTGGGGAAAACCACCCTCTTGAAGAGAATCAACAACGAGTTCCTCCAAACAGGCTATGAAGTCGACGTAGTCATTTGGGTTGTTGTGTCCCAACAAGGGAACGTGGAAAAGGTCCAGGAAACCATTCTCAATAAGTTGGAGATTGCTGAATACAAATGGAAAGATAGGAGCGTGCATGAAAGGGCTGAAGAAATATTCAGTGTCTTGCAAACAAAGAAATTTGTGCTCTTGTTAGATGATATATGGAAGCAGCTTGATCTTTTGGAAGTGGGGATTCCTCCTTTGAATGATCAAAATATGTCCAAAGTAATATTTACAACACGGTTTTCAACTGTGTGCCACGACATGGGAGCTAAAAGCATTGAAGTTGAGTGCTTGGCATGGGAGGAAGCTTTTTCTTTGTTTTGGACCAAGGTAGGAGAAGACACCTTAAATTCTCATCCAGATATACGAAAGCTTGCGGAGATTTTTGTCAAAGAGTGCAAAGGCCTTCCACTTGCCCTCATTACAGTTGGAAGAGCAATGGCCGAAATGAAAACACCGGAGGAATGGGAGAAAAAAATACAAATCTTGAAGCGCTATCCATCAGAATTTCCAGGTATGGGGGATCGTCTATTTCCACTTTTAGCATTCAGTTATGATAATTTATGTGAGGACACCGTCAAATCATGCTTCCTTTACTGCTCTATATTCCCCGAGGATTATGAAATCCCTTGTAATCAACTCACACAACTTTGGATGGGGGAGGGCTTTCTGGACGAGTACGACGACGTTTGTGAAGCAAATACTAAAGGAGAAAATATTATTGAAAAATTAAAGCTTGCATGCCTGTTGACGTCTGGTGAATCTCACCGACGTGTGAAAATGCATGATGTCATTCGTGATATGGCTTTGTGGATAGCTTGTGAAAATGGGAAGAAGAAGAACAAATTTGTGGTAAAAGAGCAAGTTGAATTGATTAAAGGCCATGAAATTACAAAATGGAAGAAGGCACAAAGGATATCAGTTTGGAATAGTGGTATCGAAGAACGCATGGCACCACCACCTTTTCCTAATCTTGAGACTCTGTTGTCAGTGGGTGGATTGATGAAGCCATTTCTAAGTGGGTTCTTTAGATATATGCCTGTCATAAGAGTGCTGGCCTTGGTAGAAAACTATGAACTGACAGAGTTACCTGTGGAGATTGGTGAATTGGTTACATTGCAGTATCTTAATTTATCACTCACGGGAATAAAAGAGCTACCAATGGAGCTTAAGAAATTGACAAAACTGAGGTGCTTGGTATTGGATGACGTGCTTCCACTTAAAACAATTCCACATCAAATGATATCAAGTCTTTCATCTTTGGAATCGTTCAGTTTTTACAATTCGGGAGCCACCATTGGAGATTGCAGTGCCTTATTACAGGAGTTAGAGAGCTTGGAACACCTGAACGAGATATTCATCACACTTAGAAGTGTCACTCCTGTAAAAAAATTACTGAACTCTCACAAGTTACGAAGGGGCATAAATCAGCTACATGTAGGATCCTGCAACCACCTGAGCTCACTCAATGTGTACCCTTATCTGCAGAAACTTGAAATAAACATATGTGATGACTTGGAAGATGTGAAATTCATTGTGGAAAAGGAAAGGGGTGGGGGATTTGCAGCATATAATGTGGTCCAATCAAACATGGCAAAGCACCAAAACTTCTGCTATCTTCGTCATGTAGCGATATGTCATTGTCCAAAATTGTTGAGCTTAACCTGGCTTGTTTACGCTACACGCCTTCAATTCCTTAATGTTAGTTTCTGTGATTCAATGGAAGAAGTGGTAGAAGATAAAAAGAATGGAGTTTCAGAAATTCAGCAAGAGTTAGGCCTATTCTCAAGACTCGTATCTCTCCATTTGTCTTCTCTACCAAATCTAAGGAGAATATATAGAAGGCCTCTACAATTTCCTTCCCTAAAAGAGATGACTGTTAAATACTGTCCAAATCTGGGGAAGCTGCCATTTGACTCCAAAGCTGGGATTAGTAACAGTTTACAGAAGATCCATGGAGCCCAGGAATGGTGGGATGGGTTAGAGTGGGAGGACCAAACCATTATGCAAAACCTCACCCCATACTTCGTTCCGATTCCGGTCTTCGCGATCACGATTGAGGTGTGATTGGCTCTTTTTCTTCCATCTCCAGGTGATTTTTGGTTCCATTATGCCTAGTATATTAATGGACTGTATTTAATGAACATTGAATACATGGTTGTTTCTTTTTGTCAGACCAACTCTTTCGAGCATTCTTCTTGAAAATTGTTAATTTAAATTCTAATACCCTCAATTTCTTTGATAAATTCTATTGATGTGTTAATAGTAATATTTAGGTGAACAAATTTTGCTTGAAAAATCGGTAGTTTGAAATTACTTCACTTCTATCGAGACTTATGGTAACACAAATAGAAATCAATCATAGAATATATATATATATATATATATATATATATATATATATATATATATATATATAATTTAGGAAGTCCTCATTTTGTAGACCCATATTTTTTTTTTACGTGTGTCCTCACAAAGCTCTATTTTATCGTGAAATTTTGACTTTTGAAAAGTTGAAACAATCAGTTATTTTATTTATTTAAAAAAAAAAAAAAGTTTATGCAACTCCTTATTTGAAAAACAAACTAGTCTACGAAATAAGAATGGATTTGGAGGTTATGTTATCTATCAAAAAAGTACGATTATATACCCTAACATCCTCTAAGCCCAAATAAATATGATTTCTAATAAGCAAGTAAAAGAAACTTTGACATTTTATTAGTTAATTAATAGATACTTGGCAAATGAATAAGGTACAATGTAAAAAAATGGGGACATGATAGAGGTAGATTACAAAATATACAAGATAATGAATAAGAGAAAGACACAAATTAATGTATTAAACTAATTATTTCTAAAATAGAACACCTTTCATTTAAAAGAATTGAAGAGAACTTATTTACTTTCTTTCTAAACTACAACACATTTGTAAAAGAATTCAAGGGTGAATATGTATATTAAAAAAAAAAAAAGTGATTTTCAATTCAATGATTTCAATTTATTTTATTTACATCAGGAAATTTTGATTTATTTAAAAAAAAATATTTGATTTACTTTTTATTTACAAAAAATATTTACATTTTTTAGAAAAAGAATTATTGGATGCAATTTTGTTCAAAGAAAAAGTTCCAACTTGACTTTAATTATATGAAAGTAATTTTTACAATTTTTAATTAGAAAAATTAATTTTTATAATAAAAATATCTCAATTCCACTTCTATTTACAAGAGAAAGACTTTCACAATTTTTATTTAAAAAATGATTTTTATAATTTTATTTGTAAAAAGTAAATCCCAATCCAAATTTATGTATAACACATACTTCACTATTTTTATTAAAAAAGTAAAAATTCTTTTTACAATTTTATTTACAAAAACATCATTTTTATGGTTTTATTTAAAAATTATTCTAGATTTTTTTTCTTTTTTTTTTTTGGTAGATTTGATAACTGAAAATTCATTTTTATAAAATCAAACTACTGCATGCACATATGAACATAATAATAAAACAAAATGAATCTAAGAAGCCAAGTCTAAAGCAATGCCCTATATGCAAATTAAACCATCCATGTCCAAATATGTCAAATGGAGGCCCATTAAATTGTCCATGCCCAAATAAATCAAATGAAAGCTCAACTAAAAGCCCACCAATAGGCCCAAGTCAATAAAATCTATATACCAACAAACAAGCCCATGGGCACTGCAAAGCAAGCTGAAACTGAAAGCAATATACATCTCTAACCCAATAACCAAAGACAAATCCCAAAGAGCTCAAGCCAATAAATAATAGGTAATTTAGATTAAAAAGAATGCTTACCCATTTCACGATTCCCCTGTTTTTCCTTTATGAATTAATCTTTTTTTCCAACATTATGAACAAACAAGCAAATCACAAACAACAATTGATGCACCAACACTCTCCCAAACGAGTTATTCAATGCAAGTCACATGCAAATAAAATATCACTCCCCAAATATGATATATAAGATATTGCATCAACACAAACACTTATTTTCACATGCCCCTTGACAATGACACCAATTTCCCTAACGTGGAAAACCTCTGAAAAGATAAAGAAGTCACAGGCCTCAAGCAATCAAATAATTCACTACGAAAAAAGATTAGTTGAGTACAAGGTTTTACCTACCCCAAGCCTTCTATCTTCTCCTGCACCACTTGCCTAAAACGTTCAAACTTTAGTTTCCACCTTTCTTTTTCCGAAAAATATTTAGAATCTACTCCAAGCTTTGATCTTGACCTTTTCTTGAGTTGCACAAGAAGAAACTTAGGTTTTACCCCAATATGTTGAATATTAGAGCAATATGAGAGCTAAGATGAAAAGCACAATGAATTAATCCATTTGGAATAAAGATTTATCACTCAAAATTGATTTTCTCACAAGGAAAACACTCCTTTATTTGATAAGAAAAACTTAAAACTTAAAAACAAGGTCTCTCACTTTCACAGTTGTCCTCATCACTGTTGGAAAGAAAGTTTAAGTACTAGGGTTTTAAAACTCATCCAACGGTTGAGAATGATTTGGAAAAAGATTAAGGATGTAGATATGATTGAAATTTGATCGATCAAAGAAGAATAAAAGAACTGGGTACAACAGAGACTATTACCCTTAAGTTCGCTCAAAAATCGATTCAAAATATCTAAACACTATGTTTTGAACTCCTTAAACAATCACTCCATTTTTTAATAAAATGATAAGAGTTTAAAATATATATAGTTGATTAATATTTACCATTATCCAACGCCTCAAATGCACTTACCATCTTCTCTACTCATCTTCGAGCATGAACAATTTGGAAAAGGCAAATGTTCAAGGGAGAATTTGAAAAGTAGGAGTTAAGAGACACAATTAGAATTTTGACCTAGAATTGTCATAACAAAAATACACTTACAAAGCCAATTTGTCTTATTTTGATAATTGATGAGAGAGAATTGAATGTTATAAATAGATGGGAAGTTTCACAAATCCAAGAAAACGGATCTTAGCATGCCAAGAGAAAATGAATAATGTGCACAAATTAATTATACATGCAATATGCTTTTGAGCAAATTAAGATTAACCGATCTCATCTGCCCAGCTTCAAGATATATATGCAGTACTCAGTCTTAGAGTTACAAACCAGTATATCCAAACTCTACATTGGAATTGTTGTACCCAAAAATTCGAAATGTATTTATATGTGTATTGAAAGAAAAGATCCCCATTAATGGAAAAGAGGAAATCATAGTAGTGGTGAAGGATCCCTTACTCTTCATACCGAAGAAGAAAACAAGAAAAAATGTCACAAGTGGTGGGGTCTTAACCAAAAAATATTTAATGTTTTCATAAACGTATCAATCATTGAATCGAAAAAGTTATCAATTATAATTCAATGGTCCAATTAGCAGTTGAATCGCAGTAGAACCCATGATGTCATAAATATATAGTTTATATATTATTAAAATTTAAAATAACAAAAAAATAATATATATATATATATATATAAATTAAAAATCAATAATATTAATTTTTTATTTTGATATTATTAAATATAAGTATAAATACATTGATATTTTGAATTTTACTAAATGAAATTTAAATGTGAATATATTCAAAATGAAAGAAAAAATGATTATCAAATTTTAACTAATTTTAGAATTTTATAAAATATTATATTATTTTTATTTAATATTATAAATCTTTTTAGAAACATATACATTTTTTTTCATTTGTCGTGTTAAGCAACAAAGTGTATGCAGCTAAGTGGCAGTCCATGTCTTTCTCTCTCAGTTAGAGGTCCACAACTCAAATCCTCCAGGGGCCCTTATATACACAACTTACCCCCCCACATCAGATGTGGATAAGAAAAAAAAAGGCCCTTGGGCTAGGCTTTTGCCTATTACCATTTAATTTGGGCCTCTTGGAATAAAAAAGAAGGAAAGTTGGTTCTAAATTGGGCCCATTTAATAAAAGAAGACGATCGAACCGTTCGATTCATGTGGAACCGCTGGTCCAAACGGTTCACTCTTCAATCGCTCGAAGAACGAAAAGTCCACTTGTTGGACCCAATTTAATGAAAGAAGAGCATGGACTGAACTATTCAATTCACGTGGAATTTTTCCCTTCTTTTTCCCCACCAAAGCTTGAATATTACAAGGCAATAATTAAATAATTGTTAAAAAAATCTTAGGAGATGTCTGTTTTTTTTACTTAATTTTAAATAAAACTTTAATATTTAATAGCATTAAATATTAAATTATTTATTTTTATAATATTTTATTTCTATTAAATATTAAAAGGTAAAAAGAAATCAACATATTATTATTTTTATTTAAAAAAAATTAAATATTTTGACTTTTCTTATTCAATAAAAAATTATAATAAATCATAAAAAATAAAAAAACAAATAACTTAAAGTCTGAAAACAAATTACTTTCAACAAAAAAAAACTAAAAAAATAAACACAATCTTAGTTTCTTATCATATGAAGTAATGAATTTAAATATGGTGGGTAGTAGATGGATCAGCTTTATAATCTCAAGTATGAAAGGGTTTTTTTTGGGGGGCTGCTTGAAAAGTTGGGAAGCCATTGAAAAGGAAGTCCATAGCTATGGCATAGAGTGACTTGACAACATCATGTGGTATACATCTGCCACGTTACTTAATTTTTATTTCATTTATTTTATTGGCTACAACACTGAGAAGGTTTGAAGTTATCATTTCCCTGTCACGATTGCATTACTGTTTTACTAAATAATTGACCTTTTTACCTTAATCAATCACTAACATTTGACCTGGGGTTGGTATTAGGCCAGAAAATTAGAAATTGTTGAAAATTTGCAGTCATCTAGAAGGGACCAAAGTAAGTGACAACATACAACGAACCAAAAAAACAAAACTACAAATTCAATAAACAGTCCACAAAATCAGCTGACCATTTGCTTGCTTTCTCATTGTATTTTACAGAACCTAATTTTTTTTATTTTTTTTTACGATTCGCCGTCCAATCACTGGTTCGGACGGCTTGTGATCGGTTCAATTAATTGTCCAACCGTTTAATAGGAAGGACCGAATTGAAAAGTCCACCAATTGACCAACCAATCCAATCCAATTTTCAAAACATTGAAAATATTATTCATGAAAGCAATGAGCTTATTATTGAATAAGAATTTTAAAAAAAAATTCAACCGTTGATTTCTCAGTCTTATGGTTGAAAACAGGGAGCTGATATTCTATTGAATATCTAATATCTTAATTCAAAGGATAGAAAACTTAGAGCTCAAGAATTTGAAAAAATTATGCTGACACATAACGTGAATTCACTTCAACCACTTCCATTTCAAATAGTGGAGATGGCTAGATATTTAACAACAAGTGTATGAACCTGGTCCAAGTATCCCCTGTACTGAACTTGACAAAAACACTAGGAGAAAGGGAAAAACGTTTTTGGTAGCCCTGGTGGGGCCTGACCTAAAAATAATGCGTATGAAATTAAACATTTTACATTATTATATGGAAACTTCTAGACCCTTATTATATATTCAGCGCATCTCTGATTTTCCATGGTTACTTTTCTCCGGCATTCTTCACCCCTGATCTCTCAGACCCATCAACTGTTTTACTATTCTGATTTCCTCTTTGTTTTCAATTCTAACCCTTGTCTTGGCCATGGATTGTGTGACTCCAATCTTGGATGTTGCCACTCGCTTATGGACTTGCACTGCCAAGCGTATTGTTTACATCCGCCGTCTCCCCCGAAATCTCAAAATCTTGAGAACTGCAATGGAGGAACTCAGGAGCGTTTATGAAGATGTGATTGAAAGGGTGGAAAGTGAAGAGAAACTTCAGAAGAAGCGTACTCGTGCAGTGGAAGGCTGGATCCGCAGTGTAGAAGCCATGGAAAAAGAAATTAAGGAAATATTGGAAGAAGGTGATAAAGAAGTCCAGAATAAATGTCTGGGAACCTGTTGTCCCAGAGACTCTTACGCTAGTTACAAGCTTGGGAAGAGGGTATCTAGAAAGATTCGTGCTGTGGCTGCACTACGAAGCAAAGCAAATCGTTTCCACGAGGTAACTGTCCCTTTGCCTAGTCCTCCGGTGATTGAGAGGCCTTTGGAAAAGACTGTAGGCTTAGATTCACCTTTTCTTGAGGTCTGGAGATGGCTCCAAGATGAACAAGTCAGAACTATTGGAATATACGGAATGGGGGGTGTGGGCAAAACTGCTCTCTTGAAGAAAATCAACAACAAGTTCCTTCAACCTAGCCATGATTTTGATGTTGTGATCTGGGTTGTCGTCTCCAAACCAACAAACTTGCAAAGGGTCCAAGAAACACTTCGGAACAAATTGGAGATTCCAGATGGTAGATGGAAAAATAGGAGCGAGGATGAAAAGGCTGCAGAAATATTCGCTGTCCTGAAAACCAAGAAATTTGTGCTCTTGTTAGATGATATATGGGAGCCCCTTGATCTCTTGAAGGTGGGAATTCCCCTTTCGACTTTTGGGAATATGTCCAAAATAGTATTCACAACAAGATCTGCAGATGCGTGTCGAGATATGGAAGCTCAGAAGAGCATTAAAGTGGAGTGCTTGGCTTGGGAGGAAGCCCTTACTTTGTTTTGGGCCAAGGTAGGAGAAGACGCTTTAAATTCTCATCCAGATATACCAAAGCTATCGGAAATTGTTGTCGGGGAGTGCAAAGGCCTGCCGCTTGCTCTCATTATCATCGGTCGGGCAATGGCAGGGGCAAGAACACCTGAAGACTGGGAGAAAAAAATAAAAATGTTGAAGAATTATCCGGCAAAGTTTCCAGGTATGGGGGATAGTTTGTTTCCAGTTTTGGCATTCAGTTACGATAGCCTACCTGATGAAGCTGTCAAATCTTGTTTCCTGTATTGCTCTTTATTTCCGGAGGATTATGAAATCTCTCCTCAACATCTCATCGAACTTTGGCTCGGGGAGGGGTTTCTGGATGAATATGACGGCATACGAGAAGCAAGAAATCAAGGAGAAGAAATTATCGAAAGGTTAAAGGACATGTGTCTATTGGAAAATGGCAGAACCCAAAAACAAGAATATTTGAAGATGCATGATGTTATTCGTGATATGGCGCTATGGTTAGCATCTGAGAATGGGAAGAAGAAGAACAAATTTGTGGTAAAAGACCAAGTTGGATTGGTTAGAGCACATGAAGTTGAGAAATGGAATGAGGCACAGAGGATATCATTATGGGAAAGTAGAATTGAAGAACTTAGGGAACCGCCATCTTTCCCCAATATTGAGACCTTCTCTGCATCAGGTAAGTGCATCAAGTCGTTTCCAAGTGGTTTCTTTGCATACATGCCTATCATAAGAGTTTTGGACTTGTCAAACAATTATGAACTTATTGAATTACCTGTGGAGATCGGCAACTTAGTTTCTTTGCAATACCTTAATTTGTCAAGAACAAGTATAGAAAACATACCAGTGGAGCTCAAAAATTTGAAAAATCTCAAGTACTTGATATTGGATAATATGAATTCACTTCAACCACTTCCATCACAAATGCTATCAGTCCTTTCCTCTTTGCAATTGTTCAGTATGTTCAACTCACCCTATAAGGGAGATCATAGAACCCTTTTAGAGGATTTAGAGCAGTTGGAATACATCAATGATATATCCATTGACCTTACAACTGTCTTCTCCGCCCAAGCCTTATTCAACTCCCACAAGTTGCAAAGCTCCACAAGACGGCTACGATTATTTAACTGCAAGAGTCTGAACTTGGTCCAACTATCCCCTTACATAGAGATGCTTCATATATCCTTCTGTCACTCCTTTAAAGATGTGCATATCAGTTTGGAAAAGGAGGTGCTGCATTCAAAATTCCCAAGGCACGGGCATTGCTTGTACCACCTTTGCCATGTAAATTTATCTTGGTGTAGTAAATTGTTGAACTTGACCTGGCTTATTTATGCTCCAAACCTTAAGTTTCTATCGATTGATGACTGTGGGTCATTGGAAGAAGTGGTTGAAATCGAAAAGAGCGAAGTTTCAGAACTTGAACTGAATTTCGACCTTTTTTCAAGATTGGTATCTCTCACTTTGATTAATCTACCAAAACTAAGGAGTATATGTAGATGGCGGCAGTCCTTTCCTTCCTTGAGAGAAATCACTGTGCTTGGGTGTCCAAGAATAAGGAAGCTGCCATTTGATTCCGACACCGGAACTAGTAAGAATTTAGAGAAAATCATTGGAGAACAAGAATGGTGGGATGGCTTGGAGTGGGAGGACAAAACCATTGTGCACAGTCTCACTCCATATTTTCGAACAACGCAAAGCTCAAAAAGACTAGAGTTCCCATTCATCCCATTACAGGTAATTTCTTCTTTTTTTTTCCTTCCTTTTTATAAATAATTATATTTTTAATTTTTAATTTATATTATTAATATGGCCGAGACAAAATGTGCATTGTGATTGTTTGAGTCGGTCTCTAAAAATATTATTTTAAATTTTCAAATATTTTAAAATAATAGTTTTGAGCATGTGATCTCATTCATCCAAAGACATATTTGCAAGAAGGTAATATCGTCTAGCTCATATATGCAGTTTGTATTTGATATAATATTTTTTTATCCATAATTTATATTTAGAATATTGTATGTTTTGAATCCATAATGCATTTGGTTATCAAGTTTATTAGGCGATTAATTTACAATGATTTTACTTTGTCTATATCATATATAATCAAAAACTCTAATGTTATGTTTCGTTTCGAAAAGTACTAAAAAAAAAATGTTAAGGGAAATGAATTTTTTGTGTTTGATTGTATTATAAAAAAATAAAAATAAATTTATATTAAATATAATTAAAATTAGTTAAAAAACTATACATTTTTGAATTATTTAATCTTTATCTTGAAGAGTTAAAATAAATTAAATGAATTTAAAAAAACATATGAAAATAATTTATTAATTTTAAATTTAGCTTTTATTTTTCTTTATTTATTTTTTCCTTTTTTTCTATTTTTTCTTTTTATTTTCTTTCCCTTTTATTTTAATTACAAGAAAACTTTCAATAATAGTAATAAGCAAAATAATCGATTGTGGTTCTAATTGTTATTTATTTATTTCTACAGGACAGACATATTTCAAGATTCCCAAGATATATTTCAAGATTCTTACAAGCTCCTTTTGGCCACATGGATATTTGATTATGTAATAACATATTTCTTATTGAGTATTTCTTATTTGTGAGTATGCATATTTGTGGATTGTCAATTGTATCAGCAAGAAAAACTCAAATTTATGATAGCCTTTTGTTCATATATTGCATATCCAAGGTTTTAGTTTGTAGGGTTTGATATTGTCTTTAGTATAGTTTTAAAAATCGGACCGAATCGTGCCCATCCAATCCAATCACCTTAATTAATTAATTGTTCTTGAATCAAATCAAAATTGAACTATTAAAACCGACATTCAAACCACATGAATCCAACAGTTCTCCAAGAACTACTCACGCTCGTTTTTTCCAAAATTTTTAAAAATTTGACTGCCTTATAATTGGACTAATTGCTTCTAAACCATGAGGATGACAGATCATGCCTCAATGGGCCTTTTACTTCTTGGCCATAAGCTTTTGTTTACTGCATCAGTGTTCATTTATAGCCTTTCCGATGTGGGATTTGTGTAGGGAGTGGAAAATATTGTTTGCCCAAAGACTCGACCCTTGGACCTCAGGTTATAAAGGATTCATTAAAACCATTAAGATTTGGAAGCATCATGTTAGTCATTATTGTAAAACAAAAAATAGTAAAGTAATGAAAATTTTTATTGTTTACAACCGTTAAATAATCACACTTTTGCATAATAATATTTATGAAAATAATATAATATTTTAAAATTTATAAAATAATAAGATATACAATTTTGGACATATCTTTTTTCTTTAAGAAAACATATGTGATTTACTTAATGAAATGTAAAATATTAATATATTTATATTTATTCTTACTATTTAATTTGATAACATCAAATATAGAGAATGAATTATTATTACTTTTTAATCTTAATTTTTTTATAAATAAAATATAAAATAATAAGATATACTACATATAGATAAAATTAAATATTATAATTTTTCTTTAAAATATTATATGTGTTTTATTGAATAAAATTTAATATATTAATATATTTTTATTTATCCTTGCCATTTAATTTGATAACATCAAATATAAACAATGAATTATTATTATTTTTTTAATCTTAATTCTTTTATAAATAATTTTAATTTTATATAATATATAAATATATATTTATTACGTCACCGATTCAACCACCAATCCAATCTGTGACTCGTGAACTAATAATTTTTCCGGTTCAATGACCAGTCTAATTCTAAAAGCATTAATCTTTAGTTAATTTATTTTTTTCATTTCACTATGATTTCATTTAGCAGTAAGGTAGCTAACAAACTATGGAGAGTGTTAGGTTTGAAAGGATGTCTCTTCTTTGAAAATGATGATTAGAGGAAATAATTCCAATATTGTAGTTGGCTTATGAATTGTCTTAACCTCTAAATTTAGGGTGTTTAGGATTTGATGTTGTCCGCACATGATTGTGTTGGCTTATGATTTAATGTTGACTCAAAGAGCAAATTGAGATATAAAGTCCGTTTAACAGTGATTCTAGTAAGTGTTTTTAGCCTAAAAAGTGTTTTGAAAAAAAAGTTAGGTATTTAACAAAATTTAGGAAACACTTTTAAAAACCTAAAATATCACTTGTAGTATTGAAAAATCACTTATAGTGTTTTCTGGATAAACACCTCATATGTGATTCTCCTAAAAGCACTTTTAGATTATGTTTAGTTCCCCAAAAGTTTGAGAAAAAATAAAAAGAAAAGAAAATATAAAAGAAAAGTAGATGAAAATAAAAAGTGAAGAAAAATAATTAAAAAAATAGATTCAAAGTGAGTTATTTTTATTTATTATTTTATACTTTTTTTCACATATTTAAATCTTTTACATGAACATTAAATAATTAAAAAATGTACAAAATTTCTTAATAATTTTAATTATATTTGATTTTCTATTGTATTTTTCCATAATAAAACCAAAAATAAGAAAATTATTTTCCTCAATATTTTTTTTCCTAATACTTTCCACAAATCAAATATAGTCTTAAATAAAACACTTTCACTTAAAATGTTTTGAGTAGAAACACTATCAAGCGCATTCACATAACCATTTTATAATAATTCTAAAACCTATTTCTAACATTAAAAATATTTTTAAGGAAATTATTTATTTTATGAAAAATAGGCATTTTGCAAGATTTTCAAAATATGAAAATCACTTTTTAAATATCTGAAAAGCAATTTTCACTGATTTTTAGGAAAGCACTTTTCAATCATTGAAAAATGATTCTTTGAAAAAACACTTTAAAAAATTTTAAACCTACCGAAAATATCCCTGCGTGATTCCTGATACCCCTATCCAAGGACGCCCTCCTTTACTCTTCTCTCGACTCTCAACTACTCAGAAGGTACACTTCAAACTCTATAGATCAATTTTGGTTGCCTTTATAGAGGATTTGGCGAGCTCTCTTAATCTCTAAAATTTTATCTTCTCTACAAATTTCAATTTCCAATCAAGTTTTAAGCATTCAAATTAATCTCACAACAAAAAAAATAAAAAAATAAAAAACTACCTCATAATCCATTTGCCCTATTTTCTTTTAGATCATTTTTCTCAAATTTGACAATTTCTTTCCTTTTTCTTTTTCCTTTTTTTTTTTTTTTTTTTTTTTTTTTGAATCATTATTTATACATTTCTTTTTGTTTTCCTATCCATTAATTTATTTTCATTTTTTGAAAATTTTGTTGCTTTCTTTTGTGTTCTTGAACTCCTCTCCTCCTCTTATTGAAGACTCCAAGGCCAAGCTCCTTTCAATAAAGGAAATAATCATAAAAACGTTAAAGTGTTTAATATTAATAAATTGGTGTGTTTTTTAAATTATTTGAAGACTATTATAAACTTTTTTCAAATAAAAAAGTCAAAATATGGTTTTTCTAAATACAAAAAAAACACATTGGTTTACTTTTAATTAATAGATTTTCCATACTACAAAAACAAAAAAAATTTAATCCTATTAAGTATTAAGGTTCTATTTAGAATTAACTAAAAAAACAAACACCATATTAGAAAAGCAAGCAATCCCTTAGCTAACTCATCTGAATTCATAATCTACTTTTGCTACATATAATATTTAATTTGTGCAATAATTGGTATGTATAACCTGTATAAATTCATACAATCAATCCAAGAATATTAGTAATCGGAATCTTCACTATCAGTTTGTCACTCTGTTCGTTACTGATATGTTTTTGTCGCCTCCTATATATAGTACTAAAGTCAGTCTTTTAGAATGAATGAGAACAATATTTTTCTCATATTTTCTCTTATTACTATCTCATTCCTAATATGGTATCAGACCAAATTTTGGGTTCCTTACTGCCCCATTTTTTTTTTCTCTGATGATGGCAAGAAGAGGATCTACCACTGGTTCATCAAACCCGTTTGGTACTTTGGATTCTACCCACTCCGATCAATCTCAAATGGACAACTACAGGAGTCCTTATTTTCTTGACAATGGGAATCATCCAGCTGTCGGTCTTGTTTCTCATCATCCGACAGGCAGCAATTATAACACTTGGAGTCGAGCCATGTCCATGGCTCTTAATGCGAAAAACAAACTCAGATCTTCTCTTTGGCACATGGTCTCGCTGTAATAGCATAGTCATTTCCTGGATCCTTAACGTCGTGAGTAAAGAATCGTCGACAGCTTGCTCTACATTGACACCGTTGTGGAGGTTTGGTGAGATCTCCATGATCGGTTTCACTAGACCAATCTCCCACGCATCTTCTAGATACAGAAGCTTCTTATAGTTTTATCTCAAGTTGAGCAAGATGTTACCACCTACTACACACGCCTTAAAATTCTATGGGATGAACTTAAAAGACTTTCAACCTGTTCTTGTTTGCAATTGTGGAGGAATGAAAACTTGGATGGTGTCCCAACAAATGGATCACGTTATAAAATTTCTCATAGGTCTCAACGATTCTTACTCTCAAGTATGAGCACAAATCTTGATAATGGATCCCATACCACCCATAGCTAAGGCATTTGCTCTAGTTGTGCAAAAATAACGATAATGGAATATCAGATTTGGAATTCTGCCACCACCGGAACCCATGGCCTTCAGTGCCAAAAATCAACCTCCTACAATTATCAATTCTGTTGTTAAGCCTAAATGTGAGAGACCCTTGTGTACACATTGTGGGCTGTTGGGCCACACTATTGATAAGTGTTATAAGATCCATGGCTACCCATCTGGTTACAAGTCTAAGCCCCAATCTCAGCCTACACCACCTCGTGCCAACCAAACGACCATGGTCTCACTCGACGGACCTTCATCCATGGCTTCCAGACTTGGCAAAGTTTCCTCTTTGAGTGCTCTAACTCTAGCACTTTGTCAGCATATGATTTCCTTACTTAGCTTGCAACTTGGGTATAACTTTCCTACCTCAACCAATAATAAACAACAGCCAAGACCTTCAGTTTCCAGCGTCACGGGTATTTCCTCATTGTCTTCTCAATCACTATCGTCCTCTTGTTGGCTAATTGACATGGGATCCATTCATCACGTCTGTTGCACTTTGTCTCTATTTGATCTTTCTCACCCACTTCCAATTCTTTTGTCATGCTTCCCAATGGTTATACTATTCCCATTACTCGTATTGGATCAGTCAAGTTAATAGCAGATCTTACACTTGAAAATGTCTTGTACGTGCCACACTTCAATTTTAATCTCCTTTCTATTAGCACCCCCACTTGTTCCCTTCACTGTTCCCTTAATTTTTTCCTTGATCACTGTTTTATCCAGGACCATTCACGGGACCAAATGATTAGGATGGTTAGAGTACACCAAGGCAATCTTTATCTCATGCATGGAATTAGGGAATTTTTGTTCTCATTTACCAGTTTTAAAAGTTGTTTGTAATAGTGTCAACTTGTCCCGCAATGAAATTTGGCATTACAGACTTGGGCATTTCAAGTTTTTTGTAAAGACTTGCATATTTCTAGTGATCTTACTACATCCCATCATTGTTCTATTTTTCATTTAGCTAAGCAATGTCGTTTGTCTTTTGTCTCACATAATTCATTGCCAAATTCACTTTTTCAATCAACTCACTGTGATCTTTAGGGTGCTTTCTATGTTGCTACTAATGAAGGATATCGTTATTTTTTTACCATTATTGATGATTGCACACATACTACTTAGGTTTATCTCTTATGGTCCAAATCTAATGTTAAAGCCGTTCTACCCACTTTTTTTCCTATGGTTCAAACTCAATTTGGAGTTTCAATAAAATATTTTTGATCTAACAATGCACACGAGTTCTCTTTTATCGAATTTTTCAAATCTAAAGGGGTCACTCATTTTCGTTCCTATGTTGAAACACCTAAACAAAACTTTGTGGTTGAATGAAAGCATCAGCATATTCTTAATGTGGCCCATGCTTTATGTTTTCAATTTAATATTCCACTTTGTTATTGGAGAGATTGTGTTCTCACAATAGTATACTGGATCAATAGGACTTTCTTGCCCCTATTATCCAACAAATGTTCTTTTGAGTTACTTTATCAAAAGAAACCTTCATATAGTCATCTTCGGTCTTTTTGATGCCTTTGTTATGCTTCAACATTGTTAAGTTAGCGTAACAAGTTCTCTCCTAGGTCTTAAGCTGCTGTCTTTATTGGATATCCTTTTGGTTATAAGGGCTATAAGCTTTTTGACATTTCCACTCATAGTTTTTATCCCACGCAACGTTGTGTTTCAGAAGACTATTTTTCCTTTCCAACACACACCAGGCTCGAACACTTCATCTTTTCTAATCAAGTACTTCCACGATTCATCTCTGATATGTCCTTCCATGCTTCAAGTGATTCTCATCCAATAACCATTTTTTCTCTTTCTCACTCATATAAACAGCATCCTCATCAAACTTCCAAGCCACCTAATTACCTCTAGGACTATCACTATTACTTAGCCACACTCTCTAATCTGCATACTTCCCCTCCTCACAGTGCTTATCCTATATCTCAATTTCTCTCTTATGAGAAACTCTCTTTCTTATACAAATCCTTTGCTCTTTCCAATATTTCATCTCATTCTGAGCCTACCCTTTACTCCAAAGTTGCTATTATTCTTGAGTGGCAAGATGTTATGCACACTAAGCTCCAAGCTTTGAAAGTTAATTCTACATAGTCTTTTACCAATTTGCCTCCAAGAAAACATCTCATTATTTGTAAATGGGTGTAAAAAATCAAATACAAGGCAAATGGCTCTATTGAAAAGTATAAATCTTGCTTGGTGGAAAAAGGCTTCAGTCAACAAGAAGGGGTGGATTATATTGATCTTTTTCTCCCGTTGTCAATACTGTCAAAGTTCCACTTGCCTTTGTTGCCTCACGTGGTTGGTATCTCTCTCAACTTGATGTTAATAATGTTTTTCTACATAGAGATTTATCTGAAGAAGTTTACATGTCTTTTCCACCCGGTTAAGTCTATGAAAGATCTAATCTACAAGCCAACACTGTTTGTCACTTGCATAAGTCCCTCCATGGACTTAAGCAAGCCTCTCGACAATGGTTTTCAAAATTCTCCACAGCATTGCTTCAAGAAGGTTTTCTAAAATTTGCCTCAAATCATTCTATTTTTGTCAAGACTTATTGCTCAACTTTTATTGTCCTCTTGGTGTATGTAGACGACATAATCATAGCCAGCAACAATAAAGAAGAAGTTGACGAAGTTAAAGTGCTCTCTTGACCACCAATTTAAGCTCAAAGACTTGGGAGATTTGAAATAGTTTTTAGGATTAGAGATAGCACGGTCTACTAGGGCCATCTTCATCAATCAGTGACAATATACCTTAAAATTGTTGTTAGATGTTGGTTCTCTTGGATGCAAGCCTGCAACAACTCCTATGGAAGTGAACCTTAAATTGTCATAAGAAGAAAAGGAGCTCTTTGATGATCTTACCATGTACAAAAGGCTAATTGGAAGATTGCTCTATTTGAATATCACCAAACCTGATCTCTCCTATCCTATAAATAGGCTAAGTCAATTTCTTAGCAAACCTCAACTACCCTACCTACAAGCGGCTCAACGTATATTGCAATATATTAAGGCTACTCTTGGTCAAGGTGTTTTTTATTCGAACACTTCTTCTGTCGAATTAAAGGCTTTTACGAACTCTGATTGGGCTGCCTATCAAGACACCAAGAAATCTTTTACTGGTTTTTGTGTCTTTCTTGAAGATTCATTAATGTCATGGAAGTCTAAGAAACAATCAACAGTCTCCCGCTCTTCAACAAAGGCAAAATATAAGGCCATGGCAAATGTGAGTTGTGAGATTATGTGGTTGTTCTCATTGCTAAAAGATCCACTAATTTCTCATCCAACTCCAGTCTTGTTATTTTGTGACAACCAGGTAGTACTTCACATAGTTGTCAATCTTGTGTTTCATTATGAGAGAACGAGACACATTGAGATCGATTGTCATGTCGTTTAAGAGAAAATTCAAAATGGTTCCTTGAAGACTTTGCATATTTCATCTCAACACTAGTTGGTTGATATTCTGACTAAATCACTTCATCTAACTCAATTCATGTTTCTTCATGACAAGATGGGACTTCAAAACATCTACTCTCCATCTTGAAGGGGCGTATTAGAAATTGGAATCTTCACTATCAGTTTGTTACTCTGTTCGTTACTGACCTGTTTGTGTTCTATTTTTGTTCCAACCCCCTATGTATAGTATACTAAAGTCAGTCTTTTAGAATGAATGAGAACAATACTTTTCTCATATTTTCTCTTATTCATTTCTGATTCCTAATAAAGAATGTCAATGTCATTCTCTGAATCATATCCTCTTAAGCTATCGTGTTTGAAACTAAAACTAAAAGAGAAAATAAATAATTTAAATGTTTATCCTTAATATAATTATTAATATTTATCTATTTATTATTAGTTTGAATTAAAGTAAAATATAAAGTTTGAATTAGAGTAGAAGTCTACTATTAGTTTGAATTAGAAAAAAAAAAAAAAAAGATTGAGTTTGAATTATAATAGAATTCCAATGTATTTGTATATAAATATTCATCATCATTAATAAGAACGTAATATTATAATTTCCAAAAATTCTCTTACATCATTATGGTATCAAAGTAGTATCTTCTCAGGATTGTCTCTCTCTTCCTTTCCTTCTCTTTCACACCTTCTCATGGAAACCTTAGCTCTTGAATGTCGATCAATCAGTTTTATTCATAAGCCAACCAATCCCATCCAATTAAGCTCCAATGGTCACAACAAACACCAACTTCACTATTCCACATGGTAATCAACCACCTCCTAAGCCTTATCTTAACTACTGTCAAGCTTGTAGTGTACAAGGTCATACCACTAAACGTTGCCCCACCTATTAGATAATACCGTCAACATCGACTTTGACTTTAGCCACACAACCATCACCTCCATGGAAATCACATCTACATACATGATGGCAACCTCGCCCTCAGGCACAATGGCAACCTCATGCCAACTTTGCTTCCTTAAATAACTCCTACACTCTCAATTGGCTTCTTGGTAGTGGAGTATCGCACCATGTCACCTCTAAAAGTTATCCCTTATGACAACTCTAATGACATTGTGATTGATGATGGCATGGGTCATCCCTTTACCCATACTAGTTCCACCTCTCTCTTTACACCATTTCAAACATTTTTTTTAAATAATGTCATTTATGTTTCTACCATGAAAAATAACCTTATTTCTATATCTCAATTTTGCAAATCTAATGTTGTATTAATTACATTCTCACCTTCTACTTTTCATGTGAAAGATTCACACATGAGGGCAATCCTTTTGTAGGGTCGAACTAAAGAAGGTGTGTATGAGTGGCCAATTTTCTCTGTCAAATTTTCTCCTTTAATTACTTTCTCAAGTGTCAAAACCACTTCATCCTAGTGGCATCATAGATTAGGACATCCATCATCTTCCATTCTTAAGCACATTGTTAATAGCTTTAATTTAGACTTATCGAGTCCTCTATCTTTATCATTTAATTGTAATACTTGTCAATGCAATAAAAACCATAATTTGTCATTCTCTATTTTTTCAATTATTTCTTCTCAATCTCTTGACATAATATTTCCTGATGTGTGACCTCTCACGCATATTCATTTGATAATTTCAAATACTTTATTGTATTTTATCTATTTTCTTCTTTTCTCTTACTTTCAATCCTATTGTCAAACTCACTACTATATGTCTTATTCTCAATATTGTGGTCAACTATGATTGGTCTCTCCACCGACTTAATGTTAACAATGCTTTTCTTTAAAGCCACTTATCTGAAGATGTTTTCATGGCTCAACCACCAAGATTTATTGATTGTGATCATCCTGATCATGTGTGCAAACTTTGCAAAGCTATCTATGGTCTCAAGCAAGCACCATGAGCTTGGTATCATGAGTTCCATCGATTTCTTATCAACTCTAGCTTTACCAACGCTCATGCTAACACATCACTATTTGTCTTCAATATTGGTGGTATCATGGTCTATCTCCTTATCTATGTTAATGACATTATCATTACATGTCACAACGATGGTGTCCTACAGAAGTTCATCCTAACTCTTACCCAATGATTCTCCCTCAATAATTTCAATAATCCCATAAGGTAATTATTATTAGTCATAGAATCCAAATCTTTAAAATCTTCATTTAAAACAACAATATAATCAAACATTGAATCTGAAGGTCAATGTACCTTTTTAGTGATATGATTATCATTCAAACTTTCATCATTTTCTTTACTAACAACCATCAATATTCTTGAAAAATAATCAAAGATCAATTATGATTCTTTCATATTCAAAATATCAAATTATCATCTAAGAATTTGAAACCAAACTTTTTTTTTTTTTTACTATGTCAACTTATTTACATGAGTTTTTTACATCTCTTATACTTCCTTGGTGGTAGTTGCACATGAAATCTTCTCAAAGGTACCTTCATCCACTACGTAATAGATGATGGTAAGAGTTCTCTTGTGTTTCTTCCTTGCATCTTTCAAAAAGAAAAAAAAATTGATTTTTGAACATATTGGTTTCATCTTGTGGTTCATTGCAGTTTTTCTTTACAACCTCTCATATATCTTATGAATCGAGCAAAGCTTTTGTTGAATTGAAAAACTTGAACTTGCCATTTTTTTTCTTATGGCTTTGATACCAATTTGTTAAAAGTAAGAGGACAAAATACAAACAAACAATTATATGAAGAAAGATAACTACTAGGAGAAAAATCAAAAGAAATTCTTCGTCTCTTCAATTACTTATTTCATAATTAGTATATGACTCTTCATTTATGAATACTTCGATCTAATAAAATAGAAACTCCTAATAACAATTATTTTTTAACTTTTTAAAACTTAATTATTCAAAAATATTTTAATTAACTAACCAAATAAAAAGTAATTTTCAGGAACTTTTTAAACTAAAGTTCACTTCCTAACAAGGTTGACATTATTTAGTTTCAGTGGTAACTCATTATATAATGAATATAGTAGTCTATTCTATGAGTCAACTTTGACCATTCTTCACTTAGAAACTACAATTTAATATCAAAGCTTGGCATCAAACCACTGCTAACTTCTCTAATTTATAATTTACTTAATAATAAATCAATTTAATTTATAAGGGCAATGCCTTAGACTCCAGTTTAACCCAAATTCCATTGTGGGATTATCCACCATCCATGTGATACTGACCAAATTATTTTATTTATGGCTGTGTGCAAAGCAATTACATATTGGTCAACTTCTGTACTCTCATCATTTCTATGAGTTTTTGGGTAAAAATGATTTCTTTAAAACAAAAATTATATAAAATAATTTGATTCTCAAATTAGTTCATCTTATTAACGTGAATATCAATGTTATAAAACCGTAATTAGTAAATAAGTTGTTCAATTTTTTTTTTTCAAATGATCAAAATCCTAATTGATAAATACAGTTTTGATCATTTGAAATTAAAATTATAATTGATGATTATGATTTTAAGTTTAAATTTAAAGTTGTAATTATCAATTATGGTTTTATATTTAAAAAATTTTCAAAAATGTAGTTAGTAACTACGGTTTTGTAACCAAAAAAATCCAAAAAAAAAAAAATATGTCCACATGGAAATCCAAGCGGCATTAGTTTGGGAATTATTTTGGTTTGAAGTTTAGCTAGGGAAATTTTTTTTTAAATACATTATTTTAACTTAAAACTCCATTTCCATTATATTTTTCTTAAACGAGTACGGAAATAGACGGAACTGTCCTCCCTCTTCCTCGAAATTCTCATAAAAACCCCATTAAAGTCAAATCTCATAGCTTACATTATGGCCAAAAGTCAACACATGGAGGTTCATCAAAGTTGGCAACAGGAAGCAAAGAAGGAACCCTCCTTCCTTTGAACTCTCATAAACCCTATTAAAAGTCAACTCTCATGGCTTATATTTTTTGTAAAAGCCATTCATCAGGACGTGGGGGCTCACTAAAGTTGACGTTTAAGTGATCACCTAATAGAAAATTTTTGTTAGGATTCGAACTTAACGGAACTTAGACCAAGTACCAGCTGTCCTCCAATTGTAAATTTCAACCATTATGGAAGAATTAATGGAATTCTGAAAAAGTCATCGGTGGTCTCCGATTTGGTTTTCTAAACATTAAAGGAACCAAGTACTTTTGCAACTTATCATCTGTTATTTCTCTGATCTTTGATTGGATTTCACCTCTTGTTTGTGTGATCTCCTAGAAAGAATTAATGGATTGTGTGACCCCAGTCATGGATGTCGCCACTCGCTTGTGGAGTTGCGCTTCCAAGCACTCTTCCTATGTCATTGATCTGCAAGAAAATCTATGCTGTTTGAGAAACGAAATGGAGGAACTAAAGAATGTAGGTGAAGATGTTAAGAGAAGGGTCGAAGATGCAGAGAAACACCAAATGAAGCGGAGAAATGAAGTGAATGGCTGGCTTAATAGTTTAACAGCTCTGGAGAAAGAAGTGAACGAAATTCTGGAAAAAGGTGATCAAGAAATTCAGAAGAAATGCCTCAGGAATTGCTGTACCAGGAACTGTCGGTCCAGCTACAAGATTGGGAAGATGGCAAGGGAAAAAATCCCAGCTGTCTCTGAGCTAAAGAACAAAGGACACTTTGATGTCGTGGCAGATATATTGCCTTCAGCTCCGGTGGATGAGAAGCCTATGGAGAAGGCTGTCGGCTTAAATTTGATGTTTGGCGAGATATGGAGATGGCTGGAAGATGAAAAGGTGGGAATTATCGGATTGTATGGAATGGGGGGTGTGGGGAAAACTACCCTCCTGAAGAAGATCAACAACGAGTTCCTCAAAACAAAGCTTGGATTTGATGTAGTGATCTGGGTTGTTGTGTCGAAACCGGCTAAAGCTGAGAAGGTTCAGGAAGTCATCCTGAACAGACTAGAGGTTCCTCGTTACGAATGGGAAAATAGAAGCAGAGATGAGAAAGGACAGAAAATATTCAACATCTTGAAAACAAAAAAGTTTGTACTACTGTTAGATGATGTATGGGAGCGTCTTGATCTCACTGAAGTGGGGGTTCCTCATCCCAATGGTGAAGATAACATGTCCAAATTGATATTTACAACCAGATCAGAAGATGTGTGCCATGTGATGGAAGCTCATAAGCATGTCAAGGTAGAGTGTTTGGCATCAGATGAAGCCCTTGCTTTGTTTCGGCTGAAGGTGGGGGAGGATACTTTTAATTCTCATCCACAGATACCAGCACTTGCCAAAGAAATCGTGAAAGAGTGCAAAGGTCTGCCGCTTGCGCTCATCACCATCGGCCGAGCAATGGTTGACAAGAAGACTCCCCAAAGGTGGGATCGAGCAGTACAAGTATTAAAGACTTATCCATCAACATTTGCAGGTATGGAGGATAAAGTGTTTCCCATTCTAGCATTCAGTTACGATAGCTTATACAATGATACCATCAAATCCTGCTTTCGATTTTGTTCTATGTTCCCATCCGATTATGAAATTTTGGAAGATGAACTTATAGAACTTTGGATTGGGGAGGGGTTTTTGATTGAATCTTATGACATCCAAAGAGCACGGAACGAAGGATATGATGCTATCGAAAGCCTAAAGGTGGCATGTTTGTTGGAGAGTGGTGAATCTGAAAAACATGTTAAGATGCATGATATGATCCGCGACATGGCTTTATGGTTAACTACGAAAACTGGGGAGAATAAGAAGAAGGTTGTGGTAAAAGAACGAGCTTGGTTGGTCAGAGCTCGGGAGTTTGCAGCATGGAGGGAGGCACAGATGATATCGTTGTGGGATATTGGTACACTATCATCGTTTGATCGTAGAGTAGATGGATTCCAAAAGTGGATCTCTTTCCCTAATCTTGAGACTTTGTTTGTGAGAAGAAGCCTCCTGGAAGAAATTCCACCTGGGTTCTTCCAAAAAATGCATTTGGTACGAGTTCTTGACTTGTCATATAATTATCGCCTGGACAGGTGTTGGCAGGTTAATCAATTAGCTAACCTGGAATATCTTAACATGTCATTTACAAATATATGCGCACTGTGTGGTATTGTTCAAGGATTGAAAAAATTAAGGTATTTGATACTGAATTTTACGCCTGTCAAAGAAATCACTCCAGGATTGATATCGGATCTTTCATCCTTGCAATTGTTCAGCATGCATGGTGGCAGCCACAATTCAGACGAGATTCGCCTCTTTGATCGGATTTGTGAAGAAAATATTCTCTGTGGTGGTAAAAAAGCTTTATTGCAGGAGTTGGAAAGCTTGGAGTACATAAATGAAATCTCTATCATTCTACATAGCGATGTCTCCGTCAAAAAATTATTGAGCTCCTATAAGTTGCAGAGCTGCATAAGAAAGCTACACCTTCAATGCTGCAGCAAAATGACCTCACTCGAACTATCGCCTGCGTGTGTTCAAACAATGGTGCATCTGGAGACGCTTCAGATAAGTAGTTGTAACGATCTGAAAGACGTGAAAATTAATGAGAAAGACGAAGGGAAGCGAGAATTCATATCAAGATATAGTAGGGTTCTTTCAGAGTTCTGCATGCTTCATGAAGTACACATTATTTCTTGCTCCAAATTGCTCAACTTGAGATGGCTTATTCATGCTCCATGTCTTCAATTGCTTGCTGTCAGCGCTTGTGAATCAATGGAAGAAGTGATCGGTGACGATGATGGAGGCAGTAGAGCTTCAGTCGGAGAAGAGAATTCAGGGTTATTCTCAAGACTCACAACTCTACAATTGGAGGGTCTGCCAAAGCTGAAGGGCATCTGCAACTGGGTCTTGCCTCTTCCTTCCCTGACAATGATTTATGTTCACTCCTGTGAAAGCCTGAGGAAGCTCCCATTTGATTCCAACACTGGAAAGAACAGTTTAAAGAAAATCCAAGCAGAACAAAGTTGGTGGGAAGGGTTGCAGTGGGAGGATGAATCCATTAAGCAGAGTTTCAGTCCATTTTTCATGCCTTCAGAATATATGGATCTCTATCAGGTCTTAGGATATGGTTATTGATCAAGGAAGGAGATGATGCTGGACATGCTATCAGACACACCGGCCGTGAAAAGTCTCTGCACAAGCATCTCTTTCCTGGCAGCTGCTGGCCTCCTTCTCAGGGTATTTTCCTCTCATTTCCTTTCCTATTCTTTAGCTAATGGAATGAGTGCAAACGCTGCATTCTTTATTAACAATTTCCCTTGTTTACTTTTTCAATTAAACAGTTACAAATGCTGCAAAATTTGACAAATAAATTACAGGTGAATGGCAAAATATTGTCTAAGCTCTTTTTATGTTGCTTTTATGTGTTGAACTTTAGATTGTTCTCCAGAAGTTTTTGGTCTTCTGGATGAAATTTCCTCTAGAAAACTTGCATATTTATATATACAAAAAATTTTCAGCTTCCAGTTGAGATTGTAGTTCATATAAAATGATTAGGATGCCGGTACAAAGACTAAACTGGTCCTTGTCGATATTGGCAATTACAAACTGACTTGCAGTTGTGTTGTTTCTGCAGGACTAGTTTTCAAGGATTGATCATGGATGTTGGATGTTATGAGGAACCCTAACTGTACTGGCATGTTGTTTGTGTGTTGCATGTAAACCTCTGAAATATGCAGTGGAATCTTTTGTTTCGTTACGTCTATAAGAGACATGTATGCTATTAAATTTGATGCCTCTCTGATGATATTGCCATACAGTAGTAATAGTAGATGTTTCAGCCAACATGCTCACATGGCCAATATCTGTTCTGAGTTTTCTTTGGTAGCCATGGCAGAAGAGAGTGCAGAAAGCACCCTAACACCCATGGTTATTATCACCCTCATTTCACCTTCTTCCTCAAAACCAAACTAATCTCCATAATCTATTCCTTGGCTATGACCTTCTCGGTTATCTTCAAGGCTCTTTTACCTACATATATCCAAGCTTTATGTTAACAAGTCTCACAAAAGAATTATCTCCCTCAAAGATCAATTGCAACTAACCCACCATCTTTTTTACCCAAGACGGAGATTTCGTTTTCTTCTCCTTTTATCATGTCGCAGTGTTGATATCCCCATCCTAAAATTGATACTTGCAAAGGATCAGACATGTAGACACATTCGCATATCTGAAACCACGCAACATACCCCTCCCCCCAGGTCAAAATCCACACCCCACAAACAAGAAAATGCTGCCTACCATAATATTGTTAAATCCCAACTACTAAACCATTGGAGGAAACGAAAACAACAATTCCTGTCTATATTATTGTATGAATAAGGACCTTATTCATGGCTACAAGTTATCAAAAGACAATAAGAAGGAAAAGCTTCACTATCTAAGTCAACTAGACACAATGAAGAGACTTTTGGATGAAAATAAAGCATCACACAGTATTAATATAATGAAAACTGAAAAACAGCATCCATGATGCTATAAATCAAAGGCTGAAGATCTTAAAAACCATGAAGAGTTTCTAGAACACACGCCCACATCAATCACCCATTCATCCAGCACACACAATGTGTTCATAAAACAGTTCAGATGCACCAGAGAGAACTCACACTTTATGTGCAAGTTCAGTTCAAGAAATGAAAATCTCACAGGTACAATTACAACTCATTAGCAGCAGCAAGCATTGGATTTTTATTTTTTTTATCAGAAGCAAGCATTGGAAATATGGGCGCAGTCATTTATACAGCATACCTGAATGGAATCAGGCACAATTATACCTACATAAACCCTGTTCTAGGTTGCTGAATTCTAGGATGCTCAAGTGCATTTTGATTGCATTTCAGTCGATCATATGGCAGAGTGATGCAGGGACTATCCACTTAAAGCAGCTGGGATTGAGTTACATCCACAACCTGACAAACAAAAGCAGTTGTGTGAGAGAGGGTCGGTCAGTCAGTGTTCTATGCAGATCAACTCAAAATTTTGCTAGTCTTTGAAGGACCACAAATAAAATAAATGCAATATAGTTGTTGAATATAATGTATTTATAGTATGTTATCTTTCCTTGTTAATATAGATCACATGTATGGTAGTTAGGACTCCTAGCCTTGTATATATATATATATCTCTCAATTGTAAGTAATTATCACATGAATGAGAATTAAGGTTTTCTTCTTTTTTTTCAACATGGTATCAAAGGAAGAAAACCTAATCTTCCTATTTCCGTGTCATCAACTCCGAAACCTCTTTTCCGTGTCATCAACTCGGAAACATCTGACCGTGTTCATCGACACTTCCCACTCCCAATACTGGCGTTGATGCGTTGAAAACACTCACGCGGCGAACTTTCCGAACTTTTCGCGACGCTTTTGACACCACCACACCAAGAGGAGCGCGAGGAGATCTCCAACTTCTTCAAAAGCACGAGCCGAAACCCGGCCACACACTTCTCGTCGGCGAATCTCAGCGCGCGGTGAGGCGCGTGAGACCTTTCGCGCGCGCCCCTCCCAACCGCAGCCACCAGACCCTACCCGGTCCCCACCAGCCCGCACGCTTTTGGGGTTTTGTCTCACCTCCAAACCCTTTCAGTATTTTCCACCCAATCCTCGGGGAAGTGTTCTTCTACCTTCGGTGGTACCACGGCGAGAGGCGCTTTTGTGGTGCAGCAAGGATAGGCTCTA
Organism: Vitis amurensis; assembly: GCA_037355405.1. Lineage (NCBI taxonomy): Eukaryota > Viridiplantae > Streptophyta > Magnoliopsida > Vitales > Vitaceae > Vitis > Vitis amurensis. Next base: position 25,317,634 of record CM074694.1, read on the forward strand.
TCGACAAACATAAGATAAATGGATATGGCTACTAAAGCTTATTTTCCTCTAGGATCTCCTATGATTCGAGAAATTGGTTGCGAAAATTATCTTTCTCTCTGTTGAACTTTGGTTTATGGGTCAAGGATATGAGGATCTTGGTTCGAGGCGATATCCGAGGTTGACCGCATACTTATGTAGTGTATTATGGCACTGATCCGGATTCTTCTTCATTTTATAAAACTTGTTTAAAACTGCCAAAGGATTATATACAATGATATCAGCTTTATAAGGTGGCTTTACTATTGTCCATATCAACCAACAGACTTGACTATCTACATATGCGATTGCCCTCTAAGGAGGAGTCTTGGATGCCCTTACTCCTAATTTGGCTCAACAAACACAATGACAAGTCTCATGGCTCTTGCGGATTTGAGCCTATGGAGATTCTTGTAGTTCAGCCTGGATGATGTGTTTCGCCCGTACTCGCCCTGACTGCCACGATAGACTTGATTCTTTGTTAGTTTCTCAAACACCCCGAGGAAGGAGTGGACGGGTAGAGGCCAACGCCTCATGACCTATGCAAAAACTTGGCCACCCCGACAGGAAGGCCCCATTGCCCATGGCCCTTTCTCCGTGTCACCTCCGAGTTCCTCCGCATCTCGACACCAGCCGCCTGCCCCTGGTAATACCTCTACACATCTTCTCTGGACCGGATTCTAGATTCGATCTAACACCTATATGGTAATAAGGATCTTTCTATTACTACTACCTCACCCTCTACCTTAGCTAATGGTTCTCAAACGTGCTAAAGGTATTGGTTTGCCCTTCCTCCTTCTCTACCTCTCATTCCTTTATACCCGAATGTCTTTAATCTTATTTCCACAGAAACTCACGACTTTAATTGCTCTATTACTTTTCGATAATTGTGACCTTGCAGACCGGAGACGAGGAAGCGAGGCAAGGCGGAGCCAAGCCCACCCACCGGATCACGTTGCCTCAGACCCAATAACCGCCACCTAGTCTCCCAAGTTTAAGATGGCCGTTTCCACTTTGCGCGCTGTGAGCATGCCGGAACAACTTGTCTCGCCAAAGCGTTGAATAACAAAGTCTCTTGAGCTTGCCGATGTTGGGCTTGGACATTTTAGGATTTTGTCACTTTCATTGATGACTATTATGTCTTGGTTATTTTTAATGAAAAATCGAGTGAGTTATTCTTATTTCCTAGAAATTTTAAAACAAACAAATATTTTTATTCATTGTTAGGACAAACGGAATATTTTAAATTACGTTATGTCTCATCATGGACTCATTTGATCAACAAAGGGGTAGGAGCAAGAATGACATTGTTGAGCGACCCCCCCCATGCACGCGTTTTGGGGTTGTTATTTGATTAATCTATGCCCCCGCTCAGATCTCCCCTCTCCGACCAACCACTTACTCCCGGTCTTTGGTTGTACTTGCTGTCATACACCGAAAGCAAAGCCAGAAGGCTCGATACCTAGGTTATCGTTGTTATCCTGAGACAAGATCTTTACCGATGTCACCTTCTTTGAGGACCACCATTCTTTCACCACAGCTCTAAGTTTTGCCCACCATGCCCCACTACACCACTTTAGGTTTATCTCGCACCGTGCGTGCCCCAGGCCCCTTCACCTCCCGCCTTCTCTAATGACTTACCCATTTTAAGGTACACTGTAATCCTCACTATTTACAATTTTGAGTTACAGATTATCTTCACCATTCTTTTGTTTCTTATCCTCATTTCTCCAAAGAGCACCATGAACTTTTCCAAGGCAATGGTGGATGAAATCCACTCTAATGCCGGAATTGTTTTTCAAAACGTTGTCAGGTTGGTCGATGGTGGTGATAAGGCGTAGTTATTAAAGGCTATCTATGGTTCATTATGGTGAGACATTCTCAGGCTTCTCCCGATGTGCTCTGGCCTTTTACAATATATTAAAATGCTTCCTTCATGGTGATCTTCAGGAAGTTTATATGGAGCAACCGGTTTTGTTGCGAGCTAGGTAGTATGGCTTGAAACAACGAGCATGGTTTGGCATTTAGTTTGTCAAGAGTTTGGCATGTAAAATGAAATAACCCTGGCGTTTTATCGTTGTTTTGTGCGACACAAGTGGTATTAAACAAAGCAACATTTTCCCAAAGACTGAAACCAAATGGAAGAGATAGCCAACAGGTGTGGCCTAAAGAAGTAGTTAGACATCGAAGAAACCGTATGTTAGAAAAGACCCTATGGACAAGAAACCAAGCGGGGAGCTAGAGAGAGAAAATGAATACCATTCCGAAACATCTTTGAGTGTTGTTAGAATTCCACACCATGTGATAGCCATTGGAGCCAAAACGATATAAAAGTCACCAAGTGTATTGTCGAGAAGGGTCATCGTGTGGTTTGCCACGATAGACGACTTGTTTTTATTAGAGGTAATCTAATATCTTGAAGAGTAAGAAACAAGATGGGGATGAGATCGAGCATGGCTTGGACATGTAACCATGGTTGAGACATCTTCTTGGAGTTGAGATTTGAAAGGATGACAGATGAAACTCATCGGATAACGATAAACTTTTCATGAAAGGACCAAATAAAGTGTGTCATTTCATAGAAAGATAAGATGTTTACAAGTTTTGTTAATTCAAATGATCAACACACTTACTAAATTCTCTAGGATTAAATATTTTGTAACGCTTGCATTCGATTGCCAGGGGAGTGTTGAATATAATGTATTTATAGACGTTATCTTTTTGTTAATATAGGTACATGTATGGTAGTTGGACTTAGCTTGTATATATATATCCCAATTGTAGTAATTATACATGAATGAGAATAAGGTTTTTTTCTTTTCAACAATAGCAAATCCTAAGGCTATGTTTAATTCCCACAAAGTTTAGGGAAAATACAAGGGAAAGAAAATAAAGAGAAAAAGTAAAGGAAAATAAAAAATAAATTTATAATCAAAAAATTATTTTTATATACCACTTTATAAACTCATTTTACTTATTTAATCCTTTTATATAAAGATTAAACAATTTATACACACACACACATATATATATATTTCTTACTAATTTTAATTATATTTGACTTTCTTTTATATTTTTCATAATAAAACTAAAACCATCTTCTTTAGCATTTTTTTTCTTTCCTCGGTACTTTTCGGGAACCAAACACAGCATAAAGCTCTAGTTGGATCATGAAAAGTACTAGGAAAAGGAAAAAAAAAAGAAAAGGAATCTAAATTCTCTTGTTTGGTTTACCATAGAAATTGCAAAGGCAAATCAAATACAATGAAAATTATTTAACTATTTTTAAATTATTCATTCTTTGTATAGAAGAGAGAAAAAAAAAAGTAGGCTCGGAAAAGCATGTAAAAATATTTATCAAGTTTAAATCTATTTTTTATTCTCCTTTAATATTTCCGTTCTTCCACTTTTCCCATTCATTTTCTTTTTCTTATAATTTCCATCAAATTTTTCACAATTGAAATGAAGTTTAAAGGCTCAAGCCAACCAAAGCTTTGTAACTTTGTTCACCCAACATGGATTAAAAAATAATTATACATATATCATAATTTTTTTATATTCTCAAATACATCCAAACTAAGTACATCATCATTTTAATGTTAAATGTGTTTTCAAGTATTGCATATTATTGTTCAATGTCACAGATTGTCTTCAAACAAAATTCAATATGTGTATTGTTGCTTGTTTTATCATTTCTTAAAAGCTTTTCCAATATTTTTATCAGTTTTGATTAATTTTTCATCCCATGAATATCATTTGTCCAAACTTCCATCTGATATTTTTAGTAAAATCCCACCACCCCTATTTCTGCAGTTTCCAATATTTTAATCCTTGGTGTTTGCAAACCACCACCCAACCCACACACATGGAGACACAGACACTGAGAGGCTAGCTGGAGATCGAAATACCTGTTGTCATGAAAATTTTCCAACAAAGAAAATTTATTCTCTAGTGTGGGTTGCGGTTAAGCAATCCTTGAAATGATAGGTAAAGATCCTTGTTATCTGTCCCAAATATCTCTTCTGCTTTCCTTAAAGTTTCCTGAAATAGACGACATATAAACATGTTGACTTAGTCTTCAAAGCACAACATACTAACTGCATCAATCTAAAAAATAGCTGAAGACTTTAACCACTATTTACCTCTCGTGATTGCTTTTGAGCATTTAATTCCTTAATGTTAGCTAGAAACGCACTGAACTGTTCATAGGACAGACGGCTCCTGGATTACAAATTTATCCAAAACAGATTTTGTTAAGAAGCCCAGTACTACAGATAAAAAGCAGTAAATATGTCAATTGAGCATTTGGATCTTGCCTGGCTTGACGGAAGAACTCCTTGCCATCAATTCGAGGAGTTCGTGCTGAAAAAGGAAAACACAGCAGAAGTACATTAGATAGGGAAAGGAATATTAAAAATGTGAGGAAGGAACAAGCTATGTAAGGAGAATACAATCAATCATAACTGACCAAACTACAGATATTTTTTTTGATTTTTGAAAACTTCGCCTTGTCAGTTTGCAGGACATGCAGTAATTCACAAAATAATTATAATTCTTAAAATTGAACTGAATAGTAATAACTTTTCTGAACCTGGTAGGGGACGTGCACGAGGGGGAGAGTTAGCTGCAGATGACTGCTGACTCGAGGGATACCAAGACGATAGTGCACCCCGTCCATCATATTGGGATTTTGTGGGAGATGTGGCACCAGAAGTTTTATTTGGAGATGCTACAGCAGAATAACCTCTTGGGGACCCACCTGTAGAAAAGATTTTTGGGGTTCCACTTGGAGTGAAGCGCGGTGTGATATATGGGGTCACAGAAAATCTTTGCACTGCAAGCCTCGAAGCTGCAGGCCAAACAATCAGCTTAATATTCAATATAGACAATAAGTATAATGTGCATGAATAAAGCTCAACAAAAAGAAGACACGGGTTCAAATACCTTCATCAGTAGAGTTTCTATATTCTGTAAAGCCACTAAGAGGTTGATTCACCACGTAGCCATTTGTTCCATCATCTATTATGTTAAAAATGTCAATTGACCATCAAAAGCAGGCAATATAAAAAAACTGTGTTCCAAGAATGCAGACAAGAGACAGGTAGAAACCATCACATTATAACAAAACACAGATTCAGTGGAGTGCTCAACAAGATTATAAGTACCTATATCAGGATAGGCCTTAGGAATTGATTGGTCACAGGTCCCAATATCAACAGTCTCAGTTTGCTGTTGTAACAAAAACATAATAACTAATTAGTTTTCTAATGAAAATCCCAGTCAGAACAGAAGGCCTCTAAGAACCATACAGAAATTTTTATGGCGGAAGAACAGCAAAAAGGTTTTCAGAAGGAAAATGAACAAAATTTGGAAAACATGGAATCCTTACAGATGAATTATCATCACTTAATGACTGCATCAGTTGCCTCTTGAATGTCTCCAACTAATATTTAAAAAATAAAAAAATTACATGTTAGTTTTGTTCCAAAGAAATATCATAAGCACTAAAAAATAAGAGATGGTATCAGCACTACAGAAAATTGGTAGTAGCATACAAAAAGACTATAATAATCTTTGTAACAAAAGAAGGGAATGAAACAGGGAGATACAGAGGGGCGATAGTAACTACAAATTGTTTAGAAAAGATATACCCTCTTTGGAAGTATAAAACTAGGCTTCAAGGACCACAGCTTGTTGTTCAAGGGAAAGAAATATGTTCTTGTCAGTTTTTAAGTCCTTTAGTTGCAGTATTTGGAGTTCTATATTTGCTAGTGACACAGGAAAACACATCATACCGTCTATGATGACTTAGGTGAGCCACAGTTCAAGAAAGTATGTGATTTGTTGGAGTGTACCATGGTGGAAGAATGTGACGCACGAAAACACATCATACTGTCTATGATGACTTAGGTGAGCCATAGTTCAATGAAGTATTGTGATTTGTTGGAGCCTACCATGGTGGAAGAATGGTTTTAGAATTTCAAGGTAAGGTATTGACTGGATATCTCATCATAAAAAAACAAAAATCCACTCAAAGTAGGTTCCTCGGTTATCAAAAAAATCCACTCAAAGTAATAAAATCAAAGGTCAAAGATAGACCTATATCAGGTCTTAGGAATGGTTTGTTGAATTTTTGGCACTCACCAAATAGTAAGCCTTGATTTCTTTTTCAAGATAGTGTTAAGATTAAAGAAAATACAAGTCAAATTTGAACATGTACATGGACAAATAAGAATCTAGAAGTGAAAGAACCATCACCATATTAAAAGATTTTAAATCATGAAATTGTCAAATTTCATCCAAAGTTGATATCATCATACTAAAAAGGGTGACTTCTAAGCTACAAGAGAAGGAGAGGAGAGAATTTCGTAATTTAAAAACAACATATAAGATCCTTAACCCGAGGGTTTCCACCTCTTAGTGAGCTCTACAAGGTTAAATTTTGATTGTTATTGCTTGGATAACCAAGAACAACTTTGAATTGGAGAAATGGCTAGAGATCAATGCAATATGGTGCTAAGGAGCTTTTTCTAAACCAAAGAGAGAAGGTATAGCATCGAGGTGGGGAAACAAAATCTTTTAGAAGGTTTTTGCAAGCAAAGCTATAAGTCTTTTTGATTTATAGGTTGAGAGTGACTCCACTATTTTTATTTCATTGATGACCAAAAGAAATGGGTATGGTAAATGGAAACATGATCTATGACTTCACTAGATCATTGACATCACCAATGACTTGAGTTGTATCTCCAAGGCATCACATTTATTCAATAAGAGCTTCTAGATGTGTTTGTAGTTTTACCAAAAGAATTTTTTATTTAAAAAAAAAAGTTTAATATAAAAGTCAAGATAATGTTGCTTCTTGTAGAAGAACTTTTTTATCTTATGCAGGAAGTTGTTTAATATTTATATATTTTTTTTTTTTTTTGATAGGAAACAACAAAGGAATATATTAATAGAAAAAAGAAATACAAGAGAAGAATGAAGAATCCTCCCACCAAAGAAAACTAAACTACAAGAATACGAAAACAAGAAAATACAATGTAATAACGAACAAACTCTCTAGACTAGACCAACCCAAAGGAATTACACGCCGCTAGCCAATCAAGTTGTAACACAATAAGGGGAGTCCCCTTAAAGACCTTGGAACAAAAAGCCCAAAGAGAAGCAATGAAATGAATAGAATCCCAAAGATTCTCTGAATTCCTTGCTTTAGCCTCAAAAATCATCGCGTTTCTTTCCCGCCACACAACCCAAATTATAGCTATGCACGCAACTTGCCACAAAACTATCCCTCTCTTAGATAAACCAAAACCATTGTAATTGATGGACAACATGTCGGAAATGCTCCTCGGGAAACCCAATCCGTCTTGGCTAACTGAAATAATGTGTCATAACCCCATCGTCAAAGAACAATGTATTGTTTAATATTTAATTTTTTGATAGGTAGGTAGTTTTATATTTAACCAAACTTTATTATACTAAGATTGTCTCTTTGAGATTATGCTTTGGCATTAGCTTCAACTTCTAACAAAAAAACCAAAAACAATAGGTTAACTAAATGAGGCCAAATATTCTTTGTAGTGGACATGATACAACCACACCGCTCACTCGCCCTACTATGCAACATGGTTTAGGATTGTATTTGGTTCCGCTACCTTATTAAGATGTGCAATTTGTTTTGCTTCCTTAGAAGAAATGTACTTTTCTTAGGTTTTTGTAAAGCTTAAAAGGATATCCAACACTTCTTGCACTTATTGATTTCAATGCAATGACTTAATTTGTTTTGAATCATAAAAGAATAAAGGAGATCCATAGTAGAAAGGAAGGCAAATTATCATAATTTACTTGATGGAATATGGTGATATAAGAATGTACACTGATGGAAATCTAAGAATTATATATATATATATATATATTGATAGCAAAAAAGAAAACTATATCAAGAGGCACCTTACAAATCTAATAATATATTCTCTCCTTCACATTTTGGGACAACGAAGGGAGCGCTGATGTAGGACAACAAAAGAGGAACAAGGAATAAAGTTTATGGTGGAGAAAAAAAAAAAAAAAAAAAGTAGAGAAAAAGAAGAAATATCGAAGAAAAGATGGAAAACCTTAAGAGTTTCACTAAAGTCTTTTAGGAATCTCACCTAGAAGAAAATCAATGGAGTCTCATCATTGAGGATTGCAACATTTGTGATGAAAAAAACATAACATTATTAATATCAATCAATTCATTTCTTTGATTTACATCAATTAGCCTTATTTATAGGCTTCTCTAAGAAATCAAAAGTTTACTAAGATTCTAATAACCTATTATGACTCTAATTCTAATTATAACATCCAACAAACACTAATCCTAATTTAATTCCAATTAATACTAATTCTAATTTAATTCTAAGTAATACTAATCTGACTCTAATTGCCAATGTAAAAGGAAAAAAAAATAATTGGGTAAATTGGGGGTTTAAAAAAAAAGTTGGAGAAATAAATTTGTTAAAAAAAAAAAAAAAAAAAAAAAAAAAAAAAAAAAAAAAAATAAAAAAATTTAAAAACATTGCTAATTGCAACTAATACAAATTCCTTTTCTTAATGTATATCTTAGAGATTCATCCTCATCAAACACCCTCTCTAAGGCTGGAAATAATCCACCAAACCCACCAATTTGCTCAAATTAAAAGGGTTCAATTGAGAATTTTATGAATCACTTGCACTTGACGTATAGATAAGTGAACTGGATCCAGACTAGGCTTTCCCCATGCAATTGCATTGAAAATAATGTTTTTAATATTTACAGGATGATCAGAGCCTGAAACACCTAATTCTTAGTTTGCATAAAATGACATGATAATAAACACATCACTAACAGGATGAGCAATTTCTTTTAACAATAACATGACTAATTGCCAATGCTAACTATCATCCACAAAAAACCAAAACTAGCTTTAATTAGGGAGTTTTCTTGGAATGACAAAAAATTGCTTAGTAGCATCATCTTCTTCTTACTTCTCCTTTGCCCTCATTTATCTTTCATATTGTTTCTTGTCCTTTTCCCTTCTTCAATTCCTTTGTCAGCTCAAGCCGAAAATTGTTAGCATGATTGTACACTACCTTCACACCACACAATCTGCAATCAAGAGGATCCAAAGACTGCTTTGAACCCTTTCTCTTGATAAGCATCTTTCTACCTTCTCCAGTTCCTACCCATCTAACAAATTAACAATCATCTTTTCTTAATCTTAACATGATCTTCCTCTTTCAAATTCACAGGGCCAAGCATCATCATTTCTAACTTCTACAGTTCTGCCCATGGCTACTGTTATTGCATGTTTCACTCTAGATTGCAGCCCTACTCTGTACAAGGCATGTTACCTGAAGTTGGTGAATCTAAAAATTGCCTTAAATTGGGGGTTTTTTCTTTCTCTATCCCAGTTTCATTTATCTGCTTTAAGCCTGTTGCACGTTGAAAGAACGTTTTGTGACAAGAAACTAGCTTCCAAACCACATGCTTTCTACGAATGTGCATAATACTTCAGCTTATCCACACATTATTAGAAAAATGATCGAACGTGCTTCTTTTAGTGCTGGGCAGCACTTTAAGCACCTGAATGCAAACATAAGGGTTTTCCAAGATTTCAATATTCTGTACAAAGAATCAGCTTCCAGCAATTATATCCTGTTGTAGCTCAATTTTTCTGGCATGCATCTTCCAACACTCATAAAACATTTAATGGAGGACAACATGAACTTGTAGTTTTCCTCTTCTAACTTCATTTCTACCAAGACCAAAGTCATCACAGGTTTATGGATGCTAAAATTTATAACTTTTGAGGAGACCATACCCAATAATTGATAAATATTTCAGTTTGCATGTTAAAGGTTGACAAAAAACCATAGCACTTAAAATTGTGTATCTGTGTTTCCTAAGTAGCGATTTTTTTTTTCTCTCTGAAACAGACTGTTTACTATATCAGACGGCAAGAGGGATGATAGAAATCAAAAGTTTCAGGCACGAGAACTAGATTTAGATACATTTTGAACTCATAAGAACAGCTAATCTAATGGACAATAAAAAGAATAATGCTTTACAAAGTTCAAGGTCAGAAGCCTATTTTTATTATAGACATATGCATATATCTATAAAGAGAGATAAAAGAATTTAGCAATCAAGAAAATCAAATTTAATAACATTATTTTAGAGTATGTGAGCCTAAAATCTCATCCAAATCATTTTCAATGGAATTTTCAAAAGCCTACAGTTGTGAAAGGTGAAATCCCACCTTAGCCAGATCACGACCCATTTTCTTTGCAGTCATCGCCAATGAGTCTCGCTCCTTTGAAAGCCTTGTCTTCAATTGAAAACAATAATAAACAACAACAAATCAACAATCATAAGAAGAAAAGAGAATTAATGCTCCACAAGGTCACTGAGAAGATGTAATGAAAGAGAAGGAATTTTATAAATTTATATCACTTTGAATTCAGTAAAAAAAAAAAAAATCAGCATTCAGGGCTCAAAACAACAAAAAATCCTCCACACAACCATTTGATAATTTGATTCAACTTAATTGAGCCTCTCATTTGTTGAATACCAGAACAACATGAATCACAAGATTCAAATTTTCAATTTTGTCTTATTTTTCTCAGTTTTCTCAGCAATTCAACAAAAGAGTAAAACAACATAAATCGAAGAAAAAAAATCTAAATTTTCTATTTGGTTGCTGAGAAAAATGGAGTAAGCAATAAACAAATTAAATTATAGAATCATACAATTTCCATCATTTGAACATAACAAAGGCAAAAACCTCCACTCAACTGGACCAAACCAAATTTTTGTTTTAAATTGATTTAAGGTTTTCCCATTTTGTAGAAACCAAACTAACCTAAACATAAAAATTCAAATTTTCATTTGTTTCCTTTTCCTCTGCTTTCTTAGCAACCAAACAGAGAGTTAAACACAAATCACCAGAAAAAATAAGAATCTTTTTCATTTGGTCCACCTTTCCATCATTATGGAACTTAACATAACCCAACTGAATTATCATTTTAATTGATTTCAGATTTTATTTTTCACTTGTATAGATCAAAATAACCTAAACCGTGAAAATTTCAAAAAAAAAATTAATATTTTACTTCTGTCCTACACTTTTCCCAGCAACCAAAGAGAGGATAAAACACAAAATCGGTAAAAAAAGAAAGAATTGTCATCTTTTGGATGCGAAAATATTCAGTGAATTCAAGCACTCGTCCATTATTTGGGAAGCTGACAAAATAAAAAGTTTCAATCAACTAAAACCAACTCAACTATTTGTTCAACTAATTTAATCTCTCTTTTTTTCAATTGTTATAAAACCCAAAATAACCCAACCATAAAAATTCAAGCTTCAATTTTCTGTTTCCTTTTCCTCCATTTTTCTCGCAAACCAAACAACCTCAGATACATACATTTTCGTCGATAACCATCTTCAACCGCGACTCGCTCTCCTGATACGCCCTCTCAAGTTGCGACACCTTCTCTTCGAGATCGAACGCCACCCGATCCTTCTCATACATCATCTGCCGCAGCCTACCAACCTCCGACTCCAGCTTCGATACGCGCGATGCGATCGCCATGGATGTGATCTTCCGAGCCAGATCCAGCTGATCGTACGGGTCCGTCGGAATCACAGCTAATATGTCATCCGTTATATTGAAGTCCGGCCCACTTCCGGAGTTGTAATTGCTGTTCTGCGACATACCTGATTCTCCAAAATAAAAGCCCCAAAATTCCTCACAATTTCTCTCAAAACCCTAACTTCCCTCAGTCTCTTCTGAAAATTTGTTGTACAGTTCAAAAACCCCAAATTTTCCTGTTCTTTTTCACTCTCTAAGAACAAGGGCTTGGTCCAAAAATAGGAGAAAAAAAAACGCGCCCTAAATTTTTCTATTATTTCACTCACTGAAACAATGTGTTTGATCAAAATTTTATATTTTTCTCGTCTCTCTCAAGTTCGGGGATAAAAAATCCAAATAGTGATTTGGGTTTCGGGAACAGAAAGAGGAATTAGATGGATTTAGGATGAAAAGCAATAAATAACTGCTTTTTTTTTCTTTCGCTTTCGTTCTCTCCCTGTGGGAAAATGTGTTTGAATATTTTTGTGTTGCAACTGTTGTTAGGGTTTTGAAATTTTTGGGTTTCCTTTTCCCTCCAAACGCGACTTCAAAACAATGAGCGTGAAAATGAGATCTAGAGGTGAAATATGGAATTCTCTTAGGAACACCAATGGAATTTTGAAGGCTTAGATACCAAGGTATCAAACTTCAAGTTTAAGGTTACGAATTGATTCTTCAATTCTTATGTATAATAAGAAAAAATATTTTCTTATATTTAAATATTATAAAAATAGATTAAAAAATATTTAAATAGATAAAAAAAAAAAAGTATTAACAAAATTTACCCTTCATTGTTAAGACTTAAGAAAAATATGGCTTTGTTTGGTAACAGTTTTTAAAAACAGTTCTAAAGATATAATTTTTTAAAATCATTATTTAATGTTTTATAAAATAAAAAAATTTTGAATATAAAATATTTTTAACATATTTTAAAATATGTTTTAAAAATAATTTTCATATTTAGAGTTTTAGTTTTAATTATTATATATATTTATATAATTATTTTTTGGAAAGAGCTTTTAAAAAATAAATGAAAGTAACTAATAAATTTTATCTAAAAACAAATAGAAAATATTTTTATTGTTATCAAATGTGTTTTTCAAATTTTTTTTGAAAAACGAAAAACTGTTATAAATCATACTTAATTATCAAACATACCTATTTCTTAACCATTTTTCCGCCCTTCATTCTTCTATAGACATCTAAATAAAAGTTTGTTTCCATTTCTATTCCTTAAATTTTCCAATAAACGAATATACCTTAATTTTTCAATTTTAAGTTCAAATAATTCATTAAGTGATCACTTGGATACTTTTTGTTTTTCAATTTCAAATTTTTGTTGTTTTTTTCATTGAAATTTGTAACTATGATTTTAAATAAGTTGTTTTAAACCAAATTTGTGACTAAATAACTTGATTTGGTCTTGAGATTTAGTTTGATTGAAACTTTAGGGAAGAGTAAAATTATTTTAAGATATAATACCAATCTTAATAATATTTGATTATATTTTGATTGATCAAGACACTTAAGAGTCCATTTTATAATAATTTTTAAAAGCGTATTTAGTTTAAAAAATGTTATTGGGAAAAATTAGTTGTTTGCCCAAATTTATAAAATACTTTTGATAATTTGAAAAATCATTTGTAATGTTAAAAAAATCACTTATGATGATTTTTTTGGGAAACACTTATTAATGATTTTTTTTTTATAAATACTTTTAGAGAAAATACTTTCATTAAAAACATTTTGAATAAAAACATATTCAAACACAATTTTAAAAAAGTGTGTTTGATAGTATTTTTATTCAAAATATTTTTAGTAAAAGTGTTTTATTGAAATTGTTTTTAAGAAAACCAATTATCAAATATTTATTTAGAAAACATTACTAACGATCTTTCAATATTACAAGTGATTTATCAAATATTTTAAAGTGTTTCATAAATTTTGTCAAACATCTAATGTTTCATAAATTTTGCCAAATATCTAATTTTTTTTTTTTTCAAAAAACACTTTTTAAATTAAAATTGCATCAAATAGATTTTAAGAGTCCATTTGGTAGTGATTTTAAAAAATATTTATAACTTTAAAAGTGTTTTTGGGATGAAAATAAAAGATGTTTGGGCAAATTTTTAAAAATACTTTTGAAAATTTTTGGGTAAGCTTAAAAGTGATTTTTAGAGAATCACTTAAGAGGTGTTTTTAAAATTTTGGAATATTCCAAAAATGCCCCCAAGTGATTCCCGATACCTCTTCTTCCCATTCACTCATGACTCTCTCCTTCATTCTCCTCCTCGATCGCTCTCCATCCGGGACTACACAGTAGGAAAGATGCTCCACTTTCATTCGACATCGTTGATCTGATCAAAGGTAACCCTCTGTTCTTTTCTTTTTTTTCTTTTTTTTTTTTTTTTAATGTCTGATTGTCTTGAAATGTTAGTTAGGGTTTTGGGTTTTAGGTTTGTTTGGTTAGGAGGAAAGTATGAGAAAATGAAATGGTTTCATTGAGTGATATTAACAAGTGCTATCAAGTATCAATAAAACCTGTAAATCCTCAAATGTTTTTACAGGAATTACTTCCAAGCCTTAACAGTTTTAGATCTATTTTTCAATAGAGCAGTCGAGTCTCATTTCCCAGTATTTCTCTCTCTAAAGCTCTCATCCTCTATTCTGGTTCACATATGCAATTACTCTGTTTAGGGTTTTTGAGTTCAAGTGTTGCAGGTCCGTTTCTTTTTTAAGGAAGAAAAACTTTGTTTGGTAATATCTTGTTATTTAGAGCCCGTTTGATATGGTTGTTGTCTCATTGCTGTTTATTTGTCTTTAATTTTGTGATTTTTATTATTCACATTATTATTATTATTATTATTTAATAAATAAATAAATTTCCATATGGGCACTGGAGAATCATCTCCAAGATAAAGATCCACTGCTAGCATTTTTATTTATTTATTCGCTTTTAGCATTTTAGAAATGAAAATGTAGGAATAGGTCCCGCCATAATTCAAGCTTGTCCTTTC